>CM045762.1:152003257-153203257 GCA_025200525.1 Camellia lanceoleosa | reverse complement strand
AGTATACAGATAAAGAAAAAATCAGAGAATAGTGTGCAAGCACATTGTGTATGCAATGTGTGTGGTGTATGAGATAATGTAAAGTGAAATCAGAAGCGAAAGGAAAGGTGTACCTCCCAGGCTCGCCAGTAGCCTCCTAACAGGTGTCCACTCCGGCGAGATGAGGAACTCATATATCTGTACAATGTGGCTAGGCCTGCACCGCCCCAATCATAGCACTGGATGCGAGTCACATCCACCAGTGCACTCAAGAGGTAAAGGCCGACAGTGTTTGCCCAGTCGGCGAAGAGATTAGTGCCTAATAGGAATATGAGGAACCCTCGGGCGTAATGCTCGACCTCTTCTCGGGTCGTCGGTGTCTCCCTTCTAAACTGGTCCTCAAACCATGAATACCTCACGAACCCTGGTCGGGAAAGAGATGGGCGATTCCCCAGCAGAAAGATCTGGACAGCATCCCACTCGCCAATGTCGATGTCGAAAGAGATCGGATCACCCCCTACTCTGATGCCAGTGAGCATGGAGAAGTCAAAGGGAGTCATCGTCATCTCCCCTGCTATCGAGAGGTAGAAGAAATCGGTGGTGTCCCACCACCTTTCCAATAGCATGCCCAGAAGAGGCCGACTCACAGTGAGGCGCGAGAGTCACATGCAGAAAATGTCGAAAAAGGCCTCGTTGACGATATGGCGGACCTTATTGGGTAACTCCATGTACCAACCTCGAGCAACGGTGTTTCCATAACCCCGGAAGGCATGTGAATCTCCCTGTGTTCAAGACAAACAAATGCGAAGCAGTGTCAAAAATATAGTGTTTGAATATATTTAGAATTGATAAAAATGTAGTGTGTGTGCATATATTCAAGTTGACACGAATATCATGTATGAATGTGCTCAAGGCGAACTAAGCATGTGATGTACAAGTGTGTTTGTGATGATCAGATAAAGAGCAGTATCGGCTATCCAAGATATATGACCTATATTGCAGAAAGTAGAGGGGAAGAGTATACCTCAGCGACGCCAAAGGATAAGTGCGACTCTGGTTCGCGTAGCAGGAGGTCCTTTGGAGCACCTCGCGCGAAACTCCTAAACTGGCGAATGTTGTCAGGAGGCAATACATGTACCTCAGGCTGGTACGTCGCCGGGTCGAAGGGCCGAACACTGAGCGGCAAGAACTCGAACTCGAGATCCATCTCCATCACTGGAGGAGCCCCACCCTCTGGAATGTCATCCGCTATCTCAAGAAGAGGAAGAAAATGGTCGGAGGTATGGAAAATGGGCAAGAATGCCAAAAGTCAACCGAAAGTCAACCCCGAGGGGTGAAAAATGGAGAAAAATGTCAAGGCTCGGAAGAGGGCACAGAAATCAAGGATAACTAGGCGGAAACAAACCCCAAGTGATGGAAATCGAGAATGTGGCGCCGAAATCACTTTTCAATTGGTTCAAAGTGTGTAAAACAACAAGGGTTTCGCGAATCGAAAGTTGTGGAAGGTTGGAAAACTTGTGTAAAGCTCAGATTGAAGGGAGGAAAACAATCTAGAGAGAGAGGAGAATGGATTTCGGCAAAGGAGAAGTGAAAGTATAGGGTTTGGAACCCTATACTTAAAGACCCGAGGCAAATGGACAAAACTACCCCGAATCTGCCACTTTTGGCCGATTGGCCAAATTGTTGGCCGATAAGCTTGTTTGATGGCCGATGGATGGCCGATGGCTCCCCCTTGTGGTCGATGGACTTGCAATGCCCTTGTTTGGGGTAGTTCTGTTGATTTGTGCCCTCATCCTTCAAGAAAGTGCAAGAAAATACACTTTTCAAGCTTAAGCGGCCTCCGTTGTGACCTCGAACTGTGTCTTCCATGTTCGGCACTTGACACGCACAAGATGTATCCTTTTTCGTATCCTTTTGTATATTGCAAGTTTTGAAAATTGCTTTCAAATATGTTGCATTACAATGTTTGTGTCATGTTTGCAAGGTGCGCATTTGTTACACGCCTTTTCACTCTTACATTGAGCATGCCTCATCTCATTTTGAGATTATATCTCAACATTGCGGAGAACATGCCTTTACCATGCTTATATTGAATATGTGCATCTCTATGTTGCATGGAGCATACGCACACTTGTTGCATTGTCATGCACCTCTTTATTTGCGTTGTCACGCACACTCGTTGCATTGTTATGCACATGTTACCTGCGTTGTCACGCACCTTACTTGCATTGCTATGCACACCTTACCTGCGTTGTCACGCACCTTACTTGCATTGTTATGCACACCTTACCTGCGTTGTCACGCACCTTACTCGCATTGTTATGCACACCTTACCTGCGTTGTCACGCACCTTACTCGCGTTGTTAAGCACACCTTACCTGCGTTGTCACGCACCTTACTCACGTTGTTATGCACACCTTACCTGCGTTGTCACGCACCTTACTTGCATTGTTATGCACACCTTACTTGTGTTGTCGCACACCTTACTTGCGTTCACCTTACTTGCGTTGTCATGCACCTTACTTGCATTGTTATGCACACTTTATCTGCGTTGTCATGCACGTTACTTGCATTGTCATGAGCGTTCTACTTGCATTGTTATGCACTTTTTTAGTTGTATTGTTATGCACTGTTCCCCTGCATTGTTATGTACCATTTCGCTTGCATTGTTATGCACGTCTCCCATGCATTGTTATGCACCTTTCCATTTGCATTGTATATGTACACGTTTACCTCGCATTGAAATTATATCTTGATGTAACGTTGAATCTGCATATCTACTATATTGTACCTATCAAAGTTTCTCTTTTGTGCAGGCACAATATTGTATGTACAGTTCATTTGAAGTTGGCACAACCAAGCGATATGGTGTGTGCGTTTTAGTCAGAGGAACTCCGGGTGAGATCATTCCTGTTCCCTCGAACTCTCTTGGTTACCTTTCTCCTCTCGTATTTGACATGCGTTAGGACGTACCTTTCTTCTCTCGCATTTGACACGCTGCTTGGATGATCGCTTTTGTTGCACAGTCCTTCTCCTTTTGCGTTTGATACGCTGGGAGGTGTTTCGTTTGAGACTCTGGGTGTTCTCGGTAGTTGCTTTTAGCCTTCTCCGTGTGAGACGCAGTGAGAATTGTATAATTTTCTTACATCCTTTCTTTTGGAGTGTGTGAGACTGTTGTTTCTTATTCGCTTGCTTAAAATGTTGTATTTATTTTGCATGAATGCTTCATTACAGCTCTCTTTGCATAATCATAAGTTATGTTCTGCATTATGCATGTCATTTGCATCTTGCCCCTGCCTGCAAGCACATCTTATTGTTGTCTTGTATGTTTGTCTAAGTCTTCGGCTTTGTCAAAAATGGGTCGTGTCTGGGCTTTGACATTCACTCCCGTCATTTTATGACTTTCGAGTTCTGTCAAAGAGGGGCAACTGTAGACACCCCATTTTTGACCATCCTCAAGACTTGGACGTCATCATTTGAACACTCGATAATCATCCATGCTCGTGTTCATTTTGAGTTCCTGAAGGTCTCGGGTGCGCGCCATGCCTTGGAGCCTCTCAACTTATCTGTTTTGTGCTTGGTTATGGACCAAAAGCTTGTAATTTTGTTTCTGAGGGAAAAGAGATGGCTTGTTGGCCAACCCTACAACCCATCGGCCAGGCCCTGTGCATATCGGCCTTTTCTTCTTTCTATCGGCCATAAGTGTTGGTCGGTCGGCACCATTTTTGGCCGATCGACCATTGTTTTGGCCGAGACCCTTTTTTCTGCTTTTGCAGATATTTTTCTTCCAGCTGGTGCCAGCTGTTGGTCACTTGGTGTATCCTCCATACATGTGTATGAATGGATTCAAACAAGTCCTAGCTTGTTCAAGAAGCTTGGGACTTGGATTTCTATAAGAAGGGAGGCCGCTCTCCCTTTCCAAAGGTTTTGAAAATTGGTTTAGAGATATACATATCTATCTCTCTCTATATTTCTTCCTCTCTCTCTCTATATTTGTGTGTGTTTGTGCCTTAAAGTGTATTTTCTCTTCACTTTTGCACTACAACACCTACTAAAGCACCATTTCTTTGTTGCTGAGGTACTAGAGGACCTTGTTTGGATCCTCAAAGTTTGTTTCTTTGGCTCGGAAGTTGCTGTTCTAAAGAGGTTCTTCAAGGGTGAGTCCCTTACCTCTTTAAAGCTTTGAGTTCATAGCTTATTTAGCCAACTTCGCATACTTCTTTTGGCTTAGCTTTCAACTGGAAAAAGTCTTGTTTTGAAGTGCTTAACATGTTTGTTTAAGGCCTCTTTGGTGTTGGGGGTGGTCTACCCCCTTTGGAGCCTTATTTGGCCTTGTTTTGAACCATCTCTTTAGGCCTTCGAGATCACCTTTATTTGGCCTCTTCACCACTGAATTCTAGAGGAATTTTAGTGGTGGAAAGTATGTTTTGAGGTCTTAAATAGGAGGGGGTTGTCCCCCCTCCTCTTCTCTTAAGTGCTTGTGTTGATGGCTCACCAAGTTGGCATGTTTTTCTGGCTCTTTGTGGCTCCATTTCAGCATGTCTTAGGCTTTGTTTTGCCATGATATAACACTGTTTTGGCTTGGTTTGATCACATCATGCATGCTCCTTGCACTTGTAGTGCAAATTCTCTCACTAGCCTAATATGCATCATGCTGTTGACCATCATTCCAGCATGTTTTTCACTCCACTCCAACAATCTTTTCTTCATATTTTTCCATGCTTAACCTCTGTTTTATGTTGTTTTGGTCATGCATGCCTTGCTTTGTATAGCCATAGTGCATTCTAGCGCACTAGCTTTGAGTTTCCAAGTCTCTAGCATGCATTGCTTGGGCTATTTGCATGATTTCGCATCATTTGATATGTGATTTCAGTGCATGTAGTATGGCCATACACTCACCTGTGTCACTCTTTCAATGCTTTGGAGGGGTTGTGCTTTATGCCTTAAATATAAGCCTGTATGCATGCCCTTTTGCCTAAGCTTTTGGGCTGCCATCTCAGTGCATTTTTAGTGTTATTTTGACATGCCATAACTCTGATTTTAGTTGGTGAAGTCATCTCATACTTGGTTTTGGTGGGTGTAGTGTAATCCTCTTCGTTGGCCTAGTATGCTCCATGCTTCATGCCTCTAATTGTAGCTTGTGTTGGCTATGTTCAAGCATGTTTTTGGCACTGTTTTGACCTACCTTAGGACTATTTTGAGTCACCTTGCCCCTTTGGGGCTTGCTTGATATGGCCATGGTGTAAGTCCCTTTGCTAGCTTTAGGCTTTGAGCCCACTAGCATGCTTTATTTGTCATATGTGCGTGATTTAGCATCCTTTGGAATGTAATTTTAGAGCTTACTTCATTGCTACACTCTCACATTTGCCACTTCTTCATCATGTTTGAGAGTTGTGCTATTATGCTTAGTTCATGGGCCACTGCATGAGCATGCATTTTCTTGCTTTTCATGCCATCATTTCAGCATTTTGGCCACTATTTTGGACCCTCTTAGGTCTATCCATATGCGGTTTAAGTCCATTAAGTGTTGCATTACATAGCCCTTGCCATTGCGTTGTTGTATGCATGTTGTTGCATGACATTGTTGTTTGCATGTGGTTGCATGCTGATGTTGCTTACATATTGTTGTTGCATGCTCATGTTGTTTGCATGTTGCATGTTGCATTATCTTTGCATGTTTGTTGCATTGCATAGTGTTTGGATCGGATGTTGATCCAAACACGGGGAACGAGGGGCGTTTCATACTTGAAGTGATGAAACGCGCCTCATCCCTTAGGTCACCAACACCTTTGATCATGTATGATAAGGTGGAGGTTCATCGAGTCTTATGTGGTATTTGTGTGCATTCATTAACATTGATATATGCAACTCAGCCTCTTTGACCATCATGCATTGAGATGCGTGATTGATGGCTCAAGAGCCGAGCACTACACTCCTTTGATCTTTAGACATGATAAGGAGTGTGGTTGCACACACATTTTCTTGCAAATACACTGCCATGCCTCTGTTAGTGCTCTGTTGCAGCAAAAGGAGAATTTGCAGGAAACAAAGGCCGACTGGCCATCAAATCTACCGATCGACCACTTAGTTTGCCGATCGGCTATCAAAATTGGTCGATAGCCATAAACTCTGGCCGATGGCCACTCCTTTTGGCCGACCACTTCTCAGCATGTCCATAAGGTGGATCAGAAGTATCTTGGAGGTTGGCACAATTTTCAGAAGTCCAAAACGGTGAAAACAAAGGCATCACGAGACACAGTAGTGGATTTCCGGGAGGACGCGACCGAGCATGCATCATTCATCATTCCGAGACAGAGCTGTGGCAGCCTATTCAGTTTCTTACTTAGCTGGTTTTGTAAATTAATTAATTTGATTAATTAGTTAAATTTTTGTAATAATCAATTAGCTAAGTTAGTTAATTAGTTGATTTGTAATAATTAGTTTAATTAGCGTAGCTAGTTAGCTAAATTCATTCGGATCCTCCGTCGAAAGGGCACAACTGTTGTAATAAGTGTGCGTGTGTGTGATGCATGTCTTCCAACCCCCATTTCTTTCTCCCTTTTACTTAACCGCTTTTGATGGTTAGTTTTGGGCATATTTCGATTAGCATACCTTGTGCTTGCATGCGTGCATCCATTCATCTGTCTTGCATGCACCGGACTCGGCGTATCATACAAACTGCATTGTATTTCAATACCAATTTGAATAAATGTTATCAAGTTGCATTCACATGACATCTTAGAATAGCCGAGCCTATCTTAGTTGCATTTTTCATGTGTTGCATTAGGCATCTTAACATAGTTAGGATCATGCATCAATTACTAACTAGCTTCTATTTTGGCTCGGAGTACACTGTGAGTGTTTATCCTTTAGCATCCTTGCATGTGTGTAAGTGACTGTCATGATAGCATGCTTGCCATGAGGCTATTTGCTTAACAAACATAACTGCATGAATGCCTGTGGATGAAGATTTGATTGCTTGAATTGGAACAATTCATCGAAATGTGAGTTTTAGCCCACTTGAGAGTGGCAAAATCATGTTTTCTAAGCCCACTTGAGGGTGGTAAATCCGCGACTTAGCCTACTTACGAGTAACAACTTCAAACCATTTTCGAAAACAAACATGAGATGTTTTGTTCCAAATCGAGTGATTTAGTCTATGCTTGTATGCTGTGCGCATCACATAGTAAGCTAGCTAATAAATCAGAATAAGAGTACATGTGTTTTCAAAAATAACATAACATATTAGTAGAGGCCGATCCTTTGATCGGGCGAGCGGGGGTGCTCATTTCATGACCTTCCCCCCTCGTACCCAAGTTTTGGAGCCAAGGCAACTTTGGTGATGACGGACACGTGGCCTTAGGCACGAGTCAAGGTTTCCTAAATTTCCACAAAACAAAATATTTAGGTGGCGACTCTAAAATCTAGCAAAGCAGTCCATGTTTGGCACTTCTTGATAAAAATCAGTTTTCCAAAACGATTTTCCGGATTTGGACTCTTTAGTGATTTATCAGTCTCACATTGCACTTTATGAGATTAGATTCAGAACCGTGACAGGAGTTCGAGCTGTAGTAGCTATGAACAACGATTCGCGCCCTCGTGCGCGGAGCGGAAGTTCGAGCGGTCTACACAAACACTCTACACACTTCGCAACACAAAAATATAAAATCCTAAACTAAAAATTAAAATAGGAATTTAACTTTAAATTACTCAATTTCGCCAGAAGTCCCCAGCAATGGCGCCAAAATTTGCTGGGTCGTTACATACACCAAAAATAAACCCTAAATTATACCAAATTCTTTTAGAATAATGGCAAGTCCAGGTATTGATCCACAAGGACAATTGTGAAATTAAACTAATTTAGTTGTTAAATTCCTAATTTAACTTTGATGAAAAAGATGAGGGATTCATAAACTAATAATAATTAAATTAAGCAACGCGATGAAACTAGCAATTATAAATAAAATTGGAATTTACTGATTTGGGAAAAAACCTAGGGCGATGAGTTCACCACCAGTTATATAAATAAGGATTCAATTTGAAATCAATTATACTACGGTTCAAACTAAATAATACTTCGCAACTACAAGATCAAAGCATTTATCAAGAAAATCATCACATTTAATGTATATGCACGAACCATCTCAAGTAGTACGAATTGTTCGCTCTAAACTAGGGTAGCAAAACGACTCGTCTCTCGTAGTATGGCTCATCTCATACCTTAAATATGAAAGAAAAGAAAACCATTGTATAGAAAGCATTCAACAATCACAGAAAACCGAATACTCAAAGAGATAATGAAAAATATGTATTTGAAACTTCTAAAGCACCATACAATTGTTCAAACCTTTACATAATTAAAAATCAAAAAGAAAACCTCATTGCATAGCTAGGTTTCATCAAAACCCTAGAAAATAAGAACCTAGCCACTCATGGAGGAGTGGGAAGAGGTGGAAGACCCCATGGAAGTTGGATTAAAAGCTTGAGAATCCTTTCCTCCAAACCCTAGCCTCTCTCTCCTTGGAAAAATATCAAAACCCTAATCTAGTCTCCTTTTTGCCTTTTTATACCTCTGTTCTCTTTTAAATAGGTTTAAAAGATCAGGCCCATTTTCCGAGGTATGGCCGTACGTGCGGAAAAAGTCAACGCACATGTAGGAAACTCTTTTTTCTCCAAATTATGTATTTTTCCCCATTTTATACTCTGACTATGTACAACCTGATTTACATTAAACAGACATAAAATGTATAGTTTGACAAGCAAGTAAAGTTAAGAAATCCTAATTAACAGCCTCAATGTTGCACAATTCGACCTTAATTAATTGTTCTTCTTCATGAAAAATAGAGCGGCATGATGGAAATGCCCCAATCTCTTGTGTCGAAGCATTGTATTGCTATCTTTTTTATGTACAGTAGACTGCTCCTCTTTTATCAAATCTAAGGCAAAGTTTTTGCGTTTCATTTGAACTTTGAACACCTCTATACCTTTTGTATCTTTAATCACATATTTTTTTGTCTTCAAACAGCACCTTATAGCCTTTTTCCAACAACTGAATAACACTCAAAAGGTTTTGATTAATTTCAGGTACATATAAAACATCATAAATTAATTTCAGACCTGTATGGCCTTCAATTGCTACTGTTCCTTTGTCTTTTACTGCAATGTGTGCTCCATTTCCAATTCTGACTTTAGAAATAGTAGTCTTGTCAAACTCTCTGAAGAGCTTTCGATCATAAATCATGTGGTTTGTACAACCACTATCTATAAGCCAGCTTTCTGTGGAGTTGTTGGTGGCAAAGCATGATACCACAAACAACTACTCCTCTTGAGGTTGATCCTCGAGCCTTTGGCTTCTCCTTGTTGCTGTTGATTCTTGCATATTCTTTCCATGTGCCCTAACTAACCACACTTGTGACATATTGCATCTGGCCTCCACCAACACTTATTCTGTGGATGATTGGCTTTTTTGAAGTAGGGGCAAGGAGGAAAAGACTTGAGTGTTACTGTGTTTCTAAGCTTGTTGTTTTTGTTCTGCCTTTTTTTTTTTTTTTTTTTTTTTTTTGCCACCGTTGTTGTTCTATGATTTGGCTTGTAAAGCACCTTCCACAAATCCTTCTTTCCTCATAAGCCTCCTTCATTCTTGTGCCTACAGTGCATTCAACAATTCTGCTAAGGTAATGCTTGACAAATCTTTTGAGTTTTCCAAAAATGAAATTGTAACTTCAAACTTTTCAGGAATTGTGACTAGGACCTTTTGAACAATTCTAGAATCAGAAAAATCAGTACCAAGGAGTCTTACCTTGTTGACAATGCCAAGAAATCTATCATAATATTCCTTGATTGTTTCTGCTCCTTTCATCTTTTGCATCTCAAATTCTCGGATCAAATTCAGCACTTGAATCCCTTTGATCCTTTCATTTCCTTCGTATTCTTGCTTCAAAAAATCCCAACTTTCCTTGGCTGTTTTTAGCGTCATTATTCTAATAAAAATGATAGATGAGACTACTGCAAATAAGGTTGCTCTTGCTTTTGATTTTCTTTGCTTCCTCCCCTTTTGATTTTTGATTTGTGCAAGAGTTGGATTGTCTGGTAGAGGTGGAACTTCATATACTTGTTTAGCAGCTTCCCATAAATCATTAGCATCAAGATAGGCTTCCATTCTAACAGCCCACACCTGATAATTTGTTCCATTCGGACCCTCCGTCGATAAGGCATAACTGTTGTAATAAGTGTGCGTGTGTGTGATGCATGTCTTCCAACCCCCATTTCTTTTTCCCTTTTACTTAACCACTTTCGATGGTTAGTTTAGGGCATATTCCGATTAGCATACCTTATGCTTGCTTGCATGCATCCATTCATCTGTCTTGCATGCACCGGGCTCGGCGTATCATACAAACTGCATTGGATTTCATTACCAATTTGAATAAATGTTATCAAGTTACATTCACATGACATCTTAGAATAGCCAAGCCTATCTTAGTTGCATTTTTCACGTGTTGCATTAGGCATCTTAACATAGTTAGGACCATGCATCGATTACTAACTAGCTTCTGTTTTGGTTCAGAGTACACTGTGAGTGTTTATGCTTTAGCATCCTTGCATGTGTGTAAGTGACTACCATGATAGCATGCTTGCCATGAGGCTATTTTCTTAACTAATATAACTGCATGAATGCATGTGGATAAAGATTGGATTGCTTGAATTGGAACAATTCATCGAAATGCAAGTTTTAAACCCACTTGAGAGTGGCGAAATCATGTTTTCTAAGCCCACTTGAGGGTGGTAAATCCGTGACTTAGCCTACTTGCGAGCAGCAACTTCAAACCATTTTTGAAAACAAACATGAGATATTTTGTTCCAAATCGAGTGATTTAGTCTATACTTGTATGCTGTACGCATCACATAGTAAGCTAGCTAATAAACCGGAATAAGAACACATGTGTTTTCAAAAACAACATATCATGTTAGTAGAGGCCGATCCTTTGAGTGGGCGAGCGGGGATGCTCATTTCATGACCTTCCCCCCTCGTACCCAAGTTCCGGAGCGAAGGCAACTTTGGTGATGACGGACACGTGACCTTAGGCACGAGTCAAGGTTTCCTAAATTTCTCCAAAACAAAATATTTAGGTGACAACTCTGAAATCTAGCAAAGCAGTCCATGTTTAGCACTTCTTGAAAAAAATCATTTTTCCAAAACGATTTTTCGAATTTGGACTCTTTGGTGATTTATCAGTCTCACATTGCACTTTGTGAGATTAGATTCAGAACCGTAACGGGAGTCTGAACTGTAGTAGCTATGAACAACGATTCGCGCCCTCGCGCGCGGAGCGGAAGTTCGGGTGGTCTACACAAACACTCTGCACACTTGGCAACACAAAAATATAAAATCCTAAACTAAAAATTAAAATAGGAATATAACTTTAAATTACTCAATTTCGCTAGAAGTCCCCAGCAACGGCGCCAAAATTTGCTGGATCATTACATACACCAAAAATAAACACTAAATTATACCAAATTCTTTTAGAATAATGGCAAGTCCAGATATTGATCCACAAGGAAAATTGTGAAATTAAACTAATTTAGTTGTTAAATTCCTAATTTAACCTTGATGAAAAAGATAAGGGATTCATAAACTAATAATAATTAAATTAAGCAACGCGATGAAACTAGCAATTATAAATAAAATTGGAATTTATTGATTTGGGAAAAAACCTAAGGCAATGAGTTCACCACTAGTTACATAAATAAGGATTCAATTTGAAATCAATTATGCTACGGTTCAAACTAAATAATACTTCGCAACTACAAGTTCGAAGCATTTATCAAGAAAATCATCACGTTCAATGTATATGCACGAACCATCTCAAGTAGTACGAATCGTTCGCTCTAAACTAGGATAGCAAAACGACTCGTCTCTCGTAGTATGGCTCATCTCATACCTTGAATATGAAAGAAAAGAAAACCATTGTATAGAAAGCATTCAACAATCACAGAAAGCCGAATACTCAAAGAGATAATGAAAAATATGTATTTGAAACTTCTAAAGCACCATATAATTGTTCAAACTTTACATAATTAAAAATAAAAAAGAAAACCTCATTGCATAGCTAGGTTTCATCAAAACCCTAGAAAATAAGAACCTAGCCACTCATGAAGGAGTGGGAAGAGATGGAAGACTCCATGGAAGTTGGATTGAAAGCTTGAGAATCCTTTCCTCCAAACCCTAGCCTCTCTCTCCTTGGAAAAATATTAGAACCCTAATCTAGTCTCTTTTTTGCCTTTTTATACCTCTGTTGTCTTTTAAATAGGTTTAAAAGATCGGGCCCGTTTTCCGAGGTATGGCCGCACGTGCAAAAAAAGTCAACGCACATGCAGGAAACTCTTTTCTCTCCAAATTTTGTATTTTTCTCCAGTTTATACTCTGACTATGTACAACCTGATTTACATTAAACAGACATAAAATATTGTAGACACCCCATTTTTGACCGACCTTAAGACTCAGACGTCACCGATTGAGCGCTCGGTGATGTTGCATATTGTGCTCGTTCAGAAGTCTCAGAGTCTCGGCCGTGAGCCCTACCTCCGGACTTCCGAACCCTTTTCTGTACTTTGTCTTGGTTCGCGAACCAGGCTTGGTTTTCTCTGTTTTTGTTCCTGAAGGGAGGGAGAGGTCCCGTAGACCATCTCTCAGTGGCCGTGGGCTACTTTTCGTGGCCGTAGGCCATTTTTCCCATTTCGGAGCCCGGTTCCCGGTTTTCGGAGCCGTCAGGCCATGTGCCTCGGTTCGGGACCGCCTAACCATCTCCGATTGCTCTGATTTTTGTCATGCATCTTATTTGCTCCCTTTTGAGGGACACTGGGGTCCGAGGGACTGACTTCGTGGTCGAACACCACTCCGGTGCCATGGGCTGGTCCCGATCGGCTGCCCCGAACCTTCATTTCGCATCGGTTTGGGCTCATTTTTGGTGGAGGCCTTATTTTCATAGTTAGGAAGCTTGTAGGAGGGTGGGAGGCCAGCAATTGTTTTGACAACCAACTTTTGTTTGGTCAAAAGTGGTTCAAAGATGAATCGAAGGAGAAAAGTCTGTGCGGCTTCACCGAAACGGGCGTAACTCTCTGCACAAGAGGAATTAAAATATGAGGCCACCACCATTGGAAAGCTTACTTCCGGGGCTTCATTTTTCACTCAAGAATCTCCTAAGTCCAAATCTGGGGGGAGGAGATATGGTTGGTTGAATTCTGGTTAGACCGAATCAAGGCTTCTAAAAACGGCATAACTTTTTCTACAAGAGGAATTTTAATGCAAGGTTTGCGGCATTGGAAAGCTAACTTCAAGGGCTACATGGCAGACCAGTTTTATGGCTTGGACCTTTTGACCCTGGCTGGCCGGCCACCTTTTCCAGCCGGCCGGCCACTTACCAAAAAAAATGACTTTTTTTTCTTTTTAAACTAGCCAGCCATTTTCCTCTCCCTCAGTGTATTCCAGCTGTGTCAGCTGGTTGCCAATTGGACCACCCTCCATACACGTGTATGGAGGATTAGAGAGGTCCCTTAGATATTTTTCATGCCTCTCCTCTATAAAGGAGAGGCTTGGCTTCTTGGCAAGAGGCTAGACATTTGTTAGACACATTTGAGAGAGAGCTATACCTTCCACCTCCCATTTCTCTCCATTTCCAAGCTCCAAAGTCATTTTTCTTGTACCATTTCTACATCAACCCCTAGCACAAGACCCCCACACTCCATTCCAACACTTGGAGCTGGTTTTTCAGAGGCAAAGAGCATCCAAACTTGGTACAAAAGGCTGTCAAGACTTGTCTACAAGGGTAAGTTGCCATCTCCCTCTTTTGTAGCATTTTCTTGCCTCATTTATTAAGCCTATTTTCTCACTGTTTTAGGCTCCGACCCAAACTGAAAGGGTCACTATTTTGAGCTATTCTTCATGTTTGTTGAAGGGCTCAACCCTATTTGAGCCCTCTATAGTGCACTTGCTTCAATACCCCTTGGTATGTCACATTTTTGCATGAAATTTCTAGCCTATGTTTGATCTGTTTTCAAGCATAATGTAAATTGTAAGAGGGCCTATTTTGAGCCCCTGTTCAACATTTAAGAAGGGCTCAACCATGTTTGGCCCCCCTATCTTGCACTTGCTTCATAATCTCTCCTATTTACCGTAAATTTGCATGATTTGTTTGACCTATATATAAATTGTTTTGGAGCATGTCATGAACTGTGAGTAAGCTTATTTTGTGTCCCTATACAACATTTTAGAAGGGATCAACCCTGTTGGGGGCCTCCATGTTGTACCTACCATTATACCCCTCTTTGGCCCCCATTTTTGCATGCTTTTTTAAGCTTATCTAGCTTCTGTTTTCGGCCATGATCAGAACTGGAAGGAGTAATATTTTGACCCCCTGGAAATATTTCATTAAGGGTCTTTTCTTATTTGATGAATGTTTGGGGTACCTCATGTTATAGCCTTTTGTTATCCAAATTCTTGCATGGCATTTTTAGCATGTTTGCATACTGATTTGGGGGTTGTCATAAACTGTAAATGTGCATATTTTTTGTCCCTCTTAGGTGTTGTAGAAGGATGTTTTTCTGTTTGGATTTTTTATATATCACTTGTTTCATTACCCTCCTTGTGGCCTATTTCTTGCGTAGGAATTTTGCCATGCTTGTATATTGCTTTGTGGTTTGTTTTGAACTGAAAAAATTTTAGTTTTGGGGTTGCCTTGCTTCTTCCTTTTCATGTCATGTATCAGTTATGCATGTTTGGTGTAGCTATAGGCCATTTCGGGTGCCAAAATTCATGTTTCGGGACCATTCCTTGCATTTGGTGTCATTTCGCCATCTTTCGGGGCTGTTTTCCCCCATATTTTAGTGCTGAAATTCCATTGGCATGTTTGCATATCATTTTCTATGTCATTGCATTCCGTATGCCATTGTCTCAGTTTGCGTGCCTGTGTGCACGCATTTCGAGACGCTTCATTTTCATCCGACAGCCTCTTATGTGAGTGTGGCTGAGATCCACTCATGTTAGTGTAAGTCCAATTGCATTGCGTATGCCATTTTATGCCTTAGAATCATTTTCTCGGTTCGCGTACCCGTGTGCACGCATTCCGAGACATCTCATTTTCATAGCATTGTATATGTTAGGATTGTATCTTAGTTGCATTTCATACATATCATGCATATTGCATTCTGTTCGGGATAGGAATTAGCCCGGGCACGGGAAACGAGGTACGTTCCGCACTCCGAGTGACGGAACGGGTCTCAATTCCCAAGTCACCGACACTCCGGATTATCCATGATGGAGTTAGGTCTAGTTGCATTTCCATGTGCATTCATTCTATATTGAATTGTGCATTTCGGTTCCTCGGCCATCATGCATCGAGATGTGTGATTGGTGGCACGAGGATCGAGGCATGCATATATTTGTGAAATACATTGCTATGCCCCTTTCCTGCTCTCTGTTACAGCAAAATGAAGAATCAGTAACTTTTCGGAGTTTGGCACGCATTTCGAGGAAAGATGCAAATAGAGGCTAATTGGGGCATCGGTGGATTTCAGCAAAGCGACAAGCATATATCATTCATCGATCGAGGCGTTTCGCTTGCATGCCAGTTTACAGTTTTTCTTAGTTAATCTGTTAATTAATTAGGAATCTGTATATTTATTCGGACTGTATTATTCTTTTATTTCGGACTGTATATTTATTCGGACCCTCTGTGCGAGGGCATAATTGTAATAAGTGTGGGTGAGTGCGATGTATGTCTTCCAACCCCACGTCTTTCTTCCCTTTTATTTTCCTGCTTATGATGGTTAGATATAGGGCATATTTCAATTAGCATACAGTATGACAGCATGTTTACATCATTCATCTGTTTTGCACGCACCGGGCTCGGCGCATCATACAAACTGCATTTGTATTTCAAATTCCAAATTGAATACGTGATAGTCGTAGCATTTCACATGCCATGTTTAGGACAGCCGAGCCTACTATAGTTTGCATCTTTGCATGTGTTGCATTAGGCATTACAGTATATTTAGGATCATACATGATTTCTAACGAGCTTCTATTTTGGCGTAAAGTACTCGGTGAGTTTTATGCTTTAGCATCCTTGCATGCATATGAGTGTTGCCATGAATAGCATGCTTACCATGAGGCTATGTGCTTATGTGATGTAACTGTCTTGGATGCCTGTGGGTGGACGTTGGGTTACTTGGATTGGAGCAATTCATCAAATGTTTGTTTTAAGCCCACTAGATAGTGGCAAAATCATGTTTTCTAAGCCCACCCGAGGGTGGCAAATCCACGTCTTAGCCTACCTGCGGGTAGCACCATCAAACCATTTTTCAAACAAACAAACATGAAATGTTTTGTTCCAATTCAGGCGACTCAGTCTATACTTGTATGATGTGCGCATCACATAGTAACCTAGGCTAATAACCGGAATAAGAACGCACAATGTCTTCAAAATCAGATATCATGGTTAGTAGAGGCCGGTCTTTGACCGGGCGAGCGGGGGTGCTCACGAAGTGACCTTCCCCAATCGTACCCAAATTCCCGAGCCGAGGCAACTTTGGTGATGACGGACATGTGGCCTTTGGCACCGAGTCAGGGTTTCCTAAATTTCCCATTTAAAAAACATTTAGGTGGCGACTCTGTATCTGGCGAAGCAGTCCATGTTTGGCACTTCTTTCAAAAAATCTGTTTTCAAAACGATTTGCCAGATTTGGACTCTTCAGTTCAAGATTGAGAACCGTGACATTTGAGTCCTTCGAACTGTAGTGACCCAATATCGAACCAGAACGGGGGGATTCACACCCCTTTCCCCGGGATGCGTTCGGGGACGTCTACAAATATATAGTTTGACAAGCAAGTAAAGTTAAGAGATCCTAATTAACAGCCTCAATGTTGCACATTTCGGCCTTAATCAATTGTTCTTCTTCATGAAAAGTAGAGCGGCATGATGGAAATGCCCCAATCTCTTGTGCCGAAACATTGTATTGCTATCTTTTTTATGTACAGTAGCCTGCTCCTCTTTTATCAAATCTAAGGCAAAGTTTTTGCATTTCATTTGAACTTTGAACACCTCTATACCTTTTGTATCTTTAATCACATATTTTTTTGTCTTCAAACAGCACCTTATAGCCTTTTTCCAACAACTGAATAACACTTAAAAGGTTTTGATTAATTTCAGGTACATATAAAACATCATAAATTAATTTCAGACCTGTATGGCCTTCAATTGCTACTGTTCCTTTGCCTTTTACTGCAATGTGTGCTCCATTTCCAATTTTGACTTTAGAAATAGTAGTCTTGTCAAACTCTCTGAAGAGCTCTCAATCATAAATCATGTGGTTTGTACAACCACTATCTATAAGCCAGCTTTCTGTGGAGTTGTTGGTGGCAAAGCATGATACCACAAACAACTACTCCTCTTGAGGTTGATCCTCAGTAGCCTTGGCTTCTCTTTGTTGCTGTTGATTCTTGCATATTCTTTTCATGTGCCCTAACTAACCACACTTGTGACATCTTGCATCTGGCCTCCACTAACACTTATTCTGTGAATGATTGGCTTTTTTGAAGTAGGGGCAAGGTGGAAAGACTTGAGTGTTGCTGTGTTTCTAAGCTTGTTGTTTTTTTTTTTTTTTTTTGCCACCGTTGTTGTTCTGTGATTTGGCTTGTAAAGCACCCTCCACAAATCCTTCTTGCCTCATAAGCCTTCTTCATTCTTGTGCCTACAATGTGTTCAACAATTCTGCTAAGGTAATACTTGACAAATCTTTTGAGTTTTCCAAAAATGAAATTGTAGCTTCAAACTTTTCAAGAGTTGTGACTAGGACCTTTTGAACAATTCTAGAATCAGAAAAATCAGTACCAAGGAGTCTTACCTTGTTGACAATGCCAAGAAATCTGTCAGAATATTCCTTGATTGTTTCTGCTTCTTTCATCTTTTGCATCTCAAATTCTCGGATCAAATTCAGCACTTGAATCCCTTTGATCCTTTCATTTCCTTCGTATTCTTGCTTCAAAAAATCCCAAATTTCCTTGGCTATTTTTAGTGTCATTATTCTAATAAAAATGATAGATGAGACTGCTGCAAACAAGGTTGCTCTTGCTTTTGATTTTATTTGCTTCCTCCCCTTTTGATTTTTGATTTGTGCAAGAGTTGGATTGTCTGGCAGAGGTGGAACTTCATATACTTGTTCAGCAGCTTCCCATAGATCATTAGTATCAAGATAGGCTTCCATTCTAATGTTTCACACGATAATTTGTTCCATCAAACATTGGAGGTGCAATTGTAGTGAATGAATTTTCAATTCATTCTGGATAGGTTTTTGAAGTGATAGGTGATAAGTGTCTAGAAACTATGTTTGAGCTCTCATAGGTCCCTCAAGATTGCAGCTCTAATACCAGTTTGATGGATATTTAGGAAACCAAAGACTAAGGATAATGAGAGAAGCTAATTTTGAGACTACATAAGGCAATTTTTTTTTTTATTGAGCAACAAGCTGTCTATTTATACAGCATAATGAAAACTGAATTGCAGAAAAATCTACTACATGTTGAGCATAACAGCTAAATGTCTAAAAAATAACATGAAGAAATGGTCATAATACTAACAAATAAAACTGATTCAGCAATCTTAAAGAATAGCAACAAATAAAACTAATTCTGCTTTGTAGGTCATGCTAGTCAACACTCTTTCTCTCAACCATCACGACTGAGGACTACCGTCCACCATTTTCCTTCAATTCGTTTTACTGTTATAGCAATTAGTGGACTGAGACTATTGAACCATGGATCTTGTAATAACAAATTGGATTCAGAGTGAGATTTGATTGATCTGTCTCAAATTAGAAATTTTACTTAAGAAAGCATATTAGGATGATTTTTAATTTTGTATGAAATGATTTTCTTTTACATGCCTCTTTACTCATTTGCATATGCATACAAGCCAGGTTGCCTCCTTGCATTTGGAGCTCTGATGTACAAGGATGTTGTGTGAAGTCATTCAATCTCTAGAGACTGCCCTTTAACATTATAGTATCAAACTACTTTATCAATGGTTGCACGTAATATAAATTTCTATAGCTAGTTCACTAAAGTGGAGTAAGAATTTTAGTTCATATGCTCCTTGAAAATCTTTTTGTTGTGGTGTAACATTTTTATGCATCTCTTATTGTCCTTTCGCCTCCCTAAATCACCATAGTGCCCATTATTGGGGATTGCTGGTGAAATTTGTGGTTTAGTGGTTGAGTACAACTATACACCACTAAGGGTGGGCATTGAACGGACCGGCCAGCCTAGGTTAGAAAATATATATATCTCTCGGGCCCAAGTTCAATCCAGTGCTAAAATGATGTTAAATTTCTAACCCCGCCCAATAAAATATGTCGAAAATAAATATTAATAAGGGGGTAACTTACATGGACCTTCCTTGATAATTGGAGATATTAGTTTGACAAAATTACTCTGGCTTCCCTTGACATTTATAGTTGCCTAACAGTTTCTCCCATTTTGTTAGTCAACGGTTAATCTTGTGGACAGTTTTTTTGCATTGAATAACCCATTTTACCCTTATATAACTTATCTTTGTAACCAAATAAGCCTTGTGGTGATATGCAAACAAGCACTTGGATTGGGAGACATTTTCATAGTGGAATATAATAGGTGAACTGGGGTGGCCTTTTATATTGCTTTTTACTGTGACACATGTCATCACAAATTCCATTTGGAAAATTCTAATCTTAAGAAAAAATTATATAGAAAAATCCCACTATAATAATGTGGTGATGACATTTTTTTGCGATTAAGAATCATTTGATAGGTGTTTTATTTTGTAATGAAAGGTCCTAACTCCCTCACATCATTCTATACAAAAATTATATAGATATAGTTTATTTATTCGTATAACATTACACTTTGCAGTTTGCTTTTGGATAAAGGAGCTTCAGTGTGAAATTATATAGATATAGGCTTCATCAAGGTCCAACTGAGTTGAGAATTTTGACAATTGCCCAACATTTGCTAGTCAAATTGTTACTTTGGCCCCTTTTTTTTTTTTTTTTTGGCAATAGCCTCAGCTTCTTCATTTATATGAGGTTTGAGTAAGATTTCATCTGATAATAACGTTTTGGTTGCAGCATGCACGTAACACGCATGGACTTTATCAAGGTTTGGCAGCAAAACTAAATTTGGTTCTGGGAATGGCCACTGATTGCTGCGTAATTGCAAGAAGATGTAGAAAAACATCATCAGATTGATTGTATTTATAGAGTAATTGTTGTTGTTGTTGTTGTTGTTGTTGTTGTTGCCTCTACGTCTGCTCAAGTTGAATTTCAGATCCTCTGCTTTTGAAAATATATATGTACATATTTTATCATGGTAGCCAGTCATGGATTGACATTGCCGCAGTGTCCACATTGATATTTTCTCTTTTTCCATTGACGATGGTGACATGTAGAGCCATACTCATACCAGAGAAAAATGATGGAAGTTTGAGTAACTCAATTACATATATATATATATATATATATGTATACGCGCACACAATAACCTCTACATAACGAGTGTTTGGCAATGATATAGGTTCTCTTGGCTTTTTGACACTTTGGAATTCTGTATAGAAAACTTTATACATATATAAAATTCATAAAATTTTTTTTACAAGAATGATGTAGCATTATCATTATTATAAATAAATTCATATTTAATAGTATTTTGTTTTGAAATGAAATACTCATAACAAGCCATATTATTATATATGAAAATTATATATAATTTATTTTTTTGTTTATATAACATTACTCTCTTCAATAGAATTAGATCTCAACAGATTGTGATAGAAAGGTTACTCTATCAATTGCAATCAATTTGCTTGGGTAGGTTTTTCAAAAAACACTTTTCAAAAAATTCTACTTTCTTGTTTTTCATATTTTTTTGTTTTTACTGATTTGTTAAAATATTTTAAGCAATTTTTTTTAACTTTTTAGACATAGCTAACATAAATATACCTAAAAAGTAAAAAAATTGTGAAAAAAACCTTTTAAAAATTCACTAAATACTAAAAATACAAAACAAAACAAAAAAACGAGAATTCAGTACATTTTTTTATATTTTTATGTATTTTTAAATTTTTTAAAATATTTTTTCACAAATTTTTTACTTTTTAGATATATCTAAGTAAGGTGCATTTAAAAAAGTAAAAAAATGTTTAAAATTTTAAAAATATTCACTAAAAACAAAAAAAAAATAGAAAAATAAAAAAACTTAATTTTCAAAAAATTTAATCAAAAAATTCAAACCAAACACACTGACACTAGTGACATTGTTTATGAAGGACAATTGGCCATTGCCCTTCCTACTTAATTCCAAATAACTAAAAGAAAATTTAGTCAAAGTTTGGTTTCTATTGACTCATCGTATCCTCTGTTGTGGTCCTGTTTATGATTTATAACATGAGATTTAATCAACTTTTTTTTGTATTGAAACTTATTTAGCTTGCTTTTTTTAGTCTCGTTTAGTTTTTATTTTTAGATTTTTTTGATTTTACTAACAGAAGAAGTGTAATAATTATGATTTGAATGTGATATTTTATCTTATTGACTTATGTAGTTTATTTTATCTTCTTATACTTTTTTAACCCCAAAATATTTATCAAATGAGAACTAAACCAGTTTGATATTAATGTTTTCAAAGGCTAAACAATAAATTTGGTCATAGAACAGTAGAGTGCATCATAAAACCTATATGCAAGGAATAGAGAAGCCTATATTCTACACCACCAACCATAAATAAATAACAAACAAACAAAGCTAATGGACTTCTGATAATCATGTATCTTATGATAATCATGTCATTTCACTAATATTGTTGAACAGTATTATTTGGTGAAGGTTGAGAAATTATTTGGGGGTCAGTATTGGAACTGCAAAAAAAATTTCTATATTGGGCTATAAAAAAAATTATTAAAATTTTACATAAAATTCATATGGGTGTGAAATCCAAACCATATGAGTATTGTAGAAAATTTTTGATAAATTTTTTGGAGTCATTTGTGGTATTCAATCACTAGAACAAATTAAGATTGTAGAGAAAATTTAGAGACAAAATCATTTTTTAAGAATGAAATATTTTAGTTATTAAAAGTGTTATTGTTATATTTTTAGCGACGAAATAAGAATTTAGTGATGAATTACTATCTTTTTTGGGACTAACTTGTTTATGCATTGTCCATAATACATTATGTTAGGTTTTTGTAATTGACAATCTCCGTTTGACAAAACTCTTTTCAATTGTAATTTTATTTACTCTTTTATTTCAGTAAGGCTATGAGTATTTAGATGTGAATCCAATCTGAATTGTGTCTATGTAGAGAAGTTTGTGATTAATCCTTTCATGTTTGCTACTTCGCTGACTAAGTACGAGGTCAGCTTGCGGGGGTCCAGCGGACAGTGCCTAGGCGGGGTCAAAGGGCAGCACCCCCAAAGCAAAAAGCAAAAATGTGGTCGAAGTTGTTTGACCGCTCGAACAGTCAATTGTGCGCTTGAGAGAAGAAAATGATCATTTAGTATTTTTGCAGAGTGCCTGAACTTTTGGGAAGAAAGTTTTACTGCTCGAGTGGTCAGTTTATATGTTTCGCACTGCTTTTAGTCACACTGCTTGAGCGGTCTGCGCGATCCTGTTTTTCTATAAAGTGCATTGTTCGCTGTTTTTAGCGTTTGAGCTGTCTAGATTTTCAAAGGAGAAAAAAAAAAACAAAGTGTTTTATATTAGAAGCTATTTTATATGAGTATTCTTAGCACATAGAAAGTGATCGATTAATCAACAAACTTCAAATTGTCGAACATCAAGGATTGGTATTATTGTTCTTTTAAAAAAGAGAGAGCTATTCTTCGGTAGATTCCAGGAAACTTGGGACTAAAATTCTGGTGGATTCCGAAGTGGCTTATTGTCGTGGATTTGACATCAATGTTGTGGATTCAACATTGGACAAGACAATTTCGAGGTGAAGATGGTGGTGGAATAGGCACATTGGGATCAGTTCAATTCATGTGTGGATTTGCTAGATAATTTGAGAATACACTTGCGTAAATTCATTTTTGTCTTCTTAGTAAATTGTTTTGTGGCTTTGGCCCGTATTTTTTTTTTAATCACAATTGGAGACGCCTCAATTGTGATTTTTTTTAGGTTAAATCGTTATGTCGATTTGTCTTTGATTATTTGATTAGAATTATTATTTATTGTTTAAAAATTAAAACATAATCACAAATTAATATCTCAAAGATTTTTTTAGAATTTTCACATTAGTTACAAGTAACATCATCATTTCAATCTTTCGCAAGATCATTTGTAAAAGTTTATATTAAAAGAAATTATAATGAATATTTAAGTTTCATACTTAATATTAATTCAAAAATTTATGATTATTTTGTTGTTGATTATAAAAATTTTAAAAAAAATCAAAATTATAACTAACAAATATCCTTGTAAATTAATTTTCGAATTCCACTACTGTGTATGTATGTGGTTGACCTCAAAAAAATCTACCAACACCATATACATGACATTTTTAACTGACTCTTTTGTTTCTTCATTCCAACCAACAAATTCACTATGTTCATTTCTTGTTAATTTTTTCAAGTTGAAAAAGTCATGCATGATATTCCTAATGACAATTGTGGTGTACCCTTTTTGTTCACTTTTAGTCCCACAATACTCATCATATCAACAAATTTTTGTTTTATTTTATTTTTTATAAGGCTGTTTGGAGCTTCAATATTTTAAAAGCATGTAGAGCGGACAGGACAATATTTTCATAAAATAGAAGGAAAAAATAAAAAATAAAAAAATAAAGGTAATAATATCAAAGATGAAAGTGGTACGACATAACCATCTCCACAAATGCATATCATCAGCTAGCTAGTACAGGGTACAAACACTACAAAGCAACTAACAAATAACATGAGCTCTCCTGCTAGTACTAACTGATCATACAACATTGACCCAAAAAACAAGAATAAGATCAAATGACAATGGGCTCTTATTTAATATATCTCTATATAACCATGTATAGTAAAGTACTATAGGAAGTGATCACTCAGATGGAATGAGGAGATGGTGCAAGTTTGTGGATTGGCTGGTGGGGACCGTGTCCGTGTCCGTGTCCCCATCCATGTGGCTTCTCTGACGGAGTTGGAGCAGGAAGCATCACCTTCCTCGGTGGCTTGTGCAAGTCTTCGCCATGCTCCATCGGAGGGTGAGCAGGGTGGTGACCATGAGTTGGTGGCATCTCTCCCTTGGGAGGTAGGCCCATTGGGGTTGGAGCCATGTGCTCATGAGGGTGTGGCTTCATGTAATCACCAAGTGAGGGAGAAGTGAGAACCACCACTGCAAGTAACAAGACCAACAAGCACTTGGGAGACATTTTGAAGCTGAGTTTGGTAAGTAGAATCAATACTTGGTGATATTGCTATACTTGGTGAAATGGTGTGTCCTTTTATAATGATTTGGAGCCCATCTTGGCATGACACGTGTGACCATATCTTGGCATGACACTTGTTAGCATTAGCCGATATATATATATTTTCTCTGTTCCTATATGGAAACTCTTTGGAGTTTGGTTTTGGATGAAGAACTTTTTCAATGTGAAATCAGTGTGTTCTGTTGAGAAACCAATTTCTGTCTTGGAGAACATTGCTGATTGGTGATCCTAACATGAATCAAGGCGAAATTGTAGAAAAAAGAAGAAGATACTGCATTTCAAACAAACATACATAGGATTGTTGTTGTTGTTGATGTTGTTATTGATGTTGTTATCTCTATTTTAAGTCTGCTGGAGTGGAATTTCAGATCGTCTCAATTTGGAAATATTTTTATCATGCATGGTTAGCAAAGTCATTGATTGACATTGCCTAACTTTGACATTTTTTTCTTTCCCATTGGTGATGGTGAGCAGCATAGCCCCCGTTTGCTTAAAAATTTAAAATCAAAAAATAGAAGTAAAAGATATTCATCTTTCAGTTTTCTAATAATTAATATTTGTTTAACTTGTTTGAGTTATTTTTGCTTAATAGGGATGTTTATGAGTAAAAAACACTCATTTAAGCTATTTTGTTTGGAACTTGAGAGGGTGCTGGGCCTCTAAGGAGCCAGTGGGGGTGTTTTTTGAATTTATTTTAATAATTCGAACCGTTCATATTGCAGGGTTTGTCAATTAGATCATTTATGAAAAAAATCAAGTTAATTAGACATCGATAATCTGTAACAAGATAACATTTATGTTTAAAAAAATAAACGATTAATATAATTTTAATAGCTTTTTTAAAAACAATTATGATCTAGATTAGGCATGTCCAATTAAACTACATAAACAGTCTTGCAAGACAAAATAGGGGATAAGTCAAATAAGTTGGACCAAACTATCCCATAGTTATACCCAAAAAATAAAAAATTAATGCTATAATCATCAGCTATTTCAATCATTGTTACTTGCCATCGGAAGTATCAATTTAGTTGTCAATATTTGGTAAAACTCATTACACCAATATTATGAGCATAAATAAAAATATAAGTATAATATGATATAAAAATGTGACACGTAGAGGCAGAAAAAAAAAAAAAAAAAAAGAAGCAGACAAACTCGTTGTTATCAAAGGTGTATATGTACATATAAAACATCCACATAGGAAGTTTTTGCCAATAATATTGTATAGTCTTGGATAAATTACGCTATTGATCTTTTTAGTTTGAACAAAATTTCATTTTAGTTATTTATAGTTTTAATTTGAACAATTTGAATTATATATTTACAAATTTGTTATAATGCAATCTCTTGGTACCATTACTATTAGAATTTTGAATAAAAAAATTTCACGTGCAAAATTAAAGATATCAAAATAAAATTAAAATGAAATTACAAAACCACCAATATAGTAAATAAATTACATTGATAGTCCTTATATATATATATTTGAATTCCACTTTGATGTTTCAAGTGTTTGCCCTGCCCACTTGATTCCAAAGTATTGAAGAAATGTCAATCTAAGTTTGATTACTTTTTTTGACTCTGCTCTGTTTTGGTTCTGTTTTTCAATTACATGAGATTTGAAAGGAATATACGTTTTCATAAGGCTAAATAATAAATTTAATCGTATCTGCAAGAAACAGAGGAGAAGGATTAAAAAAATAAATAAAAATAAAAATAAAGCAAGCTAATGAATTCTGATAATCATATAGGATACCTCAAAGATAAGTCTATTTACACATTACACATTGTCTAAATAATAAATTTAATCGTATCTGCAAGAAATTGTTATGAAAATATAAACCTCATGGGGCAACTTGTTATGAAAATATAAACCTCAAGGGAGTATCTGCAATTTCCGAAACCTCAAGGAGGTATCTGTAATTTCCGAAACTTCAGGGGATATCTGTAATTTAGTTAAATCTCGAAGGAGGTATATGTAATTTGCCCTAAAAACAAGCATAAAAAAAAATTCTTTAAAATTCAACACATGAATTCTTTAAAAAGTCTCTCATAATAATACTTTAATTCATTAAGAACAAGTATAAAAAAAATTTCTTGAAAAGTCCAACATATATAATTATTTCAAAATATTAAACTTTAATATAATATAATAAAAAAAAAAGACAATTAATTCATTAAAAAGTCCAACACATATGATTATTATCAAAATATTAAACTTTAATATAATATAAAAAAAGAAAAAATAAAGAAATTTAAAAAATATATATATATTTAAAAATTACAATCACATATATAGATAATTATAAATACAATCCGTGCATAGTACGAATGACATGCTAGTATATATATATTTGAATTGCACTTTGCTGTTTCAAGGTTTTGCCCTGCCTACTTGATTCCAAAGTAATGAAGAAAAGTCAATCTAAGTTTGATTACTTTTTTTGACTTTGCTCTTTTTTGGTTCTGTTTTTCAATTACATGAGATTTGAAAGGAATATACGTTTTCATAAGGCTAAATAATAAATTTAATCGTATCTGCAAGAAACAGAGAAGAAGGATTAAAAAAATAAATAAAAATAAAAATAAAGCAAGCTAATGAATTCTGATAATCATATAGGATACCTCAAAGATAATTCTATTTACACATTACACATTGTCTAAATACACATTATTTACTTTTAATTCATATTACACTCAATTTGAATATTTTGATTTTTTAAAATTCATATCATCAATTTTTAAATATTACCAAAATAAACTTAAAATTTTCAATTTCAAACCCTAACCTTAACTCAACCGTCACCTCCTGTTGATACCATTAACTATTGTTGCCACCTCTCCCTAGTCCTATCGCCCCACCCTAACCCCTATCACAATCACTACTTTGACACTTCTCCCCCCTCCCTCCCCCCAAACCTCCACTACTTCCATTACCTACTCTCAACCCTCTTCTAGCTAGTGTTCCTCCCTTCTCACTATTCCCCTCTCCAACCCTTTCCCCCACTCTTACGCTACACTCACCTATCCTTCTCCTACTTCTGCAGCATCCTTCCCACTGTCCTTCTCAGCTTTAGACCCTAGATAAAGAAAAAGGAAAGGGAAAAGGAGGGCAGAGAAGAGGCAACGAGGCTGGAGAAGAGTGACAACAGCGACTAGTAGTAATTGTGATATGTAGTGATGTGCACTTAAATATTGAATTTTAGAATTTTGTCTAAAAGTATAATTTTCTTGGGAGAGACTGGTGTACAATGAGATAAATAGTGGCATGCAATATAAATCACAAAACCATACCATTACACCCTTAATTAATTAGATTTTATTACAACTTTATTTTTGTCTAAAATTACTAAAAAAATACTTATACACTAAAATTTTGAAATTTTAATTTATCATTCCACTCATCCTTTTCCCACCACATCTACCAACCCATCAATTTGAACCATGAGAGGTAAAGTGTTCCGAGTCCAAATCACAAGAGCTAAAGTAAATTTTGCCCTTATTTTTTTTAATAGAATGATGTGAATATACAAAAATAAATAAGATAAAATATCAATTTTCACATAAAAAAAGCCAACTTTTTTTTTTGGTCAATATAATTAACGAATAACTCTTGTTAAATATGTTAAGTGTCATCTAAATTTTTAAAAATATATATATTTAAAAAAAAATCCAAATAATTTTGTTAAACTTGTGTATTTGAATGTATTTGCTCAAAACTTCAAAGGAGATTAATGTAATTTTCCATGTCTTTCCTAACGAGGGTGCAAGGAACTTAAACATATTACATGCATATCTTATGTTGCATCATTTTGAGTAGAGTAGGCATGATAACAATCTCATAGTTAAATAACGTTGAAACTACAACCCCCCCCCCCAAAAAAAAAAAAAACAAACAAACAAACAAACAAACAGAGTAAAGTAAAGAAAAAGAAACGATGGTTATAATACATCACAGGTGAAAAAGGTATGTGGTGATCATTACCTAGTACCGGGTGTGGGAAAAAAATAGGTTTTCACCAATATGTTTGGTGAATGTTGGAGCCAAATTTAAGTGAGTTGCACTTAATAAATACCGGCAAATATTAGAGGCAAAGTTGTTCGTGTCTTTGTGGAGACATTGGTTTGGTGAAAATCATTTTCGTGTGAAATGAAAATTACTGCCAAAGTGAGCCTTGTGGAAATTGTTAGAAATGGTTATAAAATTTTGGATGAAATTAGAATTTTTTTCCTGAGTTTGAATTGTTGGACAATCTTCATTGTATTTAAATAAATTAAATTCTGTTGTATACTAAATAACAATCAGAATATAAAGAAATAAAGGAAATGAGAGAATATATTTGATTACAAAAATCAAACTCGAAATAAAAATAAATAAATAAAAAACAGATTTTATTTTGTTACAAAAAATAAAATTCAAATTTGATTTAAACAAATAATAATAATACTGAAAATAAATTAAATAACTTACTTGATTTAATTTGTTCGAATTATAAACTGATCAAGTCTAGTGTTTGACACTGTGTCCTTAAAACAGATTCGTCCTCTCCACGTTGCTTTCAGAATTTGGATGTCTATCTCCTAGGATGAAATGATCTTCTACAAACAATAGCAGCACTACAAATTGTTTGCCTTACGAACACACTAAGTGTTTACACTCTTTCTTTCAGAAATAAAATGCAGCAAAATGCAGAGAGATTTATAGCAGAGGATGGAGTACGAAAATTGGAGTAAAATCTAAATGGGAGGCTAGTGTATTTATAGATGTAAAGGTGGCTCTTGGTTTTAAATTGAACAGGTATGATACCTGTTGGCTTTGGATTCAAACAGATTTGAATCTGTTAGGTTTAAATTTAAACAGATACAAGAACGGGAAGGGCCCTGTTTGGGTGTGCAATAATACCAAACTAGTTTATTTCTGTTTGAAAATGGGAAGGGCCCTGTTTGGATATACAGTAAATCTAAACCAGTTTAATTTGAATTCTGGATTTTATTTTACCAAAAATTAAATTAAATTCAAATATTTTTGGCCCAAAAAGATTAGTATTGGGCCGAACAAGCCCAACCCAACCTCACACCACGCACCGCGCCAGTTCACTTGGCCCGAGCCGGACGGCGGCAGCAGGGCAGGTGGTGATGATTTTGTACAGGTCCAATAGGTTTAGTTCATTTTGCCCATAACCTCTCCCTCTAAAACACTTGGATACCCCTTGAGGCACACCCCAAGTACCAAACCCATGCCTTATAAACCTATTCAAAACTTCCCACCAAATCAATGTCGGACAAGCCTTATTCAATACCTTTAAGGATTTTCCATCAAAACTCTATTTCCATAGAGCACACTTTGGCTTCAATTTCTCATTCACTCGGTAATGGTTTTGAGCAACCAAATATATTTAGGAACAGAAACTTCCACTTTTGCCAAACACCCCCACACTTTTAAGTATTTATAGGAAGGTGGTCGACCTTTCCACAATTCATAAGAAGTGCTATTGGTTTTCTTGTGGGGTATTCTATTAAGAACATAATTAGCAGACAATATTGCTTCTCCCCACAAGTTCTGTAGTAAACCTGAACTTAGTAACATGACATTCATCATTTCTTTTAGGGTTCTATTCTTGCTTTCAGCAATTCCATTTTGTTGTGGAGAATAAGGGGCTATAGTTTGGTGAATAATGCCATGTTGTACACAAGATATTGTTATGTTTATTTACTTAGAAGTAAAGATGAAGCCTTAGAAATATTTAAACTCTACAAAACAAATGTTGAAAATCAACTTGGTAAAACCATTAAAATTGTTAGAAGTGATAGGGGTGGTGAATATGATGCACCATTAAATGAATTTTGTACACAACATGGCATTATTCACCAAACTACAGCCCCTTATTCTCCACAGCAAAATGGAATTACTGAAAGGAAGAATAGAACCCTAAAAGAAATGATGAATGCCATATTACTAAGTTCAGGTTTACCGCAGAACTTGTGGGGGGAAGCAATATTGTCTGCTAATTATGTTCTTAATAGAATACCCTACAAGAAAACCAACAGCACTCCTTATGAATTGTGGAAAGGTCGACCACCTTCCTACAAATACTTAAAAGTGTGGGGGTATTTGGTAAAAGTGGAAGTTCCTGTTCCTAAAAAGAATAAGATTGGACCAAAAACAGTAGATTGTGTGTTTATTGGTTATGCTCAGAATAGTAGTGCATATCGGTTTCTGACTTATAAATCAGAAATACCTAATATAAATGTGAATACTATTATAGAGTCAAGAAATGCTGTGTTTTTTGAACATGTCTTTCCTTACAAGAAAGGACATGAATTAAGTTTACAGAAAAGAACTTATGATTGTACACAAAGTCAAGAGACTAATGACAATCAAACACAAGAGACTAGTAATGGTCTCAACCAATAGGATTTAACTGATGATGAACCAAGAAGAAACAAGAGAGCGAGAACACCAAAATCCTTTGGTCCAGATTTTCTGACATACTTGTTAAAAAATGAACCTCAAAGCTTTAAGGCAGTAATAACAGGTGTAGACACCCCATTTTTGACCGACCTTAAGACTCAGACGTCAGCGATTGAGCGCTCGGTGATGTTGCATATTGTGCTCGTTCAGAAGTCTCAGAGTCGCGACCGTGCGCCCTGTCTCCGGACTTCCGAACTCTCTTCTGTGTCTTGCCTCGGTTTGCGAACTGGACTCGGTTTTCTTTGTTTTCTTTCCTGAGGGGAGGGAAAGGTCCCGTAGACCATCTCTCAGTGGCCGCGGGCTACATTTCGTGGCCATAGGCCATTTTGCCCATTTCGGAGCCCAGTTCCCGGTTTTCGGAGCCGTCAGGCCGTGTGCCTCGGTTCGGGACCGTCTAACCATCTCTGATTCCTCTGATTTTTGGCATGCATCTTATTTGCTCCCTTTCGAGGGACACTGGGGTCTTAGATACCCACTTCGTGGCCAAACACCACTTTTGGTGCTTAACGGCCGGTTTTCGGGCCCCGAACCTCGCAGTTTGGCCCCCGAGCATTCGTTTTGCATCGGTTTTTGTTCATTTTTGGCAGATACCTCTGTTTTATCATAAGGAAGGTCACTGGGGGATGGGATCCTAGCAATTGTCTCAGCAACTAGTTATGCTCTTCCGACGCCCCCGGGGCCCGTTTTTCTCACTTCCGAGCCAATGTTGAACACCCTAGGGCCATTTCCTTCGAGCCGAAACCACATATTTGTGTTGTACACACATGGGAGGACCTTAAAAAATGGTGCTCGGGCAGTAATTCTTCCTTTAATTTTTGGACCTCTCCTAGAGGTGGCTTGTTGTCTCTCCTGCTTCAGAGTTACCAAATTCCAACCACAGAGCCTTGTTGTACACATATGGGAGGACACTACCCTTTGGTGCTCGGCCAGCAAATCCAACTTTCCATTTTTGCCCTTGGCCGGCCGGCTAGGGGGGGTGGCCGGCCGGCCACCTCCAATAAAAGTACCTAGCCGGCCTGCATCCTCTCAGTGCATACTTTACAGCTGTATAGCTGTTTCTCCAAAATATCTTTGGCATCCGGGGGATATTTTGGGAGGGAAAGCTTAGGTGCATTTCCCTCCACCTTTACACCCTCTTTTTTGTCCATATAAGGGGCCTCCCAACTCAATCCCTAGGGTTAGAAAATCTTCTCCAAGCATATCTCTCTCTATCTCTCTCAAACTCTCAAGTTTTGGTCTCATTTGTTCATCAACACCAAGCACTACCTTCACCACTTCCATTCCAGAAGTAAGGGAAGGTTTTTCAGAGGTTAAGAAGCAACAAACTCAAGCCAAGAAGCAACTAAAGTGTAGTCTTCAAGGGTAAGTCACTATTTCCCCTTTTCTAGCACTTTTTTGCATCATTTTTCTACCCTATTTACTTGTGGTTTTGGGCTCCGACCCTAACTGAGCTTAGGCCTATTTTGAGCCCCTCTTCAACATTGAAGAAGGGCTCAACCATGTTTGAGCCGTCTATATACCACTTGTCTCAATACCCCTCTTATATGCCATTATTTTGCATTGAATATTTGGCCTATGTGTGATCTGATTTGAAGCATCTCATGAACTGATATTGTGCTTATTTTGAGCCCCTCTTCAACATTTAAGAAGGGCTCAACATTTTTTTCATGCTCCATATATCACTTGCTTTGAATCCATATTTTACCCTTGTTTTTGCATGCTTCATCTAGCTTGTGAGTGATCTGTTTTCGAGAATGATATAAACTGTGAGTGGGCCTATTTTGAGCCCCTCTTCAACATTTAAGAAGGGCTCAACCCTGTTTGGCCTCTCTATCATGTACTTGCTTCATAATCTCTCATATTTACCGTAAACTTGCATGATTTGTTTAACCTACATGGGGTTTGTTTTGGAGCATGCCTTAAACTGTGATTGAGCTTATTTTGTGTCCCTATACAACATTGTAGAAGGGATCAACCTTGTTGGGGGTCTCCATGTTGTGCTTGTCATTATACCCCTCTTTGGCCCTCATTTTGCATGCTTTGTTAGGCCTATTTTGCTTCTGTTTTCGGCCATGATCAGGTCCGGAAAGAGTCACATTTTGGCCTTCTTGTCATCTTTTGTTAAGGGTCCAAGGCTGTTTGATTAATGTTTGGCATACCTCATGTTCTAGCCTTTGTTGGCTTCATTCTTGCATGACATTTTTAGCAAGTTTGCACACTGATTTGAGGGTTGTCATCTGCTGTAAATGTTTATATTTTTGGACTCTCTTCAATGTTGTAGAACTGTTTTTTTCAGTTTGAGCATTGTATATATCACTTGCTTCATTGTTCCCCTCTTTTCCCCCATTTTTTGCATGCTATTTTTGCCATACTTGTGTTTGTTGTTTAGCCATACTTTGTACTGGAAAAATGCTAGTTTAGGGGCTTCCTAGCATCTGTCTTTACACTTCATGTCCATATTGTGCATGTTTGGCATAGCTGCAAGTCATTTCGGGTACTTAGCATAGCATTTCGGGCATAGGGTGTAATTTTGCTATATTTCGGGGGCTGTTTTTGCATCATTTTGGCTGCTGAAATTTGCATTTTCCATATTTCATATGCCACGTCTCATTCCATGCCATTTCATTCCATATGTCATCGCCTCGGTTTGCGTGCCTGTGTGCACGCATTTCGAGGCACTTCATTTTCATCCATTGGTCTCTTGTGTGAGTGTGGCTGAGGCTCTCTCATGTTAGTGTAAGCCCATGTTGCATTGTTTATGCCATATTAGTCTCCTTGCATTGCATATGCCATTGCCTCGGTTTGCGTGCCCGCGTGCACGCATTTCGAGGCACTTCACTTTTATCTGACGGCCTCTTATGTGAGTGTGGCTGAGGTCCACTCGTGTTAGTGTAAGTCCATTTGCATTGCGTAGGCTGTTTCATGTCTTTATGTCATCGCCTCGGTTCGCGTGCCCGCGTGCACGCATTTCGAGGCATCTCATTTTCATAGCATTGTGCATGCTAAGATTGTATTTTAGTTGCATTCATGCATATCATGCATATTGCATCGTGTTCAGGATAGGAGTTAGCTCGGGCACAGGAAACGAGGCGCGTTCCGTACTCCGAGTGACGGAACGGGTCTCAATTCCCAAGTCACCGACACTCCGGATTATCCATGATGGAGTTAGGTTTTGTTGTAGCATTCATCTGCATTCATCTTATATTGAGTTGTGCAATCCGACTCCTCGGCCATCATGCATCGAGATGCGTGATTGGTGGCACGAGGATCGAGGCATGCATATATTTGTGAAATACATTGCTATGCCCCTTTCCTGCTCTCTGTTGCAGCAAAATGAAGAATCAGCAATTTTTCGGGACTTGGCACGCATTTCAAGAAAAAGTGCAAACAGAGGCTAATCGGGGCATCGTCGTGGATTTCAGCGCCAAGACAGCCCAACATGCATCATTCATCAGAATCGAGGCAGCCCCCTGGCCTGCGCGCCAGTTTACAGCTTTCTTAGTTAATTTGTAAATTAATTAGGAATTTGTATTTATTTCGGACTGTATTATTCGGACTGTATTATTCTTTTATTTCGGACTGTATTATTTATTCGGACCCTCTGCGCGAGGGCATAATTGTAATAAGTGTGGGTGAGTGCGATGTATGTCTTCCAACCCCACGTCTTTCTTCCCTTTTATTTACCCACTTATGATGGTTAGATATAGGGCATGTTTCAATTAGCATACAGTATGACAGCATGTTTGCATCATTCATCTGTTTTGCACGCACCGGGCTCGGCACATCATACAAACTGCATTTGTATTTCAATTCCAAATTGAATACATGTTAGTTGTTGCATTTCACATGCCATGTTTAGAATAATAGCTGCTATAGTTTGCATCTTTGCATGTGTCGCATTAGGCAATTCTGTATACTTAGGATCCATGCATGGATTTCTAATCGGCTTTTGTTTTGGCTTGGAGTACTAGGTGAGTTTTATGCTTTAGCATCCTTGCATGCGTTTGAGTGTTGCCATGAATAGCATGCTTACCATGAGGTTATGTGCTTATGTGATATAACTGCCTTGAATGCCTGTGGGTGGAGGTTGAGTTACTTGGATTGGACAATTCATCAAATGTTTGTTTTAAGCCCACTAGATAGTGGCAAAATCATATTTTTCTAAGCCCACCTGAGGGTGGCAAATCCGCGTCTTAGCCTACTTGCGAGTAGTACCATCAAACCATTTTCAAACAAACAAACATGAAATGTTTTGTTCCAATTCAGGCGATTCAGTCTATACTTGTATGCTATGCGCATCACACAGTAACCTAGGCTAATAACCGAAATAAGAACTCGCAATGTTTTCAAAAACAGATATCATGGTTAGTAGAGACCGGTCTTTGATCGGGCGAGCGAGGGTGCTCACGAAGTGACCTTCCCCAATCGTACCCAAGTTCCCGAGCCGAGGCAACTTTGGTGATGACGGACACGTGGCCTTTGGCACCGAGTCAAGGTTTCCTAAATTTCCCATTTAAAAATATTTAGGTGGCGACTCTGTATCTGGCGAAGCAGTCCATGTTTGGCACTTCTTTTCTAAAAATCTGTTTTTTCTCAAAACGATTTGCCGGATTTGGACTCTTCGGTTCAAGATTAAGAACCGTGACATTTGAGTCCTTCGAACTATAGTGACCCAATATCGAACCAGAACGGGGGGACTCGCACTCCTTCCCCCCAGGATGCGTTCGGGGACGTCTACAACAGGTCCTGAAGCACCTTTGTGGAAAGAGGTTGTTAATAATGAAATTGAATCCATTATGCAAAATCATACTTGGGAATTGGTGGATCTTCCACCAGGTTCTAAACGTCTTAGATATAAATGGATATTCAAGAGAAAAATGAAAGCAGATGGTTCAATGGACAAGTATAAAGCAAGACTTGTAGTTAAAGTTTATAGACAAAAGGAAGGTCTGGACTATTTTGACACATATTCCCCTATGACAAGAATAACATCCATTCACATGCTTATTGCTATAGCAGTGTTGTTTAATTTAGAAATACATCAAATGAATGTTAAAACAGCTTTCTTAAACGGTGATCTAAATGAAGAGATCTATATGGAGCAACCCGAAGGGTTTGTAGTATCAGGGCAAGAAAAGAAAGTTTGTCGACTTGTAAGATCCCTTTATGGATTAAAACAAGCACCTAAGCAATGGCATGAAAAATTTGATCATGCAATGCTTACTAATGGGTTTAAGATAAACGAATGTGACAAATGCGCCTATGTTAAAAACATTGACCTAGGATATGTCATAGTTTGTCTTTATGTGGATAACATGCTTATCATTGAAAGCAATCAAAACATGATCAAATCAACTAAGCAAATTCTTAACAAAAGATTTGATATGAAAGATATGGGGGTCGCAGATGTTATATTAGGAATGAAAATTACTAAAACATTTGACGGATATGCATTACCTCAATCTCATTATATTGCGAAAATTCTTGATAAATTTATCAAAGATGATTTGAATTTAGCAAGAACACTTGTCGACATCAGTCTTTATTTATCGAAAAATAAAGGTGATGCAGTGTCTCAGTTAAAATACTCCCAAATCATTGGAAGCCTAATGTACCTAATGAATTGTACTCGTCCTGATATAGCTTATGCTATCAGTAAATTGAGTAGGTACACTAGTAACCCCGAATAAGACCATTGGAAAGTGATCATTTGGGTTCTTAGATATCTAAGATTCACCCGTAATCATGGTTTGAACTTTACTCGATATCCAGCAGTACTTGAAGGTTATTGTGATGCAAATTGGATATCGGATACTAAAGATTCAAAATCCACAAGTGGATATGTCTTTACTCTGGGAGACGCTGCTGTTTCTTGGAAATCCACGAAACAAACATGCATTGCACGATCCACAATGGAATCCGAGTTCATTGCTTTAGACAAAGCAGGAGAAAAAGCATAATGGCTTCGTCACTTCTTAGAAGACATTCCAATGTGGCAAAAACCTGTGCCAGCTATTTGCATTCATTGTGATAGTCAATCTGCAATAGGCAGGGCATAGAATCACATGTATAACGGTAAGTCACGACATATTTGTCATCGACATAATACTGTAAGACAATTGTTGTCAAACGAAATAATCTCAATAGATTATATAAAATCTAAAAAGAATATTGCGGATCCGTTAACAAAAGGTTTGACAAAAGAGCTAGTGTATAGTTCATCGAAGGAGATGGGATTAAAGCCTATTACATAAGAGTCGTCATAATGGTAACCCTACTTATATGACTGGAGATCCCAAAAACTAAGTTCAAAGGGACAACTAAGTTATGTATGGCTCGCCAGAAATCACCGAGAGATTAAGATTCCTACTCATTCCTATGGTGAGAGTGATATCTACAACATATGTTGTTTGCAGGGGCATAAGGATAAGCTTTGCTTTTAATGATTACTTATATCTTGATTAAGGCATAAAATCAAGACAAGTATAAGGAGATACTCACAATAAGAATCACCTATATGAGTGTCAAACTGATGCCGGTTCTATGAGAATGAAAGATACTACATTCTCTAGAAACACTCATGAAAACCATGAGCGTTCAAGGCCAAAATGAACACAACAGTGAGAACCACAATGTGTCCGAAGATATTTTGTGTAAAATCTATTGTCTTGGCATACACAAACGGCTGAACAATTCAAGGCATCGCGTCCATTGGTTAGCCAGTAAGTCCGATAGGTTATCACTAGGGAAGGTTCAAGGCCGAAAACTACCTATCCTGATGCAAAATATTTTCGACTTATACTCTTTCGATAAAGTCTGCATATTGTTGCATTTCCATTGTCATCAAATTCCATTCATGTGGGAGATTGTTGGAAATGGTTATAAATTCTGGGTAAAACCAGAATTTTATCCTAAGTTTGGTCTAATATTTAGGTGGGGCCTCGTGCGTCGATTTACGCGGGTCAAAGTGGTAACGCGTTCTATGCCGCGTTGTGATTCACGTGGTATATTTGGTTGCTCAAAACCATTACCGAGTGAATAGGAAATTGAAGCCAAAGTGTGCTCCATGGAAATAGAGTTTTGGTGGAAAATCCTTAAAGATATTGAATAAGGCTTGTTCCACATTGATTTGGTGGGAAGTTTTGAATGGGTTTATAAGGCATGGGTTTGGTACTTGGGGTGTGCCCCAAGGGGTACCCAAGTGTTTTAGAGGGAGAGGTTATGGGCAAAATGGGTTAGACCCATTGGACCTAAAAATCACCACACGCACGCGTGCGCCGTTGCCGTCTGTCCGTCCAGTCGGTCGAGCTGGGCCTGGGTGCGTGGTGTGAGGTTGGGTTGGGCTTGTTCGGCCCAATACTAATCTTTTTAGGCCAAAAACATTTGAATTTAATTTTATTTTTGGTAAAACAAAATCCAGAATTCAAATTAAACTGGTTTGGATTTACTGTACATCCAAACAGGGCCCTTCCCGTTTTCAAACAGAAATAAACTAGTTTGGTATTATTGCACACCCAAACAGGGCCTTCCCGTTTTTGTATTTGTTTAAATTTAAACCCAACAGATTCAAATCTGTTTGAATTCAAAGCCAACAGGTATCATACCTGTTCAATTCAAAACCAAGAGCCACCTTTACATCTATAAATAGACTAGCCTTCCATTTAGATTTTACTCCAATTTTTGTACTCCATCATCTGCTATAAATCTCTCTGTATTTTGCTGCATTTTATTTCTGAAAGAAAGAGTGTAAACACTTAGTGTGTTCGTAAGGCAAACAATTTATAGTACTGCTATTGTTTGTAGAAGATCATTTCATCTTGGGAGATAGACATCCAAATTCTGAAAGCACTGTGGAGAGGACGAATCTGTCTTAAGGACACAGTGTCAAACACTGGACTTGATCAGTTTATAATTCGAACAAATTAAATCAAGTAAGTTATTTAATTTATTTTCAGTATTATTATTATTATTTGTTTAAATCAGATTTGAATTTTGTTTTTTGTAACAAAATAAAATCTGTTTTTTATTTATTTATTTTTATTTCGAGTTTGATTTTTGTAATCAAACATATTCTCACATTTCCTTTATTTCTTTATATTCTGATTGTTGTTTAGTACACAACAGAATTTAATTTATTTAAATACAGTGAGGATTGTCCAACAGAAATGGCTAATGTAGGTGTGTTTCTTCAATTTTGGTATTTTCTCGTCCCATATAAGAAAGTATGGTTGTAGGTGCGAAAATAAAATAATATTATATATATATATATATTTAGAAATTTATTTAATTTTTAATTAAATAATTTTTAGGAAGTTGGTTTCCCTCCATTACTATTTTCCTTCAAATAGATGTGTCTTTTTGAATTCGAATTGAACAGATACTATGCCTGCTTCAACAGTTCTCTTCTATGTCTATTTAAAGACATTTACTCTCCAAAATTAAATATTGAAAAAGGAAAAACAAATCCGGATTTCCTTCCATTCATTCTGCAGTTGTTCCTGCATGCATTTAGTCTTAGTAAATCAAAGAGAGTTCAAAATGTAGGTTTGGTTTGCTATTCAGAGTGATTTTAGTGCTGCTTCACTCTGAGAAGATCACCGTATCTTAGGAGATAGACGCTTATGAATGTCATAAGCACCATTGCAGCGAGCAAATCTGTCTTAAGGACAGAGTGTCATACACTCGACTTGGTCTGATTGTTTGGTCGTATTTATTTCGATTGTTCTGTAAGCAAAGCATTTACTTTCTTTACTGTTTCGTTTATTTTTCGTTAAACACAAAAAATATTTCTAACAATCTTAAGACAAATTCTTTTTATTTTCTATGTTTAATATATCTATTTTTTTTATTTCATTTATTATTCTTCCGAACTGGTTTGTTTACAGGTTTTGGAAATTGTATCTTCATAACATTATTTTCTTGGTTGGTTGTAGTGCCCATTTGGTTTTGTTAGGCTACTGGAATTTTTTGTTAACGCTGTTTTTGGTTTGTTTCTTTATGAAATGTTGTGTGCCAAAAACCACTGTGTTATGAAACAAAACTGGTTTCCAGTTGGTTTTTAAACACAAATTTTTTTTTTTTATGCTTCTTTTTGAAACTTGGTTTTAATACTATTTTCTGGTACTGGAAACAATTTTTTACAAATTGTTTTTTTAGTTATTTATTGTTTTTTTTAACAAAATTTTGTTTTGCTGGTTTTAGTTCTGGAATTGTTTTTGAAATTGTTTTTTAACAGTTTTGACTAGTTTTCCAGTGCTGGAAATTTTTATTTTATTTCCATATAATAATAAGAATTAACTGATTTGGTTTTATTAGAATTATGGCTTCTGGAGATATTCAAATTGGTTTTGGTACATGTACTGTTACTGTCCCAAATTCTGCTGTTGTTGTGAGTGCTCCTGTCCTTCCAACAGTGCTGGTAAATCATGGGGAAAGGCCAAAAAAGTTTATTGGAATTGATTTCAAGAGATGGCAACAGAAGATGTTGTTTTATCTCACTACTTTGAATCTGGCTAGATTTCTCTATGAGGATGCTCCTACAATGAAGGAAGATGAGACTTATCAGCATTTTGTTGCTGCAGTCGATGCTTGGAAACATTCCGATTTCTTGTGTCGCAATTATATCTTGAATGGGTTGGATAATACTTTATATAATGTCTATATCCCCATTAAGATAGTCAAGGAACTCTGGGATTCTTTGCAAAAGAAATACAAGACTGAAGATGCTAGCACGAAGAAATTCATCGTCAAAATTTTTTGGATTTTGTTATGATAGACTCGAAGACATTATCGATCAAGTCTGATTCTGATTGATTACGCATGACATTCATGCAGAGGGCATGTCTCTCCGCAAGTCCTTTCAAGTTGCTGCCTTGATTGAAAAATTACCACTGGGATGGAAGGACTTCAAAAATTATTTAAAGCATAAGCGCAAGGAGATGACTTTGGAAGAACTTATTGTGGGACTGAGGATTGAAGAGGACAATCGAACCTCTGAGAAAAAAGGTAGGAAAACATCATATAGAGTCCAAGGCAAATGTGGTGGAACAGGCACACAAGGGGAAGAAACGCAAGTATCCGGGAGGTAGTACTTCACAAGGTCCTAAAGAGGGGGACAATAAGAAATACAAGTTTACTGGCAAGTGCTATATTTGTGACAAGGAAGGACATCGAGCCAAGGACTATCATAATAAGCGTAAAGGCAAAGGCAAAGGAAATTCAAGTAAGAAACCCGCTCAGGAAAATGTAACCGAAGTTGATAATCTTTTCAAGGGTGTTGATGATCTTAACCTTACTACAGTTGTTTCTAAAGTGAACTTAGTTGGCAATTCCAAAGAATGGTGGGTGGACACTAGAGAAACTCGTCACATTTGAGCCAACAAGAAAATGTTCACTTCCTATACTAAGCAAGACAATGGAGAACAACTGTTCATGGGCAATTCCTTGACTTCTACAGTTGAAGGCCAAGGGAAATTTATTCTGAAAATGACATCAGGAAAAGAACTCACACTCACCAATGTGCTACATGTACCGGACATCAGCAAGAATTTTGTTTTCGAATCACTGTTAAGAAAAAATGGGTTTAGGTTGGTTTTTTAGAGTGACAAATTTGTATTAATAAAAAATGAGATGTATGTGGGAAAATGTTACATGAGTGACGGGTTGTTTAAGATGAATGTAATGACTGTTGTGCCTACAATTACCAATAAGACTACATTTTCTTTTTATTTGTTTAAGTCTTCATATTATGTCATGGTAGATTAGGACATGTTAATTATAATAATGTTATATGTACCAATTAATGTACACACTAGTGTACTAATAGATGATGTAGCATCATTTGTATGGTTTTTGATATTTGTAACTTGTATAATAAACATGGTCAATAATAATATCATAACACTAGTTGGTATACTAGTATGTACACTAATTGGTGCATGTAGCATCACCGTGTTAATTATGGATCTATTTGTAGACTAATTAATATGGAATGTTTACCGAAGTTTGAATTAAATCCAAGTCATAAATGTGAAATTTATGTGGAAGCTAAGTTAACTAAAACTCTGTTCGATTCAATTGAAAGAAGTACAGAACCACTTAGACTAGTTCATAGTGACATTTGTGATTTTAAATCAATTCAAACTAGAGGTGTAAAAAAATACTTTATCACTTTTATAGATGACTAGACTATATATAGTCATATTTATTTAATTCAAATTAAGGATGAAGCTTTGAAAACATTCATTCAATATAAGAATGAAGTTGAAAATTAACTTGGTAAGAAAATTAAAAAACTAAGAAGTGATAGAGGTGGTGAATATGAATCACCTTTAGGTGAGTTTTGTAAAAAACATGGAATAATTCATCAAACTACCGCTCCTTACTCACCTCAACAAAATGGAATTGCTGAAAGGAAAAATAGGACTTTAAAAGAAATGATGAATGCCATGTTAATTGCCTCAGAACTTGTAGGGGAAATTAATACTTTCTGCTAATTATATTCTTAATAAAGTACCCCGAAAGAAAGTGAATCAAACACTTTATGAAATGTGACATGGAAGAGTATCATCCTACAAATATTTAAAAATGTGAGGGTGTTTGGTTGAAATGGCTATTCCTAGTCCTAAAAGAACTAAGATAGGTCTTAAAACTATTGATTGCATATTCATTGGTTATGTCATGAATAATATTGCATATTAGTTTTTGATTCATAAGTCAGAACATTCCGAATGCATGTAAATATTATTATTGAATCTCGGAATGCATCATTCTTTGAACATGTGTTTTTTAATAAAACTGGACAAGAGACTAGTACTAATAAAAGATTTTATAATGTTATTACTTGTCATGATCAAGAACAAGATAAAAAACAAGAGCAAAAGTTAGATCAACATGAGGAAGAGAAACCTAGGTGTAGTAAACGTGCTAGAACCTCAAAATGTTTTGGTCCAGATTTCCTAATTTTTTGTTAGAAAATGATCTTTTAACTTTTAAAGAAGTTATGTCTAGTCCTAAGGCTTCTTTATGGAAAGAGGCTATAAATAGCAAAGTGAATCCATATTGCAAATCACACTTGGAAATTGGTGGATTTGCTACCAAGTTGTAAACCTCTTGGATACAAATGGTTTTTCAAGAGGAAAAATGAAAGCAAATGGATCAATTGACAAATACAAAGTAAGACTTGTGATCAAACGATATAGACATAAAGAAGGTTTTGATTACTTTGACACATAATCACCGGTTACTAGAATAATATCCATTAGAATACTAATTGCCATTGCGTCTTTGTATAATTTAGAAATTCATCAAATGGATGTGAAAATTGCTTTCTTAAATGGTGAGTTAAATGAAAAAAATTTACATGAAATAGCCAGAAGGATTTTCTATTCTAAGAAAAAAAAAGAAAGTGTGTAAATTAGTTAAATCATTATATGGTTTAAAACAAGCGCCAAAATCATGGCATGAGAAATTTGACTAGACAATGATGTCAAATGGATTAAAATTAATGAATGTCACAATTGTGTTTATATTAAAAACACAAACAAAGGTTAAGTTATAGTATGTCTTTATGTGGATGATATGCTCATTATAGGTAGTGATAATGATATGATTAAAACTACTAACAAAATGTTGAATAAACATTTTGGCATAAAAGACATGGGGATTGCTAATGTAATTCTTGATATGAAAATTACCAAACTTCAGAAGGATATGCTTTGTCACAATCACATTACATTGAGAAAATACTTGACAAATTTAGCAAAGATGAATATCATCTTACTAGAACACCTGTGGATGTTAATTTGTTTCTTTTTAAAAATGTACAAGAAATTATTTCTCAATTAGAGTATGCCCAAATTATTGGAAGCTTAATGTACTTGATGAACTGCACTCCCCCATATATAGCCTATGTAGTAAGTAAATTAAGTAGATATATGAGTAATCCATGAGTAGAACACTAAAAAACTATTATAAGGGTTCTAAGATATCTCAGATTTATTCGTAATATTGGGCTAAGTTATACTAGATATCTAGCAATACTTGAAGGATATTATGATGCAAACTTGTCACGACCCAAACTCGCCCCTGTAGGTTTAGCGCCGCAACCGGCCAGTAATTTGTGGACTACCAAACGCCTCTGAACAAATTAACGAATAATAAGGGGGCTGCGGAAGCAAATATATAAAGTAAATAGGGTCCAATGAGCTGTGATGACGTACATGGGACAAAAAATACAAAACTTATTTATATACATAAACATGCTAGTCAGGTACACCCATATGTGCAAAGTATTTACAGAAAGTATTCCCAAGATCCGACGTTACAAAACACAAACATTGACTAGCACGAAGACAAAACTGCCATGGCATCGGGCTTCAGGCAGAACCTTCTCAGGAGGCGCAACAGGTGGCTGACCAAAAACAAAACAGAGGGCCATCAACTCTGGCCTGGGTCTTGTGCCGGCTCACCTACATATATAATATAAACTGTGAGCGAAAGCCTAGTGAATAATAACAGAGTAAAGGGTTTAATGAATGATGTCCATCACAGAGTTTATATCAGAAACACAATCTTATCAGAAACAGAGTCTTATGCATATTCAGAATTTCAAATCAGATATAGGTTCAGATATATGCTCATATTCAGATTCATATTCAGATTCTGCATAAGTTCATATGTGGTACACCCATTAGCTATCAGATCAGGCAGGTCCAAAGACCACAACAGGCAGGTCCGAAGACCACAACAGGCAGGTCTAAAGACCACAACAGGCAGGTCCAAAGACCACAGACAATGTTGGTACCAACAACCACAAAGGTCCATATCTTGCGCGCAAGTAGCCATGGTATTGTTACCCCCAGGCAAGGGCCATAGGCCACGGTATTGTTACCCCCGGGCGAGGGCCATAGGCCACGGTATTGTTACCCCCAGGCGAGGGCCATTGGCCACGGTATTGTTACCCCCGGGCGAGGGCCATAGAGACTAAGGGTGCCACAAATACTTTTCAGAAAACTGGGCACTCATTCATAGTTCATAAAGTAGCTTTCCAGAAAACTAATCATATCGTATCAGAAAATACTTACGGTTAAACATAACTTTACAAAGTTATTACTCACAGTGAGTGTTGATACAGGTAGACGGAGTCAAAAGGGTCAAACAGATTGCGGCACGTGACCTACATAACACATCACGGATACACACTTGAAACATGCAATCCAATTGTATAAAACTCACATCAATGATTCTAAGTGTGTACCTAACCTCTTATCCTTAGTATGGAGTCTTAAACATGGCCTAGGAAGGCCTAGAATGGAATGAGGGTGCAAAGATGTATGCCGAAAACAGTTTTAGAATTTTCAGAAAACAGGTCCTCGCTCGAGCATAGGTTTCCCTTTTCGGCAGACATACTAACAAAAGGCCCGCCGGCGTCAACTTCCGCCGAGCGGACCAAAAGTACGGGATAGGTGAAATTTATGCTCGACGCCGCCGGCGTGTCACCGATCCTCCGCTCGGCGTCAATCCTCCGCCGAGCGGATCGATGCACAGATCTAAGATGGAGCTCGATTTTCCGCTTTCGGCGGCACTTCTGTTCGGCGGACGACCAAAATCTGGAAATTCCAGATTTGAGTTCCAAGTTTAAAACTCAAGTTCGATGCTCCAAATCCAATCCTCTTGGGCCAATTTCCTGGAAAACTCTTGTAAATACATAATATTACATGATTTTAAAGCTCACTTGTAAAATCAAGGCCCAAGGTTGTTTCAAACAAACTCAATTCAAACCAAATTTCCATGAACATGCATGAGCATGCTACAAAGTGACATACATGTGATTAAATCAAATCAAAGCTTTAAAACATGCTCTAATGAGCTCAAATCTTCCAAAGACAAGATGAAAACATGAGCTCTAACAATGATATGAACATGCATGTACCAAATCCCATGTATTCAACCTCAAAATGCAACAATGTGGACATGCATGCATGATATGAGCTTCAATTCAACATCTAGAATCAATTCTAGATTTTAACTCACTAACTTCCATGAATCATGAAGCTTAACTTAAATTCAAGAATAAGAAGATGAATTCTACCTTAAGCCTTGAATTAAAGGTCTAGGAGCTCAATTATGCGGATTACTCTTCAATTTACTTCACTTCTACCAAATTCCAAGCCAATTAGAGATGAAATCACACTCTTCTCTCTCTCTAGCTCGGTTGAGCTCACTCAAAGGCTGATGAAATGTGTTTAGACACAAGGGAAGGAGTTTCAAAGTGTTAAACTAGTGGCCCACTAGTGGTGGCAAAATAGTAATTAACTCAAACTTTGCATTTTACCAATATTTAATCTAATTTAATCATACTAAATCAATTTTCAAATAAGTATACCATAAAATCACATAAAATCCAACTAGTCTAAAACACTAATCAATTTCGGAATCGGGCGTCGATAAGGCTTCCAACTTGCAGTTTAAAGTTTCAAACATGAACAGATATTCCGACACCGAACAGATAGTAACACGTAATTCATGCAATGCATACTCAAATTAATTCCAGATTTCCTCTTAATTATTACTAGGCATAATTAAGTTCCAATTAGCGTTAATCAAGGTCGGGGTTATTACAGTCTTCCCCCCTTAAAAGAGTTTGGTCCCCAAACTCAATTTACCTTCATTCGAAATCAGCATTGGGTCTAACGGAAACAAATCCGGATATCTCTTCTTCTTGTCTTCCTCGGTTTCCCAAGTTGCATAAGTTCCCCCGTGGTTCTGCCAATCAACCTTCACCAACGGTATTTCTTTGTTTCTCAGTCTTTTAATCCTGCGGTTCATAATCTGGATAGGCCTTTCTTCGTAAGTGTAGTCATCTTTGAAAAGTACATGCGTCGGTTCGATGACATGGAGTGGATCTCGCAAATATTCCCGAAGCATCGATACATGAAAGACATTGTGCATATGTTCCATCACTGGAGGTAAAGCTATCCGGTATGACACCGGATTGATTTTTTCGAGAACTTCATAAGGTCCAACATACCTTGGCACCAATTTTCCTTTCACACGAAAACCGAGTTTGACCCTTCATTGGGGTCACTTTAACGAACACATGGTCCCCCACTTCATATTCACTTTCTCTTCTCCGAACATCGGCATAGCTCTTTTGCCTACTCATGCGGTTTCAGACGTCTGCAGACGCTTTTACTTTCTCGGTTGTTTCTTGCACCAGTTCGGGTCCTAACAAAGGTCTGTCACCTACTTCGGCCCAACATATTGGAGATCGACACTTCCTTCCATACAATGCTTCGTAAGGAGCCATTCCAATGCTTGAGTGGTAACTGTTGTTATACACAAATTCAACTAATGGCAAGTAGGTTTCCCAATTTCCCTGGAAGTCTAACACACACATTCGGAGCATGTCCTCCAGAGTTTGGTTAGTTCGTTCAGTTTGGCCATCGGTCTGGGGGTGATAAGCACTGGTCAGTCTCAATTCTGTTCCCAAAGCCTGTTGTAGACTTTGCCAAAATCTTGATACAAACTTCGAGTCCCTGTCAGACACAATAGACACTGGCACTCCATGCAATCTCACAATTTCAGCTATATAGATGTTGGCCAATTTATCAGCATTATAAATAGTTTTAACAGGCAGAAAATGTGCATACTTAGTTAAACAGTCCACTATAACCCAAATAGAGTCCATACCTCGAGAAGAACGAGGCAATCCCACAATGAAGTCCATGGTAATATGCTCCCATTTCCATTCTGGTATTGGGAGTGGTTGTAGCAAACCGGCCAGTCGTTGATGTTCAGCTTTAACCTGTTGGCAGTGTAGGCATCTAGCCACAAAGTCTGCAATGCTCCTTTTCATCCCAGGCCACAAAAAATTCTGTTTCAAATCATGGTACATCTTCGTGTTCCCCGGATGCATAGCAAATTTACTACTGTGAGCTTCGGTCATAACACGTTTCCTCAAATCATAGCAATCAGGCACACAAAGACGGTTCTGAAATTTCAGCACACCATTTTCAAACACAAATTCGGGCCTCGGCTTCGAATCAAACTCCTCTATAATCTTTTTCAAGTGTTCATCTTCACATTGTTTCTGTTTAATCTCATCAAGAATAACAGGTTGGGCAGAGATAACAGATATCAGTCCATCTTGTTCAAAGTCGGTTGACAAGTCCTTTCGGCTGGATAACAAGCACGACACAGTTGCACCAGATTTTCGGCTCAAGGCATCCGCCACAGTATTAGCCTTTCCCGGGTGATACAAGATTTGTAAGTCATAATCCTTGATTAGTTCCATCCAACGTCGCTGTCTCATATTTAACTCCTTTTGGGTGAAGAAATATTTCAAGCTTTTATGGTTTGTATAGATCTCATAAGTTACCCCATACAAATAGTTACGCCATATCTTTAAAGCAAATACCACAGCCGCCAATTCGAGGTCATGTGTTGGGTAATTCTTTTCATGAGGTCGGAGTTATCTAGAAGCATAGGCAATCACTTTCCCATTTTGCATTATTACACACCCCAAGCCTTTATAAGAAGCATCACTGTACACTTGAAACCCATCAGTACCATTTGGCAAAGTTAAGATTGGTGCGATCACTAACACAGTTTTCAACTCTTGGAAAAAGCCTCTCTTTGATCATTCCATCAAATGGCATGTTTTTCGAGTTAATCGAGTCAATGGCAAGGCAAGCTTTGAGAAGTCTTTCACAAATCTCCGTAGTAGCCTTGCAAGTCGAGAAAACTTCGTATACTCATCACATTTGTAGGTCTCGACCAATCCACAACAGCCTCAATTTTCTGAGGGTCCACAGAAACACCATTTTTGTCGATCACATGGCCTAGAAATGTCACACTGTCAAGCCAGAATTCGCACTTAGACAATTTAGCATATAACTTATTTTCTCTCAAAATCTGCAAGGCGGTTCTCAGATGATTCTCATGTTCCTTCCTGTCTTTAGAATATATCAGAATATCATCAATAAATTCAACAATAAAATCATCCAGATATGATTTAAACACTCTATTCATAAGATCCATGAAAGCAGCAGGTGCATTTGTCATCCCAAACGGCATTACCAGAAATTCATAATGTCCATACTTAGTCCGGAATGTAGTTTTCTCTATGTCTTCGGCTCTAACCTTTAACTGATGATATCCAGACCGGAGGTCAATTTTAGAAAACACTTGGGCACCCTGAAGTTGGTCAAACAAGTCATCTAATCGGGGCAAAGGATATTTGTTTTTGATAGTCACTTTGTTCAATTCCCGGTAGTCTATACACAATCTCAAAGACCCATCCTTCTTTTTAACAAATAACACTGGAGCACCCCAAGGTGAAGTACTCGGACGGATAAAGTTCTTGTCTAACAGTTCCTGAAGTTGGGTTTTCAATTCGTTCAATTCCGAGATGGACATTCTATAGGGAGTCTTGGAAATAGGTTGTGTCCCCGGAAACACCGCAATAGTAAACTCAATCTCTCTGTCAACCAAGTCCCCCGGTAAATCAGTTGGAAACACATCAGGAAAGTCACAAACAATAGGGATTGTTTCTACAGTAGTATTGGCAGATGATGTGGTCAATATGCAACACAAATAACTCCTACAACCCTTCCTAAGTAGTTTTACAACTTTCATAGCCGAAATTAAGTATGGGGGAGGAACTACCCCATTCCCTCTAAAGGTAAATTCGAGCATACCCGGCGGTCTAAACACCACAGTTTTGTTTGCACAATCAATGGTAGCACAATAGTTAGTCAGCCAATCCATCCCCAAAATACAATCAAAATGATGAATGTCCAAAGGTAATAAGTCCACATACAACATCATATCACCAACCACAACATCACATGCTGGATAAACATGAGTACACATCATAGAATCCCCAGAAGGCATAGATATAGATAATACACATGTCATATGTTCTAGTGGCCTAGTCAATTTTCGAGAAAAAGCATGCGACACGAAAGAATGCATAGAACCAGAATCTATCAACACACATGCATATTGAGAACATACAGAAAGTGTACCTGACACCACGATAGAGGTGTTCGGTACATCTCCAGGCACTAAGGCAAACACTCGGCCTTGTCTTAACGGTTCCTTTCCTGCATTGGCTTTGACATTAGTTTTGGCCACAGAAGCAAATCCCACTGAACTCACTGCAGGACGGCTAATAGTCTCAGATCTAAGCGGACAATCTCTCATCATATGGCCTGTCTTGCCACAACTAAAACACGCACCTGATGTTCGGTAACAAGTACCTCTGTGCTTATTTCCACAATCGAGGCAATTTGGCGTAGAGCCACTACCTTGGCTTAAGTTACTGTAAGACCCTGTGTTGCGCTTCTTATTCCCGGAAAATGAATGACCCTTTTTAAAACTATTGCCAGATCTTTTCCCTGCCCAATCAGTGCGTGGAACAAAAGTTTGTTTCTTTGCTGCTAAAATGGATTCTGCCATTAACGCCCTATCCAAAACGCTCACATATGTGGGTAGATTCAGGACTCCCACCTTATCCAGTATGTCTAGATCCAATCCATCCTCAAACTTGTGGGCCTTTTTGTAGTCTGTATCCACCATATGGGGAGCAAACCTGGCTAGCTCAGTGAACTTGGCCTCACACTCGGCCACGGACATTCTGCCTTGTTTAAGTTCCTGAAATTCTGAGACTTTCCGGTTTCGAAAACACTGGGGAAAATACTTTTCATAGAAGATTGCATTGAACTGAGTCCATGTCATATTTTCGTGACCATTTTGAATTAGTAACCACCACCTTCGGGTTTCATCTTTCAGGGTATAGGTGGCTAGAAGGACTTTTTGGGTTTCTGAACACGGAAACACCTCATACAATTTCTCCATTTCAAGCAACCATGTTTCTGCCTTCAGTGGCTCAATCCCACCATAGAATGTCGGCGGTTTCATCTTCATGAATTTTTATGTCAGATTTATAATGTCATTGTTATCTGCCTCAACTTGTACCGGTAGAGGTGGAGGAGGTAAGGGTTGCTGTCTTTGTTGCTGTGTTAGGGTCTCAATCAATGCTGCTAACATCTGTTCCATTCGGCTCATGCGAACCTCTGATGATTCACTTTCACCACTTCCCCTTGAGTTCTCCATTTACTATACAGACATCAAGGTTATTAAGCATAGGCATATTCAATTGTGCATTCAGTTTTAATATTCAATCGTATTACCACACACTCACATATGCGGATGGAATGCTCCTAATTCTTACTAGGACATCCTAAGCTCATACGGACCTGTGTGTGCGGTATAACTCGTGCTCTGATACCATTCTGTTACGACCCAAACCCGCCCTTGTAGGTTTAGCGCCGCAACCGGCCAGTAATCCGTGGACTACCAAACGCCTCTGAACAAATTAACGAATAATAAGGGGGCTGCAGAAGCAAATATATAAAGTAAACAGGGTCCAATAAGCTATGATGACGTACATGGGACAGAAAATACAAAACTTATTTATATACATAAACATGCTAGTCAGGTACACCCATATGTACAAAGTATTTACAGAAAGTATTCCCAAGATCCGACGTTACAAAACACAAACATTGACTAGCACGAAGACAAAACTGCCATGGCATCGGGCTTCAGGCGGAACCTCCTCGGGAGGCGCAACAGGTGGCTGACCAAAAACAAAACAGAGGGCCATCAACTCTGGCCTGGGTCTTGTGCCGGCTCACCTACATATATAATATAAACTGTGAGCGAAAGCCCAGTGAATAATAACAGAGTAAAGGGTTTAATGAATGATGTCCATCACAGAGTTTATATCAGAAACATAATCTTATCAGAAACAGAGTCTTATGCATATTCAGAATTTCAAATCAGATATAGGTTCAGATACATGCTCATATTCAGATTCATATTCAGATTCTGCATAAGTTCATATGTGGTACACCCATTAGCTATCAGATCAGGCAGGTCCAAAGACCACAACAGGCAGGTCCGAAGACCACAACAGGCAGGTCTAAAGACCACAACAGGCAGGTCCGAAAACTACAACAGGCAGGTCCAAAGACCACAGACAATGTTGGTACCAACAGCCACAAAGGTCCATATCTTGCGTGCAAGTAGCCATGGTATTGTTACCCCTAGGCAAGGGCCATAGGCCACAGTATTGTTACCCCCGGGCGAGGGCCATTGGCCACGGTATTGTTATCCCCGGGCGAGGGCCATAGAGACTAAGGGTGCCACAAATACTTTTCAGAAAACTGGACACTCATTCATAGTTCATAAAGTAGCTTTCCAGAAAACCGATCATATCATATCAGAAAATACTTACGGTTAAACATAACTTTACAAAGTTATTACTCACAGTAGGCGTTGATACAGGTAGACGGAGTCAAAAGGGTCAAACAGATTGCGGCACGTGACCTACATAACACATCATGGATACACACTTGAAACATGCAATCCAATTGTATAAAACTCACATCAATGATTCTAAGGGTGTACCTAACCTCTTATCCTAAGTATGGAGTCTTAAACATGGGCTAGGAAGGCCTAGGATGGAATGAGGGTGCAAAGATGTATACCGAAAACAGTTTCAGAATTTTTCAAAAGCAGTCCCGCCGAGCGCGAGTTTCCCTTTCGGCAGACATGCAACAAAGGGGCCCCTTTCGGCGTCAACTTCACTTCGGCGGACCAAAAATCTTGGATAGGTGAAATTTACGCTCGACGCCCGCTCGAGCGTGTCATCGATCCTCCTCGGCGTCAATCCTCCGCCGGCGGTGATGCATAGTGCAAGATGCTGGGAGCTCGATTTTCCTGCTCGAGCGGCACTTCCCCCGCTCGAGCGGACGACCAAAATCTGGAAATTCTAGATTTGAGTTCCAAGTTTAAAACTCAAGTTTGATGCTCCAAATCCAATCCTCTTGGGCCAATTTCCTGGAAAACTCTTGTAAACACATAATATTACATGATTTTAAAGCTCACTTGTAAAATCAAGGCCCAAGGGTGTTTCAAACAAACTCAATTCAAACCAAATTTTCATGAACATGCATGAGCATGCTACAAAGTGACATACATGTGATTAAATCAAATCAAAGCTTCAAAACATGCTCTAATGAGTTCAAATCTTCCAAAGACAAGATGAAAACATGAGCTCTAACAATGATATGAACATGCATGTACCAAATCCCATGTATTCAACCTCAAATTGCAACAATGTGGACATGCATGCATGATATGAGCTTCAATTCAACATCTAGAATCAATTCTAGATTTTAACTCACTAACTTCCATGAATCATGAAGCTACAACTTAAATTCAAGAATAAGAAGATGAATTCTACCTTAAGCCTTGAATTAAAGGTCTAGGAGCTCAATTATGCGGATTACTCTTCAATTTCCTTCACTTCTACCAAATTCCAAGCCAATTAGAGATGAAATCACACTCTTCTCTCTCTCTAGCTCGGTTGAGCTCACTCAAAGGCCGATGAAATGTGTTTAGACACAAGGGAAGGAGTTTCAAAGTGTTAAGCTAGTGGCCCACTAGTGGTGGCAAAATAGTAATTAACTCAAACTTTGCATTTTACCAATATTTAATCTAATTTAATCATACTAAATCAATTTTCAGATAAGTATACCATAAAATCACATAAAATCCAACTAGTCTAAAACACTAATCAATTTCAGAATCGGGCACCGATAAGGCTTCCAACTTGCAGCTTAAAGTTTCAAACACGAACAGATATTCCGACACTGAATAGATAGGAACACGTAATTCATGCAATGCATACGCAAATTAATTCCAGATTTCCTCTTAATTATTACTAGGCATAATGAAGTTCCAATTAGCGTTAATCAGGATTGGGGTTATTACAAAACTGGATATCGGATACTAGAGACTCAAAATCCACAAGTGGGTATATATTTACTCTTGGTGATGTGGCTGTATCTTGGAAATCTTCCAAATAGACTTGCATTGCTAGGTCTATTATGGAATCAGAGTCTATAGCTTTAGATAAAGCTAGAGAAGAAGTAGAATGGCTTCATCACTTCCTTGAAGATATTCCAATGTGGCTAAAATCGGTGCTTGCTATACGCATACATTATGATAGTTAATCAGCAATTGGTAGAGTACAGAGTCATATGTATAATAGTAAGTCGCGACACATTCATTGTCGACATAACATCGTGAAACAACTACTCTCTAATGGAGTTATTTCTATTGAATATATGAAGTCTAAAGACAACATAGCAGATCCACTAACTAAAGGGTTAGCAAGAGAGTTAGTTGAGAATTCATCGAGTGAAATGAGACTTAAGCCTATTAAATAAAGAGTTACCACAACAATAACTTTACCTAGTTGACTGGAGATCGTAAGATTTAGGTTCAAAGGGACAACCGAGTTGTCTATAACTCATAAAGATCACTAGGGAGTCAAACTTCTATCCATTTCTATGATAAAATAGCGATGTCTGCAGTGTTTTAGGTTAAATAATACTTTTAATGATTCTTATATTTAAGAATACCTAGTGGAGTATGGCAGTATACTCTTCATAAGAATCACCTATATAAGTGTGAGTTGGGTTGGTTTTATGAGATTTGTGAAAGGCTAAAATTTTTTAAAGCACTCATGAAAGACTAAATTGTTCAGGACCAAAATGAACACAATAGTGAGAACTAAACTGTGTCTGATAATATATTGTGTGAGTTCTATTGTCTTGGTTTATACTAATGGCTGAGCAGTTTAAGACATCATATTCACTGATTAGTTAGTAAATCTAATAGTATCTCACAGGGGAAGATTCAAAGCCAAAAACTACATATCCTTTGCAGAATATTTTCGATTTCTATACTCTCTATATTAAGATCATGTTGTTGCATTTTCTCTTCGTCAATTTCATTCATGTGGGGGATTATTAAAAAAAAATGAGTTTTCACCAATATTTTTGGTGAACATTGGAGCCAAATTTAAGTGAGTTACACTTAATGAATGTCGGCAATCCAGGGGGCAAAGTTATTCATGTCTATGTGAAGACATTGGCTTGGTAAAAACCATTTTCATGTGAATTGGAAATTGTTGCCAAAGTAAGCCTTGTGGAAATGGCTTATATAGGTAGGTTTCTTCAATTTTGCTAATTTCTCTTGTCTCACGTAGGAAAAAATGGTCACGGGTGCAAGAATAAAATAATATTATATATATATATATTATTTGGAAATTTATTTAATTTTTAATTAAATAATTTTCAGGAAGTTGGTTTCCCTTCGTGACTGTTTTCCTTCAAACAGATGTGTCTTTTTGAATTCAAATTGAACAGATAGCATGTATGTTCCAACAATTCTCTTCTATGTCTATTCAAAGACATTTACTCTCCAGAATTAAATATTGAAAAAGGAAAAACAAATCCGGATTTCCTTCTCTCCATTCTACATTTTTTCCTACATGCATTTAGTCTTAGTAACTTAGAGAGAGTTCAAAACATAGGTTTGGTTCGCTGTTTAGAGTGATTGTAGTGTTGCTTTACTCTGAGGAGATCATTGTATCTTAGGAGATAAACGCTCAAGAAGGTCATAGGCACCACTGCAGCGGGCGAATCTGCCTTATGAATATAGTATCACACACTCAACTTAGTTTAGTTGTTTAGTCATATTTATTTCGATTGTTCTGTAAGTAAAGCATTTATTTTGTTTACTGTTTCGTTTATTTTTTGTTAAACATAGAAAACATTTCTAACACCGGGTATAAACACTACAATGCAACTAACAAATTACATGATCTCTTATATAACATTGACTTAGAAAACAAATACAAAAATAATATTTTGCCAACTAAATATTTTATCTCTAAAAATAATTTTATCTTTAAATTTTTGTCTCTAAAATCTTAATTTGTTGTAATATAACTTTTCCACACTGACATGTGATTATTTAAATGGGAGAATTACAATTTAGTGTAATAAACCAAAACTATCTATTACACAAAATTGTAATTCCCATATTTAAATTGCACAATTTTGATAATCAATGGACTATTGGATATTGACAAAACGACTCATCTCAACCTTTATATTTTATTTTCAACTATGTCCTCGGATTCATAATATTTTTGGCGCATTTCATATTCTCCATCATTCGAACTTAAGTTGACACAACAATTATCTCATGGAGTTTATTAAGGAAAAATAAAAGCCAATAAATTTGTAAAATATAATGATATCTTCTTAGCAAATAACAGATAACATGAGCTCTCCTGCTAGCTGATCATACAACACTGACCCTGCAAACAAGAATAAGATCAAATGAGAATGGACTCTTATTCCTATATCTCTCTATGACCATATATGGTAGAGTACTAGTAGGAAGTAATCACTCAGAAGAAATAATGAGGAGGTGGTGCAGATTTGTGGGGTGGCATGTGAGGACCATGCCCATGTCCATGTGGCTTCTCTGACGGAGTTGAAGCCGGAGGCATCACCTTCTGCGGTGGCTTGTGAGGGTATCCGCCATGCTCCACCGGGGGATGTGCAACGTGGTGACCATGGTGGTGGTGACCACGATGAGTTGGTGGCTTCTCTCCCTTGGGAGGTTGAGCAATTGGGGTTGGAGCCATGTGCTCATGAGGATGTGGCTTCATGTAATCACCAAGGGAAGGAGTGATGAGAACCACCACTGCAAGTAACAGCACTAGCAAGCTCTTGGAAGACATTTTTTATGAGTTTGATAACTAAGTGGAATACTTGGTGCCATATAGGTGAAATGGGGTGGCCTTTTATAATGATCAGGAGCCATTGTTGGTGTGACACGTGTCACCATACAAATTATGATTTAAAGAAAAAATCACCTGTGAAATTATTTTTGCAATTAAGAGTCGTGGTTCTTCTTTTATAATCGTTAATGGTAGACTCATCTCACATTATTTGTCTATACCACTCAAAATAATATATTCGTGAAATCCTTCCACTCATTAATGAGTTAGATGTCTTGACATGCTATATCAGAGCTAAATCTTGAGATTTTCTCTAGTGGGTTCAAGTCCCTACCCAAGTCTAAGTCTATCGTAGATCCCTTGGGCTAATCCTTAGTCTTAATTAAGAGTCACTAGTTCCTAATTTTAATTAAGATTCATTATGATGGGTGCTCTGTTTTAAAATTAAACATACTAATTCCCTCAAAAACTATTTATAATTTGTTTATTTGTATAGTATTAGTCTTTTTCTAATTTGGCTTGGATAAAAAGGACCTTGAATGTGAAATTAGAGTAGTGTGTTTTGTTGAGAAATCAATTTGATATAGTTTTCTCATCAGTTGAAATTTTTGACAATTTGATCAAACATTTGTTTTCTTAGCAACAAAACTGAAGTTCTGGTACTATAGGGAACGGCCACTGATTGATGCGTAATTGCGAGAAGCTGTAGGAAAAAACAGACCATCATATTGATTGCATTTCAAACAAAGCATACATAGGATTGTTGTTGTTGTTTTTGTTTTTGTTGTTCTCGTTGTCATCATCTCCACGTCTGCTCCAGTTGAATTGACTAATACTAGGGATACTTTATAATCATAATTTGAATGTAAGGTTGTATTTTGAAAGAATAATTTTTTAAATGAGTTTTGAAAAAAAAAAATTATTTGATTATGAGTTCGGAAAAGAAATTTGAGTTTTTAGTTTTATTTTGATATTATTTTGGGTTTTTCTTTTAATATTTAAAAAAATTATTTTATTTTTTTAGGGTAAATATTTTTTATTTTAAATATTTTTTTTAAGCTGTGTTGTATTTACTACATTTGTGGGTTGTATTTTTTATCTAAATCATAACAAATTATTTGGCCAATACTTACAAAAATAACAAAATATTTTTTCAAAAAAATAAAAAAAATAAAAAAAATAGTTTTCTTGAAAAATAAAAAATAATAATAATAATTTTAAAGAAAAAAATAAAGAAATATTTTTTTGATTTTTTTTTTAAATATAATTTTAAAAAGAGTTTTGTTATGAGTTTTAAAAATAACTTTTGAAAAGAGTTTTGAATTGAGTATTTAGTTATAAATTTTGAAAAGAATTTTTAAATTTTTTTATTGGAATCACGATTCTAAAACTTAACCAAATGCTACCTAATGTATTATCAGAATTTCAAGAAATTTTGATAATACATTTAATGTGTCTAGCAATTTTTAGATGAATTTCAGATCCTCTCAAATCATGGATTAACATTTGTTGTTTTCCATTTGCGATGGAGTGATGAGTGTTGGGCAATCTTCACTGTATTTAAAATATATTAATTCTATTGTGTACAAAACAACAATTAGAATTAAAGAAATAAAGAAAATGAGAGAATATGTTTGATTACAAAAATCAAACTCGAAATAAAAATAAATAAATAAATAACAGATTTTATTTTGTTACAAAAACAAAATTAAAATCTGATTAAATAAACAAATTTAAAAACAGAATAAAATTAAACAACTTACTTGGTTAATTTCTTTGAATTACTTTTCTGATCAAGTCCAGTGTTTAACACTGTGTCCTTAAGACGATTAAGTCCTCTCCACGGTGCTTTCAGAATTTGGACGTCTATCTCCCAGGATGAAATGATCTTACCACAAACAATAGCAGCACTACAAATTGTTTGCCTTACGAACACACTAAGTGTTTACACTCTTTCTTTCAGAAATAAAATGCAGCAAGATGAAGAATAGAATTAGCAGAAGTGAAATACGAAATTTTTGAATGAATTACATCAAATGAGGGTGGTCCTATTTATAGATGTGAAGGTGACTCTTGGTTTTGAATTGAACAGGTATGATACCTGTTGGTTTTGAATTTGAATCTGTTTATAATTCAAACAGATAGCAAAAAACGGGAAGGGCCCTGTTTGGGTGTGCATTAGGGCCCTGTTTGGATGAACACTAAATCCAAACCAGTTTATTTGAATTAAATTCAAATGTTTTTGGCCCAAAAAGATTAGTATTGGGCTGAACAAGCCCAACCCAATCTCACAACACGCACCCGTGCCCAAGCCCAATGACCAGCCAACAAACGGCGTGTGGTGATTTTTGGGTCCAATGGGTTTAGCCCATTTTGCCCATAACCTCTCCCTCTAAAACACTTGGGTATCCCTTGGGGCACACTCCAAGTACCAAACCCATGCCTTATAAACTCTTTAAAAACCTCCCACCAAATCAATGTGGGACAAGCCTTATTCAAACCTTTAAGGAATTTCCACCAAAACACCATTTCCATGGAGCATACTTTGGCTTCAATTTCCCATTCACTCGGTAATGGTTTTGAGCAACCAAATATACCACATGAATCACAACGCGGCAAAGAACGCGTTACCACTTTGACCCATGTAAATCAATACACGGAGCCCACCTTAAAATTAGACCAAACTTAGGAAAAAATTCTGGTTTTACCCAGAATTTTATAACCATTTCCAACAATCCCCCACATGAATGGAATTTGATGACAACGGAAATACAACAATATACAGAGTTAACGAAAGAGTATAAGTCGAAAATATCTTGCATCAAGATAGGTAGTTTTCGGCCTTGAACCTTCCATAGTGATAACCTATCGGACTTACTGGCTAACCAATGGACGCGATGCCTTGAATTGTTCAGCCATTTGTGTAAGCCAAGACAATAGATTTCACACAAAATATCTTCTAACACATCGTGGTTTTCACTGTTGTGTTCATTTTGGCCTTGAACGCTCCTGATTTTCATGAGTGTTTCTAGAGAATGTAGCCTCTTTTATTCTCATAGAACCGGCCCCAGTTCAACACTCATATAGGTGATTCTTATTGTGAGTATCTTCTTATACTCGTCTTGATTTTATGCCTTAATCAATATATAAGTAATCATTAAAAGCAAAGCTTATCCTTATGCCCCTGCAGACAACATATGTTGCAGATATCACTCTCACCATAGGAATGGGTAGGGAATTTTAATCCCTTGGTGATTTCTGGCGAGCCATACATAACTTAGTTGTCCCTTTGAACTTAGTTCTTGGGATCTCCAGTCATATAAGTAGGGTTGCCATTATGACGACTCTTATGTAATAGGCTTTAATCCCATTCCCTTCGATGAACTATACACTAGCTCTTTTGTCAAACCTTTTGTTAAGAGATCCGCAATATTCTCTTTAGATTTTATATAATCTATTGAGATTATTCCGTTTGACAACAACTGCCTAACGGTATTATGTCGACGACGAATATGTTGTGACTTACCGTTATACATATGATTCTGCGTACGCCTATTGCAGATTGACTATCACAATGAATGCAAATAGCTGGCACAGGTTTTGGCCACATTGGAATGTCTTCTAAGAAGTGACGAAGCCATTCTGCTTCTTCACCTGCTTTGTCTAAAGCAATGAACTCGGATTCCATTGTGGATCGTGCGATGCAAGTTTGTTTCGTGGATTTCCAAGAAACAGCAGCGCCTCCAAGAGTAAAGACATATCCACTAGTGGATTTTGAATCTTTAGTATCCGATATCCAATTGGCATCACAATAACCTTCGAGTACTGCTGGATATCGAGTAAAGTTTAAACCATGATCACGAGTAAATCTTAGATATCTAAGAACTCGAATGATCGCTTTCCAATGGTCTTCTCCAGGGTTACTAGTGTACCTACTAAATTTACTGATAGCATAAGCTATATCAGGACGAGTACAATTCATTAGGTACATTAGGCTTCCAATAATTTGGGAGTATTTTAACTGAGACACTGCATCACCTTTATTTTTCGATAAATAAAGACTGATGTCTACAGGTGTTCTAGCTAAATTCAAATCATTCTTGATAAATTTATCAAGTATTTTCTCAATATAATGAGATTGAGATAATGCATATCCGTCAGATGTTTTTAGTAATTTCATTCCTAATATAACATCTGCGACCCCCATATCTTTCATATCAAATCTTTTGTTAAGCATTTGCTTAGTTGATTTGATCATGTTTTGATCGCTTCAATGATGAGCATGTCATCCACATAAAGACAAACTATGACATATCCTTGGTCAGTGTTTTTAACATAGACGCATTTGTCACATTCGTTTATCTTAAACCCATTAGTAAGCATTGCATGATCAAATTTTTCATGCCATTGCTTAAGTGCTTGTTTTAATCCATAAAGGGATTTTACAAGTCGACAAACTTTCTTTTCTTGCCCTGATACTACAAACCCTTCGGGTTGTTCCATATAGATCTCTTCATTTAAATCACCATTTAAGAAAGCTGTCTTAACATCCATTTGATGTATTTCTAAATTAAACAACGCTGCTATAGCAATAAGCATGCGAATGGATGTTATTCTTGTCACAGGGGAATATGTGTCAAAATAATCCAGACCTTCCTTTTGTCTGTAACCTTTAACTACAAGTCTAGCTTTATACTTGTCAATTGAACCATCTGCTTTCATTTTTCTCTTGAATAACTATTTATATCCAAGAGTTTTAGAACCTGGTGGAAGATCCACCAATTCCCAAGTATGATTTTGCATAATGGATTCAATTTCATTATTAACAGCCTCTTTCCACAAAGGTGCTTCAGGACCTGTCATTGCTGCCTTAAAGCTTTGAGGTTCATTTTCTAACAAGTATGTCAGAAAATCTGGACCAAAGGATTTTGATGTTCTCGCTCTCTTACTTCTTCTTGGTTCATCATCAGTTAAATCCTATTGGTTGAGACCATTACTAGTCTCTTGTGCTTGATTGTTATTAGTCTCTTGACTTTGTGTACAATCATAAGTTCTTTTCTGTGAACTTAATTCCTGTCCTTTCTTGTAAGGAAAGACATGTTCAAAAAACACAGCATTCCTTGACTCTATAATAGTGTTCACATTTATATCAGGTATTTCTGATTTATAAGTCAGAAACCGATATGCACTACTATTCTGAGCATAACCAATAAACACACAATCTACTGTTTTTGGTCCAATCTTAGTCTTTTTAGGAACAAGAACTTCAACTTTTGCCAAACACCTCCACATCTTCAAGTATTTGTAGGAAGGTGGTCGACCTTTCCATAATTCATAAGGAATGCTTTTGGTTTTCTTGTGGGGTATTCTATTAAGAACATAATTAGCTGACAATATTGCTTCCCCCCACAAGTTCTGTGGTAAGCCTGAACTTAGTAACATGGCATTCATCATTTCTTTTAGAGTTCTATTCTTCCTTTCAAAATTCCATTTCTTTGTGGAGAATAAGGGGCTGTAGTTTGGTGAATAATGCCATGTTGTGCACAAAATTCATTTAATGGTGCATCATATTTACCACCCCTATCACTTCTAACCATTTTAATGGTTTTACCAAGTTGATTTTCAACTTCTGTTTTGTAAAGTTTAAACATTTCTAAGGCTTCATCTTTACTTCTAAGTAAATAAACATAACAATATCTTGTGCAATCATCGATAAATGTTATGAAATACTTTTTGCCTCCTCTAGTTTGAATAAATTTTAGATCACATACATCAGTATGAATTAATTCTAAAGGTTCAGTTTTCCTTTCAACTGATTTAAATGGAGCCTTAGTTAGTTTTGCTTCTACACAAACTTCATATTTATGATTAGGATTAATTTCAAATTTTGGTATATAATCCAAACCAATTAATCTACGCAAAGCATCATAATTTACATGACCTAATCTACCATGCCATAAATTCGACTCAAGAATATAAGCAAAAGATGTGTTATTCTTATTCATAGCAACTTTTGGTACAACTGTCATTACATTAAGTTTAAAGAGACCATCACTCATGTATCCCTTACCAACATACATACCACTCTTTGTTAATACAAACTTATCAGACTCAAAAACAAGCCTAAAACCATTTTTACTTAACAAAGAACCAGAAACTAAATTCTTCCGGATGTCAGGTACATGCAGTACGTTGTTGAGGGTTAGTTCTTTTCCTGATGTCATCTTCAAGATCACTTTTCCTTGTCCAGCCACAGTAGAAGTAGAAGAATTTTCCATAAAAAGTTGTTCACCATTTGCAGCCTCATTGTAGGTAGTGAACATCTTCTTGTCCGCACATATGTGACGAGTTGCACCAGTGTCAACCCACCATTCTTTGGGATTTCCAACCAAGTTAGCCTCAGACACCACAGCAGAGAGGTTGATGTCATTCACTCCGTCAGAGATGTAATCCAATTCTGTCACATTGGCTTGATTGGTGGTCTTCTTGCTTGTACTTCCATGATCCTTCTTAGGGCAGCGGCAGTCAAAAGCTCGATGTCCAGTCTTGCCATAGTTATAGCATTTTCCTTTGAACTTCTTGTTGCCATTATTGTTTCCTTGTTTAAGACCATCTCCAGTAAACTTCCTCTTTTTATTATGTGGTTTTTGAACTTGTTCAACCACATTAGCCTTGGACTCAATGGGATTTTTCCCATTTCTCTTTTCAGCTTTTCGTTTATCTTCCTCAATTCTTAATCTTACAATTAACTCATCCATGGTCATCTCTTTGCGTTTATGTTTTAAATAATTTTTGAAATCTTTCCAAGTCGGTGGTAACTTTTCCACCAAAGCAGCGACTTGGAAAGATTCGCTAAGAGTCATACCTTCTGAATGAATATCATGCAAAATTATCTGAAAACTTTGAACTTGAGATATTACCGTTTGGGAGTTTACCATAACAAAATCCAGAAATTTATCGACGACAAATTTCTTCGTGCCAGCATTTTCTGTTTTGTATTTCTTCTCCAAAGAATCTCACAATTCTTTTGCTGACTTCAGAGGACTGTATACATTATACAGCATATTGTCAAGGCCATTGAGGATGTAGTTTCTGCACAGGAAATCTGAATGTTTCCAAGCATCTACAGCGGCAACAACTTGTCGATCACTTTCACCTTCTTTAAGTGCTGGAGCCTCTTCATGGAGAAACCGGGCCAAATTAAGAATTGTAAGATAGAACAACATCTTCTGCTGCCATCTCTTAAACTCGATACCGTTAAATTTTTCTGGTTTTTCTCCATGATTGATTGGTACATGAACATGGTTCTGAATAAGGACCGATGTTGGTGTAACAACAGGAGTACCACTGCCAGATGCAGTTTCAGTTGTAGTAGCCATAATCTCTGATTACAAAAATCAGAAAAAAATTAAAAGACAAATTAATTTTCTAGTTACTAAAACCAGAAAATAAATTATAACACAAAATAATTTTATTTTCCTTGTTACTAAAACAGGAAAAATAAAATACCAAAATAATTTTCTGTAATACCAAATAATATTCTGAAATTGTTAATGATACCAGTATCGTACTACTAGTTGTCAAAGAAAAGAGACAGTATATTACTACTATCTGTCAAATAGCATAAATCACTATTTGTTTTTCCAACCAGAATATTACTTTGAAAAATAGAAAATTAAATACAATGAAAATACCAAAAAGGAATCTGTCTTAAGATTGTTGGGCAATCTTCACTGTATTTAAAAGATATTAATTCTATTGTGTACAAAACAACAATTAGAATTAAAGAAATAAAGAAAATGAGAGAATGTGTTTGATTACAAAAATCAAACTCGAAATAAAAATAAATAAATAAATAACAGATTTTATTTTGTTACAAAAACAAAATTAAAATCTGATTAAACAAACAAATTTAAAAAACAGAATAAAATTAAACAACTTACTTGGTTAATTTCTTTGAATTACTTTTCTGATCAAGTCCAGTGTTTAACACTGTGTCCTTAAGACAGATTCGTCCTCTCCACGGTGCTTTCAGAATTTGGACGTCTATCTCCCAAGATGAAATGATCTTACCACAAACAATAGCAGCACTACAAATTGTTTGCCTTACGAACACACTAAGTGTTTACACTCTTTCTTTCAGAAATAAAATGCAGCAAGATGAAGAATAGAATTAGCAGAAGTGAAATACGAAATTTCTGAATGAATTACATCAAATGAGGGTGGTCCTATTTATAGATGTGAAGGTGACTCTTGGTTTTGAATTGAACAGGTATGATACCTGTTGGTTTTGAATTTGAATCTGTTTATAATTCAAACAGATAGCAAAAAACGGGAAGGGCCCTGTTTGGGTGTGCGTTAATACCAAACTAGTTTATTTCGGGAAGGGCCCTGTTTGGATGAACATTAAATCCAAACCAGTTTAATTCTGTTTGAAAAACGGGAAGGGCCCTGTTTAGATGAACACTAAATCCAAACCAGTTTATTTGAATTAAATTCAAATGTTTTTGGCCCAAAAAGATTAGTATTGGGCGGCGGTGCGCGCATGGTGATTTTTGGGTCCAATGGGTCTAGCCCATTCTACCCATAACCTCTCCCTCTAAAACACTTGGGTACTCCTTGGGGCACACCCCAAGTACCAAACCCATGCCTTATAAACCCTTTCAAAACCTTCCACCAAATCAATGTGGGACAAGCTTTATTTAAACCTTTAAGGAATTTCCACCAAAACACCATTTCCATGGAGCATACTTTGGCTTCAATTTCTCATTCACTCGGTAATGGTTTTGAGCAACCAAATATACCACGTGAATCACAACGCGGCAAAGAACGCGTTACCACTTTGACCCGTGTAAATCGATACACGGGGCCCACTTAAAAATTAGACCAAACTTAAGAAAAAATTCTGGTTTTACCCAAAATTTTATAACCATTTTCAACAATGAGTAGACCTATGGTTATCAGTTGTGTTATGAACATAATTTTTTTTTTTTTTTTTTACATAATTAGATAGATGCGAGACGAAGTGTGGATTCCCACATAGATGCAATTTAGCAATTACACTTTTAGTGTGTTTTTTTTTTTTTTTTTGGAATTTAAAAAGTTAATAATAAATAGGTTTTATTTTTATTTTTTGGCTTATTTAGACAAAAATCAGTTTTTTAGCACGGAAAATATTATAGGTCCCAAATTTTCTACGAAATAAATGACTAAATGTCTCACATAGGTGTGGAGTCTACAAAATTGCGGACCACACACCCATGTGAGATATTTGGTCATTTATTTCGTAGAAAATTTGATACTCCTAACATTACCCTGCCGGCTGCTTTAGGCTCACAAAAATTGGTTTTTAAGAGAGAGGGGGGGGGGAAAGGACACTTCTAAAAAACTATAAGATATTATACTCAAAAAAAAAAAAAAAAAAAAAGGGGGCTCCAAAAACAAAAAAATTTATTGATGCAATCAGTTATTTAAAATTAATAGAGGATTGTTTCTAAAATATACGAATTGTTTATAGAATCCTATTGATTATACCTATTATAATTGTTTATGGAGAAATAGACATTTTAAAGCTGAAAAATGAGAGAGAGAGAGAGAGAGAGAGAGAGAGAGAGAGAGAGAGAGAGAGAGAGAGAGAGAGGGGGGTTCTGAATCCAATACATTATTAGGGTAAATTTCAAAAACGCTTTTTAAGATTTGTTTAAAATATGAATTATTTCTCGTGATTTAGAAAATTATAAATAATTTGTTGTCAAAATTTTTTAATTAATTGGATCAATTGAAAAAATAAAATTTCTAACTACTCTCTTATACAATAATAAAATTACATGAATTATTAATTGATTTAATAATTTATTAATAAAATAGGCCATTTGTTATGAAATTAGAAATTTTAAGAGACATAATGTAATTTCCAAAATTACATAGGGCAAATCATATTTTAAGCAAATATCAAAAAGTGTATTTGTAATTTACCCTTTTTCCTAAATTTAAATCATTTATCTATTTTTGTTAAGTAAAACTAATGTAAAAAGTGTATTTTAATTATTAAACTCAATATAGGTATACGTAAAATGTTTAAAATATTATTTTTTATTAAGCTTAATGCCTGAAATACCATTTTTAAGTCGATTTTACTTAATGAAAATAGACAAATAGTTTAAATTGAAAACAAGTCAAAAGTTCAGAATTTAAATTAACAAAATTAAAATTTTAAGATTTATTTTGTTATTACGGTTAAACTTCAGATTTATTTGTTTTATTTTTTTGGGTAATTTTTCTCTTTTTTTATTTATTGGGTTTTTGTTAAGGATATTAAATATTCGTAACTATATACTTTATCATGGAAGCTCGAAAATGCAATAAATATTAAAGGCCAAATTATCCTTTTCTTTAATTCTCTCTATTATGATACTTTCATATATTTTTTTCCTAATCTTTGTCTTACACCCTCCCACTTAGGGTCGTAAATGGTACGGATCAGGTTTATCCAACTCGTGACTATTGTGTTTAAATCTTATATTTTAACAAATTTATCAGACTTTGACCAATCAATGGGTTGGGTCTGTTTAAAAAACTAAAACCACGTCTTACTCATAAGTCAAAATTTTATGAGTCAAAATCAAACTGAACTGAGTTACACATTTTTCATTATACTTATATTATTAAGTTTTATACATTTTTCATTCACATATTTTTAATATTTTCATTAGTTATTTTTCTTGTTTACTTTTCAACATAATTTAAATATTTTGATTTTTTTTTTATTTTTATTTTTACCTTTTTACATCTTATATGATAAAAAAACAACCAAGTAATATATAATACCAACAAGTGGACAGGAAAAAGAATAAAAATAAAAAAATAAAAACTTTAAACATAAGAAAAAAATAATAATTCAAATTACACCAAAAAAAATTAAAACTAAACATTTGACTAACCCATGCGGGCTATTATGGGCCAGGTTTGTGAGCAGGTTCAAGTTATAAATCTTTAGTCAAAATCTTAAATTATCTTTTATGGATTGGGACGAGTTGATTATACTTACCCATGTAGGCTCTTACAGGCCGAGTTTATGGACAGGCCCAAATTATAATTTTTTGTCCGAAATTCTAAATTATCTTTTATGAATTGGGACGAATTGAACACTTGTATTGACTGAGATGGGCCATGAGATGAATTTGTCGAGTAATATCGGCCATTTGGAGACCTAGTCCCACTCATGCTCTTGGGAACAAACAATATGGATGTGTGTATATATATATCAATAAATATTAATTATTATTACTTTACCACACTACATTACACCAATAATATTATATCAATAAATTTGGGCCACATGATGTTTTTTGACATTTTTTTGGACAAAAGGCTTAGGGTTAAGTACGGAATTTGAAAATTTTGCAATTTGAACTGGTTCATTCCAATTTAGTAGATTTGGATTAGTTTTTTAAATTCGTGGCTTGGTCTTGGTTTGGAAAATTTGGGAATCGGTCTTTGTAGATTAGCTTCGAATTTGAGTTCACGGTTAACTAAGCCAAGCTGTATGTTACTTAAACCATATACATATCATACTCCCTGCTATTGTTATTGCTATTCTTGTATCTGTTCCTAATGCTTTTTTTTTTAATTATTTAGCATAATTTTAATTTTATAATTGTCGTTGCCATGATAAAATATTTGTTTGATGGGAGTTTTATACTTACTACATGTTGAACCATATATTTATTTACTAGATATCATATTTGTTTAAGTTATATTTCAAAAAATATTTGGCAAATTAATGTAGAAAAATTTATGATAGGTTGGCTTTTTTTGAAAATGTTATATGATTTTATTTGTGAAGAAATTATGTGAGAATCGTAATTTTAAACTGAACCGAACAATATTTAAAAAAATTTGTTTGGATTAATTTGATAATTTAAATAGATTGATTTAATTCCATAATTAATCCTGATTTTACCCTCAAACCGAACCAATCCAAATTATACTCATCTCTAAAAAGGCGCAAACCCATTTCCTGTTAAATTCCCATCTTTGTGTTCTTCAATAACTCCCACATCATCTATGGAATATTCATTCCAACCAACTTCTCTCCACTTGCAATTAAATCATCTATTTGTGTTACTTTGTATCAAGAAATACAAAAAATGAAAAATATATAAAAAAAAATCAACAATCAACAATCAAACAATCATATTTTATAATAAATGAAAAAAATTTAATCAAATAAAAACAATGCCTAAATAAAAAAAAAATAAAAATAAAAATCAAGAATTGTATTTTATTATAAATGAAAAATTATAAAACCAAATAAAAGCAAACCTTCTTTAGAAGGGGTAATAATTCAGTAATTTCGGAGTATAGACGCGTGGTATTATATAGTATTATGACTGGTAGAGAAGGTGAATAGGTGGGGTATTGTGTTGAGTGAGTGGAGAACATAAGAGTCATATTAAATAATGATTAGTTAGAGAGTACAAACATATAGTGCTTTGGGATTATTGAATAATTTCCCTTTTAGGAGACTCATTTAAGTCAAAACAATTTCTTGAAATGCAACGAGGAATCTCACTTGTAATCAAATCTTTATCCATTGTTGCTATAAAATTACAAGAACAATTTAAAAAATGAAAAAAAATATATTAAAAAAAATGAGAAGAAATTCAACATCATATATCTCTCCATATATATATGAATTAACTATAAGGGTAAATTACAAACACACCCCCTGAGATTTACTTAAATTACAAATTACCACCCTTAGTTTTGGAAATTACATTATGCCCCCTAAGGTTTCTAATTTCATAACAAATAGGTCATTTTATTAATAAATCATCAAGTTAATTAACAGTTTTTAATAATGTTAAAATTTTATTTCAATTAATAATTCAAATAATTTTATTATTGTATAGGTGAACAGTTAGAAATTTTATTTTTTCAATTAATTCTGTTAAATAAAAAATTCTGATAGGAAGATATTTGTAATTTTCCAAACCACAGGGAACAATTTATATTTTAAGCAAATCTCAAGCGTGTATTTTTAAGGAAAATAAGCCGAAAGGTTTTTAGAATGGTAGGAAATGAAAAGAAAAACGGTGGTATTACATACATCAATTTGTGTACTAATTAGTGTACCAACTAGTTTTATGTCATTATTACTAACCCCACCTATTATACAAATTACAAATATCCAAAACTTTTAAAATTATACCACATCATCTATTAGTATACTAATTAGTACACTAATTGGTACATATAACATTATTCAAAGAAAAAAGACAAAATAAAAGACAAACTTCACTATACCCCGTGTGGTTTGGGTTGGGTGCGGAACACCGTTAATAACAGACATAAAATGACTGATTTGCCCTTATATATATATATATATATAACATTGCTTACCATTTCATTGTAGAAACAGTCGTGCATTTGAGAAAAGGAAAGTGGTGAGAACTTAGGTTTTGCGATTCAACAAATTAAGGTCTTTGATTGAACAAATTAGGGTTTGAATTGAATAAATTAGTGCTTAGATTTGACAAAGTAGGGTTTCGATTGTTCGATTCGACAAATTTGGGGTGATTCTGTTGGTTTTGCGATCAAACTTCTGATGGCTTTCGCCTTGGTAGAGGTTTCGGGTGGCGTATGAGTGGAAGAATGATGGGTGGTCGTGGCTTTGGTGATTATCTTATACCTTGACATTGTGTTGCTTAGTGGATTTGTCCATTTTCTCTGTTGTCTTTATTTGTAATGGTTTCTTTTTCATCACTGGGGATCATGTAAATTTTTATGCTTTTGGTGTACAACTAAAATTTATATATATATATATATATCTGTGTTATATATTTTTGGAATCAACATCTTTTCTCTCTATTTTTTTTTAAGGAAAATGCCTCGTAGCTCGATTTTTAAGGCTCGAATTGGCTCGAAAGAGGAAGGGAAGAGAGGAGGAGGAGAAAGAGGGAGAGAAGAGAGGAAGAAGGAGGAGATCGGCCGATTGTCTGCCTCTACCCAGCCCCGCCTACCCAACCCCTCCACCTCTGCCCGATCATGCCGTCGCAGCCTCGCCGCAGCTCACCCACTGCAGCTTCCCCGCCGCAGCCCCGCCTCCTCCTCAGCCAGATTTTTATGGCCCCCTCCCTACCAGTTCTCCTCCCTCCTCCTTCCGATCTGCAGAGCCCCCCCTTCTTCTTCTTCTCCCTTCTTTTTCTTCTTCCCGATCTGCAACAAAAAGACGAAAAAAAAAAAATCGATACCAAAACGACGTCGTTTTGGTGTCGAGCCAAACTCGAGCCACGAGTTTTCGAGCTACGTAGCACTGCCGTCATCAAATCAAAGATATATATATACATAGTGAAAAAAAAAAAAAAAACTAAAATTAAGTAATACGATTTTTTTTTGAACAAGTAATACGATTTTGAATTGTCAATTCATCAAACATCATCATCAAATCATCTAGAATCATATACGCACATATATATATAGATGCACAGTGAATGTTTTATCCATATATATATTTGTGTCATGTTTAAAAATAAAAATAAAAATAAAAAGATGAGGAACATGAAATGGAGAGAGAGAGAGAGAGAGAGAGAGAGAGAGAAGAAGAAGAAGAAGAAGAAGAAGATGACGAGGATGAGGATATTTTTGTTGGGTAGAGTTACCTGCAACTCAACACATAGAGGAAAGAGAGAATATACAAAGCAATCTTCTTGAGTAAGCTTTTATTTCTAACTCTAAGGGCCTTTTGGTCTTTTAATTGTGAGGGAACATCATTAGTTCATGCCCAATTGCACATTACTCGCGAGTACTGCACAACCTGTTAGAGTAGATGGAAATTCTAACTGTGCACATCAACCCATTAACCACAGGGAGGTTATGTTGTGGTATTCAAACGTGAAGAAGGTAATCTACACCCAGTCCAAATCATAGGGGGTAAAGTAAAGTTTGTCCCAAAATAAATAAAGGTGTTTTCGTCACCTTAATTTTTTTACAGCCACACATACATTAATTTTACTATTTGTTATGATAGTAGAGTTTATTAGAGATATTTGATACAATAAATAATGTTTATGTAAATTTGTTACATTAATTTTATTATTTATTACGATGGATTGGATTGGGTTGTTCGGGTCAATGGGGTTCACCGTGGGTTTTCTTTCAATAATCCGAACCGTTCGATATGTAAAGCTCGTCGAGTATTTCATTCTTATAAAAAATCATGTTAATCAGATATTTTTCGGATCAGATTTTTGTCATTTATTTTAAAAATCATATTTACTGTTCATAGAAATATGATTTGATCAAGCAACTATCGATATCTAATTAACGTGATTTTTTGTAGGGATGAAGTACTCTACACATTGAACGGTTCGAATTATCGAAACACAACTCGTGGTAAACTCCTATAAGCCCAACAACACGCCTCGGGGCTTATACAAGTCCACCATGTTCCAGGGGAGGGTTTGCCACTGGAGAGTGTAGCGGGTGGTGACCATAGTGGTGGCCATGAGTTCGGGGCTTATGCAATTTTTTGATAATTTTTTTTTTATATCCCTAAGATTGCTAAAATTTAAATGAATCTATATGGGAAGTCATTTAATAGACTTGAATAGAATTCCAAATAATTCTTCACATATTCCATATTTTATTGTATAATTCACATTAGAAATCAGGTCGACATGGAGATTATCTTTTCATATTGTATAATTGTTTTATTGTTGTAGTTAGAAGTGGTCTTGGCCCAATCCCTTCCCAAATGTAGGTATATTTTATTTGTATTTCACCTACCTTTTTATTTTCCTTTTCCAAATCTCTTACCAAATTTCCCAACCAAACACAGCGTTAGTTTGAACAAAATTTCACTTTAGTTTTTTGTAATTTTAGTTTGAACAATTTGAATCATATACTTACAAATTTGGTATAATGAAGTCTCTTGATACCATTACTATTAGAATTTTGAATGAAAAAATTTCACCTACAAAATTAAAGATATCAAAATAAAATTAAAATGAAATTACAGAACCACCAATATAGTAAATAAATTACAGTGATAGTCCATGATATTTGAATTCCACTTTGCTGTTTCAAGTTTTTGCCCTGCCCACTTGATTCCAAAGTATTGAAAGAAATGTCAATCTAAGTTTGATTGCTTTTTTTGACTTTGCTCTGTTTTGATTCTATTTTTCATTTATATGAGATTTGAAAGGAATATACGTTTTCAACAGGCTAAATAATAAATTTAATCATATCTGCAAGAAACAGAGGAGAAGGATAAAAATAAAAATAATTTTTTTAAGGGCAAATTACAAACACTCCCTCGAGGTTTGGTGAAAATACAGATTCTCCCCTGAGGTTTGAGAAATTACATCCCGCCCCCTGAGGTTTACATTTTCATAACAAATTGCCCCCTAGGGTTTTTATTTTCATACAGATTCTCCCCTAATTTTTCCTAATTTATTATGAAAATTTGACCCTCATGGGGGGAATTTGTAATTTCTCAAACCTCAGGGGGGAATCTGTATTTTTACTAAACCTCGAGGGGGTGTTTGTAATTTACCCTTTTTTTAAAAGAAAGCTAATATATTCTGATAATCATATATAGAATACCTCAAAGGTAATTCTATTTACACATTACTCGTTGTCTTAATACACACTATTTACTTTTAATTTATATTATACTCAATTGGAATATTTTTATTTTTTCAAAATTCATATAATCAATTTTTAAATATTACCAAAATAAACTTAAAATTTTCAATTTCAAACGCTAACCTTAGCCCAACAATCACCACCTGCTTATACCATCAACTATTGTCGCTAACTCTTCCTAGTCCTATTGCCCCACCCTAACCCCCTATCACAATCGCTACTCCGACCCCCCCTCCTCAGCCTCTACTACTTCTATTGCCTACTCTCGAACCTTTTCTAGCTATCACTACTAAAAATCAAACTTTTTGCGACGACCTCAAACGTCGCAAAAGGTCCATGTGTTGTCGCAAAAGACTTTTTTGAGATGAAGTAGCAACGTGAAATAAGGGGTGGCGGAAGGGGGCGTGACAAAAGGTATTTGCGACGATTATAAACCGTCGCTTTCCTGTAGCGACAATAAATCAGTGGTTTTTGCGATAGTTTACCCTGACACAAAAAAGTAGAGAAAACATCACTTTTAGCGATGGTTTAAGATACCGTCACCGAAAGCTTTTTTAGAGACAGTAGTTGACGTCACGAAAAGTATTATTAGCATTAGTCTTAAATGTTGCAAAAAAGAAAAAAAAAAAAGAATTAAATCAATAATGTATTCGCGAAAATTTAAACCGTCACTAAAGATGGCACTAATATGTATATGCAGCAGGTTAGCCCGTCGCTAATAAAATGTAAGGAAATGATGATTTCATTAGCGATGGTTTATTACTATTGCAAAAAAATTATTTTCAAAAAATAAATATATATTTTATTAATTCATTTCATATACAAATTATTAATATTTTCTAAAATAAAATACATCCATATCCACATCGACACACATTCACATGCACATGCACAAAATCATATATACTAATAATAATAATGTATATGTACCCTGTAATGATACAATGTCAGCCAATTATCTTTACAAAAACATATAAAACATCCTCTAACAATACTATAATTTTATATAATTCAAGAACTAAAATTTGTATTTAAAACAAAATTAAAGTATCGACAGTACAAATAAAAATATATATATATATATATATTTGTCGGGGCCGAGTAAATTATTACGTAGCTTAGCTGAATAAATTAAAAAAGGAAATCAAATCATGTACAATACGACTCATAGCCTTGAGGGACAGAGGCCGAATATCCAGATCAGCCTCTGAATCAGTTATAAACTGGGTCGAATATGAAGAGAAAGCCGAATGAGTGACTATCCATTGGACGAAAGGTGGGCTCTACCATCAACATCAAGGACGACTATAATAAGAAGAGCATCAGGCAAAAGAGGTATGTGAGAACAAATAAGTCTAACTTGAGATATAAGCAACCAAGAGAGTATACACTGACTTGTCCGTTGGAGTGCTAATTCTGGCACCTTCGACCGGAGTGTTCATTCTTTTTCAGGTGACTAGCTGAGGATCACGAGCGTCCTACTGAATCCAAAGAGTATTTCCGAACCACCTTCTCCACAATTAGCGCCGTCTATAAGAATACTCCAGCATATCCATGGCGGGCGTAACAGAGATCCTCCGATAATCGCTGACGACCTTACACCACGAGACGAAGCCACTCTAAGCAACATGCTTGGGCCCGAGACCATTGCCGCACGAAGGACTTTGAACTCGACTCAGTTGCCCAGACCTCACCTTCGATATCAGCACATGAGACAATGCAAGCGATTATGGATCAGGCGAAGCAAAACGAACAGAGGTTGGAAAACATGATCGCTGAAAATGAGCACATTTGACAGGATTTGGCCTTGGAGGTGGCAAAATCCCAACAAGCCGCACGCCAAGATCTGGGACTACCTCTAAGAAAGGATGGTCGACGACCTTGGGTTCAGAGGCAAGATAGTGACAGTGATTCTGACTTATCATCCCCAGAATCCAAAAAGAAGGGACGAGACAAAACCTCCAGTTCCTCCGAAGAAAGTCCGCGTGCATGGAATAAGCGAAGAAGAAATGGTTCAGACGAAGAGGATCAACATAACCCCTTTGTTCGACGAATCGCAAGGGAAGTGCTACCCAAAAAGTTCAAAGCTCCATCGTTCACTCTATACGATGGAAAATCAGACACCACAGATCACATCCGTCATTATAAACAAGCCCTGACACTACATGTAGACGACGAGACCCTCATGTGTCGAATATTTTCGAGCAGTTTGGGACCTCTGGCTATCAGATGGTACTATAAATTAGAGCCGACATCGATTAAGAGCTTCCATCAACTCCAAAAATCCTTTAGGGCAAGGTTCATCACCAATGAGGTCCAGTCGAAGCAGGTCGATTCTCTTTGGGCAATGCAAATCCAACTAGAGGAAACCCTACGAGCGTATTTGGCGCTATTGGGAGTGCTTTAATCTCGTAGATGATGCCTGCAATGACTCCATGGCCATCACCGCCTTTAAAATGGGGTTGCATCCTGATAATGCCCTCCGCAGCTCCTTAACTAGAAGGCCCCTCAAGACAGTCTGGTCGTTAATAAAGAGAGTTGAGGAATATTGCAAAGTGGAAGATGATGCCCTGTGAGTCAAAGCCGGGCACAAGACCAACAAGACGGCCCCATCTAAAATCGTTCAGCCGATAAATTCTGTACCATCATGAAGCCCTGAACCATGAAATCAGACTAAACGAGACAAAAGATGAGATTCGCGCTGATCAAACATCCAATGTCCACACCAGGCTAATGAACAACTTCAAGTGGATAGTAGGCGCATAAGGAGCGTGGACAAGAAATATACAGAGCCGATTAGCACGGTTATGTCTAAAGTACAACATCTGCTGTTCTTCAAATGGCCACCCAAGATGGTGGGACCTCCTGACACGAGAAGACGGGATAGGCGGTGCGAATATCACAAAGACCACAGTCATGATACCGAAAGTTGTTATGCTTTGAAAGATCACCTTGAGGAGTTGGTACAAGATGGTCGGCTTAAGCAACACGTCCGAAAGAACGACTCAACCAAAGCAGTTGCTCTACAGCAGGATTTATCTCCACTCGGCGTAATCCATATGATATACAGCTTGCTGACGGCATCCGTCGTACATACAATTCAGTCACATCCAAACCCCCAAAAGCAAATCACACTAGCAAAACGGCCCCACGAAGCTGTGAGTATTACTGTCAATGATTCAGATTTGGTTAGCGTGACGCTCTCCCAAATTGATCCCTTAGTCATCGAACTATGCGTAAACCGATTCACCGTTGAGCGTGTTCTCATTGATCAGGGGAGCACCTCGGAAGTTATGTACTACAAGACCTTCGTCAAACTCAGCTTCACTGAGTCGGACCTGTCTCCAGCTCATTACCCGTTATTCGGCTTCAACGCTAATCTGGAATATCCGTTGGGCAAAATCACACTACCAGTTCGAGCGGGCTCCCGATTAGTAGACAAGGAATTTTTGGTTGTCAAGTTTCCTTTGTCGTATATTCTTATCATGGGACGAACTTGGCTGCATAATACAGACCGTGCCAAGCACCTATCATCAACTACTTTGCTTCCCGACGGAATGTGGCATTGAATAAATTTGTGGTTCCTAGAAATCAGCACAAGCATGTTATCTTCTTGCCGCAAAGCCACCAAGAGAGCTGGAAGTGAATTCTATTGAGGTATCGGATCGAGAGCCTCGACGATGTTGGGCGGCTCTCAAGTGAAAAGGCAACCGAAGGCCTGGATCGAGCTGAAATTGATAGGAACCCTGACAGGTTCTTCATGATCGGCGCTTCCCTGAATAAAGTCGACAGGCAGCAGCTAGTTTCCTTTTTACTCGGCAACCTTGATGTATTTGTGTGGTCACCATATGAGATGCCGGGGGTGGATCCATCTGTTTCTCAGCACTGATTAAACGTTGACCCCAAATGTAAGCCGATTATTCAGAAAAGCCGGCGGTTAGCCGCGGAACACACTGTTACCGTTGTTGAAGAAGTTGACTGGTTACTTGATGCCGGGGCAATCTGCGAAGTGACCTATCCTACATGGCTGTTGAATATTGTGGTTGTGAAAAAGAAAAATGGAACTTGGCGTGTTTGTGTGGATTTCACGGACTTAAACAAAGCTTGTCCCAAAGATTGCTTTCCCCTCCTAAGAATTGACCAACTTGTAGATGCAATGGCACATCATCAACGTATAAGCTTCCTGGATGCATACAGGGGCTACCATCAAATTGCCATGCACCCTGAGGACCAAGACAAAACTGCATTCCTCACCCTGAGAGGAACCTATTGCTATAAGGTTATGCCTTTCGGGCTGAAGAATGCGGGGGTAACTTACCAAAGACTAGTCATGTAAAGACCCCAAAATGCGTATAAGAAATCATTGGTATTTAACTATGAGATGAGGTGTTTTAATTTAATTATATCTTTTGGAATTGAAGCATTATCTATTGAGTTACGGATTTAAAATTGAAATTACCGACCTATATGGGTTTAGAAATCAAAATTGAGTACTTGGATATGTTAATGGGAATTTTTGGAACTATTTGGGATAATTAATTGGAAATCTAATTTGTCTGATTCGTTAATGCACGTTTGGGTAGTTAACTTTATACTGCAAATTGAAGGCATTAGAGGCTTCAGAAACCAAAACAAGGGACATATTTATGATCCTCATAATTTTTAGAGTTATCTGGGAAGTTTAATTGAAATTTGATTTCGTACGAATCGTAAGGTCACGTTTGGCTCTCTCTATTGTGTTATGTTGGTATGTATGTGTATACTTATATTATGGGTGCCTTATGAGTGGATGGACTCATCTCTTAGAATCAAAAAAATATCTAGAGGAAAGGGGGAGCCACGTGAGAGAGGGAGAGATAGAGAACTCATGGAGAAGAAGGAAGGAAGAGCTTGAGAATGAAGAGGAAAGATGGGAAAATTGATGGAATTACTTCAACAGATTGGCTCTAGGTATGTGGAATCAACTTAACCCCTTAAGATTGATCTATTACTAGTTTAAATTCATGATCTCAAATGAAGAGAAACCACCTAATTGAGTTGGGGTTGATAGATATGAGTTTAGATGAACTTTTTTCATGAATTGAACCTTGATTCCTTAAGGCTTGGTTAATTGAAGAATTAAAGTCATTATATTTGTTTATTTTGAGGTTATGATGTTTGATGGAGAATAATAATGTGAAATTGGTCATGTCTTAAAGGGTTTTGGGCTTTGATTTACATGTAATTAAGGTTTGATTTTGAAAATGAGAAGTCCCAAATTTTAAGCCATTTTCGGGCTGCAAACTGTCCAGGGCCGCACGTGCGGCACTGTTTCCCCGCACGTGCAGAGACAGCTCTGTCCAGCCAACTTTGAACAAGCATATTTTTTGCATCCGGATTCCGTTTTGAGTGATTCTTGAGCCTAAAATCAAGCCCCGGAAGTCTAGTTTCCAATGGTGGTGGTATCACTCCAAAATTCTAAATACAAAAATAGTTATGCCCAAATTAGTGACAACTGTTCACTTTCTGTTTACCAGTTTATACCGTTTCTTCGTCAGAACCTTTCTCCTATCGATTCCTCCAATCTTATGAGGCATGGATTATAACCTATGAAGGACTAATGAGTCTAGAACCACCATAGCTATTGAGTGAAGAATAAAAAGAGATTGGTTTTATTCTCATAATCTGTTATATGCATTGTGTTTGTAGGTCAAGACGAGGACATCGTTCCACCGCTATTAGAGACCTACCGCTGTGAGTAGTAGTACTATAGTCGCACGTTCAAGTATTGTTAATGATTCTCATTGTTAACATTCTGTCCCTTGCAAGTAATTAAGTTAACAATATGTTGATTGGAAAATCTAGAGGCATTATTGAGCAGTCCATTCTGTTTACTGTTGACAATGAATACTAACTTTCTGTTATTTGCAAGATAGCTATAGTGATTCATGACGAACAAATAGAACGTATGAGCATTATGGAACTATGGTATTCCAGTATCTCTGGAATCATTCAATCGGTAAAATGTGTTTATTTTTCATTAATAATTATCAAGAACGTTCTGTTAAACTTAAGTTAACTGCATTAACTCATGTGAATGATGCAATGGTTACCATTAGTACTCTGTTAATTGCAGGTCAACCATGTTAACATATATGAACGATTAAACAAAGGTGTATGTTACTGATTAATAGCTCAAGTGAACCATGTCATTTCTTAATGAATAAAGAGAATTTGTGTTCATCTTCGATGAATCAGAATAATTGGAAAGTTATGTGAATCCATATGAATTTGAAGTTATTTTGTTGTGTTACATATGAACTTGAGGTTATTCAGAATCTACAACATGAACGCAAAAGTTTAACATCATTATGTGACCTACATAAGAATGTGAATTATTCTATTTTGTTAAGCGCACGGTAATGACATGATATACCAAGAAATGCTCTATTTTATGATATGTTACACTATGAATTAATGAATGATTATCCATATATGTAAAAGTATTCATGGCATCCTTAGCACAAGGCCCTTACCCGGGGGTAATAATACCGTGGTCTTATGGCCCTTGCCTGGGGGTAATAATACCATGGTTCAAGTATGTTACAAGTTATCTCTTGCCATCGACGGTCTTGTACGGGTGGGTTATGTTTTGCCATCGACGGTCTTATATGGATGGTACCACGGACGGTCTTGTACGGGTGGATTATGTTTTACCATCGACAGTCTTGTACGGATGGTACCACGGACGGTCTTGTACGGGTGGGTTATGATCAAGCATGAACTTTGATTTGTGTTTCTGATTCAAGCATAAGTAAGAATCTGTATGAATATGTTTCTATTTATCCGTTCCATTTATTCTATGTTATAACATGATATGAATTGATCGGTCTTTAAGACCTAATGATTTCTGGTATGGAACAAAGTGTTGTACGGAACTAAGTGCTGCAATGCGAGTCACTTCTAGAATCCGTACGAGCCACCTCTTGAGTCCATACATATGTTCAACGGCTTAATGCCAACTTTTCAAGGGCTTCATGCCATATGTACAAGGGCTATATGCCAACATGTTTAAGGGCTTCATGCCATATGTTCAAGGGCTATATGCCAACATGTGTAAAAGCTTAATGTTAATATGTTCAAGGGCTATCGCCAATCCATTCAAAGGCTTAAAGCCATTATGTTTCAAGATTGGGCCTAAGGCCATTCTGAAATTAGTACAGAATCAGATTAATCATATGATCTCCGTATTTACATATGCATTGATATGTATTATGATTAAGTTGAATATTGAATCATTTATATACTATTATTCACTGAGCTTCGCTCACCTTGTGTTATGTCTGTTCTGTAGGTAATTACTTTGGGAGTCCATCTTAACCCTTGATGCTCACCCTTCAATTGTCAACCTCAGTATGCCCAGACTCCCAGACCAAGCCCATGCATTTATGTGAAGTTTCGTTAAGATTTCGGCTTGCACTTTAATTATTTACTTAAGGTTAAAATGGATGTATATACCCCCTCTCTTTACCAATGTTCAGATATACGCTCATTTATATGTATGGGTATGTATATAGATAAATGGCTCTCACGTATGTGATCCTGGCATGTTAGTTTTAGCTCAATGGATGTTATTCTATGTTACTTTGTAATATTAAATGCTTCCGTTCAGGCCCCATATATTTTGTATATCAGGTCATGTGTCCGTATCTGCATAGATCATGCCCGAACTTTTAGGGGCAAGTTTGGGGCGTGACAAGTCACTGCCATGTTCAAAGAGCAACTTGGTCGTACTATGGAAGTATACATCCATGATATGGTGGTCAAGTCCAAAGAAAAGCGAACTCATCTAGCCGATTTGGAAGTGACATTCAGCATTCTTCGCAAATACAAAATGAAGCTGAACGCTTCTAAATGTGCATTTGGCATCGGATTCGGCAAATTCCTTGGCTACATTGTTAACCATCGCTAATCGGCCAACCCGAGGCAAATCACAGCAATTCTAGAACTCGACTCTCCTCGGTTGGTCAAAGGGGTTTAGAAGCTGATGGGAATGGCCGCCGCACTCAACTGATTCATCAGTCGTTCCATAGATCGCTGCTGGTAATTCTTTCATACCCTTTGTTAAGGCAAAGCTTTTGAATGGACCCCCGAGTGCGAAGCCGCTTTGGAAGGTTTGAAGACTTACCTCTGGTTAGTTCCACTCTTGACAACACCTTCGGAAGGTGATCCGCTCATTTTATATTTGGCAGTTTCCGACCAGGCTATCAGTGTCGTACTGTTAAAGGAAGAACTTGGGGAGCAGCGGACAATTTATTATGTGAGCAAAGCAATGGTTGACGCCGAAACACACTACATTCTGTTGGAAAAACTCGTCCTGGCTTTCATCATGGCAGCAAGAAAACTAATGCATTACTTTTAGGAGCATACCATTGGGGTACTAACGGACTACCCCCTCTAGTTAGTAATTCAGTAGTGCGTACATCGTATGCATTTCAAAATAGGCTCTCAAACTCGGCCAGTATGATATTCAATTTCTGCCCAGAACCTCAATCAAGGGGCAAGTGCTTGCCGAATTTGTGGCCAAATTCACTGGATGCCTCGCCGACTTTAAGTCCGATCAAATTCAACCTAAGCCGAACTGGAGAATTTATGTGGGGGACATTTGGCACTTGTATTATGACAGATCATCTAACCAACGTGGCAGTGGGGCGGGTGTAATGATCACGGCTCCCGACGGGGCAATAATCGAATAGGCTGTTAAACTAGGCTTCGAAGCATCAAACAATGAGGCCGAATACGAAGCGTTGTTAACCAGCTTGCGGAATGCACATCTCCTTGGTGCTCAGTGTTTGCTTATCTTCTCCGACTCAAAGCTAGTCATCAACCAATTGAAGGGGGAATACGCAACCAAAAATGATCGTATGGCAGCTTACATGAAAACGACCAACTCTTTGCTTGCAAAATTTGACTATCATGAGTTAAATCAAATAACCCGGGATTAGAACACACATGCAAACGCCCTGGCCTGCGTAGCCTCTGCCATCAACTCAAAAATTCAATGGACAATTGAAGTAGGATTCATCCCTAAGCCGAGCATTGCCCTCTCAGAGTCAATTCAAATCAATATCATAGAATTAGGTCCACGTTGGATGGACCCCATCATTGTATTTCTATCTTGCGAATAGCTCCCAACGGACAAGAAATAAGTACACAAACTGCGAAACAAAGCCTTGCGATATTACTTGGATCCGCAAGGAAAGCTCTACAAAAAATCCCTTTCTGGTCCCTACCTAGAATGCGTTCATCCGGATAAAGTCGAAGAACTCCTGACTGAAATACACGAAGGTAGTTGTGGTGCCCATTCTGGTGGGCATTCTTTGGCTCATCGAGCTATAACACAAGGGTACTACTGGCTGACCATGAGAGCTGATGCCGAGTGTTACGTCAAGAAATGTGAACAATGCCAGAAGTTTTCCCCATTAACCCATTTGCCAGCCGAGAAGTTGAGCTCAATCTCCAGTCCTTGGTCATTCGCTCAATGGGGGCCTTGATATCATCGGGCCATTACCACGGGCCCCAGGTAACAAGTGATTCTTAATTGTCGCAACGGATTACTTCACAAAATGGGTTGAAGCGGAAGCACTAACATACATCCATGATACTGATGTTAGGCATTTTGTATGGAAGAATATCATAACACAATTCGACATTCCAAGAGCGCTTATTTCAAACAACGACACCTAGTTTGATTATGGCGTCTACCGAGAATTGTGCAACATGTATGGTATTTGGCCCTATTTCTGCACCCTGGCTTATACACAGAGCAATGGTCAAGCTGAAGCCTCCAACAAAGCCATCTTGGACAACATCAAGAAGAGGCTGGAGAAAGCTAAAGGCAGATGGGTTGAAGAATTGCCGAGTGTGTTGTGGGCTCATCGCACTACTCCGAGGCGATCCACTAGGGAAACGCCGTTCGCTTTATGCTTCGGAACCCAGGCAATCATCCCCTTGGAGATCGGCCTCCCAACCTTGAAATCGAAAGTTTTTGATATGGACTGAAATGACATGATGCCTGCCTTGGATTTGACTCTGATTGAGGAACGAAGAGACCGTGCCCTTACATCCGTGGCACGGTACCAGCAACAACTTGCCAAGTCGTATAATCAACGTGTTCAGCTACGCCGCTATGCACCAGGAGAATTGGTCCTGAAGAAAGTACTTCCCGCCGCCAAGAATCCGATTGACGAAAAATTGGGTCCCAATTGGGACGGCCCCTATCAGATCGATTCAATCGCGGGACCAGGGGCATATCGGCTCAAAGACATGTCTAGGAGAAACCTGCCACATCCTTGGAATTCCACACATTTGCGTAAATTTTATCATTAACCCGACTTGTAGGGCATGATAACTTGTTTTGACTATTCACCATGTACAACTTTCACTCTTTTAATGCAAGACTTCTTATCTCACTATATGAAATTTTAGTTCGAAGATAAAAAGCCTCCGAATTCGGAGCCCCATCAGTGAATGACATTTTTGGGCCGAATAAGTCTTTGGATTCAGAGTGCCTTCGTGGATGTCACGATTAGCCAAGATAAACGCCTCCGAATTCGGAGCCCCATCAGTGAATGACACTTTTGGGCCAAATAAGTCTCCGGATTCGGAGCGCCCTTCGTGGATGTCACGATTGGCCAAGATAAAAGCCTCCGAATTCGGAGCCCCATCAGTGAATGACACTTTTGGGCTGAATAAGTCTCCGGATTCGGAGCGCCCTTCGTGGATTTCACGATTGGCCAAGATAAAAGCCTCGAATTCAGAGCCCCATCCTTGCAAGACATAATCGGTTTGAGTTTGGCCAAGATAAATGTCTTGGAAATCGGCGCGCTTTTTGTGTTATGATTAAAACGCATAAATGTAGTTAATGAAAAATCGAAGATGATCATAACCGAATTTATAAACATAAATTGAAACAACGCGCAAATGTTTAAAATAAAATGTTTCATTGAATTAATCAATAATACATAATTTGCTCCCAATCCACGTTAGAGCATTACAATAAGTCCACTTTTATTCGGCATCTGCCTCGTCATCACTTTTCTCGACTTCGAAAGTCGCAAAGGGAAAATGATGACTCTGATATCGCGGCGATGTCGAATCAACGCCCACTGCCCGAAGAGCCTTTGCGGCCTAGAGAGCCTTGACCCATCCATGCTTGAACCCTCGATTCTCTCATTGGTAGACCTCCTCAGTGAGATTTTCCTTAGTCTTCTGAATCCCCACTTTTCGGCCGTCATGGAAGCCTTTTTTATAAGCCATGATCCTTACCGCCTCTATTGCAAACATGCTTGTCGTATCTCGATCGGCAATAGCATGACTTATGAGCCATTGGGTCACACTTTCTTCCGCAATCGAGTTAGCTTGGCCAGCCGATTATGTCTCGGCAGTTTTGATCTTCCTCAGTTCATGCTCAGCCTTTTACGCACGAGCTTTTGAGCTTCAAATGTGTTCATTCTTCTGCTCTATCTCCCTCCGTGCGACACGAAGGCGCATACCGATCTCATAGGCGGTATATAACCCTTTCACCGCTCCATGGATCCCTTCCCGAAACACTTCGAAATCAGGTCGATCGACCATCAATTGCTGAACTTCGGGTGGAAAAATTTGTCGAACAAACTCGACCGCCACATTTGGGTCATGTACAACTGAATTTGTTTTCATCATTAGTTTGTTCCCCACAAAACTGCAAAGCTTAACGGGCGCGGTGTCACACTGGTCTCTCCTGTCGAGCGTAGTGGATGGGAGCTGCTCCGTTGCTGTTTTTCCTTTCTGGGAGACCTACTTTGACGACGCGGGGACTGGCGTTTTTCACGTTCCCTCAACGTCCTACTCCCCGTGCACGAAGGCTCGCCACCTCCATTCATCTGTGTGTCCAACTCCGCGAGTGTTCTCCCTTCTCCTTTGTTGTTGAAAAATAGTCTTCTAGACATCTAGTTTAAACCCGCTACTTTTCTCCCTCCTATGATCCACCAAATTTGGACACCAATATGGACCCTAAACGAACACTGCCCCCATCCATCTTATTAATCGCAGGCACAACGTTCCCCAAGCATTCCCTTCAATACTCTGTGCCACAAATACGCGGTCTTGTTCATTAATTTGGTGGTCTGTGTTCATTACCTTACTGGGGCCAAGGGCAAATTCACCAATCTATTCGGCCTAAATATTAGAACTCCGAGCCGAATTGTCATGATGCCCCAGCAGATTTTTTAAACTGCCGTTTTTAGGCGGTCCGGTTCAACCTGTTGGGGTAAGGGCAGATTTATCAATCTATTCGGCCAAAATATCAAAGCTTCGAGCCGAATTGTCATAATGCACCAGCAGATTTTTTGAACTATCGTTTTTAGGCGATCTTGTTCAATTTTGCTGACGCAAGGGCAGGTTCTTCAATCTATTTGGCTTAAATATCAAAGCTCCTTGTCGAATCGCTATTGTGCCCCAGCAAACCCCTGAACTGCCGTTTTCAGGCGGTCCCGTTCAACCTGCTGGGGCAAGGGCAGATTTATCAATCTATTCAGCCTAAATATTAGAGCTCCTAGCCAAATCGCTATTGTGCCCCAGCAAACCCTTGAACTGTCATTTTCAGTCGGTCCCATTCATCAACCTGCTGGGGCAAGGGCAAATTCATCAATCTATTTGACCTAAATATCAGAGCTCTGAGCCGAATTGTCATGATGCCCCAGCAGAGTTTTTGAACTGCCGTTTTTAGGCGATCCTGTTCAATTTTGCGGAGGCAAGGGCAAATTTATCAATCTATTCGCACTAGATATCAATGCCATGTGTTAAGACATTTCTCTGCCTAGCAAATCCCTGAACTGCTATTTTTCGGCAGTCCTATTCATTAACTTGCTGGAGCAAGGGCAGATTCACTAATATATTTGGCTAAGTTGCAGTGCTATATAGTTATTTTTGCGCTGGATTAATTCAGTAGTTTGTTCATCACATTTCATGTTTTTACATTTTACTTAGCCAATTAACAAGCACATTCAGCAAGGCAAAAAGGCAAAAGCAATTTTCATTCATAAATTGAGCACAAACAAAAGTCATTTTACAAATAAAAACTACCCTACGTTAGCTTCTGACATAAACAAACAGTCACAATTCTAACAAAGTCTAACAAATCTACATACACAGAATACTAAAATAAAACGAAAAATACTTGCTCTAAGTCAATCTTCAGGGTCAGACTCCAGCGGCTCAACGTCTATCTGCTCGTACGGAATCGGTTGCTCCGATACCACGTTAGCGGCAGCTAAGGCTTTGAGCCAACCGTGTTTGAACCCCTTGTTCTCGAACTTCGGCACTTTTTCTACGTAATTCTCCAAAGCCGCATCTTTGCCAACTTGGAACAACTTGGAGATCTCGGATTCGACGTTCGCCATCGCCCTCCTTGACTCCTTCAAATCGGCCTCCAACTTGGCAATTGTCTCGTTGGTCAGTCTCAGCGCTTCTTCGTTGGCACTCGCCCTCTCCTCAGCGGCCAATCTCAGTCGGTCAGCAGCTTTGGCCTTATCTTCTTCAACATCGGCCCTCGCTTTCTCTGCCGTCGTTTTCATGGCCTCAGATTCGGCTTTGAGAGAGGCTTCTGCTGCCTTCCCCTTCTTATTTTCCACTTCAGCTGTGAGAAAGCCGATCTGTTCGATAGCGTCATGTTGGCGACGACCAAACTCCTTTATCCTTCCCGCCGCCTACAAAATAAGAAATCGGTAAGCCAATATAAAATTTTCTTTTGATTAGTTTTGCACAATTACAAAGATCACGTACCAATATCACCGACTGAGCGGCCAATGCGATGGACAGTAGATCGTGCTCTGCCCTAAAGGTTGCTATATCAACCGGCAGAGAAATGGAGGAAGCCAAGCTCAAGGCCACAACTGGGTCTTTTATAGCCGATGCATCGGAAACAACCAGCATGTTCCTTATTCTTGGTTGTATTATAAACGGCAAGACCAAGTCCGACTCTTCCATTCGTGGCCGTTTATCCACTTGGTCTTTCGAGTAACCGACTTATTGTTCAGTCAGACGTTTTTCCCCCATTTGCTCCACTTGGTCCTGTTGATCGACAACAGGCTCCGTATCGGCCACATCAGTCTGAACCACCTCAACAGGAGTAGGTGGAGTCTCTTTCCTAACGTCAGGTTAAGGGGGCGGAGGTTCATTTCGCTCAGCCTCGGCTCTCCGACGGGCAACCATCATCTCGGCATTTCTCTGCCTGGCTATTTGAGTGAGCGACTCGCCATCTATGTTGTCAAGATACGAGCCGGGTAGGTCCCCCAAGTCGGTGAAAATGTCTTCAAAGGACATGTCTGCTCGGCCAAAAGTGGATGGAGGATTAAGGTCGGCTTCGTTAAAAGCCAAATTTAGAGCCGCGTCAACCACTTTCTCTGACCCGTCAGATTTGTCCTGGGGTGGTTGATTTGGTTGCTCAGCGACCCCTTCGGCTACTTGTTTGTCTGCCAGCTCTGAGTTTGATGCCTTAAAACCAATCTGTCTAAGGTTCTTGAAGCTAGAAAAAACAAGCATCGTAAGGTGCTGTTCACCCCTCGGAATCAAAATGTTATCGGTGGCCGAAAAGGTAGTGTAGGTCGGCTCGTATCTCAAAAGAATGTGGGCCGCCCTCCCTTGCTTCTAAAGATTCGGATGGTCGAAGAATCGGAGTGCGACTTTGATCTGTACGAGTATAGCGTCGTCGGCCGAAATAAGAACTTTTTTCAAATCGTTTCCTACACAAATAAAAATGGTAAATACGTAGAAGTTGAACCAGGTAAATATTTAATAAAAACGCGTGGGGGATTAAACGGCCACCTGGTTTGCCCCTTCGCCTAGGCATTGGATCTTGACGATCTTTGCCCCCGCCGAATTCCTAGTTGCTACGAACAATGGCCATGACATCATCAACACACTAACCAGAGCTGGCAAGCATTGTCACCAGATAATGGTCGGTGTCCTTGGCCCTGAGGAAATAGCGCCCTGCCGACCAGTGGATTTGACCAAGGCATAACAATGTAGAATGGTAGGGATTCCAAGGTTAAGCCTAAGGCGCCGGTTTAGTTCTACAATCCCCATTATTATTCTGTAAAAATTCACGTTCGGTTGGGAATGGATTAAACCCCAATGGTAAAGGACAACCCTCAAAAGTAGATGAAGGGGGAAACGGACTCCGCCCTCAACAATTGACATAAGAGGAAAGACGATTGTGCTTTCGTTAGTTCTCTCTGTGTCAATTACGTTCTCTGCCAAGAGTGACAGATAGACGTCGTCAGGAATGGAAAAATGACGACGGAAGCCAGAGACTCGGTCCACCGAAAGAAGGGCTTTCAGATGTTTCGCCATCGTAGCAGGTAAAGTGGACACTCTAACTAGTAAACAAACAAGGAAAATGAGTCGAAATGGAAGAGAGAAAAACTTACCAGAAATGAGGATAATGAAGAACGGAAAGAGGTTGCAGAGGGCGTGAAGTGAGGGAGGTGAACTGACAAGCAATGAGAAACCTTGTGCATTCGAAAAAGCATACAAACGAAGACACAACATGGTTTCAAATCATATTAAATGAATGAGGTGTATGAAAGGGCGGGAAATTGTAATCATGCCTAAAAAGAGTAGGCGTTCTGACGCTTGCATTGGAATAAGGGAAACTGCCATATTTTTTGACCCTCCAAAACCAAATATGCTGGCTAACTAACATTAGTAGGATGTTTGGGGGGCAATTGTGGGGGCCGATTAAATTATTACGTAGATTAGTCGAATAAATTAAAGAAGGAAATCAAATCATGTACAATACCGCTCATAGCCTCGAGGGATAGAGGCCGAATATCCAAATCGACCTCTGAATCAGTTGTAAATTGGGCCGAATATGAAAAGAAAGTCGAATGAGCGACTATCCATTGGACGAAAGGTGGGCCCTACCATCAACATCAAGGATGACTATAAATAAGAAGAGCATCAACTAAAAGAGGTATGTGAGAACAAGTAAGTCTAACTTGAGATATAAGCAACCAAGAAAGTATACACTGACTTGTCCATCAGAGTGCTAATTCCAGTACCCCCGACCAGAGTGTTCATTCTTTTTCAGGTGACTAGCTGAGGATCACGAGCGTCCTACTGAATCCAAAGAGCATTTCCGAACCACCTTCTCCACAATATTAATAGCTTGTTTTAGTGTCAATAGTAAGGTTCAATATTGATATGCGAAGATATCATCACATACTAAAAAAGGTAGCATCTGCAAAAAGAAAGAAAAAAATAATTATTTACAACATCAATTAATTTCAAGCTTGCAAAAACTATAAAACAATTGATATTTATTTCAAAAAATAATTTAATAAATAAGATTGTAATATATACATGAATCGAGTGCCACACAATGTATCTTCTAACACCTTCTCAAATTTTTCTTAGACCTCAGGATGGTGTTTCCAAATGAGCATTTAGCTTTTTCACTTTAAGACAGACTTTGCAATATTCTGGCCCAATTGGAACTCCAACAATTTCACACAATGGATTGTCACTAATAAAAAGTCCCTCCACCAATTGAACTATTGGTATACGCGAACTATCCAAAAAAAAACTTTAATTACATCTTACAATGATGACAATACTATTAAAACCGGGTATTGATTGAACAAATTCCCCTATAATCTAACAATAATTGAATAAACACAAAACAGGATATCTAGCCAAATAATTGTCCTTAAACATAGACACAACAGCCCCTAGTAATTCATGCTAGTAAACATGAAACAAATGTGAGATTAACAACAAATAGGCAATATAGGTGACACAAGACACAGAACAAGTAATCAATGTTAAGAGGTCGAGTCCCATTTTTTCGGACATGTCATTTGTGCCTAGTTAGTCGTGTGTGTCAAGTTTTGTTGACATCCGACGTTGTTTGACCATTTTAGTGAGTCAACCGTTCATAAAAAGAGTTTCTAAAGGACACGCTTTCACAAACAAAAATTAGGCTATAAATTCAAAACCGGGAATCAGTTTTGTGTCCCATATTTTCCTACAAGTCATTTGTGCCTAGTTAGTCGTGTGTCAAGTTTCGTTGACATCCGATGTCGTTTGACCATTTTAGTGAGTCAACCATTTAGAAAAAAAAGTTTTTAAAGGACAAGTTTTTACAAATGGAAATTACATACCTTGAAGACATGAATCACCCCTCCAATTATCCATCTAGAACAAGCTCCTAAAACCATTCCTAATCTTAATTTCCATATTCTCTATATAGAAACTGTGCAACCTGAAATTAGATAGAACTATATTCAGGATATCCCTCCAAACAGTAAAGAGATTAGCAGAAGCAATAATTGATGGCAACCATCTCCCTCGTGATAATCCATAAAAGAATATTGAGGTGTTTTTAAGTGGTTTTTAATTTTCAAAAAAAAGCTTTAATGGAATTTCTCAAACCTACAACCTTGTGAGGCATTCCCAATGCACTTAATTATAACTTGAGCTACATAGTTATTATTAATAATGATAGTAATTGAGTTAACATACCGTTTGATGTCTCGATATTGAGCTTGAGACCCTTGGTAAGAATTGATCTGCACTTTTCAAAATCGAATTCAAAATCATTGTTCTCCTTGATTGGTAGTATCGATGTGCTTCCATTTTATTTGTTTTTGCGTCCTGATCTTGCTTTGAGTGTAGTGGATCCTCTTAGTGTTATAAAAAGTTAAAACAAGTGAAATTAGAAAGTCAAAAATGTTGAAAGAATAAAATGAGGTCTTTTAATTACAAATATCATAATTCTCCTAATTAAAACCCATTATTTTTTAAATTTCTTCATTTTCTATATTTATGCCCACATGGACCATAATGATATTTTTTGAGTTTAATGAATGGGTTAATTGCCCCCAACTTAATATATATATATATATATATGAGTTAATAGAAGGAGATATTGATATAAGTTTAGCATATGTTGGATTTATCCCAATAATATCAAGCATTGTTCTAGCCTTTCTACAAAAAGATACCCAACAGCATGTGCAAAAATGCGATAAGTGCCAACGGTTTTCCCCACTCATTCATCAACCAACCAAGAACCTAACTCCCCTCATCAATCTATAGCCATTTGCATAATGGGGTCTGGACATCGTTGGACCTCTAATAAGGGGTACTGCTAACAAAAGGTTCTTCGTTGCTACCACTGACTATTTCACTAAGTGGGTAGAGATTGAAGCCTTAGCAAGCATAAAGGAAGCTGACATGAAAAGGTTTGTTTAGAGGAGTGTCATTACTCGGTTCGGCATCCCAAGGGCCCTACTATCTGACAACGGCACCCAGTTTGATGGGAAGGTTTTCAGGAGGTTCTGCTCTGACTTAAAAATTGAGTTCCGAAATTCTACTCCAGTCTACCCTCAAGGCAATGGTCAAGTTGAAGCATCTAACAAGACGGTCATCAATGGGATGATGAAGCGGCTGGATAAGGCCAAAGGCAAATGGATGGAAGAACTGCCAATTATTCTGTGGGCGTACAGAACAACACCACGACGATCGATAGGGGAGACGCCTTACTCTCTCACCTATGGGATGGAGGCCATCATCCCCTTGGAGGTCAGCCTTCCCACTATTCGGTCTGAAATCTTTGAACCATCAAACAATGATGAGGCTATCACCCAAGCTCTTGACCTAGCAGAGGAGCGCAGAGAGGCCGTGCTCATTCGTCTGGCAACATACTAGCAACAACTTACTAGAAGTTTCAATAAAAATGTGCTAATTCACCAATTTCTACCTGGAGATTTGGTGCTAAGGAAGGTCATGGATCATAAGAAGGTCCCTGGTGAAGGGAAGCTCAACCCTAACTGGAAAGGGCCTTACCAAGTTACCTCTGCCTTGGACAATGGAGCTTACTACCTGACTGACCTAGCAGGCAAGCCCATTCCTCGTCCTTGGAATGTTGCCAACTTAAAGAAATACTATCAGTAATGTAATGATCTAAAACAAGTTTTGAATGTAATCACAATTTTCTAAGTATTAATGAAATCACCTTTTCCCTATGAATTATGTTCTTTTTCATCTGTCGTACATATTTTCGCTCAGCAATTGAGCAAGAACAGGTTACAGGTCTTAACCTATGCCCCAGCCTGCAAACTCGGCCCTTCAGTTGGAGTAGGGTGCCAAATGGTATAGCTTGGTGAAATTTGTGCCAAGTATCATTACTTGAAAATAGAGTCCATGGTAACAACTCGCACTCAACGACAAGTCGAGTTACACTCTACGATGAGTTAAGCTTAACCGAATTAAGTAAAGGCCAAGCAACGAAATACTCGGCCAAATCCAACTAGACATTTCTAAGGCACAAAGCCTGGTCTGCATGATTGGACGCCCTATATAGTCTCGAAGCCTCTGCTTGGCTGGGGGCATGGAAAGTTCTTTCTTCCAATTTTTCTATGGCACGGAGCCTAGTCAGACTGAACAAGCGGCCTCCTTCTCTAGAGAGCCCCTGCTCGGCCGAGGGAAAGCATAACACATGCAAGCAAAAATTGAAAATTGAAGTTCAAGACATATAAAAATTCAACAAAGCATGGCATTACTATAAAGCATCCATTACAAAAAGAGGAGCTCAGCCTTACAAAATGACAATGTCTAACTAGCTAAACTCCAACACTTGCAAAAAAAAAAAAAAAAGAAAAAGAAAAGTGACAAAACACAGAAAACAAGTAAAGGGCTTTCAAGCCTCATGACAAGACTACATTTGCTCATTCAGAAATAGTGCTCGACAGATGAAGGGGGGAAATAGAAAGGGTGGCCTTCGAAGTCTCAGCCAATAACGTCCCCTTTGCTTTAGCAGTCCTTACAGTAGCAGTCTTAGATGGAACAGGTATGTCCTTGAAGAAAGCAGAAGTCTCCTCGATTCCAACAGCACAAAGGGCCTCTGTCCAACCCTTGGAAAATAAGCCATCCCTCAGTTCTAGCACTTGTTGGGCATAATCTGCTTCAGCCCTATTCCAACCCTTCCGGATGGCCTCTTCAATAAGTTTAGCTTGGTCGGCCTTCATTGCCTCCAGCTCGGCCTCCACTTCAGCTTTTCTCTGTTCAACCTCTTTGTTGGCAGCCAAAGCCACCATAGCAGTTTTCTCAGTCTCCAACAACGTTTTCTCCTTAGTAAGGGCCGACGCCCTAGCAGTGGCAGCCTCCTCTTCGACCCTTATCCGTTTTACTTCGGCTGACTTCAGAGCAAGGTCAGTGTTAGATAGTAACTACGTAGTTCAGTTGAAGTTTGTTACTTGCTCCAGGCGACGCTGCTCCAGAACATGAAGCCGTTGTGCCAACTATTAAGAACCAAAATAAAACACTTAGAGAAGTTTATTGAAAAAGGACAGGAAAGGAATCAAATCATGAGAGGAATACTTACTGTGGCCACCATTTGAATAGATCCTTTGATTAGAGATTCAGAATCTACATTACACTCAACCATGTCCAGGGATAAGAGTAATGCCTTGGACAAGTGGAATGCCAAATCGTGAGAATCTGTCATGCTGTCAGCCACAGTGATAGGCCGACTTTTATACTCCAAGGAAGGCAACCACTCTTCAGCGAAAGTTTGCTCATCAGAGCCCTCTACAACGTCCTTTCCTTTACTCCTCTTTCTCTTAGAACCCCTTAGTTCTTCAGTATGTGTTGTACTATGTGGAGTAGGAGAAGAAACTTCCTTGGAAGTCTGTACGAACTGTTTTGGAACCAAGACTCTTTGGTCAGCTAGCCGAATAGTCACATTAGCTACTTCAGGAATAGGACTTGTATTGTAAGCAAGAGCTGCAAGGTCAAGCTTTCGGCGAGTCATGCCTTCTTGGTCATCGTGACGAGGGCCCTCACTTGTAGTTCCACTTGATGACCAAGCAATGGAGGAAGTAGAAGCACCAGTGTTATCACAAGCTTGCTGCTCGAACGACCTCTCTAGAGATTTCCTAAAGTAGTCAATTACATGAACCCTCATCTCATTAAGCTTGTACTTGTAAGCAGTTTTGTCACAGATCGGTCAGGGTAGGTAAAGGCAGTCTCAAGGTCGGCCAGATGTTCTTTGGTAGTCCGCCTCCTCGTCCAAGAATCACCTGTCAAAGTCATACAACAAAAGTTAAAACTCAACACCAAAAATGTGGAAGTAAAGCGTTAAGGATAAAAGCTAACTTGGACCATCACCTTCATGAGATATTCATGGCTATCTCCATGGGTTGGAGTTTGAAGTAATGGAAGAATTTGAGCCACAAAGGATCCAAGGGGAACCAAACTCCCTCTTCTACGATGGCTCCTATAGGAAAAGGCACAGTGTGATTGGTTGAAGTTCGAAGTGTGTTTAACCCCCTTAACACTAGTGTAACATCTTCAGGAATATGGTACTTCGTGTGGAAGAGGGCTAGTTTACACGGTGTGTTCACTGATTCCTAAACTTACCCATTTGATAGAATCAGGGGTTCGAAACAAGCGAAGAACCAACCAAGCAACACGGGGGCATGTCCAACAACAAAATTACCACAAGCAACCAAGGTGTAAAAAGAGGGAAGGAACTAAGTAAAACAAGCTTAGTAACTTACAATACTGAACCAATGCCACCAGCTGCAAAGCAAGGATGGCCACAGAGAGAACACAATCAGTTGCGCAAAGTCCACAATAGCACGTTGAATGTGATATCCCTGTTCCGTGATATGTTAATTGGTTCTTAACATGAATGTGATTATGTGTTTAATATGATTTTGTGTGCCATCATATGAAAATATGTGGTTTTGAATTTCTATCTGTTCATCGTAGGAATATCTGTTTGATTGTTTGCTTTGGAAATTAAATTGAAGGCCTTATCAGCCACAGAAACCGAAATTGACTAAGCCATTGCAGTTGGCATAATTTTTAGAGCCTACGATGAAATTAATTGGAAATTGATTCAAATCAGAATTAATTGATTTAATTGATGAATTAGTGCCCAATTGTTTATGATTATTAAATTGAAAATTAGTGGGATTTGTTGTAATAAGGCACTGCAGCCTCAAATTCCCTCTTTAGCTTCATTTTGGCTGATTCTAACCTTAAGAGAGAAGAGAGGGCCAGCTGGAGAGGGAGAGGATTGAAGTTGATCATTGAAGCTTGAATATTTGAAGGCTAACTCTAGATTTGACCATAGATTGGAAGAATTGAGCCTCTAGGTAAGTGAATTCATGAGTTTAATGTTGTAAATTGTGAATTCAAGTTTGATTAATGGTCAAGAATATGAATTAGTTTGATTATAAGGAAATTGAGTTGTATTTGTTGAATTTAAAAGTCAATAGATGCATGCATGTAGGAAATTACTATGAATTTCCATATTTTAGCACAATGTGTATGATCCATATTGAATTTTTGGTTTAAGTCCATATATTTGATCACCTCTTCACTAATTAAGTTGAGGATATTGTGTATATTCCACATGCAGGTGCAAATCATGGAAGTATGAACCTTGAATGTTTGAATCTAGTGTGTTGGTGATGAGTTTGAGTCAATTTGGGACATGCATGTGTTTGATTCATGAAATTGAGCTTCATTGGGTTGTAATTTGGGGTTTATACCATATTAGTACAAGTGTATTTGAAGTGTGAGCTATTACATGCAAGAAATGTTAGATGGAATGTCAAGTTGAAGATTAAGAATATAGCTAGAAAACCCAGAAATTTTGGTGTCTGTTCAAGCGGGGAAATCGCCACTCGAGCGTGAAATACGGGCTCCCAGCATTTTTTTGCAGACATGACTCCCGCTCGAGTAAGTAAGTTCACGCTCGAGCGGGGAGCCATATAGAGAGGCCTTCTACTCGAGCGCCAGAATGCACGCTCGAGCGTAAATTTGACATAGCTAGTACTTTTGCAGGCCTCTTGGGTCCACTCGAACGGGGAAGTCCACGCTCGAGTGGGGACCCTGTTTTCTGAAATTTTGTCTATGCGTTCTGTGTTTCGTTTTCCGTCCTCTTTCACATGTAAGCACTCTTAGGCATGCATTGAGCATTGTAAATGAGTTAAAGAGATAAGAATGAAGCCTAAAGAGGAATATGTGAATTAAGGAATGGATTGAATCATTTGTGACCCGTATGTGCTATGTGATGTGTAGGGTCAAGCTCCAAGGCAAACCAACCAACCAATCACTGTGAGTAATAGCGATATTTGAAACTTGTCATTTGTCCAATTGCTTATTTCCTTATAAGCCTTATAAGTTTGCTAGTTTGAATTATGGACAAATGTTTGATATGAATAAACGAATGGGCCAGAGGCCAGTCTAACATGAAAGTTTGAATGGGCCAAAGGCCAGTCTGACTTGAATGAATGGGCTAGAGGCCAGTTTGACATGAATGAATGGGCCAGAGGCCAGTCTGACATGAAAGTTTGAATGGGCCAAAGGCCAGTCTGACATGAATGAATGGGCCAGAGGCCAGTCTGACATGAAAGTTTGAATGGGCCAAAGGCCAGTTTGACATGAATGAATGGGCCAGAGGCTAGTCTGATATGAACGAATGGGCCAAAGGCCAGTTTGACATGAATGAATAGGCCAAAGGCCAGTTTGACATGAATGAATGGGCCAAAGGCCAGTTTGACATGAAAGTCTGAATGGGACAAAGGTCGGTTTGACAAATCAAAGATGAATGGGCCAAAGGCCAGTATGTTTGAAACCACAGTCACTTAACTTAAATTGTGTATATATATGTTAAATAGAAATATGAATCGGGCCCAAGGCCGTTTGAAGTATGTTGTTCTACATATCATTTGTATAACTTCCTTATTTGATATTATTCACCGGGCTATCGCTTACGCTGATTCATGTGTTTGTAGGTGAGCCAAGAGAAGTCCAGACCCAGCCCCAGTGATGCCTGTGTGGAACAACAAAGGTTTTGAAGAGTCAGCCCTTGCGTCTCACGCATGAGACTCGTCTTTTCCTTTTTGTCATTTGTTTTATGTTGTCATGTTGGCGAAGTCTTTGAATATGTCTGTGTATAGTTTTCATGGGTTGACTTAGATTTGGATGATCCTATTTGTACAGAACTTTATGCTACTGTGTTTTTATTGTGAGTTATTAATGTACATAGGTATGGTGTGTTATGACGTGCCATGTAAGCATAGCTCTATGGACAAAGTTTTTTTGAAATTGCTTCCGTTTGGCCTCATTACTCTGATTAGTTATGTTTGATTTGGTTTGAGGCCGTAAGTAATCTCGTGATTACTAGCCGGTCATGGCCTTAACCCGTAGGGGCGGGTTCGGGTTGTGACATTGAACCTGCAAATAGAAAGGTTATTGGAATAAAATCAGAATCACACTTGCCCAAATCAAGGCTCATACCAGGTACAGAGAGATGAGGATTTGCCAAACTCAAGCATTTGCAGACAACAAAAATTAAAAGAAAAGGCAGGTATAGATTCATGGAATTGAAAACACCAAACTCAACTTTATTGGAGCAAAGTCAAAAGCAGCAAATTGCCACCAGCAACTTGAAAGTACCGAAGTGTATATATATGTATATATATGGCAGAGACTCACAACGTTGTTTTGAAGCAACGAAAATGCAACAGATTATAAGAACTTACAGTGCCAGAATCAAAGCAACGGTGATGAGCGAAACCTGTTGAAAGTCGTGGACTAATTGAGAACACCGGCAGAAAATCAATAGGTAGCACTGCTGAAAATAATGGCAGATGGCTTTGGTAACAATGACCATTGATGGCTCAAAAACACGACCACAGTAGTGACACATCAGACCACCACTGTCAAAAAAGGATGAGTGGGCGAGCTTCAAATCTGGTAGACCTAAAGCTAACAACATAGATTCAACATCGCGAACTCACCGACAACAAAACAGCAGCACTTTAACAACACCCCAGCGACGATGCAAATACTAGAAATAGTGGTGCAGGTTGATGACAACAAAGGCAAACCCACGTTGAAGCAAGAACAGAATGCCAGCGATGTTGGAAAGAATGAAACAACAACAGCTTAGAAGCGAAGAAAAAGAAGAACCAGTAGCTGGGCACTTGAAATTTGAATTCTTAGAGAGAAAGAGTGCAAAGACATCATTTGGTGGCCAACACAAGAATGCCACCTATTTATTTGGAAGGAAATAGTACATATGGTGTCAGGGCCGAGCTATACTGTGACCATGTGGAAGACCGAGCTCTTGTACCAATTTTCAAATTGATGTTCTATTCTGTTGATTGAGTAGCATTGTAGCATTTAAGAAAGGCCAAAAAGGCAAACATACATATATATATATATATATATAACACAAGGTTGAGTTGCAGGGAGGGCCGAAGGAGTGACTGAATTCCCAAAAAAAAAAAATAAAAATTAGGAGCAATGTGCCCGGCAAGCACTCAAGCTTATTGTTTATATAAATTGCAAATCATATGCAAAGGCAGAACAAATATCAGAAGGCAGACCTCCAACCAATGAAGTCAAAGCTGAGCTACACTATGAAGGCCACGTGCAATGGGCCAAAGAAATGACGGAGCAAGGAGCTAAATAAATGTTGGGACTGCAAAGATGGTTTACATACAGCATGCCCAACAATCAAGCCAAACAAGTCAAAGTGGTGGGCCCCAGGTAATATTCAAGATGTATTTGTTTTCAAGAAAAAGCTGAAGTCTATGTACACAAGGCCAAACAAATAAAGAAATAAGGAGCTTGGTGGATTTCGGGGCCCACCTAGCTGGTTTATGCAAATTCAAGCATTTGAATTAATAAACATTGCAATTCCAAGTCCAAAGGTGGCAATCAGGACAAACTTTCATGCCAAATCAAAATCTTTGAGTGGGTCGAGATGTCTGTTAAAAAAAAAAATAGAATTAAATTTGAAGGTCGGCTTAAACTTTGAACAAATTGGGCCGAAATACAAATAATGGCTTCCACTCAATAAGTTTTAGTGCAAGCTAGGGGGCAAATGAAGGGGGTACAATTACTCAAGCCTATTTGTATGGAATCTAGTTAGGCTGGATGAAGGTCCCCACTCCGAAGTGGGCCCTCTCTCCCACTCTATAATGGGCCGAGCTAAGGGTCTTGGCCCACTCCACTCCAAAGAGTGGAAGACCATGGGCCTGGCCCTAGCACCCCTTCATACTCTGATGTGGGTTAGTCCATAACTTGGGCTCCAAGGCTCTCACTCCACGACATATGAGTGCTAAAAGGTAACCCTACTCTATTAAAGGATGGACTACCATCACGGCTGATGAGGAGGCGGCGAACACGGGAGCTTGATGAACAAGTCATATGATCCTTATAAAAGGTACATTACTCTCCTTAAGAAGGGTCGATCTCTTGACTCTAGAAACACACTGGTCTTCTCTATCTTGTCTCTACCAAACTCCAGTACTGACTCAACCGTCGGAGGGGTTTCCGACCAACCCCCGGTCAGGCAGCCTAACCATTTGTTCTTTGTGCAGGCCTTCACCCATCGGTGCACCAGGGTTCGTCCATGAAGTTCCATCTTACTCTATTGCGAAAACTAGTCCACACAGATATCATGCACAGTTTTTAGTTCTAATTTCGTACAAATTTATAGTTTTTCAGAGAAGGCATCAAATATGTATGGGGTGGGCGCATCTCTTCTTACAATCAAAATCAAAATAAATAAAGAAGAATCTTTTTCATTATAGACATAAAATATAGACAAATATGCAGGGATTGAAAACTAAATTTGCCTATTTATTTTTTTTAATAAGTAAACTATAGACAGTTGTTGCCTAATTTGGAACATATAGTATCTTAGAATATCCTCCATAAGACCACAAGACAGCCAAAGGCCTCATTCTAAAAGGCAACAGATCCAAAGATCAAAAATGTAAAAAAGTTAGCAGATAAGTTTCCCTAAAAAATAATGAAAAATCATATGGTAAAAACCAGATAATCAAGGGCCAAGAAAGTGAAAGCTTTTTATCACAATTGTCATGACCCAAACTTGCCCCTAAAAGTTTAGGCCATGAACAACCTGCATATAGGCCTCGAAACAAAAATTTGAAATATTTAAATCATATAATCACACAGATAATGAGGGAATTAGAGTATAAGCAGCATATGAGAGAGTCGGGTTATTACAACAATGGGACATGCAAGTGCACAAGCTCATGCGTGCATAGCTTGCTTAATGATGTAATCAAATTACACTCTACATAAGACACCAGATAGTTGCCCGTAGAAAAAAAAAAGGTACATGAGTAGTAAAATTTATTTAAACCACTGGACAGTTGTAATCTCCACTCCCTAGACGGTGACAGAAAAATGATTGAAAGAATAACAGACTTGAATATTTAATTTGCCAATTCTATTTCAAACCCAACCCCAAACCCCCAAACTCCAAGAAGAAGAAAAAAAAAAAGAAGGAGAATATAAGAAAAATATTAAGATGATGGTTGCACATTCCGCTGAAGACTTATGAACTAGGAAAAAATACAAATGAGAGGGAGGACGGATATTGAATACCGAATTGTCCTAGTTCTTAACAAATAAATGAATGGAATCATTAGTTGAACAACTAGCAATTATTCATTCTCTGTCAAATTCACACGTGAAACATAACAAAATCAAAATGAGAGAGAACACGAAACAATAACAAAGTTATCAGTCACATGAAGATTCAGAATCATAATATTTAATCAAGCAGAAAGAAGTAAAACTTGTATTAGGAACTGGTAATTTCTAATATTCCCATCAAAATTAAGTCCTGATACATCAAACCAAGTTCAAACAAATTGAAAGAATGAGGGATATAACCAAATACACCCAATCCTGGATTAACTAGGCTACAAAGTCAATTAGGACGATTAATTTGTGTGGGTGTGCAAGTGAGAGAGAACTTTGAAATTAACAACACAAGTTTATTATTCTACTAGATTTCAATCTGTAATACAAATTTCAAATGCAAAGAGAAAACCCTTACCTTCAAGCTCTAGGTTTTTATAAATTTCAAATTCATAATACAAATATCAAATGCAAAATTCTTAAATTAAAACCAAGAGAAAGAGAGAGAGTCTTTACCTTCAAACTCTAGGGTTTTCGAAGGAAGTAAAAGAAAGAGATGAAAACGGATGAGTGCAAATTGCAAATAAAAATATAAATTTTGGATTTGCAATACCTTGAGAGGTACTGATTGAACGTTGAATACTTTTAAACCTCTGAAAAAGGTGATATCCATGTAATGACCGAGATCGATGGCAGATCGAGAGAGAGTGGGCGGCGATGTGGACTTAGTGAAGGTGGATTAACAAACTGATGCCGGCGGGAGTGAACTCGTAGATGGAAGATAGAAAGTGTAGCTTGCTTTTCATGCTCCTTTCGGATATGATAGCCTTACAGTTCGGACTCCTGTGGTTCTGAATCTGATTTCACAAGTGCAATGTGAAATAGACAAACACAAATGAGTCCAAATCCGACAAATTTTTTGGAAAATCGATTTTGAATCAAAATGTCAAAAATGGACCACTTTGCCAGATTACAGAGTCACCACCTAAATATTTTTGAAAAATTTAGGAAACCCAAGACTCTTGCCAAAGGCCATTTATCCGTCATCACCAAAATGTTTTGGCTCGGGAACTTGGGTATGAGAGGGGAATGTCATCAATTAAGCATCTCACTCACTCGATCAAAGATCGGCCTCTACTAATCATGATGTGATTCTTATGTATAGTATATGCTCTTATTCTAATTTTTAGGCTATTCTTACTATGTGTTGCACACAAATATAGACTAATTCACCCACTTTGGAATACTTCGATTTCATGTTTGTTTGAAAAGTGTTTTGAATATGTATCACTCAAAAAAGTGATCCCATATGTACATTTGATCAAACTATCCCAATTTGAGCAATTATCCTTCATCCACAGGCATTCAAACAGGTATATCACTTAAGCACTTAGCTTCATGGTATTTATGCTTGATATGGCGACAATCACATGCATGCAATATGCTAAAGCAAAAATGCTCACCTAGTACTCAACCGAGGCAAGCCAAAAGAAGAAAAATAGTTAGAAAAAATGCATGATCCTAACGATGTAAAATGACCAATGCAACACAGACAAAATGCAATTAAGAGGCTCGATTACGAGTATGACATGTGAATCATTTTGATAGTATGTAGTTAAGCATGTTTTCTTGGATCAGAAACAACCACAAAGTTAGAATGATGCGCCGAGCCAAATGTATGCGAAAATGGATATGGTAAGCATGGTTATGATATACAAAATATAAAACATGATGCTACAATTATAAGTGGATAAATAAAAGGGAGAAAGAAATGGGGTTGGAAGACATAGCCAATATTATAATTTTGCCCTCATGCAAGAAGGTCCGAATAAATGTCCTAATACTAATTATTATGATACCAAATAAATGAATTAACTACACTAACTAATTAATTACAACACGAAATTAATTAACTAAGAAACTAACTATTACAAATTCAAAGGAATTGGCTAATTAATTACAATGTGCTAATTAATCTACGAGTAATTCACGCGTGCAACTGAAAACATCTTCTCGAAAACGCCTCTGTTGTCCTGTCTGAACTGTTCTATTTGTAGTCAGAAAATAAATCTATTTTTGCACCAGCTTCTGCTTTATTCTACCATAAAAATGGTACTGCTTGGTAAAAATGAAGTGGCCGGCCAGCCAAGGAAAGTGGTCGGCTGGATTCAAAGGCGACTGGCCGGGCGGCCACTAATTTTGATACTACCCTGCTGCATTAGAAAAGAAACAGAGCAAAAACAGAGTGTTTCCAAGAGATGTTTATGTCATAACCCAAACCCGCCCCTATAAGTTTAGTGTCGTAACCGGCCAGTAATCTTTGGATTACCAAAGGCCTTTGAATAGAATAACTTATAATTAGGGGCTGCAGAAATGAATAAAGAAACATACACAGTCCATTGAGTTGTGTAGACATACATGAGACAGATAAGTTTTAAACTTATATAACGTCAAACTTCCATAAAACTTAGATCACCATATATATAATGTCATGAGGGACTTAACCTAGCATACAGACAAGCAAAAACAAACAACAAAACGTCCAACAGGTTCACAAAACCTAACTTCTCAAAAAAGAACCTCCTCAAGAAGGCACAATGGTTGACTGACTCAAAATACTCCAGGCAGCAACTTAGGCCTGGTCACGCGCACCTACATACATAATATAAATAGTGAGGGAAAGCCCAGTGAATAATAACAGAGCAAAGAATTTAAATGAATGATGTCCATAACAGATTCAGAAATCAGAGTTCATATCGAAGACAAATTTATATTCATATTCTTGTTCAAACTACATATAGAAATCAGAGTTCATGCTTCATTATACATGGTATATCCATTAGCGTTATCATGCTTGTCAATTCCATAAGAAACCTCCAGTATCGGGAAACTTGTAACATACTTGAGCCACGGTATTACAATCCCAGGGAACGAGTCTTGAGACCACGGTATAATTACCCCTAGGCAAGGGCCATAAGACTAGTGCATTATTACTCCAGGGCAAGGGCTTTATGCTAAAGATGCCAAGAATACGTTTCAGAAACTTGGACAATCATTCATTGGACAAAATATAACATTTCATAAAACAGAGCATTTCTTTTCATATCATATCATATAAGAAATTACTTAAACGTAAACATATCTTTACAAAGTTATTACTCACAAATGGCTCCACCTGCAAAACATACAAATCAGATAACTAGTGGCACGTGACCTACACACACACACACATAATAGAAACACATAATGAAACACACACTCAGTGTGGTACTTATCTTCTTTCGTTCTGTTCTTAGTGTGTTTCTAAATCTTAACCTCTTATTGAGTCTTAATCATGGCCTAGGAATGCCAAGGATGCAATGTGGATGCCAAAACATACTTTAGAACTCTTAACAAAACTTGCTGAAAACAGGAGTCAAGCTCGAGCACAACTTCTCTCGCTCAAGTGGACATGCAAACATATGTGGGGCTACTCGAGCGCAACTTCCTTCGCTTGAGCGATCTGCAAACCCAGAAAAGTATTGGTTATGTGAATTCCCCACACGATGGCCGCTCGATGGTCGCTCGAGCGGAAGATTAAGGTCCCCGCTTGAACACAACTTCTGCTGCTCGAGCGGTCTACAAAATGTGTAAACTTCTAGGAGCTTGCATTTCTCGCTGAAGCAAAATTATGGTCACTCAAGCGAACGTGCAAGATCACAAAATGGTCGCTTGAGCACAGCTTCTGCCGCTTGAGCGAAAGTGTAGGATTTGTAATTTCCGGATTGCACTCCCAAGCTCCAAACTCGAATCACACACTTTAAAACTCATCTTTTTGGGCCAAAACTCCAGAAAATATTTAGAAACTTGTAAACTACCATGATTTGAACATCATTTCACTAAATCAAGGGCCAAAAGCATGCCAATTGATCAAAACTCCAACTTGAAATTTTTTAATATGCCATGAACATGACATGTATGAATTACTTTGAACTTAGGCTTTCCAAAACATGATTAATTAAGGTCAAATGGTAAGAAATGTGATGAATTCTCAAAACCAAATCAAGTTAGACACATGCATGTGAAAAGTCTTTAGAAACCTACTCAAAATGCCATGATATATGCATTCATGCATGATATGGTTCAATTCTCCTCATTTCTAACTCAATTCTTGTATCATCCAACTTAATTCTCCAAAGGTCATGTCCTACACATCGTAATTGTACAATCTAAAGGTTGAATTCTTACCTAGGCTTGTCAATGATACTCTAGATAATTAATTGTTGGAAGTCCCAAGCCAAAATCTCTATGTTTTCTAGCAATCCTCTTAATTGAGTTCATACTCCTCTTCTCTCTCTCTCTCCCTCTCTCTCTCTCTCTCTCTCTCTCTCTTATGTTTGGTGAGTACAAGATGGTAAAAAAAAAACTTCTAGAGGCTATTTTGGCCTTATGTAGGCTTGGATTAAGGAATTCATTAATTAGGCTTAATTGAGCATTAATTATTATAATTATTTCGCTTCGAATCGAATTTCAATTGAACCTACCACAATGTTCTAAAAATTCCAACTAACACATCTACCAAGTTGATTTCGTAGCCTTTAATTCACAGAACAAATTAGAAACAGAAACAGATATTCCTACTGTAGACAGATATAATCATAAATAATGCAATGCACATGTAATTAACTCAGGATTTCACCTTAATTACTTATTAGACATAATTAATCATGGTTAATCAGCTAATCATAGATCAAGGTTGTTACAGTCTTTCCCCCTTAAATAGTTTGGTCCTCTAAACTCGAATTACCTTTATTGTGAAAGAATACCGGATCCAAAAGAAACAATTCAAGGTATCTCCTTATCATATCTTCCTCCGTTTAGCAAGTTGCATAGGTCCCTCCATGGTTTTGCCAATCAACTTTTCTCGACGGTATATCTTTGTTCCTCAATTTTTTTATCTGGCAGTTCACAGCCTGAATTAGCCTATCCTTATAGGTATAGTCATCTTTCAAAAGCACGTGTGTTGGTTCAATGACATGTAACGGATCTCGTAGATAGTCCCGAAGCATGGAGATTTCGTATGGCCTAACATATCTTGGTGACAATTTTTCTTTCACTCCAAACCGCGTTTGACCTTTCATCAGCGTAACTTTGATAAACACGTAATCCCCGACTTCATATTCCCTATCTCTCATTCGGACATCCGCATAACTCTTCTGACGACTTTGTGCAGTTTTCAATCTTTGTTGAATCAATTTCACATTTTTCGTTGTTTCTTGCACAAGTTCTGGTCCCAACAAAGGCATGTCACCTATTTCAGCCCAACAGATTGGAGAACGACATTTCCTACCATACAAAGCTTCATAAGGGGCTATATTGATACTCGAATGGTAGCTATTATTATACACAAATTCGGCCAATGGTAAGTAGGTCTCCCAGTTGCCTTAAAAGTCTAACACATACATCCGTAAAATGTCTTCCAATGTTTGAATGGTCCGTTCAGATTAGCCGTCTGTCTGCGGATGATAAGCATTGCTAAGCCTTAACTCAGTTCCCAAAGCTTGCTGCAGACTCTACCAAAATCTTGAAGTGAACTTAGGATCTTTGTCAGATACTATGGACACTGGAACTCCATGTAATTTCACAATCTCATCGACATACAAGTTAGGAACTTATCCGCATTATACAAAGATTTGACAGGTAAAAAGTGAGCAAATTTAGTCAATCGGTCAACAATGACCCAAATAGAATCCATACCTCGAGAAGAACGAGGCAAACCTACAATGAAGTCCATGGTGATATGCTCCCATTTTCAATCCGGTATTGGAAGCGGCTGAAGCAATCCAACTGGTCGTTGATGTTCAGCTTTAACTTGTTGGCAGTGCAAACATCTAGCTACAAAGTCAGCAATACTCCTCTTCATTACAAACCACCAGAAATTCTATTTCATGTCACGGTACATCTTTGTATTCCCCGGATGCATAGCAAATTTTGAATTGTGAGCCTCGGTCATAACACGTTTCCTTAAATCAGAACGATCCGGTACACAAAGTTTATTATGAAATTTTAACACACCATTTTCAATCATGAACCCAGGCCTCGGTTTTGAGTCAATTTCATCGCAAATTTTCTTTAAGAATTCATCTTCATGATGTTTCTCTTTAATCTCTTCAATGATTGCAGGTTGAGCAGAGATGGTAGCTAAGATCCCGCCTTGTTCACGTAGGACAATTTCAATCTCATTCCTTTCTAGATCACATATTAACTCTTTCTGACCGGTGAGTAAACATGAAAAATTATCCATGGATTTCCAGCTCAAGGCATCTGCAACGGTATTGGCTTTTCCCGAATGGTACAAGATTTGCAAGTTGTAATCCTTAATCAACTCAAGCCATCGTCTCTGTCTCATGTTCAGTTCCTTTTAGGTGAAGAAATATTTGAGGCTTTTATGATTAGTGTACACTTCACAAGTCACACCGTATAGATAATGTTGCCAAATTTTCAAAGCAAATACCACAGCTGCTAATTCAAGGTCATGGGTTGGATATTTCTTTTCATGAGAACGAAGTTGTCGAGAAGCATAAGCAATCACTTTTTCATTTTGCATCAACACACACCCCAAGCCTTTGTAGGAAGCATCACTGTAAATTTGAAACCCATCAGTACCATTAGGCAAAGTCAAAATTGGTGTAGCACCTGGTCTTTAACTCTTGGAATGTAGCCTCTCTTTGATCAATTCAATCAAATGGTGTAGTTTTTTGTGTCAATTGAGTGAGTGGCAAAGCAAGTTTGGAAAAATCTTTCACAAATTTGTGATAATAGCATGCAAGTCCCAAAAAACTTCGAACTTCTGATACATTGGTTAGTCTAGGCCAGTCCACAATAGCTTCAATTTTTTGTGGGTCAACAGAGATACCAACCTTGTTGATTACATGCCCCAGAAATGCCACACTGTCAAGCCAAAATTCACATTTGGAAAATTTTGCATATAACTTCTTTTCGCTCAGAATCCGTAAAATAATTCTCAAATGATTTTCATGTTCTTTCCTTCTTTTTGAGTAAATCAGAATATCAACAATAAAAACAATGATAAATTTATCAAGAAATTGTTTGAAAACCCTATTCATTAGGTTCATAAATGTTGTAAGTGTGTTAGTTACTCCAAATGGCATTACCAAAAATTCATAGTGTCCATATCTAGTTCTGCATGCCATGTTCTCTACATCTTCTGCCTTAACCTTTAATTAGTGATACCCAGACCTAAGGTCTATCTTAGAGAATACTTGTGCTCTTTGTAGTTGGTCAAATAAGTCGACTATTTAGGGCAATGGATATTTGTTCTTGACAGTTACTTTGTTCAACTCACAGTAGTCAATACATAGCCTCAAAGACCTGTCTTTCTTTTTGACAAATAACACTGGAGGACCCTAAGGTGAAGTGCTCGGGCAGATAAACTTCTTGTCTAACAGTTCTTGAAGTTGAGTTTTCAATTCTTTCAATTTAGAAGTGGACATTCTGTATAGGGTTTTAGAAATTGGGTGTGTCCCGGGTACTACATCAATGGTGAACTCAATTTCCCTATCAATTAACTCCCCAGGTAGGTCAATAGGAAATACATCAAGAAATTCACAGGCCACGGGAATATTTTTCACACTAACACTATTCGAAGATGCAGTCAACACACAACACAAGTAGCCTCAACAACCTTTCCGTAATAATTTTCTAGCTTTCATAAATGAAATCAAGTATGGCGGAAAAACTACCCCATTTCCAGTAAAAACAAACTCAGGCATACCAGGTGGTCTAAACACAATAGATTTACTTACATAGTCAATGATGGCATAGTATTTAGTCAACCAATCCATACCCAGAATACAATCAAAATGATCAATGTTCAAGGGCAGCAAATCAACATACAATGTCATATCACCAATCATAATATCGCATGCCGGATAAACATAAGCACATATCATAGAACCTCTATATGGTGTAGTCACAGATAGTAAACAGTTCATAGGTTCTAACGGTTTAGTTAATTTACGAGAAAAAGCATTGTAAAAAATCTCATTAAATTGAGTCCACGTCATGTTCCCATTATTAGTTTGGATCAATAACCACCATCTCCGAGCTTCGTTTTTTAACATGTAGGTGGCCAAAAGAACTTTTTGTGTTTCGGAGCAAGGGAACACTTCAAATAGTTTCTCCAGTTCGAGTAACCAAGTCTCTGCCTTTAAGGGTTCAATACTACTCAAGAAAGTTGGTGGTTTCATCTTTATGAACTTCTGAGTTAGGTTGATAATGTCATTGTTATCTGGTTCAACTTGCACTAGTGGAGGCGGGGGAGGTAAAGGTTGTTGCCTCTGCTGCTGGGTCATTGCTTTAGTTAAGGCTACGAGCATTTGTTCCATTCGGCTCATTCGAGCCTCAGAGGACCTTGCTGTATCATCACTTCTTGTATTTTCCATTGCTATTGGGAAATAGAAGAACAATAAACATAGGCAAATAGTTCTTTTCACAGTGTTCGGAACATTCAATCCCAGCTGAGTCATTTCAATTTCATTCGTTCATGTTCAGATATAGTTTTCTCATGTATGGAAATTATTACACACTCACACATGTAGATGGAATGTCCCTAACTCTTCCTAGGACATCTTATAGCTCATATGGACTAGTGCGTGTGGGATACCACATGCTCTGATACCACTTTGTCATAACCCAAACCTGCCCCTACAGGTTTAGCGTCGTAACCGGCCAGTAATCCTTAGATTACCAAAGGCCTCTAAACAGAATAACTTATAATTAGGGGCTGTGGAAGCAAATAAAGAAATATACATAGTCCATTAAGCTATGTAGACATACATGAAACAGATAAGTTTTAAACTTATATAACGTCAAAGTTCCATAAAACTTAGATCACCATACATATAATGTCATGAGGGACTTAACCCAGTGTACAAACTAGCAAAAATAAACAACAAAACGTCCAACAGGTTCACAAAACCTGACTTCTCAAAAAGGAACCTCCCCGGGAGGCATAGTGGTTGGCTAACTCAAAACACTCCAGGCAGCAACTTAGGTCTAGTCACACGCCTGCTCGCCTACATACATAATATAAATAGTGAGCGAAAGCCCAGTGAATAATAACAGAGTAAAGGATTTAAATGAATGATGTCCATAACAGATTCAGAAATCAGAGTTCATATCAGAGACAGATTTATATTCATATTCTTGTTCAAGCTACATACAGAAATCAGAGTTCATGCTTCATTATGCATAGTACATCCATTAGCGTTATCGTTCTTGTCAGTTCCATAAGGAACCTCCAGTATCGGGAAACTTGTAACATACTTGAGCCACGGTATTACTATTTCAAGAAACGGGTCTTGAAACCACAGTATTATTACCCCCGGGCAAGGGCCTTATGCTAAGGATGCCAGGAACACGTTTCAGAAACTTGGATAATCATTCATTGGACAGAATATAACATTTCATAAAATAGAGTATTTCTTGTCATATCATATCATATAAGAAATTACTTAAACGTAAACACACTTTACAAAGTTATTACTCACAAATGGCTCCACTTGCAGAACATACAAATCAGATAACTTGTGGCGCGTGACCTACACACACACATAACAGAAACACATAATGAAAAACACACTCGATTTGGTACTTATCTTCTTTCGTTCTGTTCTTAGTGTGTTTCTAAATCTTAACCTCTTATTGAGTCTTAATCATGACCTAGGAATGCCTAGGATGCAATGTGGATGCCAAAACACACTTTAGAACTCTTAACAAAATTTGCTAAAAACAAGGGTCACGCTCGAGTGGACATGCAAACATTTGAGGGGCTGCTCGAGCGTAACTTCCTTCACTCGAGCGATCTGTAAACCCAGAAAAGTACTGGTTGTGTGAATTCCCCACTCGATGGTAGCGCGATACTGAAGTCCCCGCTTGAGTGCAACTTCTACCACTCGGGCAGTCTGCAAAATGTGTAAACTTCTGGGAGCTTGCATTTCTCGCTTGAGCGAAATTATGGTCGCTCGAGCGGAAGTGCAAGATCATAGAATGGTCGCTCGAGCATAGCTTCCGCAGCTTGAGTGAAAGTGCAGGATCTGTAATTTCCGGATTACACTCCCAAGCTCCAAACTCGAATCACACACTTTTAGAACTCATCTTTTTGGACCACAACTCCAGAAAATATTTAGAAACTTGTAAACTACCATGATTTGAACATCATTTCACTAAATCAAGGCCCAAAAGCATGCCAATTGATCAAAACTCCAACTTGAAATTTTTGAATATGCCATGAACATGACATGCATGAATTACTTTGAACCTAGGCTTTCCAAAACATGATAAATTAAGGTCAAATGGTAAGAAATGTGATGAATTCTCAAAAAAAAATCAAGATAGACACATGCATGTGAAAAGTCTTTAAAAACCTACTCAAAATGCCATGATATATGCATGCATGCATGATATGGTTCAATTCTCCTCATTTCTAACTCAATTCTTGTATCATCCAACTTATTTCTCTAAATTTCATGTCTTACACATCGTAATTGTACAATCTAAAGGTTGAATTCTTACCTAGGCTTGTCAATGATGCTCTAGATGACCAATTGTTGGAAGTCCCAAGCCAAAATCTCTATGTTCTCTAGCAATCCTCTTAATTGAGTTCATACTGCTCTTCTCTCTCTCTCTCTCTCTCTCCCCCATGTTTGGTGAGTACAAGATGATCAAAAAAAATAACTTCTAGAGGCTATTTTGGCCTTACATAGGCTTGGATTAAGGAATTCATTAATTAGGCTTAATTGAGCATTAATTATTCTAATTATTTCGATCTTAATCGAATTTCAATTGAACCTATCACAATGTTCTAAAAATTCCAACCAACACATCTATAAGTCGATTTTGTGATCAGATGTCGATAAGGTCTTCAATTCGTAAAACAAATCAGAAACAAAAACAGATATTCCTACTGCAGACAAATATAATCATAAATAATGCAATGCACATGTAATTAACTCAGGATTTCACCTTAATTACTTATTAGGCATAATTAATCATGGTTAATCAGCTAATCATAGGTCATGGTTGTTATAGTTTATCCTCTTTGCCTTTCTTTATCATGAAACAGATCAAGGGAGGGGTAGAATAAGTCCACAAATCATCAATGATCGCAAGGTTATTGCTTGATGATCTATGAACTAATTGGACAAAAAGATCAATGATATGAAATGAAAGACCAACAACACCCATTTCCTATCATGAAGTCACCTCAAGAAAAGGAGTGGGCATTGCTCCTTGAACCATTAACATCACTAGGAGCATGTTATGATTCCTAGGCTCAATAGGTTCAATTAACATCCGATTGAACCCGCCTTGATTTTATTATCTTGTTATCACTTTTAGTCCAATTTTATTAGCCATTTTTACATTACCTTGCCATTCTTTAATCATTTTGTCCCAAAAGTGATAATTATGTCCACTAATGAAGAGAACTGTCAAACAAGGAGTTCTTCTTGGTATGAGAGAAATGTAATGTCTTGGTAATGAACCTCTGAAGAGATTAAACCATTAAGCATGAAAGGGTCTCTTTCTCATGCCTTAAATGACACTCGTTTGTGTGGAGAAGTGGTTTGGAAATACTCTCTAGATCCTGTAGGACGCTCTTGATCCTCAGCTAGTCACCTGAAAAGGAATGAATACTCCGGTCGAGGGTGCCAGAATTAGCACTTCGACGGATAAGTCAGTGTATACTCTCTTGGTTGCTTGTATCTCAAGTTAATCTTACTTGTTCTCATATACCTTTTCTTAGCTGATGCTCTTTTTATTTATAGTCGTCCTTGATGTTGATGGTTGGGCCCATCCTTCGTCCAATGAATAATCGCTCATTCGGCTACCTGTTCGTACTCGACACGGTTTACAGCTGATTCTTCTGCCGATCTGGTTATTTGGCCTCCGTCCCTCCGGGATAGAGACGTATAGTACATAACTTGATTTCTTTCTTTAAGTTATTCGACTTCCTTACGTAATAACATTATTCGGCCCCCACAATTGCCCCCCAAACATCCTATTAATGTCAATTAGTCGGTATGTTTGGTCTTGGACTTAGGGGGTCAAAAAAAACGGCGGTTTCCCTTATTCTATCGCAAGCGTCAAAACGCCTACTCTTTTTAGGCATTATTACAATCTCCCGCCCCTTCGTACACTTCATTCATTTAATACGATTTGAAATCGTGTTGTCTTTTCATTTGTATGTTTTTTTTTTTTTTTTTTGAATGCACAAGGTTTCTCATTGCCTGTCAGTTCACCTCCCTCGCTTCACGCCCTCTGCAACTTCTTTCCGTTCTTCATTGTCCTCCTCATTTCTTGTAAGTTTTTTCTCTCTTCCATTTCGACTCCCTTTTCCTTGTTTGTTTGCTATGTAGAGTGTCCACTTTACCTGCTATGATGGCAAAACATTTGAGAGCCCTTCTTTCTGCTGATCGAGTCTCTAGTTTCTGTCGCCATTTTTCTATCCCTGATGACACCCATTTGTCACTCTTGGCAGAGAACGTGATTGACACGGAGAGGACTGATGAGAGCACAATCGCCTTTCCTCTCCTGTCAATCACTGAGGGTGGAGTCCGTTTCCCCTTCATCCACTTTTGAGGGCTATCCTTCGCCATTGGGGTTTAATCCCTTGTCAGCCAAACGTAAATTTTTACCGAATAATAATGGGAATTGTAGAACTAAACCGGCACCTTAGACTTAACCCTGGAGTACCTACCATTCAGCATTGTTATGCCTTGGCCAAATCCTCTGGTCGGCAGGGGTGTTACCTCCTCAGGGCCAAGGACACCAACCATCATTTGGTGACTATGCTTGCCAGCTCTGGCAAGCGTGTTGATGATGTCATGGTCGTTGTTCGTGGCAACTGGGGATTCGGTGAGGGCGAAGACCGTCAAAATCAAGTGCCCAAGTGAAGAGGCGAACCAGGTGGCCGTTTAACCCCCCACGAATTTTTATTAAATATTTACCTAGTTCAAATTCTACGTATTTACTATTTTATTTGTGCAGGAAATGATTTGAAGAAAGTTCTCGTTTCGGCCGATGACGCTATACTTGTGCAAATCAGAACGGTACTCCAGTTCTTTGGCCGTCCGAATCTCTAGAAGTAAGGGAGGTCGGCCCACATTCTTCTGAGATACAAGCCGACCTACACTACTTTTTCAGCCGTAGATAATATTCTAATTCCGAGGGGTGAACAGCACCTTACGGCGCTTGCTTTTCCGAGCTTCAAGAACCTTAGGCAGATTGATTCTGAGGCTTTAGACTCAGAGCCAGCGGACGAACAAGCAGCCGAAGGAGTCACTGAGTAGCCAAATCAACCATCCTTGGATAGATTCAATGGACTAGACGAGGTTGACGCGGCACTAAATTTGGTTTTTGAAGAAGCCGGCCTTAATCCTCCATCCACTTTTGGCCGAGCGGACGTGTACTTCGGAGATATTTTCACCAACTTAGGGGACCTACCTAGCTCGTATCGTGACAACATGGCTAGTGAGTCACTCACTCAACTGGCCAAGCGGAAAGAACGTTGAGAGGATGGCTGCCCGTAAGAGAGCCGAAGCCGAGCGAAATGAACCTCTACCCGCTCCACCCGACGCTAGGGCAGAAACTCCTCCACCTGCTCCTGTTGAGGAGGTGGTTCAGACTGATGTGGCCGAAACGAAACCTGTTGTCAATCAACATGAAGGTCAAGTGACGAAGCACAAGGGGGAAAAATGTCCGGCCAAGAACACGAAGCTGATTATTCGGAAGACCCAGTAGATAAACAGCCACACATGGAAGAATCAAACCTGGTTGTGTCATTTATAATGCAACCAAGGATACAGAACATATCGGTTGCTTCTGATGCATCGGCTATGAGAGACCCAGCTGTGGCCTTGAGCTTGGCCTCCTCTATTTCTCTACCGGTTGACAGAGCAACCTTTAGGACAGAGGCCGATCTTCTGGCCAACGCATTAGTCGCTCAATCGGCGATATTGGTACGTGATCCTTGTTTATAATTTTGCAAGGCTAACCAAAAGAAATTTTTTTTATATTAGCTTACTGATTCCTTGTTTTGTAGGCAGCAGGAAGGATAGTTGAAATTGGTCGTCGCCAACACGACGCTATCAAACAAATCGACTTTCTTACAGTCAATGTGGAAAACGAGAAGAGGAAGGCAGCAGAGGCCTCTCTTAGAGCCGAGTCTGAGGCCATGAAAGCAGCGGCAGAGAGAGCGAGGGTCGATGTCGAAGCAAATAAGGCCAAGAGTGCTGACCAACTGAGATTGGTCGTTGAGGAAAGGGCGAATGTCGACAAAGAAGTGCTCAAATTGGCCAACGCAATGATTGCCAAGCTGGAGGCCGACTTGGAGGAGTCGAAGAGGGTGATGGAAAACGCCGAATCCAAGATTTCCAAGTCATTCCAAGCTGGCAAGGACGCGGCCTTGGAGAACTATGTAGAAGAAGTGCCGAAGTTCGAGAATAGGGGGTTCAAACACGGTTGGCTCAAAGCCTTAGCTGTTGCTAACGTGGTATCGGAGCAACCGATTCCGTACGAGCAGGTAGACGTTGAGCCGCTGGAGTTTGATCCTGAAGATTGACCTAGAGTCAAAGTATTTTTCATTTTCTTTTGGTATTGTGTGTATGTAGGTTTTGTTAGATTTGTTAGGTTGTTGACTGTTTATTTTTGTAAGAAACTAACGCAAGGTAGTTTTCATTGGTAAAATGACTTCTGTTTGTGCTCAATTTATGAATGAAAATTGCTTTTGTCTTTCTGCCTGATGCTTTTGATGCATGTGCTTGTTTAACGGCTAAGTATGATGTAAAAACATGAATTTATGAATGAAAATAAACTACTGAATTAATCCAGCGCAAAAATAACTGCATAGCACTGCGACTTAGCCGAGTAGATTAGTGAATATGACCTTGCCCCAGCAAGTTGATGAACAGGACCGCCAAAAATCGGCAGTTCAAGGATTTACTGGGGCACAAACGTTTTGGCACATTGCTTTGATATTTAGGCCGAATAGATTAATGAATCTGCTCTTGCCCCAGCAAGTTAATAAATGCGGCCGCCAAATGACGGCAGTTCAGGGAGTGGCTGGGGCATAATGACAATTCGGCTCGAAGCTCTGATATTTAGGCTAAATAGATTAATGAATATGCCCTTGCCCCAGTGAGTTGATGAACAGGACCACCAAAAATCGGCAGTTCAGGGATTTGCTAGGGCACAGACGTTTTGGCGCATAGCTCTAATATTTAGGCCGAATAGATTAATGAATCTGCCCTTGCCCCAGCAAGTTAATGAACACGGCTGCCGAATGACGGCAGTTCAGCAGATTAACGAATCTGCTCTTGACCCAGCAAATTAATGAACAACACCGCTGATCCACGTCAGTTCGTGGCACAGAGTGTTGAAGGAAACACTTTGGGAACTCTGCACACGCGATGAATAAAAAGAGTTGGAGCTGCCTTCGTTTAGGGTCCATATTGGTCTCTAAATTTGGTAGATCATAGGAGCGAGAAGAGTAGTGGGTTTGAGCTAGATGTCTAAAAGGCTATTCTTCAATAGTAGAGGAGAAAGCCAAACGTGAATTAAGAATAGTCAACACTGCCAATACATTGTCGGCAGGCCAATCTAACCCGATCGTGGAGGAAAGGGTAACCCAACGGCTTATAAGCCATGCGATTGCCGATTGACAAACAGCAAGCATGTTTGTGATAGAGGTTACAAAGACCAAGGCCTATGAACAAGGCTTCCATGATGGCTCTAAAATAAGGATACAGAAGATGAAAGAAAAACTCACCAAGGAGGTGTGTCGATGCGAGAATCGTGGATTCAAGCACGGGTGGATCAAGGCTCTCCAAGCCGTGGAAGCTCTCCGCTGCAGGTGTTGATTTGGCATCGCCGTTATATCAGGGTCACAATTTTCCCTTCTCAACCTTTGAAGTGGAGAAGAGTGACGACAAAGGTGGTTCCAAATAAAAATGAACACATTGTAACTTTTTAACGCAAATTGGACGCGGACAATGTAATTACGATCAATTTAATGAAACATATTACTTGAAATGGTTGTAAGTTATTTCAGCCAATGTTTATAAATTAATCCATGATCATCTACCATTTTATGTGAATTGCATTGGCGCTTATCAATCACAACGTTCATGAAAGGAGCTCCGAATGCGGATGCTTGACCGTGCCGACCATGTTTTCCATGAAGGGCGCTCCGAATTTGGAGGCATTTTTCCTTGGCCAACCATCACACGAAGGGCGCTCCGAATTCGGAGGCCTTTTGTGTTGGCCAATCGTGTCGTTCACGAAGGGCGCTCCGAATTCGGAGGCTTTTTGTATTGGCCAATTGTGTCATTCACAAAGGGTGCTCCGAATTTGGAGGCTTTTTGTATTGGCCGATCATCATTTACGAAAGGCGCTCCGAATTTGGAGGCTTTTTGTGTTGGCCAATCATGTCATTCACGAAGGGCGCTCCGAATTCGAAGGCTTTATTTGGCCTAGTTGTGTCCTTCACGAAGGACGCTCCGAATTCGGAGGCTTTTTGCGTTAGCCAATCATGTCATTCACAAAGGGCGCTCCAAATTCGGAGGCTTTTTGTGTTGGCCAATCGTGTCATTCACGAAGGGCGCTCTGAATTCAGAGGCTTTATTCGGCCCAATCGTGTCTTTCACGAAAGGTGCTCCGAATTCAGAGGCTTTTTGCGTTGGTCAATCGTGTCATTTACGAAGGGCGCTTCGAATTCGGAGGCTTTTTGCGTTGGCCAATCGTGTCATTTACGAATGGCGCTCCAAATTTAGAGGCTTTCTGCGTTGGCCAATCGTGTCATTAACGAAGCGCGCTCCGAATTTGCAGGCTTTTTGTGTTGGACATTCGTCATTCACGAAGGGCGCTCCAAATTTGGAGGCTTTTTGTGTTGGCCAATTGTGTCATTCACGACGGGCAATCCGAATTCAGAGGCTTTCTTAAACAATCAGAACTCATTGGGAAAGAGGACATTATATTGAAAAAAGAAAGATATACACGGCATAGAATCAAAATAGGCTATCATGCCATACAAGTTAATGATAGAACTTGCGCAAGTGTGTGGAATATTATGGGTGCAGCAAGCTTCTTCCATCCATGTCTTTGAGCCGATATGCCCCTGTTCCTACGATTGAATCAATCTGATAGGGGCCATCCCAGTTAGGACCCAATTTTCCGTCAGCCGGATTCCTGGCAGCGGGAAGTACTTTCTTGAGGACCAATTCTCCTGCTGTATAATGGCGTAGGTGAACACGTTGATTATACGATTTAGCGAGTTGTTGCTAGTACCGTGCCATAGATGCAAAGGCACGGTCTCGACGTTCTTCAATCAGAGTCAAGTCCAAGGCCAACATCATGTCGTTTCGGCCCATATCAAAAACTTTTGATTTCAAGGTTGGGAGCCCAATCTCCAGGGGGATGATTTCCTGGGTTATGAAGCATAAAGCAAATGGCGTTTCCCCAGTGGATCGCCTTGGAGTAGCGCGATGAGCCCACAACACACTGGGCAACTCTTCGACCAATCTGCCTTTAGCTTTCTCTAGTCTCTTCTTGATGCCGTCCAAAATAACCTTATTGGTGGCATCCGCTTGACCATTGCTCTAGGGGTAAGTCGGCGAGGAAAAGTAGGGCCGGATACCATAAGTGTCGCACAATTCTCGATACACGCCACAATCAAACTGGGTACCGTTGTCAAAAATAAGTGCTCGTGGTACGCCGAATCTTGTTATGATGTTTTTCCATACAAAACGCTTTACGTCAGAATCTCGAATATGTGTTAGTGCCTCCGCTTCAACCCATTTCATGAAATAATCCGTCATAACTATTAGGAATTGCCTGTTGCCAGGGGCCCGTGGTAACGGTCCAACGATATCAAGGCCCCATTGAGCGAATGGCCAAGGGCTAGTGATAGAATTTAACTCCTCGACTGGCAGGTGATTCAAATTGGAGAACTTCTGACATTGACCACATTTCTTCACATAACACTCGGCATCAGATCGCATAATCGGCCAATAGTACCCCTGCGATATGGCGCAGTTAGCCAGAGAACGTTCGCCCGAATGGGCACCACAGCTGCCTTCATGTATTTCAAACAAAAGTTCCTCGATTTTATCTGGGTGAACACACTCTAAGTACGGCCCCGAGATAAATTTTTTGTAGAGCTTCCCCTGTGGATCCAAATAGTATTGGAGGGCTTTGTTTCGGAGTTTGTGTGCTTCTTTCTTATCCATCGGGAGCTGTTCTGAAGACAGAAATACGCCGATAGGGTCCATCTAACTCGGACTTGGTTCGATAAGGTTGACCTGAATTGGTTCTAAAGAGGCAATGCTCAGCTCGGGGATAAACCCTACTTCAATTGTCCGCTTAATTTCTGAGTTGATAGCAGAGGCTAGGCAAGCCAAGGTGTTTGCATGCGTGTTCTAATCCCAGGTTATTTGATTCAATTCATGATGGTCGAATTTTGCCAGCAAAGAATTTGTCGTTTCCATATAGGCTGCCATACGGTCATTTTTGGCTGCGTATTCCCCCTTCAATTGGTTCATGACTAGTTTTGAGTCGCAGAAGATAAGCAGACGCCAAGCACCAAGAAGAAGTGCATTTTGTAAGTCGGTCAACAATGCTTCGTATTCAACTTCATTGTTCGATGCTTCAAAACCCAGTTTGACAACCTGCTCGATTATTAGCCCGTTGGGAGCCATGATCACTACGCCCCCCCTCCACTGCCATGTTAGTTGGATGATCCGTCACAATACAATTGCCAAATGTCCCCAATGTAAATTTTCCAGTTCAGCTTAGGTTGAATTTGATATGACTTAAAGTCTCTGAGACATCCAGTGAATTCGGCCACAAAGTCAGCGAGCACTTGCCCATTGATTGAGGTTTTGGGCAGAAATTAAATATCGTACTGGCCGAGTTCGAGAGCCCATTTTGAAACGCGCCATGATCCTTCTGCACTACGGAGTACTAACTGGAGGGGGTAGTCTGTTAGTATCCCAATGGTATGCTCCTGAAAGTAATACATTAGTTTTCTTGCTACCATAACAAGAGCAAGGATGAGTTTTTCCAACAGAGGGTAACGTGTTTCAGCATCAACCATTGCTTTGCTCACATAATAAACTGGCCGCTGCTTCCCTAGTTCTTCCTTTAATAGTATGGCGCTGACGGCCCGGTCGGAAACTGCCAGATATAAAATGAGCGGATCTCCTGCCGAAGGTGTTGTCAAGAATGGAACTGATCGGAGGTAAGTCTTCAAACCATCCAAATCAGCTTCACACTCGGGAGTCCATTCAAAAGCTTTACCCTGCCAAAGGGTATGAAAGAATTGTCGGCAGCGATCTGTGGAACAACTGATGAACCTGTTTAATGCGGCGGCCATTCCCATCAGCTTCTGAACCTCTTTGATCGATCAAGGAGAGCCGAGTTCTAGAATTGCTGTGATTTGTATCGGGTTGGCTTAGATTCCGCGGTGGTTAACAATGTAGCCAAGGAATTTGCTGGATCTGATGCCAAATGCACATTTGGAAGCATTCAGCTTCATTTTGTATTTGCAAAGAATGCCGAATGTCTCTTCCAGATCGACTAGATGAGTTTGCTCTTCTTTGGACTTGACCACCGTATCATCGATGTACACTTCTATAGTACGGCCGAATTGCTCCTTGAACATGGCAGTGACTAGTCTTTGGTAGGTTACCCCCGCATTCTTTAGCCCGAAAGGCATAACCTTATAGCAATAGGTTCCTCTTGGGGTGAGGAATGTAGTTTTGTCTTGGTCCTCCAGATGCATGGCAATTTGATGGTAGCCTCTGTAGGCATCTAGGAAGCTCATACGTTGATGATGTGCCGTTGCATTTGCGAGTTCGTCTATTCTAGGGAGGGGAAAGCAATCCTTGGGACAAGCTTTGTTTAAGTTCATGAAATCCACACAAACACACCAAGTTCCATTTTTCTTCTTCACAACCACAGTATTCGACAGCCATGTCGGATAGGTCACTTTGCGGATTGCCCCGGCATCAAGTAACCAGTCAACTTCTTCAACAATGACAGCAGTGTGTTCCGCAGCTGACCATCAACTTTTCTGAATAATCGGCTTACATTTGGGATCAACGTTTAAGTGGTGCTGAGACACAGATGGATCCACCCCCGGCATCTCATATGGTGACCATGCAAATACATCAAGGTTGCCAAGTAAAAAGAAGATTAGCTCCTGCCTATCGACTTTATTCAGGGAATCGTTGACTATGAAGAACTTGTCAGGATTCCTGTCAATTTCAACCCAATCTAGGGCTCCAGTTGCCTTTTCACTTAGGAGTCGCCCAATGTCGTCGAGGCTCTCCCGATCCAACACCTCAATTGAATTCACTTCTAGCTCTCTTGGTGTCTTTGCAATAAGAAGATAACATGCTCGCGATTTGGGAACCTCGAATTTGTCAGATACCACGCTCAATCGAAGCTTAAGTAGTTGATGATAGGTGCTTGGCACGGCCTGCATGGTATGCGGCCAAATTCGTCCCATGATGAGATTATACGGCAAAGGAAGCTTGACAACCAGAAATTCTACATCCACTTATCGAGAGCCTGCCCGAACTGGTAGTGTGATTTTGCCTAAAGGATATTCCGGATTAGCGTTGAAGCCGAATAACGGATAATGAGCTAGAGATAGGTCTGACTCAGTGAAGCTGAGTTTAACGAAGGTCTTGTAGTACATAACTTCCGAAGTACTTCCCTAGTCATTGAGAACACGTTCAACGGTGAATCAGTTTATGCGTAGTTCGATGACTAAGGGATCAATGTGGGGTAGCATTACGCCGACCAAATCAGAATCATCGAAAGTAATACTCGCAGCTTAATGGGGCCGTTTCGCTGGTGTGATTTGCTTTTGGGGGTTAGGATGCGACTAAATTGTATGTACCGTGGATGTCGTTGGCAAGCTATATATCATATGGATTACGCCGAGTGGAGGTGAATCCTGCCGTAAAGCTACTGTTTTGGTTGAGTTGTTCTTTCGGACGTGTTGCATTAGCCGACCATTTTGTACCAACTCCTTAAGGTGGTCCTTTAACGCATAACAATTGTCGTTATCATGACCGTGGTCTTTGTGATATTCGCACCGCATATCCTGTCTCCTCATGTCGAGAGGTCCCACCATTTTAGGCGGCCATTTAAAGAACAGAAGGTGTTGAACTTTAGACATAACTGCACTGATTGGCTCCAATAACTCCATATTTTCTTGTCCGCATGCCTTATGCACCTGCTATCCACTTGAAGTTGTTCATTAGCTCAGTGTGAACATTGGTCATTTGATTGGTGCGAAGCTCATCTTTTGTCTCATTTAGCCCGATTCTGTGGTTCAGGGCTCCGTGATGGTACATAATTTATCGGCTAAATGATTTCGGATGGGGCCGTCTTGTTGGCCTTATGCCTGGCTTTGACCCGTAAGGCATCATCTTCTACTTTGCAGTATTCCTTGACTTTCTTTATTAATAACCAGATTGTTTTGGGGGGACCTTCTGGTCAAGGAGCTGTGGAGGGCACTATCAGGATGCAATGCCATCTTAAAGGCGGTGATGGCCATGGAGTCATTGCAAGCATCATCTACTAGATTAAAGCATTCCCAATATCACACTAAATACACATGAAAGGTTTCTCTTGGTTGGATTTGCATTGCCCAGAGAGAATCGGCCTGCTTCGGTTGCACCTCATTGGTGATGAACCTTGCCCTGAAGGATTTTTGGAGTTGATGGAAGCTCTTGATCGACGCTGGTTCCAATTTATAATACCATCTGACGGCCAATGGTCCCAAACTGCTCAGAAATATTCGACACATGAGAGCCTCGTTGTCTACATGAAGTGTCATGGCTTGCTTATAATGACGAATGTGATCAGTGGGGTCCGATTTTCCATCGTTTAGGGTGAACAATGAAGCTTTGAACTTTTTGGGTAGCATTGCCCTTGCGATCCGTCACACAAAGGGGTCATGTTGATCCTCTTCGTTTGAATCATTTCTTCTTCACTTATTCCATGCACGCGGACTTCCTCCAGAAGAACTGGAGACTTCGACTCGTCCCTTCTTTTTGGATTCTGGGGATAATGAGTCAGAATCACTGCCACTATCATGTCTCCGAATTTGAGGTCGTCAACCATCCTTTCCCAGAGGTTGTCCCGAATCTTGGCGTGGGCCCGTTGGGATTTTGCCACCTCCAAGGCCAAATCCTGTCGAAGGCGCTCGTTCTCAGCCATCATGTTTTCCAACCTCTGTTCATTTTGCTTCGCCTGATCCATAATTGCTTGCATTGTCTCATGTGCTGATGTCGAAGGTGAGGTCTGGGCAACTGAGTCAAAGTTCAAGGCCCTTCGTGCGGCAATGTTCTCTGGCCCATGCATGTTTCTTGGAGTGGTATCATCTTGCGGCGTAAGGTCATCAATGACTACCACAGGATCTTCTGTCACGCCCACCATAGATGTGCTGGAGTATTCCCACAGACGGTGCCAATTGTGGAGAAGTGGTTTGGAAATACTCTCTGGATCCTGTAGGACGCTCTTGATCCTCAGCTAGTCACTTGAAAATGAATGAACACTCCGGTCGGGGGTGTCGGAATTAGCACTCCGACGAATAAGTCAATGTATACTCTCTTGGTTGCTTGTATCTCAAGTTAATCTTACTTGTTCTCACATACCTTTTCTTAGTTGATGCTCTTCTTATTTATAGTTGTCCTTGATGTTGATGGTTGGGCCCACCCTTCGTCCAACGAATAATCGCTCATTCGGCTACCTGTTCGTACTCGGCCCGGTTTACAATTGATTCTTTGGCCGATCTGGTTATTCGGCCTTCGTCCCTCTGGGATAGAGTTGTATAGTACATAACTTGATTTCTTTCTTTAAGTTATTTGGCTTCCCTACGTAATAATATTATTCAACCCCCACAGTTTGAAACAACTCTCAAACAAAGAGAAAATCAAGAAATGAGGGAGGTTGCAAAAATGATTAGCACAAGTGTGAGAAAATGCATAAAAGCTATGAAAATGAGGGCTATCAACTCAAATAGGTTGGTGTCAAAAGCCTAAACCACCAAACCTACAAGGACTACAACACTATAAGCATACTGTACAAAATATGAATGAAGTAAACACATTAAACAATCCTAAAACTCACCAAAATAATGTTTGAGTTAGCATGGAAAAGCTAGAAAAAGTGAACTAAAATAATGGAGAAATGAAGCTAGTAAGCAAGCATAAGAAGGGGTGGCTAACCCCTCCACTTTTTGAACCTCAAAACCACATTTTTAGCCTTTGAAAAACTCTAAAAAATGGTGGTAAAAAGTTGGAAAAAAGTTGAGAAAGAAGTGGGAAATACAAGGGCAAAAGCTTAGGAAACAAGGTTCAAAGAAGGATGGTTAACCCTTCCATCTTTGATAGCTTTATAACACAAGTTTCAGCCTATAAAAATAGTGTAAAAACAATACAAAAACCATAAGAAAATATAGGGGAGAAGTAGCGTAGAGATGCCCAAAATTATACCTTTTGAAGAGAGGTAACTCATTTGTTCACAAACTAACAAGTTTTCACTCTCAAGGACTGAGATTTGAGCGCAAGAACCTCAGCAAGAAGAGCCAAATTTTTGGTTTCGGAAGTGTAGAGAGAGAGTGTGTAGGTTGCAAGATAGAGAGGGGGAGTGTTTTACAAGTTTTTGTCCTTTAGGAATTTTTTCTAACGTAAAATCAAGAGGGTTGGTCTTGTATTTATGGAAAAACAACCTCTCAAGTCAGAAATATCTGTATAGAAACAGTTGGTGCAAGGTTTGCCCATGGGAAGGGGACAGATGGCAACAAAATATCTGCCTGTTGGGACACCTGGCAGGCTGGCCAAGTAGGGGACAGCCGACCACAAAAAATTGCTCTCAAGCCCAACTTCAAACGGGTATATCTCCCTCATTTGCACTCAGTTTTAGGTGATTCTTGAGTCTAAATTGAAGCTCCAGAAGTCTAATTTTTAATGATTATGGCCTCACATATAAATTCTAAGTGTACAAAGAGATATTCCTAATTTTTTGAAGACTACTCATTTCTTTTTCTTAATGGTTTGATATCCAACTTCAAACAACCATATCTTCCTCATCCGGACTTGGTTTTAAATGATTCTTGAGTCCAAATTGAAGCTCCAAAAGTCTACTTTCCAATGGTGGTAGCGTAATATTTAAATTCTAAGTGTACAAAGAGATATGCTTAATTTAATGAAAGTTGCTCATTTCTTTCTTAACAGTTTGATGCCCAACCTTTCCTAAACTAGTTTCCTTCCATCGGCTCCTATTTTCTTCAACTCCAAACCTATAAATTAGATGCTTTTAAAAAAAAAATTCAAAGAGTTCATCTCCCTTGTTTTTGTTTCCATTTTATCTTTACTTGGTTTATCGAAAAAGTGCAATATTTTAAACGAAATGCAAGCCTCAGAACATCGTAAAAACATTTGGAAACATATTTTGAAAAAGAGGGTTTTGAAGTCTAAAATAGTTTTGGTCAAAAATGGGGTGTAAGGTTGGGATTTAAAATCTTTTTTTGCTAAAAAAATTGAGCTATTGTACAGCATCACTTTTCATCATCGAGTGATCAACCTGAGGTGCCCAACTCTTAAGGGCAATCAAAAATGAGGTGTCTACAATTGCCTCTCTTTGACAGAGGTCAAAGTCATGAAATGACGTGAGTGAATGTCGAAGTCCGAAGACGACCCATTTTGACAAGGTCGTAAGACTTGGGCAAACAAACAAAATGCAAATGCAGTTGGTTGAACTCGAGGATTGCCTATGTATCCCGTTGCAAGGAATCAAACCAGCGTAGTTCATGGGTAGAATGCAAATGATATGCACAAAGAATACATTTGAAAGCTGGACTTACACACTTTGCGAAGCCTGTTATTTTGAAAATCCATGATCATGCAAGATAATGCAATACGAAATAACAAGATGACTACATATGCAACAAGCTTTAACCTTAAATCAAAATAGGTCCAACCGTGTTTCACACGGAGAGGAGGAAGCAAAAGTCAATTCCAAACATGTTTTACGTAAAAAGAGGAAGGAAGCATTCTAATCACGCTGAAATCGTGAGAAGAGCAAGAGAAAAACCACTAAGAGTTGTGCTTCCGCACACCTTGAGATACTTTAATCACGCTGAAAACGTAAAAAGAGGAAGAGAAAAAAGCGCTCAGGGTCGTGCTTCCACACACCCTGAGATACTCTAATCATGCTAAAAACATGAGAAAAGGAAGAGAAAAACCACTCATGTTCGTGCTTCTGCACACCTTGAGATACCTTAATCACGCTGAAAACATGAGAAGAGGGAGAGAAAAACTGCTCAGGGTCGTGCTTCCGCACACCTTAAAATACTCTAATCACGCTGAAAACGTGAGAAGTGGAAGAGAAAAATCGCTCATGGTCGTTCTTCCGCACACCTTAAGATAAATTCCAAACACACTGAAATCGTGTAAGGAAAGGAACACTCTAACCACACTGAAATCGTGAGAAGAGGTCCCAAGATGATGCGATGGATACAAAGAGTATGATGAGATTGTGCGATAGATGCACAGAGTATAATGAGATTGTGCGATAGATGCACGTATGATTGTGCGATAGATGCACAATGTGGTATGCTTGACAAAAGATGTAATGGATGATGTAGGGGAAATGCAATAAACAAACAAAATAGCGCTTTAGAAAACACCTCATAGAGTGAGTGACGATGAATCGCTCTATTCTGACGGAGATCTCCCTCTTGTATTTTTCAAACTTCCAAGGTCCTCAAATGTTGACAAGGGGTAAAATCTGCATGCGAATACCATGGATGCCACTTTTCTCTGTGATCATATTTACAACTTTTCTTATTCTCCAACAGGGTGACAGACTAGGTTGGTTTAGTATCCAAAATTGAGGTGCACACACGCTACCTCAACCTATACGACTATCATATAGATTTCAAGCCGAGGATACACCCCTGGGTATTTAAACTAGACTTTAGTCTCGGAAATTCCAAACCTTTGTGTTCTAGGCATCACCATTCAAACTCTAGTTTTCACTTTCGCAGTTGACCTACTATGAACTCATTGTAAACACTACCAAGACACCTCTGGTGGGGAATGGTGTTTTAAGGATAGCACTTTTGATCGTCATTCTGGCTTGAATCAAGATTGAGCTTGAGATCGAGGTACACTCATACTTTAGAGAAATGACAAGGTCTGAGAAAGTGCATCCGGAATACAAACTCGAAAAATGTTGAAGTTGAAACAGACTCAGATGCTCCAATTTTTCCTCTTTTTATTTTGCTTTGTAGTTCGGAACCTATGTAACTTCAGATAAGTTCTTGTTTTATTGCTCTCTCTTTTGATCGGGGTTGGACCCTACAATTTATGAAAGAAAGAATCCTGTTTTACACATCATATTGGGAATGGCACAGTACTCTAAACACAAAATTATGTATTTTTGTAATTGAAACCTAGAATGAGTTCTTAATCGAATATTGAGCCTACCAAGATGACTCGAAACAAATGACTCAAAACAAGAATCAAACAAACAAAAACAACAGATACAACACTTGGATGTTTGCTTTCCATTGGCGAGAGGCATCTTGATTCACGGGAAGCCCACTGCTTCTCTAGGTATTGTTTTCAACCCTTTCTCATTTGTGATTCTCACATCACTTCGGCACTAATCTCTTTTTCTCTGAAAAGCCCTTTCCTTACTTGTTCTCTCAACGCATGTCTCTCTATTCTTTAATCTCTCTTATTTTTTATCCCTTCCCAAATATGGTTTATTGATAAGCCAAAAGTTGTGGATCCTTGCCCCTAGAACTCTGCTAGATTCTACTTCTTTAGCTCATAACTAGTGAGCTTTTCTACAAAGGGGTTGTGGTGTGACTGGATGTGCAGTAGATCTACGACTAACATCACTTGGCGATGCCCTTGGTTTAACTTAATCGAGATAAGTTACAGCATGTCCCATTAGCCAGGTATACAATTGATTGGTCTCACACATTACGTTTGCCACTTTCCCATTTCAGTTCAGATGCCATTTTGGGTGTGTTCAAACCCGTCCAGATGAGGGGGTCGAATATCCAGCTCTATTTCTAGTCCGTGCTTCACACTTGGCTCAATACCTTACTGCTTGGAGGATAAAAAAGTCTTTGGCCCTTGCGGCTAGCTTCAATTATGCCCTTTCTAGCGAGTACATTTACAATGGGGAAAAAACAGAAAACCTTACTCGACTGTGCCCCTAGTTCATCACTTTTGACTATATTTTTTTGTGTTTTTGGCTTCTGCTAAAATAATTTTGACCAACATGAGAGTTAGATAAACATGCTTGTTCTACTTTCTATTTTGAAATCATGTAAGTCATGCTATAAGAATTGAAAATTTTTCCCTTTTTTGAGTCTAAGAAATGGTCCGGTTTTGGAAAAATTGAATAATTTTCAAGAAATTAGACAACTTCACTAAAAATTTTCAAAACTATTTTTGTAAATGGCCATTGCTCAACCGACGTGGAATTAACTCTTGAGATGCACAATCTCATATCTGAATTTGATTTGTCTTGCGGCTGAATCTTTTAACAGAATAGGACAACCGAATTTGAACAAAGATGAGCCAATTGGACATGGATAGGATAGTCGAGTTGAACAAGCCAATCAATATAGATGAGACTAGCAAGCTGAAAATGGTTGGGGCCGAACTTTAGGATGAAGTTGTCTACGTATCCCAAAGATAGGAATCAGGCCTTATGTAGTTCCCAAGTAAGGTATACTGGGGTATTAACACTCTCCTTTTGCATTCTAACTTTTGTTAAGGCCACCCTTTTAAGTTTTCAACCGTAGGAGCTATTTTTCTTTTTTCTTTTTTTCTCTTTTTTCATTTTTTGTTCTTTTTCTTTTCTTTTTGCTTCTTTTCTTTTTCATTTTCCTTTTCTTTGTTTTCATTTCTTCTTTTTTCTTTTTTCTTTTTCTTGCTCTAACTTTTGTCTGGGTCACCCTTCCGAGTTTTTGGCCCAACAAGCCTCTCAAAGACAAAAAAAAAAAAAGTTTAACTTGTCCATGTTGATCGATTATGAGATCTCTAGGCCATCTAAATCCCCGAGAATGGTTATTGTTCCTGACTAAATAGTCTTGATGATGTAAGGGCCCATCCAATTAGGTCTGAATTTGCCCTTAGTGTCGCAGATAAGAACTTGATTGTCCTTCAGCAAATAAATGTTCTTATTTTAAATTCCGGGATTGGGCTTTCTTGCCGATCTCCATTGGCTTGAGAAATGACCCAGTTTTGAATCTTCAAGCATATTTGACCTTTTTGCCCCTGGTTCAAGGGCTGCTTCAAATCTGGCCATGCAAGCCTCATACTTTGGTTGACTGTTGAACATTCTGAATCAAAGTTTGGAAGTAAAGGGGTCGAGTCTTGAGGCCGAGAGTGATCATATGTTGTACAATCTCAAGATCAATTCCAAGCATGTCTTCATAGGACCACGCAAAACATTTTTTGAAATCTTTTAATAAAGAGACTAGTTGCTCATGCTCTTCTGAAGACAATGTAGAACTAATATGGACCAAGCCAGGATCTTTCTCAGTACCCACGTTAACAAACATGATCTCATTCATTAAGGGCTTAGCACACCTCTCTTCCTCTCAGTCGATCAAATTTTGCAAATCCTGAGGAATTTCTCTCTCTTTGTTTTTATCACAGTGTTAGAAAAGTTTTGAAAAACTCTGGTTAATGCAATAATTTAAAGGCACAAAGAAGTAGGTGAAAATAACTACAGTTTTATTCAAAACTTTTGGCTTAACTAGCTCAATGGTAGAAACAGATGCAAAGAAAAGAGTGAAAAGACAAACAAAAACCAACATGTAAGTGATGTCCAAGTTAACATGCCCGAAATCACCTAACCCTAACACAACAAAACTGACTCAATACCCAAGTCCGAAAGTAAAATAAACAGTATTTTCAAAGTACTAAAACAATGCTTACCATCCACCACATTTGGAGTAAAATGAGCGCCATCAGCAAGTGGATCATCCTCGATCACATAGTCGCATTATCCCCCAAGTTCATTTATCCAGCGCCAATAGACTTTGTAGGACCCGGTGGAGTGATGACCTTATTGTCAATCAGATCTTGAACTTCATAGAAAAGGCGAAAACAACGGTCAATATCATGGCCAGTTTGTAAATGAAAGGCACAGTACTTGGCAACATTATACTTGGCTGGAAGGGAATCAGGGAGAGGCCGATGGTCAAGAGGTTTAAGATGGCCTTGTCCTATGAGGATTTGGAGAGCTTTAGATAAGGCCATGAAAAAGGGATTGTAGGTGCAGCTACTAGTCCTAGAAGCATGAACAGAGGGGTTGGCAGGTATTGATTGGGTTTTAAAGAGACCTCCTATAGCTGTGGGATTGGAGCTGGAAGGCGTGTTTCTGGTCAGACATCTCCTTTCATGGTTTAGCCCCAGATTTAAAATGCCCCTAACCTGAACAACAAAAGTGTCATCCACAGTTTTTGCAACAATTGCAAGCACTTGTTGTTTGTTCAGCCCCTTGGCCTTCAAAATCTTAATATCCCACCGAAGATGTGCATAAGGATCAATACTTGCCTCAGCCTTGTTCTTGCCCCTTGTTTCAGCTTTGCCAAGAGATTGGGTGGCTATGTCGAGGTGAGGCCCAGTTGTTGTTGACATGTCATCACCCAGACTTGAGATATCTATGGGTTGGCCTTTTTCAAATGCAACTTGTCCCAAGATTGGGGAGCTTTTTGACGTGAAACTTTTGGCATGTGATGTGTTCGATGATGGGACCAAAATCCCAAAGACTAAATCTACCACAGTTCGCTGAAGATCTTCAATCATACTTAATAGCTCAGAAGTAGTGGGCTCAGCCATTGGTGCTTACGGTGTATTTGAACTGACTTGGTCTTGATGAATTGGTTGGACTGAGTGCTTTGGAGTAGGTTGGGCTGGAATTGGGCTATTGTGGTGCTCAATTTTGGGGGGTATGAGGTGATTGGGATTCAAGTGTGTCCATCATACATAAGTCCATACTTTTTGGAATGAACACTTCAGGCTTGGATAAATGGGTTAGGATGATGTATATGCTAGGGTTGTAGGTGGATGACAGTGTATGGATTAGATTAAGGTGTGGAGGTAATGGGTTAGTGGTGGCCTAAGGTCTTTTCGGTGGAGCTATGATCTCTTCGTCAATAAGATTCTGAATCTTCTAACGGAGGCAGATGCAATGGTTTGTATCATGACCGTGTTATTGATGATAGGCACAGTATTTAGCGAGGTCATGTCTTAGTGGAAGAGGACTTGGGAGAGGTCGGGGTTCTAGGAGCTCTAGGTGCCCTTTTTCTAGTAGTGTTTTCAAGGCTTGAGAAAGATTCAAATAAAGAGGGTAGAAATTTCGGGCTTGGGGCCAAGTTGAAGTGGTTGGTCTTTGGCTATTATCAGGAAGAGGGTTTTTTTAGGGGAGTGGTGACAATATTTACTTCTGAGCATTTCGCAGCTGTGCTACCACTGATAGTAGCATTGGAACTGTAAACAACATTTTTCCTCATAAACTCATTACCTTCCACAATGAGCCATTGTTTGACGACATCCTTAATTTAAACCCCAATTTCATGGAGGTCCTTAAAGTTGAATATCATTTTCTGTGATATCTCAGCTTGCTGAGCCATATCTTGCTGCAACGAATCTACTAATTGTTGAAGACGGATCAGTAAATCTTCTAGATTTATTTGAGGCTAAGCCATAATAGGGGCAGATGGTTGTGCTCTGAACAGAGGTGATCTATTTGGTAAATGCTGGAACAGTGGAACCAGTAAGTGCTGTCTGGCCCTTCTTCGCCTTGCCACTAGTAGCAGTGAAGCAAACACTAGTTACCCCTGAACTAGATCCCCAACCTTACAAATTCTATCGACACGAGTCCAGAGTACCCGGGGGATATCGAAGCCTTCTGAAGCTATGGTTTCAAGACTACCTAGCAAAAGAGAAAACAGACAGCACCTCAACCCAAATTCACTAGAACAGATATGATCACAATTGAATGAATGTACTCCCCGCTGAAATTTGCCCCACAAACTAATACCAACCATACCACTAATATGAAGCACCCCTGTATAGTTTCACTGTAAAGCACATATCAAGTAAAAAGAGCCAAAACACCTCTATGAGGAGGGGGGGAGGGTTACCCTGTCCGAACTTTTGGCATGGTCCAGGGTTTTACTACTTCTGTCACGGCCCAAACCTGCCCCTATAGGTTTAGCATCGTGGTTTAGCATCGTAACCGGCCAGTAATCCTAGATTACCTTCGGCCTCAAAGACAAAATTTCAAAATATTTATAATCATATCGAGGCCTAAAGCGGAAGCAAAGCAAAAAAAAAAATAACAATGCCCATTGAGCTTGTGTATACATGATGACTAAAATAATTAAAACATTAAAACATAATAATAATTTATACACATATCTTATATATCTCACACACATATATATTAAGACTCAGCAAAATATAAAACTATGGCAAAGCTAAGGGGCTAATTTTCTTGGCTCTACTCGAGCCTAACTTGCTCCATTCCGGAAGCTCTTCAAAAGGCTGACACGGGTAGACTTTGAGGCTTTCTCTATCCTTGCTACTCAGTTTGCTCACCTACATATATATATATATATATATATATAAATAGAGAGCTAAAGCCCAGCAAGTAATAACAAAATAAAGAGGCTAAATGAATGAAGTTCAACGATAATACAAAAACCAGTTTTACAATTTTGAAATAATTCTTAAATCATTTTCAACATAAGACATTTTCCATATTATATCAAATTTATAACGAAACATTTTCCACACCAAATCCCTTACCAAAACATATATTTCATTTTTTGAAACAATCCATTTCAATAGGCAAAACAATTCGATTGACCATCACATCAATCCCTTGCAATAATAAAAACCATTATGCGATAGCATTTTCATTAATTCATTAACTTCATCATTAAGATCTTTCAATGTCAAATTATGTGGTACATCTATGAAGTAATAACGAATCGTATGTCAATTAATCCAAAAGCCATGGTATTCTTACCCCCAGGCAAAGGCCTAGCCATGGTACTATTATCCCCAGACAAGGGCCTAGCTATGGTGTTATTACCCCCAGGCAAGGGCCTAGCCATGGTATTGTTACCTCCAAGCAAGGGCCTATATTCAATGGATGCCACAATATCGTTTCAAAATAGAACTTCATTCCTTAGAGGACATAACATTTCAATAAGTCATACCATCAATTATCAAATCATTTTAAGAATTCATTCAATCGATCACATATCCATTTTGATAGCAATAACATTTTCAAAAGTAAAGACAATTTGAACATATCTTTATAAGGTTATTACTCACAGTGGGTTAAGTCGATATAAGGCCTCGGACGTCCACCTATACAAATCACACAACAAAGATACAATAGAAGCACCATACAATATTTATTTCATTTTAATTCAACTCTCTATATGTGTTTCTACCTTATTCCATGACTATATGAGTCCATCTGGTGCCTAGGAATACTTAGAATGTCATAAGGACACAATTATGCATTTAAAAGAGTTAGTCAAAAATTGATGAAATTAGGGTCCTCGCTCAAGCGCCACTTTGGTCACTCAAGCGGACTGTAAAATTTTGAAAAACTTCTGGGAGCTCGATTTTCACGCTCGAGTGAGACTTTCCTTGCTCGAGCGGACAATGTGAATTCTGGAATTTACAGAATTGTGTTTGAAGTTCAAGTTTGATATTCAAAGCCTCAAAACTTGTATTTTTGGTATAAAAACATGGAGAATCATTGTATAATTTAGTAGACACTCCCAATTAGAAATCATTTATTCAAAATCATGCTCCAATTGTCCAAATTTAGATTTAACTCATTTTCTTTATATAAAACCCACAATTTTAAAACATGAATTAAACTTTCCAAACTCTTGAAATTTCATGATGTATGTAAAAATAGAACTCAATTTTATTATTAATAACAAAAATCAACTTAACTATGAATTACACAAATCAATTTCTTAGAAATTCAACTTAACTAAATTTTTAACCAAAAACTTAATTTATAATCATAGATGTTTTAAAATGTGTTTAAATTGAATAAAACTTTCAAATTAAATTACATGCATGGATTAAACATCAAAATCAAGCAAATTCCTAATTTTCAAAGCTCTTCATTTTTCTCTACAAAATATGAGATTGAATTAGTTCAAATTCTTCGAAATCTATGATGCATGTAACATTAGAGTATTAAAACTTACAAAATTTGTCCATGCTTGTATAAATGAAACTCAAATTCATGCAAGACTACAAAAACCAAACTCAACATAATTGATTTCTAAATTAATTTCCATAAATTGAACATAACTCCATTGTATGGGTCAAATCTTCAAATAAGTGTTGTTGCATGTAATTTATAAGACTCAATTCAAGAATAATTCTTAAAATTAAACTCAAACTTGACAAGTTTAAAGAATCATAACTCATATTTTGCAACCTAACTTGATTGAACATGCCTAACTCAATTTCTATGAATTTATATAATTAATCCTCAAATCTCTATTTTAATTTTCTCAAATCCACCTTCAATCAATTTTGTCTGGATTAATTAAACAACACTAGAGAGAGGATGGAATTTCTTACCTTAAGATGAATTTTCCATAATTTTTAACTTTAATTTTGGTATCCCACAAAACCCACTTCTTCTTTATTCTTTCTTCCTTCCATTCCCACGCTATGCTCCAGCAAATGACTACAATGTATATATATATATATGATGAATCTCTCTCTCTCTCTCTCTTTCTCTCAGCTGCTTCCAGAGCACACTTGCACCTCCCTCTTTTGATTTCATTTGTTTCTCGATTTCATTCTTTCTCTTAAGTCTCCAACACCAAGGTATAAACATACACTCATACTAACCCATCACACTACACATGTGCACAATCTAGATATTTCTTCAAATTAATTTATGATTAGAATTAACTTATTGGAAAATGGTTTGTAGCTCAAATCCTCGCTTCCCCGAATCCCCCGACTGCCCAAAATGACGTCGTTTTAGGTAGTTTCTTTTTTTTTTTTTTTTTCCTCCTTATGCAGTCTGAAACAGAGGGAAAGAAAGAGAAAAGAGGGAGAGAAAAGAGAAGAAAAGGGGAAGAGAAAGAGAAGAGAGGGGAAGAAGGAATGGAGAGAGAGAGAGAGAGGGTCGATCACCGATCGCCGCCGCCTCCGCCTCCGATCGCCAATCTCCTTAGCCCATTTTTTTTTTCAGATCGAAGCCCCTTTTTTTTTCCTGAAAATGTGTTGATGATGATGATGGTGATGTTGTTGATGATGAATGGCTGTTGATGATGTTGATGTTGTGGTTGAATGGTTGTTGATGATGATATTGATGAAGATCTGAAGATGATGATGATGATGATGATAATGATGTTGTTGATGATGATTTTTCTCTCTCTCTCTCTCTCTCTCTCTCTCTCTCTCTCTCTCTCTTTGCTACTCTCCTCTACCTCCTCCTCCTTCTTCGTCTTCTTTCTTCTTCTTCTTCTTCTTCTTCTTCTTCTTCTTCTTCTTCTTCTTCTGCATTATTGAAAAAAAAAAAAAAAAATCAAAACGACGAAACGACGTCATTTTGAATTTGGGGGATTCGGGGAATGGAGGATTCGAGCTACGTAACATTACTGTTAACTTATTATATAATTATCCATTAACTTTATTAAACACAATTTGATCTTAAATAATCTTAATTAGTACACAATTTCGTTAATCATGATTAATCACAAATCCCACATAATTTAATGGGAAAATTATTTATAAGTCCTATTAGGGAAACTTATACTATGTTTAGTCCTAAGAAATTTCTTATTAAGTGTGCAGTCCTATTAAAATTAGAAAGTATTCCATTAAGTCCTATATATTGTGTTTTAAATGAATCACTTTACGATTATACCCTTTGATACAGGTTGGAATGTTTTAACCGTTTTCTTTTCATATTGTTGGGTGCCGTGATATGCGCCATTATCGAGGAGTCTGTTAGGTTAAATTGGTGAGTGTTACTCTGGTTTGGTTGTTTCATCTTTGCCGCTTTCGAGTCAGATTGTTTGAGGGAAGGAGATCAATTTGTGTGCGTATTCAATTGGGAGATGTTCCGCCACGATCGCCAACTCTGTTAGGTTTTAAATTGGCGAGTGTTGCTCTGCTTTGGTTGTTTCAATTTGACGTTTTCGAGTCAGATTGTTTGAGTGAAGGAGATCAAGTTGTCTGCTTATTCGATTGGTGAGTGGTGATCTGCTTTTTTTCAGAATGTTTTGCTTTCAATGGCCTCATATATCGCGGATTTCGTAATCCATAGTAATCCATTGGTAGACTTTGTTATGGTAATCTTGCATCAAGTTCCGTCGTAATGATATTGTCTTATAATGTTCACATACATGTCACATTACGTTTCATAATAGTATTTTACGATAGCTTATTAGATTAGTAATTGTGTTTTGCAGTTATATACTTTTTGAAAACATATGTGTCACGTTACAAATCGCAAATTTATTGAGCTTCATTTTTTGCCTTCTCAATGTCATATTTGCTTGTCTGTGGATACTATTAGAATGTATGTGAATGTAGCTCTCATACAGGTGGAGAAGTACTTGGTTTTTTTATTGTGTTGTCTGATTCTTGTATTTACTGTGGACATATGTGTCACATTTCATTTCGCAAAGTCTTTGGTTTCTATTTTTTACAATTGAATGTGGGTTGGGACACGTTGTGATTGTTTTCTGATTGTTTTTTGTACAATGTTTGCCATGGTTAATGTTTCAAGCAATTTGTTGTGCAGGATATGGACATCATGCTTTTTTGTACCTTCGGTTCATCCACGATTGCTGTCAGGAGTGTTAATGGATTGACATTAAAACGATTTATACAAAATTTATGTGATAGGTGGGTGGATGTGACACCATCATCGATTTCAATATCTTACAAATTACCATGTCACGAGAATCAAGTGATGTTGTGTAATGATGTGGACATGGAAAACATGTTTTCCATTGCAAGGTCCATTGGTGTTACCTATATCAATGTTGTGATTGACTCGGAAAATGAGGTGGATGATTTGAATCAAGCTACTCAAATCAGTGGGGCTATGTCTACAAATCATTTGGATCCTCACAGTGATCCATTTATAGGTCCCCAACGTAGCATAGATTTGTTGGCTAATTATTGTCACCATAGTGACAGAATGTTGATGACAGTTGATTGGTCACAGGGCATTAGTCATGTAGGCAAATTTTTTGAAGGGCGTGTTGCTGCTTTCCGTTTGGTTTTGTCCAAATATGCTATTGAGTGTGGGTTTGACTTCAAATTTGTTAAAAATGACTCAGTTCGGGTTACGACAGTGTGCACATTTCGAGAGCAAAAGGGGTGTTCATGGTTGGTACATGGAAGGGTTCAAACATGCAACAATTATTTTTACTTGAAGAGGTTGAACAACTTGCATAGTTGTGGTGCTGTTGTCCGCACTGGGAAAAATAACAGACTTAACTCTGAATTGGTTTGCAATGTTATCGGTGATCGGTTACGTGATAAACCACTTACACGTCCTACTGACGTCGTGTTTCAGCTTAAAAAGGAGTACGGCCTTAATGTTAGTTACCACATAGCATGGTTAGGTGTGGAGAAGGCAAGAGGCGAAATGTATGGTGACTATCATGCTTCTTTTGATCAGCTTAGGTGGTACGCAGATGCGGTTTTGCATTACAACCCTGGGAGTTATGTCAACTTGGATTTTGAGCAGACTACCGGTCGATTTAAGCGGTTCTTCATTTCATTCAAAGCTTGCATTGACGAATTCAACCATATATGCCCATTATTGTTTCTTGATGGCACTTTTTTAAAAGAGAGATTTAAAGGCAATTTGCTTGTAGCGACGGGGAAGGATGGCAACAAAGGTATGCCTCTTATGATGATTACTTTATACTTCCGTATAGTAACGCATTACATTGTGGCTAAGTTTTTTTTTAAGTCCACAGCAGTAGTGGGTGATCCCCAAGTGCCAAATTGTTTCCAATGTAATGTTATTTTTACTAACATTGTGTGTGGTGCGATTTGAATTGTGAACAATTGTTAATGTGGATGTAAACTTTGTTAAAAATATTTCATCTAATGGTAAACATGTTCAATCTAGCAGGTTTATTCCCATTAGCTTTTGCTATTGTTGACTCTGAAACAACTGCAAATTGGACTTGGTTTTTACAGCAACTGACAAGGGTTGTTAGTAGTGCTCGCATATTAACTTTCGTATCCGACCGTAATATTGGGCTGCTTGAATCCTTGCCTGCTGTATTCCCATCTGCACACCATGCGTACTGCTTACAACATCTCCAAGCAAATTTGAGGGACAAATTACGATGGGTTGACAACCGTGTATGTTGTGATTTAATGGCGAAGTTGGGTGAATGTGCGTATTCTCCAACTGAGGCTTCATTTCAGCATCATTGGAAGAAGCTAAAAGGAACAGGACGTTCTGGAATAAATAATTTCTTGGAAGATATGCCACCAAAGCATTGGGCCAATGCATATTTCAGGTTCGTACGAGACTTACATGTGCTAACATTGCAAGTAATGAATATGTGATACCATTTTCATTATGTTTTCATAATGTGAACAGGGGCAAACGGTATGGGGAGATGACCTCGAACGCTGCAGAATCGTTTAATAAATGGATACTTGATGCCCGTAATTATCCAATCACAAGGTTGGTTGATACAATCAGAAATCAAATAATGACTATGAGGGCTGAGCGTAAAGTGTTGGCTAATAATTGGAATGGGTTACTTTGTTCGAAAATGGAAAGCTGTGTTAGGGAGGTGTATTCAACTGGTTGCACATGGATTGTTAGCCAGTCAAATGAAGACATATGAGGTCCATTCATTTCCGACGATGTTGGTAGATGTTGGCAAGCATTCATGTTCTTGCTTCCAGTGGCAATTGAATGGATTCTCATGTGTACATGCGGTGGTTGCAATACAGAGTAGTGGTAGGGATTTCAGTACATTTGTTGAACAATTTTTCGCTGTTGATCAGTATAAAGTTTCTTATTCTGGATACATTCAGCCAATGCCAACAGTTGATAAGCCCTCCTTCTCGGTAGACGACTTCATCATATATCCACTGGCAGTTAAACGTCCTCTAGGGCGACCCAAGAAGAATCGAATACCATCCCGGGGAGAGAAACTAAAGTCAGATTAGGTGCGGTCGATGTGGGCGCATGGGCAGCCACAACCGAAAGACATGTAAAGAACCAATTTAGTAATATGCATTTAGCATTCACTTTTGTAATCTGTTTTGAACAGCAACATCGTATTATTGTAGTAGCATGTATGGAAGCCAATTGATGACAGATTTGAATAAGTGAATACACTGTTTCCAATTGATCATTTAGCTATGTTTTCTTTCACGCTTTCTCATTCATATGTTGTTGTTACATGTTTATTTATTTGGTCATGCAAACGTATGTTTCAGACCTGCAAAATATGTTAGACAAAATGTGTTGTACGCTGCCCTTGTATGTGAGAAGACATTTTATTTTGTAACATAGGTGGTGTTGTTATTGTCTTCGTCTGACAGGTTCTCGTGCAACTAGTTAGTCAATATTAAATTACAGCAAATTCTTGACATATTAAATTGTCAAAGTCAACCAAGATTCCTTATCACATTAAATTTGGCGATGTCATTTACACAAACACATTCACATTCCTCTTTTCCCACTCAGTAAGAAAACTGTAGAAAACTGTTACACATTCGGCATCCCAATCTTGCTATGAAGTGTAAACATGAAAACCTATTCTATCAAACACAAGCACATCCTATTTGACATTCACTACAATATAAACATAATAATCCACATTCACACAACACATTCACATCTGTATTTCACATTTGCAAAAATAGTGCTAAACACTATCATACATTCACATTTGCATATTAGGTGTAACAGGTATACAACCAAACCTGTTACGTCATTCACAATCGCATCCAATTTCACATTCACCATGATGTAAACGTAACCATTCACATTCACATAACCACATTCACATTTGCATTTCACATTTGCAAAAACAGTGCTAAAAACTGTCATACATTGCCATTTGTTTTTTGGGTGTTACAGGTACATAACCAAACCTGTTCTATTATTCACATTCGCATTCGCTGTCACAATCACCATCACATTGACATACAACTTCACGCTCACAAAACCACTTTCACATTTGTAATTTCACAGTCCATAATACAAGTACCAATTACTGCCATACTTTCACAAACACAATTTGTGTATTACAAATGAACAAATCACATGGTTTTATGGCATTACCATTCACATTCACCTCACATTATGAGTTGCATTATCAATTACATTCACACTTATGTATGCAACATTCCGACTGCCCTTAAATTCCTATTGACATTACTGAATGACACATAAAGCATATTAACAAAATAAAGTGCATTCCCATAAAAGTCAATTATCCATTGTTGCCTATTGCCAAAACAAAATTCACTAATCCGTAATCCATATTCACAATGCTATGGAAAACATCAAAAACTTCCAATTTTTCTTGTACCAGCAAACTTTTAATACCATTCAAAAACAAAAACAGTGTGATTATATACCCACAAATATTAAATCTGCATCCATGTAGCACCAGCAGATAGTCAGTTGCCAGCCACAAATGGCCTTCTCCTGTCATTCACAAATGACTTAACCATACTAGCTCGCATTGTTTTGCAGCTCTCCCCTCCCATTGACTTGTCAACATCTAGGTGATGCACAAGTTGCTTCATAATGAAGCATACTATAACTCCACAATCATTCCTATTAGCAAAATTAAAGGCATTAGTAACAATGTCAAAACAGACCACGTGCAACGTACGGAAACATGAATGACATATATTGCAAAGAAACGTAACAAACTTACGAGTCTGATTTTTGCTGTGGACAATAATCAACCACTAGAAGCTCCTTCACCAAGTCTTACATTTCAACTGTGCCCACCTTCAATCTGCGATTTATGTAATCCTCAAAGTAGGATTTCTACATTATTTTCAAATTTAGAATACAGTAATTAGTCTTGTTGTCCAAAATAAAATACAAATATCACTGCATGAAAGTAATTGATGTTTACTAACCAGCAACGATGCTTCTAGGTAATGTTTGTCTTCCCTCCCACGTCTTGGTTTCATTAAGTTGTAATGCAAACAAAACCCCTCCTCAGTGTCATAAACCATTAGTGTCCAATGGTTATCTAAGTGGATTGGGAATTGAATATATCTGGCCTTCAGGGCATGCAGGGCACGCAATGCCAAGTACCTGTCACGTACATCTTCGGCCACATCTCTTATCATAGGCTGCATACATTCATTTTGGGAATTTAAAATGACAAACTACAAATGACAAAATTCATTTCATCAGTTGCATGTCTTACAAAACATAATGTGCTGAAAATGTATGATTTTTCATTATCTGTCGATTTAGGCACCTTTGTCTGCTGCTCGTACATCAGCATTTCCGCATATGCATCAATCACCTACATGAAAAAGAAAACAATTTCTATTTTCCTTCCCTTCAATATACGTACGTAAATTGCATTCTATATGAAGAAGCTTCAGAATTTTGATGAATAATTAGAAATACCATACTTACATTGCCTCGTAATGTCAGCCCCTTAACTATTGCCCGTATGTCATTGAAAGAGACAGACGGATGAATGTCCATCCGGACTTTGCACAATCGCAATCCATTTTTTGAACAATAAATTCATGTACAAATGCATAATGGTAAGAGCAAGTTGCATAAGCTACCTGTCACCCCCTTTCTTATATGCTTCTTTAAGCTTGCCTTTCTCTTCCGTTGATAACAACTTCCAAATTGGTAGACGATTAGTCAAGTCAAACCGAGAAAATGTCATGTCTGGGTCTGCAACATTGTCAACCTCAATGATTTCATCTTCCACTTGTTGTTTACTGTCACACTCACCCTCATTGACCACACCACTATCAGATGGTTTCATTTGCCTTCCCAAAACCAGTGGATATTCATATTCTGGCAGTTTATGCTCCTTCCTATTTTTGTTTTTAATGTTTCTCACAAGCGAGTTTTGCAAACCAGTTGTACTAGTGTTCTGATTAATACCAGCCATTAAATCCACATCACATGCCATTTGCCCAATGTCATTCATTTGGGTCACATGAGTATCCACGCCTTGCAACTCTGTCTTCTCATTCACTTCAGATGGAAATGATGTTGACAATGGCATAATGGCAAGTACGTTTGCCTCAGAATGGTACATTTCCTCATTAGTTTGCTTTTTCTCCTGTACACCAGCAGCTGCTTGGGTGTATTCATGGACTGCGTACTCCTCCAACTGTTCCACGAGTTGCGCGTTTTTCTCATTAAGTTGATCCAGTTGCTACTTCATCCGTTCAATGTCACATTCCTTCTGTTTATTGTTCACAGTGATTTCATGTTCTAACTTGGCACATTTTTCTTCGTATGCTGCCCTCATTGTTGCCAGTTCTGTCTGTAATGCAAATATGACATCATTTTTACGTTGGAGTTCAATCTTAAGTACACCAATATCAAGCAGTGCTCTTTGGTATTCTTCAGAGATAGACGCACCCCGAGCACGTCGATCATTACTCTTAGCACCAATTGCACTGCGCTTTGAACTTTCGGCCTTTTCTCCTATTTGTTTAACATCTTTTGTCTTCATCAAGCGCCATTCAGAATGAGTGATGTGCAGATCTCCTACTACAACCTGCAAACAATGTGAAAATTAAAAATCATAAATAGCAAATTGGCACATCTAATATTTACTCTAACGGTACAGAAAATCATACTTCCACATCATTTGGCTGCTCAATGTCCACTGCTCTTATCTTTGTTACCAACTTGCTAATATTCCATTTCATAAACCTTGGAAAACAATCTCCACGATCTGCTGTTATCAAGTTGGTGTGCTCACATATCCAAAACTGTGTGATCATGGGTTAAAAATATTAGTTGTGAAAGTTTTTCAAAACAAATACAAAATTATATTGGTGGGAAAACAAAAAAGCAGAGCACTTACAAGTAGTACAGTAACACATCCAGTAACTTTCTCAGGCTTAGAGTGAAATCCCTTAATTGACTCCATCAAAGTTGTGCAGATTGCTCCAGCCCAATCATATGCCTTCATGTTGTCTAGATCCTCTACAACCCGGACAAGTTCCCATCCCACGGTCTCGCTTGAAGTAGCAAAGAATAACTTCCCGCACAAGTACAAACTCAATAACTTTGCTACATCCTCGTGATCCTGAGTTGTGTCCACGAGTAATGTTTCCATTAACAGTTCCTTAATGGTCTTCAAGTTTATGCGTGCTATTTTGGGACACCTTCGTTGGATGAAGTCAGTTGGGAGTCTTGGCCCATGTGACAGATCTGAACTCTTCTTACCTCCTTGAATTCCAAATATTAGTTGCATATCATTGCTTGTAAACTCAATGTGATTTCCACCAATCATGAAAGCTGACTTATCTGGAACAAATGTCTGAACTATCCTCATTACAATGTCATCGCATTTTTGGAATTCATGTTGGTTTAGATTGGTATTTCGCATCGCATTCAACAAGAACTAGAACGGTGTTTTTTGAAGCTGTTGCAAATGTTCATCTTTCAGTTTTGGCACTGCTACTAGCTTCACAATTCCAGCAATGTTGGAACGGTAACAAAATGTTTGTTGTTTGTTTAGTCGTTGTTGAGGCTCGTATTTCAGTTTCTTCCCTTTTGGGCACTATTTTGGCCTAATGCATTCTCATTTTGTGACGGACTTTGACACCGCCGTCTTTTACCTGTTCTAGTCCCTTCACTGCTGGTCACTTTTGCCTTGGAGCCTGTGTGTGGTGTACGTTTAATTGTGCCTCCTGAAAAAAATGCCATCAAAAAATCACATTTCATATACAAGCAAGACTACATTGATAATGTATGTGAATATGTAATTTAATAGCAATATGTAATTTAATAGCAATATGTGACTAGTGTGACTGAGAAGTACTTGACGTAACTGTGACAAATTACGCAGACACATTCCCGGCCATCTTTTAAACTGTGACTGTGAAGTACTTGATGTGACTGTGACAAATTGCGCGCACAAATTCACGGCCATGACTGTGACAAATTACGCGGACACATTCCCGGCTATGTTTTGAAATGTGACTGAGAAGAACTTCACGTAACTGTGACAAATTAAGTGCACACATTCATGGCCCCACACACATTCATGGCTATGTTTTGAAATGTGACTGAGAAGTACTTCATGTAACTGTGACAAAATAAGTGCACACATTCATGGGCATGACTGTCACAAATTACGCGCACACATTCCCGGCCATGTGTTAAAAATGTGACTGAGAAGTACTTCATGTAACTGTGACAAATTAAGCGCAGACATTCATGGCCATGACTGTGACAAATTAAGCAAACACATTCACGGGCATGTTTTGAAATGTGACTAAGAAGTACTTCATGTAACTGTGATAAATTAAGTGCACACATTCACGGGCATGTCTATGACAAATTAAGCGCACACATTCACGGGCATGTTTTGAAATGTGACTGAGAAGTACTTCATGTAACTGTGACAAATTAAGTGCACACATTCACGGGCATGACTGTCACAAATTACGCGCACACATTCCCGGCCATGTGTTCAAAATGTGACTGAGAAGTACTTCATGTAACTGTGACAAATTAAGCGCAGACATTCACGGCCATGACTGTGACAAATTAAGCAAACACATTCCCGGCCATTTTTTGAAATGTGACGGAGAAGTACTTGATGTAACTATGACAAATTACGTGCCATGGTTTCAAATGTGACTGGTAAGTGCTTGACATAACTGTGCTAAAGGTGTGTGTGTGTGTAATTTGTCAAATTTGTAATTTGTCACATTTGTATATCTGAGTGAAAACAACCAAACGACATCATACCACAACATGGCACTGTATACACAGTCCAACTTACATGTGCTTCCACTCACATCCGACACTAATTTCATATTGGGCCACAATCACATTCATTAACTGTATAACACACAACGACAAACCCCCAAAATAGTCTACCAAACACAATACTAAGCTCGAATCGAGAAAAAAACAAATAAAGTCAAATAATGAATGTGACTGTGGCCTCCAAAATAGTCTACCAAACGCAATACAACAACGAATCAAGCATAAATCACCTACACTGGGCACCGCGTAGAACCTCCATCGTACAACCCCAACATACATACTATTTTCAATTCGGAAACTGTAAAATCAATTATTCATCACAATTGTCACAAAACATACAAGTGACAAAGCAGATTGCGACTGAAGGTCACATACACCCTAGTTTTGGGTTGTTAATGAAAAACAAAAAAAAAAATAACATTGCGAAATAGGGGCAAATCCACACTTATGTTTTGGAGTCATGATTCCTCCTTCTGACTATAAATGTTAACCGTTGTCGCCTTGTCGTCGACCGTCTCCGTCGATTCGCTCGGCTTTTCCTATTCGTGGTGGGTTTCGAAATGTTAACAACTTTCGAAATGTTTTTTGGGGGTTTCGAAATGTGTTTTGAATTTCGAAAATAGTGTATGTGGATTTGATTATCTACTATTAAGGGTAAATGTGTCAAGTAAATTTACATAGGACTTATGAGAATATAAGTTTTTATTTAGGACCTAATCTATCATAAGTGTATGAAAAATGACTTATAAATAAGTCTCACTAATTTAATTAATCTAATCGACTTCAATTGAGGCCCAATTAATTATATTTAATTTTATCAATCTGAATCAAATTTTTAATCACTCCCAAAAGGTTCCAAATATTAAATTAAACTTATTGCCATCATCAATTTCGATTTTCCAAACCATTTAGGCCTTCAATTTCTAATCAGACTCCAAATTTTCGTCAATAAATTACATATTCAAATTGGACACCCCATAAATAAATTTAATTCATAATAATCACCATTCTCAATCCTCATAATTTAATTAACTTAATTAAATCCAATTTGAACCCAATTAATCAAATCTTGATTTTACTAAACTGAACTAAATATTAATTAAACTCCCAAATGGGTCTGTAATTACAATTAAATTGATTCAACTTCTTAATTTCACTTCCTTAAGCCATTTGGGCCCTTAATTTCTAATTTCAAAATAAATCTTTAATAGAATCATACATGAATCAGATTCTACAATTCTCATAATTTCCAATTTAAATTAGGATAATAACTAACTAAAATCTCAAATCACCTTAATTAAGCAAATATAAAATATTATACGTGGCGGGGTTGTCACAACTTTAAGCAAGTAGTTTCACAAAATCTTGCATACAAGTGAGCATTATGTCCTGAGTTGGAACAGTCATTATGGCTTTACTATATGCAGCTAGGCCGATTGGTCAAAAGGGTACCACAGCAAAATTACCTAATATACCTCTCACACCTAACACTGAGAAGTGAAAGGAGGATTAAGGGGTACAACGGTAGTCCAGATCCAAGGGTTATGTTTCCAACATGGTAGAGCCCACAACCGGCCAACCTTTTAGCAAACTTTTTAGGCAAGCCTCCAGCAAGCCATCCAGAAATAACAGATAGAAAACACAGTGACTTAGAATAACAATACAGATGCAAATGCAAATGCAAATAACATATATCTGTAAACAAACTTTCACATCATTAAGTCCGAGTCAAGTTCTTTACTTTCCCCAACAGAGTCACCAAAAACTGTAACTTGCTTTTCGTGCTCCTTTCGGATATGATTTCCCTACAGTTCAGACTCTCGTGATTTTGAATTTGATTTCACAAGTGCAATGTGAAATAGATAAACACAAATGAGTCCAAATCTGGCAAATCTTTTGGAAAATCGATTTTGAATCAAAATATCAAAAATGGACCATTTTGCCAAATTACAGAGTTGCCACCTAAATATTTTTGCAAAAATTAGGAAACCCAAGACTCATGCCAAAGGTTACTTATCCGTCATCACCAAAGTGTCTCCGCTTGAGAACTTAGGTATGAGAGGGGAAGGTCATCAATTGAGCATTCCACTCACTCGATCAAAGATCGGCCTCTACTAATCATGATGTGATTCTTATGTATAGTATATGCTCTTATTCTGATTTTTACACTATTCTTACTATGTGTTGCATATAAATATAGACTAATTCGCCCACTTTGGAATACTTCGATTTCATGTTTGTTTGAAAAGTGTTTTGAATATATACCACTCAAAAAAGTGATCTCATATGTACATTTGATCAAACTATCCCAATTTGAGCAATTAGCCTTCATTCACAAGCATTCAACAAATATATCACTTAAGCACTCAACTTCATGGTATTTATGCTTAATATGGCAACAATCATACACACGCAATATGCTAAAGCGAAAATGCTCACCTAGTACTCAACCGTGGCAAGCCAAAAGAAGAAAAATAGTTAGAAAAAATGCATGATCCTAACAATGTAAAATGACTAATGCAACACAGACAAAATGCAACTAAGAGACTCGACTACTAGTATGACATGTGAATCATTTTGATAGTATGCAGTTAAGCACGTTTTCTTGGATAAGAAACAACCACAAAGTTGGAATGATGCACCGAGCCAAATGTATGCAAAAATGGATATGGTAAGCACGATCATGATATGTAAAATGTAAAACATGATGCTACCATTATAAGCGAATAAATAAAAGGAAGAAAGAAATAAGGTTGGAAGACATACACAACATTACAATTTTGCCCTCATGCAAGAGAGTCTGAATAAATGTCCTAATACTAATTATTACAATACCAAATAAATGAATTAACTACACTAAGTAATTAATTACAACACAAATAAATTAACTAAGTAACTAACTATTACAAATTCAAAGGAATTAGCTAATTAATTACAACATGCTAATTAATCTAAGAGCTACGTGCTAATTAATCTAAGAGCAATTCACGCGTGCAACCGAAAACATCATCCCGGAAACGCCTCTATTCTGTTGTCTGAACTATTCTGTTCGCAATCAAAAAATAAATCTGTTTTTGCCCCAGCTTCTGCTCTGTTCTACCATAAAAATGGCAATGCTTGGTCAAAATGAGGTGGCTGGCCAGCCAAGGAAAGTGGTCTACCGGATGCAAAGGTGGCCAGCCAACCACTAACTTTGATACTGCCCTACTGCATTAGAAAAGAAACAGAGCAAAAACAGAGTGTTTCTAGGGAATGTTTATCCTCTCTACCTCTCCCTATCATGAAACAGATCAAGAAAGGGACAGAATCGATCCACAAATCATCAATGATCGCGAGGTTATTACATGATGATCTATGAGCCAATTGGACAAAAAGATCAATGACATGAAATGAAAGACCAACAACACCCATTTCCTATCATCGAGTTACCTCAAGGAAAGGAGTGGACATTGCTCCTTGAACCATTAACATCACTAGGAGTATGTAATGATCCAAGGCTCAATAGGTTCAATTAACGTCCGATTGAACCCGACTTGATTTTATTATCTTGTTATCATTTTTAGTCTAATTTTATTAGCCATTTTTACATTACCTTGCCATTCTTTAATCATTTTGTCCCAAAAGTGATAATTATTTCCACTAATGAAGAGAAGTGTTAAACAAAGAGTTATTCTTGTCATGAGAGAGAGGGAGAGAGAGAGAGAGAGAGAGAGAGAAAGAGATGTAATGCCTTGGTAATGAACCTCCAAAGAGATTAAACCATTAAACATGGAAGGGTCTCTTTCTCATGCCTTAAACAACACTCATTTGAAACAACTCTCAAACAAAGAGAAAATCAATAATAGAGAGAGGTTGTAGGGATGATTAGCACAAGTGTGAGAAAATGTATGAAAGCTATGAAAATGAGGGCTATCAACTCAAATAGGTTGGTGTTTGAAGCCTAAACCACCAAACCTATGAGGACTACAACGCTATAAGTATACTATACAAAGCATGAATGAAGTAAACACATTAAAACTATCCTAACACTCACCAAAACAGTGCTGGAGTTAGCATAGAAAAGCTAGAAAAAGTGAACTAAAATAATGGAGAAATGAAACTAGTAAGCAAGCCTAAGGAGGGGTGGCTAACCCCTCCACTTTTTTAACCTCAAAACCACATTTTTAGCCTCTGAAAATAATAGTAAAAAGTTGGGAAAAAAAACTGAGAAAGAAGTGGGAAACACAAGGGCAAAAGCTTAGGAAATAAGGTTCAAAGAAGGGTGGTTAACCCCTCTACCTTTGATAGCTTTAAGCTACAAGTTTCAGCCCATAAAAATAGTGTAAAAATAGTACAAAAACAGCAAGAAAAGATAGGGGAGAAATAGTGTAGAGATGCCCAAAATTATACCTCTTGAAGAGAGGTAACTCCTTTGTTCACAAACCAACAAGTTCTCACTCTCAAGGACTGAGATTTGAGCTCAAGAACCTCAGCAAGAAGAGCCAAATTTTTGGTTTACAAAGTGTAGAGAGAGAATGTGTAGGTTGCAAGATAAAGAGGGGGTGTGTTTTACAAGTTTTGGTCCTTTAGGAATTTTTTCTAACTTAAAATCAAGAGAGTTGGTCTTGTATTTATAGAAAAACAACCTCTCAAGTCGGAAATATCTGTATAGAGACAGTTGGTGCAAGGCATGCACATGGGGGGAACAGATGGCAACAAAATATCTACTTGTCGAGACACCTAGCCGGCCAGCCAAGTAGGGGACGGCCGGCCACCAAAAACTAGTTGGCTGGCCACAAAAAACTGTTCTCAAGTCTGACTTCAAATGAGAATATCTCCCTTATCCGGACTCAATTTAGGTGATTTTTTAGTCTAAATTAAAGCTTCGAAAGTCTACTTTCCAATGAGGTGGCCTTACATTTAAATTCTAAGTGTACGAATAGATATACCTAATTTAGTGAAGGTTGCTATTTCTTTCTTAACGGTTTGATGCCCAACTTAAAACGGCAATATCTCCTTCATCCGGACTCAGTTTTAGATAAGTCTTGAGTCCATATTGAAGCCCCAGAAGTCTAATTTCTAATGGTGATGACCTCACATCTAAATTCTAAGTGTACAAAGATATATGCCTAATTTAGTGAAGGTTACTCATTCCTTTCTTAACAGTTTAATGCCCAACATTTTCCAAGCTAGTTTCCTTCTACCCCCTTCTATTTTCTTGAACTCCAAACCTATAAATAAGATATTTTTAAAAATATTTCATAGAGTTAACCTCCCTTCCATTTATTTCAACTTTGTCTTTACTCGGTTTATCGAAAAAGTATAATATTTTAAACGAAATGCGAGCCCTGGAACATCGTAGAAACATTTGGAAACATATTTTGAAAAAGAGGGTTTTAAGGTCTAAAATAGTTTTGGTAAAAAATGGGGTGTAAGGTTGGGATTTAGAAGCTCTTCTTGCTGAAGAAAATGAGCGATTGTACAACTTCACTTTTCATCATCGAGTGATCAACCTAAGGCGCCCAAGCCTAAGGGCAGTCAAAAATGGGATGTCTGCAGAGAGAGAGAGAGAGAAGGAAAAACGAAAATATCAAAGGCGCCAAGCGTTTGAGAAATTTGGAAATTTTGGGCCTTTTGTGACTCTTAGTGACAACACAATGATGCCTCTCGCCACAAAAAAAAAAAAAAAAAAATTAAAATACATATTTACGTCAGGAGGGAAGAACCTCCACAAAAAATAAACCTTTTGCGACCGCCATAATTTTGTTGTTGCAAAAATCATTGAATATATGCTTCCATCTTTTTGAGATAGAAATTACCATCGCAATAAATGATCATTGGCGACAGAATATTAACTGTCACAGAAGCAACTTTTTGCGACGGCAATATATGTCGTCGCAAAAAGTTCCATGTCATATACCCCTTTTTCTAGTAGTGTATCACTTTTCTAGCGCCCCTCCCTTCTCACTATTCCTCTCTCCAACCATTTTTCCCACTCTTACGCTATGCTCACCTACCCTTCCCTTACTTCTATAGCATTCTTCCCAGTGTACTTCTCAACTTTAGACCCTAGATGAAGAAAAGAAAATGGAAAAAAAGGGGCAAAGAAGAGGCGATGAGGCTAGGAAAGGGTGGCGACAGTGACAGTGACAGTGACAATGACAATAGCAGTAGCAGCAATTAGTAGTAATGGTGGCATGTAGTCATGTGCACTTAAATATTAAATTTTAGAATCTTGTCTAAAAGCTTAATCTTCTTGAGAGAGATTGGTGTGCGCTGAGATAAATAATGGTGTGCAATGTACACCACAAAAACCATACCATTACACCCATAATTAATTAATTTTTATTATAATTTTATTCTTACCTAAATACTTGTACACTAAAATTTAAAATCTTAATTTATCATTCCACTCATCCTTTTCCCACCACATCCACTAGCCCATCACCACTGTCGTCCCTCAGACAGTTGCCAATGATGTTTTTTTTTTTATGTTGCCAATGATGTTTTTTTTTTTTGATGTCCCTCAGACAGTTGCCAATGATGTTGTCACCATCCTATTCATCATTTCCCTGCCATATCTGTTTCTTTTTGTGTTGCTTTCTTCGAATGAATTACGAATTGTCCTCTTATCCTAGTTCTTTTTAGGGCAAAATTCACTTTGTTTCCTTATAATTTTGCCTCAGAACATTTTATTTTTTATGGTTCAAATATAGATAGACAATTTTTTTATGATTTTGAACTAAAGTACAAAACTTTGTTAAAAGTAGGAGCAAAATTATCTAAATTCCACCATCTCATATTCTCTTTCTCTCTTTTCTAATATATAAAATTTCCTATCTTAATCACAACTTTAACAAATTAAATCATAAATTACCCTAAAAACTGTAATTTATTACCATAAAATTATCTTTATCTATTTTTTTTATTTTTTATTTTGAACATAATTTTTTATCTAATAAAATTTTAAATTAAACATAAAATTACCATAATTAAACTATAAAATTAACCTAAACGCCTTAATTTATTACCATAAAATTAAGTCATAAAAATTACCTCAATCTATTTTTTAATCTACTTTCTTATTTAATAATATTTTAAAATATATATATATATATATATACATATAGAAAAGAAAAAAAATTAAATCATAAATTAAACTAAAAACCTTAATTTATTATTATAAAATTACCTTATTTATTAACATTTTAAATTAAACATATACAAATCTAATAAATAAAATTATATGTTAACCTAAATATCTTAATTTATTACCATAAAATTAAATCACATAATTACATTAATCTAATTTTTAATTTTTAATCCAATTTCTCATTTAATAATATTTTAAATTAAATTATTGATGAAAGATGACAATTAGGGTTAGGGTTGGTTAGGATTAATATTTAATTCGGCAAATAAGATTAATTTTTTTGTTTTCATTAACGGAAGAGAACACTTATTGATGAAATCCAATCGAACAAAAAGATACATCAATAAAACGGAGTAGTGTAAAAAGCTTCAAAGAAATACTAAACGATCCCAACTAGATTGACACCGAAAAAAAAGTCCAATCATTTGCCAATTAAATGAATATGGGGGTATTTTTTCACATTTGATTCAATTTTTGACATTGACTTAGGATTTTTGCATTGTCCATTTTCAATTCGGGATAGTGTGACACACATTTCGTTACTCTTAACGAAAAAACTAACGATAACATTTTAGTTCAAAACCAAGAAGGAGTTCTTTGTCTATATTTGAACTATGAGGGGATAAAGTGTTCCAAGTCGAAACCACAAAGGTAAAATAAATTTTACCATTATTTTTTTAATAGAATGATGTGAATATACAAAAATAAATAAGGGAAAATATCAATTTCCACATAAAAAACCAACTCTTTTTTTTTTGTCAATATAATTAACGAATTACTCTTGTTAAATAGGTTAAGTGTCATCTAAATTTTTAAAATATATACATATTTAAATAAAATAAAATAAAATAAAAAAACTCAAATAATTATGTTAAACTTGTGTATTTGAATGTATTTGCTCAAAACTTCAAAGGAGATTAATGTAATTTTGCATTTCTTTCCTAACAAGGGTGCAAGGAACTTAACATATTACATGCATATCTTATTTTGCATCATTTTAGGTAGGTAGGCATGATATTATTCATAGTTAAATAAGGATGAAACTACAAAAACAAATAAAAAAAACAAAACAAAACAAAACAAAGCAAAAAAAGATGAAAAAGAAACGACAATGGACTCTTATTCATGTATCTCTCTATAACCATATATGGTAGAGAGTACTAGTAGGAGTAATAACTTAGAAGAAATAATGAGGAGGTGGTGCAGATTTGTGGGGTGGCTTGTGAGGACCATGTCCATGTGGCTTCTCTGACGGAGTTGAAGCCGGAGGCATTACCTTCCGTGGTGGCTGGTGAGAGTATCCGCCATGCTCCACCGGAGGATGTGCAAGGTGGTGACCATGATGAGTTGGTGGCTTCTCTCCCTTGGGAGGTTGAGCAATTGGGGTTGGAGCCATGTGCTCATGAGGATGTGGCTTCATGTACTCACCAAGGGAAGGAGTGATGAGAACCACCACTGCAAGTAACAGCACTAGCAAGCTCTTGGCAGACATTTTTTATGAGTTTGATAACTAAGTGGAATACTTGGTGCCATACTAGGTGAAATGGGGTGGCCTTTTATAATGATCAGGAGCCATTGTTGGTGTGACACGTGTCACCATACAATTTATAATTTAAAGAAAAAATCACCTGTGAAATTAGTTTTGCAATTAAGAGTCTTGGTTCTTCTTTCATAATCATTAATGGTAGACTCATCTTATATTGTCGAGTAATGCTAGTGACCCCAAATATTCTATTAAAAGTTTTACCAAATGTCTTACATGGGTGTGAGACCCACACAATGTGGGTCCCATGTGGATCCCACAACTATGTGAGACATTTGGTAAAATTTTTGATAGAATTTTTAGGACTTCTAGCATTTTTATATATTGTCTGTCTAAACCACTTAAACTTGGTTAATATATTCGCGAAATCCCACCACTCATTAATGAGTTAGATGCCTTAACACACTATATCATAGCTAAATCTTGAGATTTTCTCTAATGGGTTCAAGTCTCTACCCAAGTCTAAGTCTCTCGTCCATCACTTGGACTAATCGTTAGTCTTAATTAAGAGTCACCAGCCCCTAATTTTAATAAGAGTCATTATGATGGGTGCTCTGTTTTAAAATTAAACATACTAATTCCCTCACAATCTATACAAAAACTATTTATAATTTGTTTATTTGTATAGTATTAGTCTTTTTCTAATTTGGTTTTGGATAAAAAGGACCTTGAATGTGAAATTAGAGTAGTGTGTTTTGTTGAGAAATCAATTTGATATAGTTTTCTCATCAGTTGAAATTTTTGACAATTTGATCAAACATTTGTTTTCTTAGCAACAAAACTAAAGTTTTGGTACCATAGGGAATGGCCACTGATTGATGCGTAATTGGGAGAAGCTGCAGGAAAAAAGACCATCAGATTGATTGCATTTCAAAAGCATACATAGGATTGTTGTTTTTGTTTTTGTTTTTGTTTCTCGTTGTTGTCATCTCTACGTCTGCTCCAGTTCAATTGACTAATACTAGGAATACTAATTAGAATGTGAGGTTGTGTTTTGAAACATAAGTTTTTTAAATGATTTTTGAAAAGAAAAAATTTATTTGGTTATGAGTTTGAAAGGAGTTTTGAGTTATATTTTGAAATTATTTTGGGTTTTTTCTTTTAATTTTAAAAAAAAATTATTTTATTTTTTTAGGGTAAATATTTTTTATTCTAAATATTTATTTTTTTAAATCTGTGTTGTATTTATTACATTTGTGGGCCGTATTTTTTAAAATATTTTAATTATTATTTTTAAATATTTAAAAAATTTTAAACTATATTTTTGTTTTAAATATATAATTTTTATTTTAAATATTTTATTTTATTTTTTAAATATTTTTATATATTTTTTAATTTTTTTAATATTTTTTAAAATTTAAAAAAAAAAATTGGATCACCTATATCTAAATCATAACAAATTATTTGGCCAATACTTACAAAAATAACAAAATATTTTTTCAAAAAAAATAAAAAAATATTTTTCAAAAAAAATAAAAACTAATAATAATAATTTTAAATAAAAATAAAGAAATATTTTTTTTGAATTTCTTTTTTAAATAGAGTTTTAAAAAAAGTTTGTTTATAAGTTTTAAAAATAATTTTTGAAAAGAGTTTTAAATTGAGTATTTAATTAAAAATTTTGAAAAGAATTTTAAATTTTCTTTTTTATTGGAATCACGATTCTAAAACTTAACCAAATGCTATCTAAATGTATTAGCATCATTTCTAGAAATTTTGATAATACATTTGATGTGTCTAGCGTTTTTTAGATGAATTTCAGATCCTCTCAAATCATGGATTAACATTGCGGAAGCGCCCCACATTGACATTTTTGTTGTTTTCCATTGGCTATGGTGTGACGAGTAGAGCTATGGTTATCAGTTGTGTTATGAATATAAATTTTTTTCTACATAATTAGATAGATGCGAGACAAAGTGTGGATTCTCACATAGATCCAATTTAGCAATTACACTTTTAGCATTTTTTTTTTTTTTTTTTGGGGAATTTAAAAAGCTAATAATAAATAGTTTTTATTTTTATTTTTTGGCTTATTAAGCCAAAAATCAGTTTTTTAGTATGAAAAATATTATAGGCCTCAAATTTTCTACTAAATAAATGATCAAATGTCTCAAATTTTCTACTAAATAAATGATTAAATGTCTCACATGGTTGTAGGGTTTATTGGTGGGAGAGATACTTCAAACTACTTATGCTAGCTTGAAATAAAATTCAGAGAAATAAATTTGGGAGACAAACAAACAAACTTTATCAATTATTGAAAACAATTACAGAACAAGGTGAAAACTCTCTCTGTCTCTCCAACTCTTACACTATTTTCTTCTTCTCTCTCACACTCTGAATTCTCAAAATACAATAGCTATATATAGATAAAACTAGTAATGTGAAACAATTAAATGCAAATGCAGCTAAGGCTGTGAATTTCAAACGGTTGCAACCACAGTTGAAAAACTTAATTTCGGCCTCCATACTTCTACTCTTAGGCCGGTGGAATTTTTATTTTATTTTTTTATTATAGGTGAAGCAAGATTACTTCACAACATCCCCCTTTAATCTTGATTCTACATGCTGCTTCATCCCGAGCATCATCTTCATTCTATTGAACAAATCATTTTTCAATGGCTTCATGACAATATCTGCAAGCTGGTCTTGAGATTTGCAAGGAAATAATTCCACCTCTTTATTTTTCACATGCTCTCGGATGAAAAGATAGTGAGTGTCAATATGCTTACTTCTTTCATGATAAACTGGGTTCTTGTGGAAATCCTAATTGCTTCAGCACATTTCTTAACCAAATTGCATGGCACATAGTTTAGTTGGCTGCAACATACTCAGCTTCGCAAGTTAACAGTGTCACAATAGCTTGTTTCTTGGACGACCAAGTGAACACTGTATTTCCCATAAAGAAAGCAAACCCAGGAGTACTCTTTTGTTCATCTAAATCACGTCCCCAGTCACTATCTGAATAGCCAACAAGATTGAAATTATTAGTTGGTTTATAAAATAAACCATCATCAATTGTACCTTTGATGTAGCGAAGAATTCTCTTTGCTGCATAAAGGTGTGACTGATCTGGTGTTTCCATATATTTGCTAATCAGTTCTACTCCATAGAGTATGTCTGCCTGGTGTAAGTAAGATAGCGAAGACTTCCAACTAAGCTCTTGAAATAAGTTGGATCCACATCACCCATCGTTTTACCTTTTTTGAGCTCCATTCCACTGTCTACATGAGTGTTCACTGGTGTCACGACCCAAACCCGCCCCTATAGGTTTGGTACCGTTACCGGCCAGTAATCCATGGATTACCAAAGGCCTCTGAACAGAATAACAAATATTAAGGAGCTGCGGAAGCAAATGCATAAAGTAAACAAGGTCCAATGAGCTGTGATGACGTACATGGGACAGAAAATTTAAAACTTATTTATATACGTAAACATGCTAGTCAGGTACACCAATATATACAAAATATTTACATAAAGTACATCCCAAGGTCCAGCTTTACAACAGGTACAAAAGACTAGCATGAGGTGCAAAAACTGCCATGACATTAGGCTTCAAGCGAAACCTCCTCGGGAGGCGCAACAAGTGGCTGACCAAAAACAAAACAGAGGCCATTAACTCTGACCAGGGTCTTGTGCCGGCTCATCTACATATATAATATAAACTGTGAGCGAAAGCCTAGTGAATAATAACAGAGTAAAGGGTTTAATGAATGATGTCCATCACAGAGTTTATATCAGAAACACAATCATATCAGAAACAGAGTCTTATGCATATTCAAATGTCAAATCAGAAGTAGATTTAGATACATGCTCACATTCATATTCATATTCAGATTTTGCATAAGATCATATGTGGTACACCCATTAGCTATCATACCAGGAAGGTCTAAAGACCACAAACAGAGTTAGTACCAATAACTGTGAAGGTCCACATCTTGCGCGCAAGTAACCATGGTATTATTACCCCCAGGCAAGGGCCATAGGCCACGGTATTGTTACCCCCGGGCGAGGGCCATAGGACACGGTATTGTTACCCCCGGGCGAGGGCCATAGGCCACGGTATTGTTACCCCCGGGCAAGGGCCATAGGGACTAAGCGTACCACAATACTTTTCAAAAAATTGGACATTCATTCATAATTCATAACGTAGCATTTCAGAAAGCAGATCATACCATATCAGTCAGAAAATACTTAAAGTTAAACATAACTTTACAAAGTTATTCCTCACACTGTGGGTGTTGATACAGGTAGACAGAGTCAAAAGGGTCAAACAGATTGCGGCACGTGACCTACATAACACATCACGGATACACACTTGAAACATGTAATCCAATTGTACAAAACTCACATCAATGATTCTAAGTGTGTACCAAACCTCTTATCCTTAGTATGGAGCCTTAAACATGGCCTAGGAATGCCTAGGATGGAATGAGGGTGCAAAAATGTCTTAGAAAACATTTTTCAAAAGTTACTGAAAACAGGAGTCTCGCTCGAGCATGGCTTTCTACGCTCGAGCGAACATGCAGGCAATGGGTCTCCGCTCGAGCGTGAATTCCGTCGCTCGAGCGGACTATGTGCTACAGTAAAAATGCTGGATGCTCAAAATTTATGCTCTATGGACGCTCGACCCTCGCTCGAGCGTGAGACACAAGTCCTCGCTCGAACGTAGGTTCTCTCGCTCGAGCGTGCGTCTGCGTGCACCAAGATTCTGAGAGCTTAAAATCTATGCTCGAGCCACCATTCCTCCGCTCGAGCGAAGCTCTGAACAAACGATGGTCGCTCGAGCGTGGAATCCTTCGCTCGAGTGAGGAAGCCAAATTCTGGAATTTCCAGATTTGCCTCCCAAGCTCAAACCAAGCATTCTATAGCTTAAAACTCAATCTCTTGGGCCCATTTTCTGGGAAAACATTTCAAACTCCTAGTATATCAAGTTTCAAAGCTCAATTTGTAAAATCAAGGGCCAAGAGTGAGTCAATTTGAACACAAATTCAATAAATCACCAAAAACAAGGTTCAAACAAACATGCATGGGTCCACTTGAATTTCAAAGCTCCAAAACATGATCCAAGGCAAAATTAAATTTAGAATTTTGATGAATTCATGGGGTTGAACAAAAATATGAGCATGCATGTCAAGTTTTGATGAAAACAAACCCCAATGGTAAGAGGGTAAACATGCATGCATGATATACTACCCAATTCAACAATTCCAAGCTAAATCTAGACTCTAATCTCCAATAGGTCATGAAATATGCAAGAACTAATTCAATTACATGAATGAGAGGATGAATTCCTACCTTAAACCTTTAATTTCAAGTCTAGGAGCTTAATTCTTCCAAGTTGTCCACAATTCCTCCAATTTCCAAGCTAAACCTTGTAGAAATCAATTTTCGTCCTCTCCCTAATTCTCTTCCACGTTTTTGGCCCTCAAACTGATGAAAACAAATCTTCTAAGACTAAGTCCCATGGTTGTCTTAGATAGTGGGCTTTAATGGCACTATCGTAAATAATAGAACCCATAGTTTAATGTTATTTAATCTAATTTAAACATTCAAAATCGAATTTTAATTGAACTTACCATAAAATCACATAAAATCCAACTAGTCTAAAACACTAATCAATTTCGGAATCGGGCGCCGATAAGGCTTCCAAATTGCGAATTAAAGTTTAGAACACGAACAGATATTTCAACACCGAACTGATAGAAACACATAATTCATGCAATACACATGCGAATTAATTCCAGATTTCCTCTTAATTGCTATTAGGCATAATTAAGTTCCAATTAGCGTTAATCAGGGTCGGGGTTATTACAGTCTTCCTCCCTTAAAAGAGGTTGGTCCCCAAACTCAAATTACCTTCATTCGAAGTCAACATTGGGTCTAAAGGAAACAATTCTGGGTATCTCTTCTTCATGTCTTCCTCGGTTTCCCAAGTTGCATAGGTCCCTCCGTGATTTTGCCAATCCACCTTAACCAACGGTATTGCTTTGTTTCTCAACCTTTTGACCCTTCGATTCACAATTTGGATAGGCCGTTCTTCATAGGTGTAGTCATCTTTCAAAAGTACCTGTGTCGGTTCGATGACGTAGAGTGGATCTCTCAACTATTCCCGAAGCATCGATACATGAAAGACATTGTGCATATGTTCCATCACTGGAGGTAAGGCTATTCGATATGACACCAGATTGATCTTTTCGAGAACTTCGTAAGGTCCAACATAACTTGGCGCCAATTTTTCCTTCACACCAAACCGAGTTTGACCCTTCATCGGGGTCACCTTAATGAATACATGGTCCCCCACTTCATATTCCCTTTCTCTCCTCCGAACATCGGCGTAACTCTTTTGCCTACTCAGGCAGCCAGACAACAGATTAGTTTTACTTTCTCGGTTGTTTCTTGCACCAGTTCTGGTCCCAACAAAGGTCTGTCACCTACTTCAGCCCAACATATTAGAGATAGACACTTCCTTCCATACAATGCTTCGTAAGGAGCCATTCCAATGCTTGAGTGGTAATTGTTGTTGTACACAAATTCAGTTAATGGCAAGTAGGTTTCCCAATTTCCCTGGAAGTCTAACACACACATTCTAAGCATATCATCCAGAGTTTAGTTAGTTTGTTCAGTTTGGCCATTGGTCTGTGGGTGATAAGCACTACTCAGTCTCAATTCTGTTCCCAAAGCCTGTTGTAGACTTTGCCAAAATCTTGATACAAACTTCGAGTCCCTATCAGACACAATAGATACTGGCACTCCATGCAATCTCACAACCTCGGTCATATAGATGTTAGCCAGTCTATCAGCGTTATAAACAGTTTTAACAGGCAGAAAATGTGCGGACTTAGCTAAACGGTCAACTATAACCCAAATAGAGTCTATACCTCGAGAAGAACGAAGCAATCCCACAATAAAGTCCATGGTGATGTGCTCCCATTTCCATTCTGGCATTGGGAGTGGTTGTAGCAAACCAGCAGGTCGTTGATGTTCAACTTTAACCTGTTGGCAGTGTAGACATCTGGCTACAAAGTCTGCAATACTCCTCTTCATTCCAGGCCACCAAAAATTATGTTTCAAATTATGGTACATCTTCATGTTCCCCGGATGGATGGCAAATTTACTACTGTGAGCTTCGGTCATAACACGTTTCCTCAAATCATAGCAATCAGGCACACAAAGACGGTTCTGAAATTTCAGCACACCATTTTCAACCACAAATTCTGGCCTCGGTTTCGAATCAAACTCCTCCATAATCTTTTTCAAGTGTTCATCTTCACATTGTTTCTGTTTAATCTCATCAAGAATAGCAGGTTGGGCAGAGATAGCAGATATCAGTCCATCTTGTTCAAAGTCAGTTGACAAGTCTTTTTGGCTGGATAACAAGCACGACACAGTTGCACTAGATTTTCGGCTCAATGCATCCGCCACAATATTAGCCTTTCCCGGGTGATATAAGATTTGCAAGTCATAATCCTTGATTAGTTCCATCCAACGTCTCTGTCTCATATTCAACTCCTTTTGAGTGAAGAAATATTTCAAGCTTTTATGGTCTGTATAGACCTCACAAGTTACCCCATACAAATAGTGGCGCCATATCTTTAAAGCAAATACCACAGCTGCCAATTTGAGATCATGTGTTGGGTAATTCTTTTCATGTGGTCGGAGTTGTCTAGAAGCATAGGCAATCACCTTCCCATTTTGCATTAGTACACATCCCAAGCCTTTATAAGAAGCATCACTGTACACTTGAAATCCATTAGTACCATTTGGCAGAGTTAAGATTGGTGCAGTCACTAACCTGGTTTTCAACTCTTGGAAGGCTGCCTCTCTTTGTTCATTCCAGTCAAATGGCATGTTTTTCTAAGTTAACTGAGTCAATGGCAAGGCAAGCTTTGAGAAGTCTTTCACAAATCTCCGGTAGTAGCCTGCAAGTCCTAGAAAACTTCGTACTTCTGTCACATTTGTAGGTCTCGGCCAATCCACAACAGCCTCAATTTTCTGAGGGTCCACAAAAACACCATTCTTGTCGATCACATGGCTCAGAAATGCCACACTGTCAAGCCAGAATTTGCACTTAGACAATTTAGCATACAACTTCTTCTCTCTCAATATCTGCAAGGCGGTTCTCAGATGATTCTCATGTTCCTTCCTGTCTTTAGAATATATCAGAATATCATCAATAAATACAACAATAAAATCATCCGGATATGATTTAAACACCCTATTCATAAGATCCATGAAAGCTGCAGGTGCATTTGTCATCCCAAATGGCATTACCAGAAATTCATAATGTCCATATCTAGTCCGGAATGCAGTTTTCTCTATGTCTTCGGCTCTAACCTTTAACTGATGACACCCAGACCTGAGGTCAATTTTAGAAAACACTTGGGCACTCTGAAGTTGGTCAAACAAGTCATCTATTCGGGACAGAGGGTATTTGTTTTTGATAGTCACTTTGTTCAATTCCCGGTAGTCTATACACAATCTCAAAGACCCATCCTTCTTTTTAACAAATAACACTGGGGCGCCCCAAGGTGAAGTACTCGAACGGATAAAGTTCTTGTCTAACAGTTCCTGAAGTTGGGTTTCCAATTCTTTCAATTCAGAGATAGACATTCTATAGGGAGTCTTGGAAATAGGTTGTGTCCCCGGAAACACCTCAACAGTAAACTCAATTTCTCTGTCAACTAAGTCCCCCGGTAAATCAATTAGAAACACATCAGGAAAGTCACAAACAATAGGGATTGTTTCTACGGTAGTACTGACAGATGAGGTAGTCAATATGCAACACAGATAACCCCTACAGCCCTTCCTAAGTAGTTTTACAGCTTTCATAGCCGAAATTAAGTATGGGAGAGGAACTACCCCATTCCCTTTGAAGGTAAATTCAGGCATACCCGGCGGCCTAAACACCACAGTTTTGTTTGCACAATCAATGGTAGCACTGTATTTAGTCAGCCAATCCATTCCCAAAATACAATCAAAATGATGAATGTCCAAAGGTAATAAGTCCACATACAACATCATATCACAAACCACAATATCACAAGCCGGATAAACATGAGTGCACATCATAGAATCCCCAGAAGGCGTAGATACAGATAATACACATATCATATGTTCTAGTGGCCTAGTCAATTTTCGAGAAAAAGCATGCGACACGAAAGAATGCGTAGAACCAGAATCTATCAACACACATGCATATTGAGAACATACAAAAAGTGTACCTGACACCACGGTATAGGTGTTCGGTACATCTCCAGGCACTAAGGCAAACACTCGACCTTGTCTTAACGGTTCCTTTCCTGCATTGGCTTTGACGTTGGTTTTGGCCACAGAAGCAGATCCCACTGAACTCGCTGCAGGACGACTAGTAGTCTCAGATCTAAGCGGATAATCTTTCATCATATGGCCTGTCTTGCCACAACTAAAACACGCACCTGATGCTCGGTAACAAGTACCTCTGTGCTTCTTCCCATAGTTGGGGCAATTTGGCGTAGAGCCACTACCTTGGCTTGAGTTATTGTAAGACCCTGTGTTACGCTTCTTATTCCCAGAAAATGAACAACTCTTTTTAAAGCTATTCTCGGATCTTTTCCTTGTCTCATCAGTCCGTGGAGCGAAAGTTTGTTTCTTTGCTGCTATAATAGATTCTGCTATTAATGCCCTATCCAAAACACTTACGTATGTGGGTAGATTCAGGACTCCTACCCTATCCAGTATGTCCAGATCCAATCCATCCTCAAACTTGCAGGCCTTCTTGTAGTCTGTGTCCACTATATGGGGAGCAAACCTGGCTAGCTCAGTGAACTTGGCCTCATACTCGGCCACAGACATTCTGCCTTGTTTGAGTTCCTGAAATTCTGAGACTTTCCTGTTTCGAAAGCACTGGGAAAATACTTGTCGTAGAAGATTGCATTGAATTGAGTCCATGTCATCTTTTCGTGACCATTTCGAATCAGTAACCACCACCTTCGAGCTTTATCTTTCAAAGTATAGGTGGCTAGAAGAACTTTTTGGGTTTCTAAACATGGAAACACCTCATACAATTTCTCTATTTCAAGCAACCATGTTTCTGCCTTCAATGGCACAATCCCACCATAGAATGTCGGCGGTTTCATCTTCATGAATTTCTGTGTCAGATTTATAATGTCATTGTCATCTGCCTCAACTTGTACCGGTGGAGGCGGAGGAGGTAAAGGTTGCTGTCTTTGTTGCTGTGTCAAGGTCTCAGTCAATGCTGCTAACATCTATTCCATTCGGCTCATACGAGCCTCTGATGATTCACCTTCACCACTTCCCCTTGAGTTCTCCATCTTACTATACAGACATCAAATGATATTAAGCATAGATATATTCAAATGCACATTCAATTTTAATATTCAGTTGCATTACCACACACTCACACATGCAAATGGAATGTCCCTAATTCTTACTAGGACATCCTGAGCTCATACGGACCTGTGTGTGCGGTATAACTCGTGCTCTGATACCACTCTGTCACAACCCAAACCCGCCCCTATAGGTTTGGTACCGTAACCGGCCAGTAATCCGTGGATTACCAAAGGCCTCTAAACAGAATAAAAAATATTAAGGAGCTGCGGAAGCAAATGCATAAAGTAAACAAGGTCCAATGAGCTGTGATGACGTACATGGGACAGAAAATTTAAAACTTATTTATATACGTAAACATGCTAGTCAGGTACACCAATATGTACAAAATATTTACATAAAGTACGTCCCAAGGTCCATCTTTACAACAGGTACAAAAGACTAGCATGAGGTGCAAAAACTGCCATGGCATTAGGCTTCAGGCGGAACCTCCTCAAGAGGCGCAACAAGTGGCTGACCAAAAACAAAACAGAGGCCATCAACTCTAGCCAGGGTCTTGTGCCGGCTCACCTACATATATAATATAAACCGTGAGCGAAAGCCCAGCGAATAATAATAGAGTAAAGGGTTTAATGAATGATGTCCAGCACAGAGTTTATATCAGAAACACAATCATATCAGAAACAGAGTCTTATGCATATTCAAATGTCAAATCAAAAGTAGATTCAGATACATGCTCACATTCATGTTCATATTCAGATTTTGCATAAGATCATATGTGGTACACCCATTAGCTATCAGATCAGGCAGATCTAAAAACCACAAACAGAGTTGGTACCAACGACTGTGAAGGTCCACATCTTGCGCGCAAGTAACCATGGTATTATTACCCCCGGGCAAGGGCCATAGGCCACGGTATTGTTACCCCCGGGCGAGGCCATAGGCCACAGTATTGTTACCCCCGGGCGAGGGCCATAGGCACTAAGGGTGCCACAATACTTTTCAGAAAATTGGACATTCATTCATAATTCATAACGTAGCATTTCAGAAAGCAGATCATATCATATCAGTCAGAAAATACTTAAAGTTAAACATAACTTTACAGAGTTATTACTCACTGTGGGCGTTGATACAGGTAGACGGAGTCAAAAGGGTCAAACAGATTGCGGCACGTGACCTACATAACACATCACGGATACACACTTGAAACATGTAATCCAATTGTACAAAATCACATCAATGATTTTAAGCGTGTACCTAACCTCTTATCCTTAGTATGGAGCCTTAAACATGGCCTAGGAATGCCTAGGATGGAATGAGGGTGCAAAAATGCCTTAGAAAACATTTTTCAAAAGTTGCTGAAAATAGGGGTCTCGCTCGAGCGTGGCTTTCTACGCTCGAGCGAACATGCAGACAATGGGTCTCCGCTCGAGCGTGAATTCTGTCGCTGGAGTGGACTGTGTGCTACAGTAAAAATGCTAGATGCTCAAAATTTACGCTCGAGCGTGAGACACAAGTCCTCGCTCGAGCGTAGGTTCCCTCGCTCGAGCGTGCGTCTGCGTGCACCAAGATTCTGAGAGCTTGAAATTTATGCTCGAGCCACCATTCCTCCGCTCGAGCGAAGCTCTGAACAAACGATGGTCGCTCGAGCGTGGAATCCTTCGCTCGAGCGAGGAAGCCAAATTCTGGAATTTCCAGATTTGCCTCCCAAGCTCAAACCAAGCATTCTATAGCTCAAAACTCGACCTCTTGGGCCCATTTTTTGGAAAAACATTTCAAACTCATAGTATATCAAGTTTCAAAGCTCAATTTGTAAAATCAAGAGCCAAGAGTGAGTCAATTTGAACACAAATTCAATAAATCACCAAAAACAAGGTTTAAACAAACATGCATGGGTCCACTTGAATTTCAAAGCTCCAAAACATGATCCAAGGCAAAATTAAATTTAGAATTTTGATGAATTCATGGGGTTGAACAAAAATATGAGCATGCATGTCAAGTTTTGATGAAAACAAACCCAAATGGCAAGATGGTAAACATGCATGCATGATATACTACCCAATTCAACAATTCCAAGCTAAATCTAGACTCTAATCTCCAATAGGTCATGAAATATGCAAGAACTAATTCAATTACATGAATGAGAGAATGAATTCCTACCTTAAACCTTTAATTTCAAGTCTAGGAGCTTAATTCTTCCAAGTTGTCCACAATTTCTCCAATTTCCAAGCTAAACCTTGTAGAAATCAATTTTCCTCCTCTCCCTAATCCTCTCCCACGTTTTTGGCCCTCAAACTGATGAAAACAAATCTTCTAAGACTAAGTCCCATGGTTGTCTTAGATGGTGGGCTTCAATGGCACTATCGTAAATAATACAACCCATAGTTTAATGTTATTTAATCTAATTTAAACATTCAAAATCGAATTTTAATTGAACCTACCATAAAAGCACATAAAATCCAACTAGTCTAAAACACTAATCAATTTCGGAATCGGGTGCCGATAAGGCTTCCAAATTGCGAATTAAAGTTTAGAACACGAACAGATATTTCGACACTGAACAGATAGAAACACATAATTCACGTAATACACGTGCGAATTAATTCCAGATTTCCTCTTAATTGCTATTTGCCATAATTAAGTTCCAATTAGTGTTAATTAGGGTCGAGGTTATTACAACTAGATTGTAATTCTCCATTCCATATCTCTTAAGAATTTCTTTGGCATAGCCACTTTGGAAAATAAAAATTCCATCTTTTCGTTGTGCCACTTCATTGCCGAGAAAATGGGCCATCAGTCCAATATCTGTCATTTCAAATTCTTGGACCATGCTTCTTTTAAATTTTTCGAACATGGTTGGATTGTTTCCAGTGAAAATTAGATCATCAACATAAAGACAAGCAAGCAACATGCTTCCATCAGCTTCCTTCGTCAAATATAATGCGTGCTCATATGGGCATTTTTCAAAACTATTGTCCTGAAAATACTAATCAATTCTAGTATTCCATGCACGCGGGGCTTACTTCAATTCGTAAAGTGTTTTCTTTAATTTGTACACTTTGTCTTCATGCCCATTCTGAACATACCCCGAAAGTTGTTTAATATAGATTTGTTCTTCAAGAAAACCATTAACAAATGCAGATTTCACATCAAGTTGATAGATCTGCCACTTGTGCTGGGCAGCAAAAGAAATCATTAGCCTAATAGTCTCCAACCGGGCAACTGGAGCAAACTGTAGATACCCCATTTTTGACCGTCCTCAAGACTTGGACATCATCGTTTGAACACTCGATGATCACCTATGCTCGTGTTCGTTTTGAGTTCTCGGAGGTCTCGACTACGCGCCTTGCCTCAAGATCTCTCAACTTGTCTGTTTTGTGCTTGGTTGTGGGCCAAACACTTGTGTTTTTGCTTCTAAGGGAACAAGGTGGCTTGTTTGCCATCCAATAAACCCACCAGCCAGGGCATGATGCCATCGGCCCCTTTTTCTTGCCATCGGCCAAGAGTGTTGGCCGATCGGCATTATATTTGGTCGGCCGGCACTTGTGTTGGTCGATCGGCCATTTTTGGTGGTCGAACCCTGTTCATCTGCTTTATGTAGAAATTTTATACCAGTTGGTGCAGCTGGCATCCACAATTCACCCCCTCCATACACATGTATAGAGGGATTTGCTCTTTTCTTGGCTTCTCTTGGAAGCCTTAGAATTTGAACCTCTATAAAGATGGAGCCCCTCCTCCCTCCATCAAGGCTCAGAAAAATTAGGTTGAGAGGGTGAGATATAGTTTTGTATCTATACTCCCTTATTTGATCCTATTTTGTGCTCAAAAGTGTTGTTTTGTCTTACCATTGTACACAAACACACACTAGAACACCATCCTCTTGGAGCTGAGGTCCATTGAGGTTGATTTCAGAGTTATTGGACTGGTTTTGGTCAGAGGAACCTGCTGGAGCCTTGTTCTTGAAGAAGTTCTACAAGGGTGAGCAAACTTTCTTTAGATACCCCTTTCTTGTTTAAGCTTTTAACCTTTCTTGCTTATTGTTTTGAGCTTAGTTTATAACTGATAAAAGTTCTGATTTTTCTTTCTTTAGAACTTTGTTTAAGGTCTCTTTGAGGTTTGGGGTTGTTCCCCCCCCCCCCCTCTTTAGGCCTTGTTAGGCCTTGTTTTAGGCCATCCCTTTTGGCCATTGTTCTTAGCTTTGCATGACCTCTCTACCACTGCAATCCAGAAGATTTTCAGTGGTGGAGAGGTGGTTTTGGTGTCTTAAATAAGAGAGGGTCATCCCCTCTCCTTGTCATCTTCAATGCTTGCATAAATGGCTTACGTTGGTGGCTTGTATGCCTAGCTTGTTTTAGCCCCATTTCAGTATATATGAGGCTTTGTTTTGCCATGATATAGCACTGTTTTGACTTGGTTTAGACATACCATGCATGCTTTGTATACTTGTCTTGTAATCCCATGATTTGCCTTAACATGCACCATGTTGTAACATGTCTTTTTAGCATGATTTTGACTTAACTTCATGAAGCTTCTAGCCTTGTTTTAACATGCTTAAGATTTTGTTTTCATTATTTTGGTCATGCTTGCATTGTTTTGTATAGCTACCATACAATCTAGCTTGTTAGCTTTGGGTGCTTAAGTCACTAGCATGCTTTACTTGGGCTATTTCAGTGGTTTGGCATCACTTCTTATGTTATTTCAGTCCATGTATTATGCTTGTACACTTACACTTATCACCCCTTTAATGTTTTAAAGAGTTTGTGTTTCATGCCTCATGATATGTTTCATGCCTCATGATATGTGTCATTGTGTATGCCATCATGTTTAGGCCTCTATGATGCCATTTCAATGTGTTTTTGGTCTTGTTCTAACATGCCATAACTCTGATTTTGGTTGCTTAAATCATACCATGTTTGGTTTTAATAGGTGTTATGTAACACCTCTTTTGTAGCCTTGCATGCCTCTTGTTTTGACATTGTATTCTAGCATGTTTTGGCCTCATTCCTTGCATGTTTTAGACTCACTTTGACCTGCCTTGAGACTATTTTGAGTGCCCTTGTCCCTTTGGGGCTTGCTTCATGTAGGCTTGGTTTGAGTCCTTTGGCTAGTTTCAAGTTTTAGGTTTTATTGCATGCCTTAATTCCATGGTTTGGTTGATTTGGCATCATCCCTTGCATGATTTCAGGGCTTAACATGTTTGCCTAATATCTATGTTTGTCTCCCTTGAAGTGTTCTTAGAAAGTTGCTATACAATGCTTAAAGTAATGGACCATTAGCATGCATGTTTGTATGTGTATTTCATGCCTTTGTCACATCATTTTGGCAACTGATTTGGACCTATGTGAGAGCTGTCCATTTTGGTTTAAGTCCATCCCTGCATGTTGTTGCATGCTTGCCTTGTATGTTGTCACATGCTTGTTGCATATTTGATGAATTGCATGTTGTAACATGCTAGTTCAATTATGCCTTGTTGCATACTTAGTCCATAACATGTTGCATGTGTAAGTGGCATTGCATTTGGCATGCTTTTGTTAAGTAGCTTTGCATGTTTGCATATCTTGTCCCTTTACATGTTGTCACATGTTTGCCTTGCATGCTTGAATGTTTATGTTGCATTTTACATGCTTGTCTAAGTTGCATTGCATTTGGCATGCTTAGCCTTGTATGGCATTGTCATTAACATGCTCATGTTGCACTAGTTTTGCTTGCATGTTCACATCCCTTGCCTCTTGATAAACCATGATAGAGGTTGGGACCCCTTATGTGTTTTGCACATACATTGTATATTAATTTGCACACTTGGCTTCTTTGGCCATCATGCATTGAAATGCGTGATTGATGGCCCAAGAGTCAAGAACCATACTTCCTTGAGTTCATGACATGATAGGGAGGGTGGTTGTGCACACATTGCATTGAAAATGCATTGCCATGCTCTGTTTGTCCTCTGCTGCATCAAAACAGCATTCTGCAGAAAGGGATGGCTGGTCAGCCATCTTTAGTGCCGACCGACTATGCATTGTTGGCCGATATCCCCACAAATGGTCGGTGACCACTATTTCTTGGCCAGTGTTCCCATACCTTGGCCGGTGACCTCTCATAGCACCCAGAAGGTGATTCAGAAGCATCCCTGAGACTTGTGCAGTTTTTAGAGGTACAGAGCAGTGCAAACAGAGGCAACATGTGACATGGCGATGGATTTCCGAGCGAAGCCGTCCGAGCACGCATGCATCCCTCTTCCTGAGGCTGTTTTTACTGTTTTCATAGCTTAATTAATTTGTTTAATTAGTTAAGTGTTGTGTAATAATTAATTAACTTGTTAGTTAGTTAAATTGTATTATTCTTTCGGTCCCTCCGTCGAGAGGGCGCAATTGTGTAATAAGCGTGCGTGTGTGTGATGCATGTCTTCCAATCTCCACTTCTTTATCCCTTTTACTTAACCGCTTACGATGGTTAATGTTAGGGCACGTTTCAATTAGCATCCTTATGCTATGCATGTTTGCATCATTCATTTGTATTGCATGCACCGGGTTCAGCGCATCATACAAACTGCAATTGTATTTTAATTCCAAGTTGAATACATGTATCGAATTGTCGCATCTCACATGCCATTTTAGATTAGCCGAGCCTATTCTAGTTGCATTTTTGTATGCGATGCATTAGCCATTTTTAACATGAACTAGGATCATGCATGATTTCTAACTAGTTTCGTGTTTTGGCTCGGAGTACACTGTAAGTGCTTATGCTTTAGGATCTTACATGTGTGTGAGTGTTAACATGACAGCATGCTTGCCATGAGGCTAATTGCTTATGTGATATAAATGCCTGAATGTCTGTGGGTGAAGGTTGGATTACTTGAATTGGAACGATTCATTGAAATCCGTGTTTTAGCCTACTTGCGAGTAACAAACTTCAAACCATTTCCAAACAAACGGATATGTGATGCTTTGTTCCAAATTAGGCGATCTATTCTATACTTGTTTGTTGTACGTATAACATAGTAAGATTAGCTAATTAATCGGAATAAGAACGCATGTGTTTTCAAAAACTCGATATCATGCTTAGTACAGGCCGATCTTCGGATCGGGCGAGTAGGGGTGCTCATAAATGACCTTCCCCAATCGTACCCAAGTTCCAGAGCCGAGGCAACTTTGGAGATGAAGGACACGTGGCCTTAGGCACGAGTCAGGGTTTCCTAAATTCCCCCAAAATAAAATATTTAGGTGGCGACTCTGTATCTGGCAAAGCAGTCCATGTTTGACACTTCTTTCTTAAAAATCAGTTTTCCAAAACGATTTGCCGGATTTGGACTCTTTGGTGATTTATCAATCTCACATTGCACATTGTGAGATCAGATTAAGAACCGTGATACTTTGAGTCCAAATTGTAGCATGAGGCCCTCGGGGTGCGTCTACACAAACACATCTCCATAATCAATTCCAACTCTCTGCTTGTAACCTTTTGCAACTAATCTTGCCTTATAGCATTGCACTTTGCCTTGCACATTTCTCTTTGTCTTGTATACCCATTTCACTCTAATGAGTTTGTGCCCCTCCGATAGACTGATAAGCTTCCATGTGTCATTTTTCTCAATGGCATGAATTTCTTCATCCATTGCTTTCTTCTATTTATCTTCTTGGATGGCTTTTGAGAAAGTAAGTGAATCACTATCTGCGAGTAGGCAAAACAAATTCAAATCTTCTTCTTCTGTAGCTTCATATATCTCCTGCAAATTTCTCATTGGTCTTGGCTGTTTAAAAAACTATCATTTGATGATGATGATGATGATGTAGTAGTAGCACTTCTGTGAGAAACTGGCGATCTAGGTGCAGGTATTCTATGTGAAGGAGTTTATCGTTCATCTTGAACTTCTCTTGTGATTTCAACGGAGCTTTTGATGTTTCATCTTCAAGAATGAGTTCTGCATCTTTAACAACTTCATCTTGATTCCAGTTCCAAGCTTCTTTTTCTTCAAATATCAGATCTCTACTCATGATCACCTTTCTGGTAATGGGATTATACAACTTGTCTCCCATTGTTCTGTCTCCATATCCGACAAGGATACATTTTTCTCCCTTATCATCGAGCTTGGTTCTTCTTGCTTCTGGAATCTTGGTGTACACAACACACCCAAATATTCTGAGATGGTTGACACTTGACTTATGTGAACTCCAAGCCTCTTCTGGAGTCATAGAGTGAAGGCTCCTAGTTGGGCATCTATTTAGTAGATACATATCACATGATACGGCTTCAAGCCAAAATTGCTTGGGTAATCCTTCTCCTTTCAACATGCTCCTTGCCATATCTAAGATTGTGTGATTCTTCCTTTCAACAACACCATTCATATGAAGCGTATAGGATGGTGTTGTTTGATGCTTGATTCCATGCTCTTTACAAAATCTTTCAAAAACATCAGATGTGTATTCTCCACCTTGATCTGACCGCAATGTCTTGATGTAGTAGCCGCTTTGCTTTTCTACAAAAGCTTTGAATTCTTTGAAGATACTGAACACCTCTGACTTTTTTTTAAGAAAATACATCCATGTCTTCCGACTATAATCATTAATAAAGGTGAGAAAATATATATTCTGTCCATTTGACATTGGCTTCAATAGACCACACACATCAGTGTGCACTAGCTTCATCTCCACTTCATTTCTTTGGCAAAGCTAGTTTTGTGATATTTGCCAAGATGCAGCTTTCGTAGACTTCATTAGTATGAGCAATATGACGGAGTCCTTTCACCATATTCTTGCTTGACAACAGCTTCAAACTTCCAAAGTTGAGATGTCCAAACCTCAAATGCCATAGTCAGTCTTCCTATTTGATAATGGCACTTAAACACTTCGCAGCATCATGTTGGATGTTCAATGCAAACATCCGATTCTTGGACATTCTCACCCGAGCGATCAAATTACCATGATTGTCTTTGATGGTAAGATGACATTCTTTCATGCTGATGTCGTATCCTTTCTCTAGGAGTTGCCCCATACTCAAAATATTGTTCTTCATGGCAAGAACATAATGAACATTGGAGATGTAATCATGATCTCCATTCTTGAACTTGATCAGAATATTGCCTCTTTCTTTCACTGGAGTCTTTAAAAAATCACCAAATGAGACTTGTGCTTGTACAATCTCGTCAAGCTCGACGGGCAACTCTCTTTTACCATACATGTGATTACTGGCTCCCGAATCTAGCTACCAAACATTGTTTTGGTGTTCAGTATCTCCATAGTAGACAAACAAGACTGTAGGTCCGACTTTGTTTGTTTCCTACTCGGCAAAATTTACTTGCTCTATGGCTTCTGTTGTTGCTCTACTTCGGCATTCATTGCTGTAATGCTTGAACTCGTGGCAATGGTAGCACTGAACATTGTTTTTGTCAAATCCTGGTCGGTTGTTATAACCACCTCCTCTTCCTCTTGCTCTTCCTCTTGGAGCAAAGTCTGGTTGACTTCTTCCTCCTCTGGCTAGACCTCTTCCGCCTCTTCCTCAAAAACCAAAACTTCGGTTATTGTATCCACGACCTCTTCCTCAACCTTTTTGTGATACCGCTCCTTACTCATTTCTATCATCTCTGAAAGACAGCTTTGATTGAAGAGCTTGCTCTAGAGAACTTGAGGGAGTCTTCTTGTTGATCCTTTGTTCATGAATCTCAAGTGTGCCCATCAACTCATCGGTCGTTATGGCACTGAGATCCTTGGACTCTTTTATTGCTACAACTATGTGCTCGAATTTGGGACTGAGTGATCGTAGAATCTTCTCTATCACTTGAAGAGATTCCATTTTCTGTTCATATCTTCTCATCTGATTAACAATGGTCAATGTTTTGTTAAAATACTCAAAAATTGACTCATTCTCATTCATGTGCTGCATCTCGAATTCGCCACGTAACACCTGGAATCGAACTCTGATCGTCTTCTCAATTCCACGATGTGAATTGCGAAGAATACTTCATCCCTCTTTAGAGGTTGCTACTGCTGAAATCTTCTCAAAGCTTGGCTCATCAATGCCTTGATAGAATAGATACAAGGCATTTTTATCTCTATTCCTTGAATCTTTTAACATAGGCTTCTGAGTTTCATTTAAATTTCCTTCATCTTTGAGAGTAGCTGGCTCGTCATATCCTCGATCCACTAACTCTCACAAATCTTGTGAGGCTAGTAGGACTTGCATTTGAATACTCCAATTTTCATAGTTTTCCTTGCTGAGTTTTGGAAACTGGGGTTGAAAGAAATTGTTTGTGTTGGCCATTGGTTAAATTTAAGAAATCTGCAAATTTTGACCGTATAGATGTCTTCAAAATATTCCAAATAGTTGGAAATCACTATTGGATCACCAAAAAGGGAATTCAAACGGTTTAGATCTAACAAAAATAATTAAACGATTCAGATCGGCGAAATCTGGAACTTCTGAGAAGCACCACATAATTTCTCTAGATCGGATGACATCAGTGGCATGGCGGCGCGGCGTGGCTCAGCTCTTTCTGTGGCTTGGCAGCGTAGCTCCTCTGCGGCTCAGCTCGGCTCGGCTTCTGGCTCAACTCAGCTTAGCTTCACGGCTTAGCTTGACGTCAACAATGATGTCATCAATGTCATCATCTCCTGGATAGAGATCCAAATCTGGGCTAATAGATCGGATCATACGTTAGGCGGGTTATACTCTGCAAATCCGAGCAAAAAAAACGTATGGTAGTGCGTGGCCGCGTTACTACGCGTAATGACAGCGTTGACGGCGTATGGGGCGTGTACGAGCTCTGTGGGATTCGATTTTTAACGTGGCTTTTTGCAGTGTGATCATCTCGATGAAACCTACACTCTGGTGTGATCAAAAGTTTATTTCAACAACTTTGATTTTTGGGCAAGATTTGAAACGATGCTTTGTTCTACTATTTTTTTGAAAAAATAGGCCTTTCTGGTGCTATGATACCACTGTTGGTAGGAGAGGGACCTCAAACTACTTCTGGTAGCTTGAAATAAAATTCAGAGAAATAAATTCGGGAGACAAACAAGCAAACTTTATCAATTACTAAAAACAATTACAAAACAAGGTGAGAACTCTCCCTGTCTCTGCAACTCTTACACTCTTTTCTTCTTCTCTCACACACTTTGAATTCTCAAAATACAATAACTATATATAGATAAAATTAGTAATGTGAAACCATTAAATGCAAATGTAGCTAAGGTTGTGAATTTCAAACGGTTACAACCACTATTGAAAAACTTGATTTCAGCCTCCATATTTCTACTCTTAGGCCGGTGGAAAAAAAAAAAATTATTATAGGTAAAGCAAGATTACTTCACAAGGTTTACAAAATTGCGGACCCTACACCTATGTAAGACATTTAATCATTTATTTGGTAGAAAATTCGATATTTCTAGCATTACCCTGCTGACTGCTTTAGGCTCACAAAAATTGGTTTTTAAGGGGGAGAAAAAATATATGTCAAATATTATACTAATAAAAAAAATGGCTCCCAAAATAATAATAATAATAATAATAATGTTGATGTAGTCAATTATTTAAAATTAATAGAGGGTTGTTTCTACAATATATGAATTGTGTATAGAATCCTATTGATTATACCTATTATAATTGTTTATGGAGAAATAATCATTTTATAGTTGAAAAATAAGAGAGAGAGAGAGAGAGAGAGAGTTCTAAATCCAATACATTTTTTATTACGGTAAATTAAAAAAACACTTTTTGAAATTTACTTAAAATATGAATTATCTTTTGTGGTTTAGAAAATTATAAATAACTCGTTAAAAAAATTTATTTAACAAAATTAACTGAAAAAATGAAATTTTTAACTGCTCTCTTCTACAATAATAAAATTACATGAATTATTAATTGAAATAAATTTTTGACATTCTTAAAAACTGTTAATTGACTTAATAATTTACTAATAAAATAGGTCATTTGTTATGATATTAGAAATTTTAAGAGACATGATGTAATTTCCAAAATCACGTAGGACAAATCATATTTTAAGCAAACATCGGGGAGTGTATTTTTAATTTACCCTTTTTATTAAATTTAAATCATTTGTTTATTGTCGTTAATTAAAAATAATATAAAAAGAGTATTTTATTCATTAAATTCAATATAAGTATATATAAAATTTCTAAAATATTATTTTTTGATTAAGCTTAATGAATGAAATACCATTTTTAGGTCAATTTCACTTAATGAAAATAGATAAATAGTTTAAATTAAGAACAGATCAAAAGTTTAGAATTTAAATTAATAAAATTAAAAATTGAAGATTTATTTTGTTATTAGGGTTCAACTTCAGATTTTTTTATTTTTATTTTTTGGTAACTTTTCTTTTTTTATTTATCGGGTTTTTGTTAATGATATTAAATATTCCTAACTATTTACATTATCATGGAAGCTTGAAAATGCAATAAATATTGAAGGCCAAACTATCCTTTTCTTTAATTCTCTATTATGATACTTTCATATATTTTTTCCTAATCTTTGTCTTACACCCTCCTGACATAAATGGTATGGATCAGGTTTATCCAAATCATGATTATTGTGTTTAAATCTTATATTTTAATGGATTTTTCGAACTTTAACCAATCAATGGGTTGGGCCTGTTTAAAAAACTAAAATCGCATTTTACTCATAAGTTTAAATCTTACGGGTCAAAATAAAACCGAATCAGGTTACACATTTTTTATTATACTTATATTATTAAGTATTATACATTTTTCATTCACATGTTTTTAATATTTTCATTAATTATTTTTCTTGTTTACTTTTCAGCATAATTTAAGTATTTTGGGGGATGTACCAATAAATCCCAAATCTTTATCTTATGATCCATTTAGTCCTATATTTTATCTTATGATCCAATTAGTCCCAAGCTAATGTTAATGACAAAATAACCAATGTTACACTATGTTTTGCGCTTTTTAGTAAGGGTAAATGAGGAAAACTCTAACGTGGTATTGATTGAAATGCCCAAACACATCGTTACGTTGATGTTAACGGGCTTTTTTTTTTTGGGTTGATGTTCATCACCATCAACAACATCAACTACATCACCAACATCATTGAAAAAACATCATCAAAAATCATCAAACACTAACAAAAACATCATCAAACATCACCAACATTAATCATCAACATATGAACATCAAACATTCTGGTCCAACAACATCAACAAAAAAAAAAAAAAAAATTGAATTTCAGGGCCTAATCGAACATCAAACATTGTAACAGAGACAGAGGAGAGAGAAACAAGCATTCAGTCAACAATGGGGTCTCTCCCTCCATGTCCAGACCTCTCACTCCCCTCTTTCAAAGAAACCCTAATCGACCCAAACGACCTCCTCAGCCTCTTCAAATCCCAGCAAAAGTACCTCAATTTCTTCTTCCAAAACGTCGATCTCTCCCAAACCCTAGCCTTCACTTAGACCCTCTTGAACGCCAAGGGCATAATCTTCTTCTCCGGAGTCAGAAAATCAGGCTTTGTAGCCCGAAAAATCTCTTAAAGTCTCGTTTCCCTCGGAATCCAATCTAGGTTTCTCTCCCCTGTCGATGCCCTCCATGGCGATATCGGCATTCTCTCCGATTCCGACATTTTGGTGATGTTCAGCAAGAGCGGAAACACCGAGGAGCTATTGTGGCTCGTGCCGTGTGCGAAGGCGAAATGGGCGTACTTGATCTCTGTGACGTCCACAGAGTCGAATTCCTTGATGGGTTTGTGTGATTTGAATGTGCATTTGCCTCTGGAGAGGGAATTGTGCCCGTTTGATTTGGCGCCTGTGACCTCGACGGCGATTCAGATGGTTTTCGGGTGTACGGTGGCGATTGGCCAGAAAACTCGAAGTTGGAGATAGAGAGTGAGCGATTTCGAATGTAAGGTCTTCGAGATTTCTCGTCCGAAGAGAAGAGAAGATCACAGTGAGAGAGAGAGAGAGAGAGAGAGAGAGAGAGAGAGAGAAATCACATCCTCAAAGGGTATTGATGTAAAAATAAATGAATCAAATCACACCCTAAAAAATCTGGTAATACATTAGGATTAAATGGTAAACAAGAAAACTTGTAGGACTAAATAGTTCAACTTTTTCCATGATAGGATTTATGGGTAATTTTTCCTTTTTTTTTTTTTATAACCTTTTTACATCTTATATAATAAAAAAACAATCAAGTAATATACAATGCCAACAAGTGAACGGAAAAAAATAAAAAATAAAAAATAAAAAAACTTTAAATATAAGAACAAATAAAATCAAATTAGATAAAAAAAAAATTTTAACTAAACATTAGACTTATCCATGGGGGTTATTACAAGCCAGATTTATGGGCCGATTCGAGTTATAAATCTTTATCCAAAATCTTAAATTATTTTTTATGGGTTGGGATGAGTTGGGACATTAGAAGACTTACCTATGCGGACTCTTACGGGTTGAGTTTATGGGCAGGCTCGAATTATAAATTTTTGTTCAAAATCTTAAATTATTTTTTATAAATCAGGACGAATTGGACACTCAAGGTGACTATGATGGGCCATGAGATGAATTTGTCAAGTTGAGTAATATCGTGTGTTTTTTATTTTTTTGCCAGTGGGCCATTTGGAGACCTAGTCCCACTCATGCACTTGGGGACAACAATTTGCATGTGTATATATATCAATAAATATTAATTATTATTATTTTACCACACGATATTACACCAATAATATTATATCAATAAAAAAAAATATATATATATATATTTTTTTTTTTTTTTTGGGGCCACACGATGTTTTTTGACATTTTTGTTTTTGACAAAAGGCTTAGGGTTAAGTATGGAATTTGAAAATTTTGCAATTTGAACTGGTTCATTCCAATCCCGTAGATTTAGATTAGTTTCTTGAATCCATGTGTAGACACCCATTTTTGACCGCCCTTAAGAGTTGAGCGTTACTAATGGTTTACTTGGTGTTGAAAGTTGTGCAGTGCAAAGGTTCGGTTTCTTTGGCAAGAAGAGAGTCAAATCACAACCTTACACTCCATTTTGAATGGTTTTTAGACCTTAAAACCCTCTCTTTCAAAAAAAATTTTGAAAAATGATTTTACGATATTCCGACGCTCGCATTTTGTTAAATGTTGCGCTTTTCGGTAAACCGAGCAAGGACAAAATGGAAATGAATGAAACAGAGATGAAATCTTTGAAAATCTTTCAAAACAACTCGTTTAGGGATTTGGAGTTGAAGAAAATGAGAGAGAAGAGAAGAAAACTAGTTGAGGAGAATTTCGGCATAAATCCGGGTAGGATCGAAACTACGCGGCTTCACCAAAACAGGCATAACTTTTTACACAGTTGGAATTTTGATGCAAGGCTGCCACCATTGGAAAGTTTACTTCTAGGGCTTCAATTTGGACACTTGCCAGCCACTTGCCGACCACTTTCTCTTCTTGCAGACCCAAAAAAGTAGCTGGCCGACCAGTACAAGTAGCTAGCCGACCACTTCAACTGGTCCGCAGCCTTCCTGCACTTTCTACAGATATTTTCCATACCAGCTGTGCCAGTTATTGGGCACAGAAAGCATCCTCCATACACGCGTATGGAGGGATTACTTGGAGCTCCAAACTTGTTCAACAAGCTTGATGCTTGGTTTTCTATAAAAGGGAGGCCCTCTCTTCCTTCTCTAGGTTCAGAAATTTGGCATTAGGGTTATACATATATCTCTATCTCTATTTTGCTCCTCCTCTCTATATTTGTCTCATTTTGTGCTCAAAAGTGCCATTTTCTTCACACTTTTGCACAGAAACACATAGTGAAACACCTTCACTCTTGAGCTGAGGTTCTTGGAGGTTTGTTTGAAGCCCAGAGGCTTGGTTTTGCCTCAGAAGTTGTTGATTTGCTGTGTTTTTTCAAGGGTGAGGCTCTAATCCTTGTAAAGCTTTGTTTTAGTTGCTTAACTTAGCCATCTTTGCATGCTTATTTTGACCTAGTTGTCAACTATAAAAAGCTTCATTTTCAAGTGCTTAAAATGTTTGTTTAAGGCTTTGTTTGTGTTGGGGGTGGTTTACCCCCTTTGGTGGCATGTTTAGCTTTGTTTTGTGCCATCACTTTAGGCCTTTGTGATCACCTTTATTTGGCCTCTTCACCACTGAATTCCAGAGGAATTTCAGTGGTGGAAAGTGTGTTTTGAGGTTTTAAATAGGAGGGGGTTGTCTCCTCTCCTCTTCTCTTATATGCTTGTTTTGATGGCTCATCAAAGTAGCATGTTTGTTAAGCTTGTTTTGGCTCCATCTCAGCCTATTTTTGGCCTTATTTTAGTATGGCATACCTCTATTTTGGCTTAGTTTAGGCCACCCTTGCATGTTTTATACACTTGCAGTGTAATCCTTGCAAACTAGCCTTGTATGCTTGCTATTTTAGCCTATAATTCTAGCATGTTTTGGCTCCACTCCAGCACATTTTTGGCCATTATTTAACATGTTTTAACTCTATTTTTGGCATGTTTGGTCATTGGTTGCATGCTTCATCCACTTGTAGTGTAAATCCTCTTTGCTAGCTTTGCATGCCTAACGAGTTAGCTTGTTAGTCTAGTATGTGTTGGCTTAGTCTCAGCCCATTTTTGGTGTTATTTTGACATGCCATAACTTTGTTTTTGGTTGGTGGAGTCACCTCTTGCTTGGTTTATGCACTTGTAGTGCAATCTTGCCCATTAGCCTAATGTACTTGGTGTTTTGGCCCTTCATGCTAGCTTACCTTGGCTATACTCCATGCATCTTTTAGCATTATTTTGACATTCTTTAGGACTATTTTGGGTTGTCTTGGACATATGACTCATGTTTTGCATAGCTATAGTGCAAATGCCTTGACTAGTCTTGAGTTTTGAGGTCCCCACCATGCTATACTTGTGATGTTTGCATGCCTTGACATCATTTGGTAGGTAATTTCAGACCATAAACTTCTGCCATGCTCTCATGTTTATCACTCTTTCATTGTGTTTAAGAGTTATGCCCTTATGCCTTGTTTGTGAGCTAATTCGAGAGCCTATCTTTCTTGCCATCTTTGTTGCGAGTCTAGCATGTTTTTGCTACCATTTTGACCTGCCTTAGGTCTATTTTGAGTGCTTTAGGTCATTTGAGCATTGCTTGGTATGGTTGTAGTGTAAAGCCCTTGACTAGCTTTGTATTTCAAGTCTCTTGGCATGCTTTATTTGAGCCTTTTGCATGGCATAGCATCATTTGATAGGTAATTTCAAAGCATGTAGCATTGTCATGTTCTCACTTCTTTCACTCTTTGAGTGCCTTTAAGGGTTATGCATTATTGCCTTGTTTGTGAGCCAATGTGTATGCATGCATGCCTAGACTTTTGAGCTCCCATCTCAGCATGTTTTGGTCTTTGTTTTGACCTATTTGAGCTCTGTTTATGGCTGATTCAATCATTTGTGCCATGTATCGCATGCCTCTTGTGTAGTCCCTCTTGGTGGCCTTGTGCCTTAGGACCTCCTAGCATGCTATGCTTATGTTGTTTGGATGATTTGGCATCATTTCATACATGATTTCAGTGCTTATAGTGTAGCTACACTCTTACATTTGTCACTCCTTGAGCACTTTTGAGAGTTGTACTCTTATGCTTAATTGGTGAGTCAATGCATGAGCATGCATTTTCTAGCCTTTCATGCCATCTTTTAAGAGTGTTTTGGCCATTGTCTTGGCATGCATGAAGTCTATTTGGGGTTGTTTTAGTCCATTGTGCATTGCATTGTATAGCCTTAGTGTTGTGTGCCTCAATGCTTAAGGACTTTGTTTTGACATGCTCATGTTGCATTATGTTTGGATAGGGTGTTAATCCAAACACGAGAAACGAGGGACATTTTATACTTGAAGTGATGAAATGTGCCTCATTTCTTGGTCACCGACCCTCTTGATCATGCATAATAGAGGTTAAGGCCCTTATGTGTTATTTGTGCATTCATTTACATTGAATTGTGCAATCTTGGCTTCTCAGCCACCGTGCATTGCAATGCTTAGTTGGTAGCCCGAGAGTCGAGAATCACACTCCCTTGAGCTTAAGAAATGATAAGGAGGGTGGTTGTGCACACATATCTTGCAAATATACTGTCGTGCCCCTTCTTGTTCTCTGTTGCAGCAAACTAGAGTTGGGCAGCATTTTCTGGTCGGCCGACCAGTAAAAGTGGCTAGCCGACCACTTTTTCTGGTCTGCAGCAAATGTAAGTGGTCTACAGGTGGTCTACAACACTAATAAGCGGTCGGCAGCCTTCCTAGAAGTTCCTATGATGGAGTAGAAGCTATCTGGAGTTTTGTGCAGTATTCTGAAAACAAATGCAAACAGAGGCAAGTTGGGGCATAGTGATGGATTTCTAAACGAGGCGATCGAGCATGCATGCACCTTCTACTTTCTTGAACAGAGCTGGGGTAGCCTCATTTATAGCTTTTCTTGTTGTTTAGCTTGAATTTGTAACTTAATTAATTTGTTGATTAGTTGAAGTACTGTAACTTGTTGATTTGTAACTAGTTGTAGCTAGTCATTCAATTTATGTTGCGTAATAATTAGTCTAATTAACATAATTAGATTAGTTGCTTAGCTTAGCTTAGATTAGCTTAGCTTATCATCCGAACCCTCCATCGAGAGGGCACAACTGTTGTAATAAGCGTGCGTGTATGTAATGCATGTCTTCCAATCCCCATTTCTTTCTCCCTTTTACTTATCAGCTTTTGATGGTTAGTTTTAGAGCATGTTTCAATCAGTATACTTATGCTTCACATGTTTGTTTTCATCTATCTTGCATGCACCGGGCTCGACGCATCATACAAACTGCATTGTATTTCAATACCAATCTGAATACATGTTATCAAGTTGCATTCACATGACATCTTAGAATAGTCGAACCTATTTTAGTTGCATTTTGCATGTGTTGCATTAGGCATTGTTGACATAGCTAGGATCATGCATGATTACTAACTAGCTTCTTTTTTGGCTCGGAGTACACTGTGATTGTTTATGCTTTAGCATCCTTGCATGGATGTGTATTTTGCCATGTATAGCATGCTTGCCATGAGGCTATTTGCTTTACTGTTTAACTGTATGAATGCTTGTGGATGAAGGCTTCATTGCTTGAATTGGAACAATTCATCAAAATGTGCATTTTAAGTCCACTTTGCGGAGTGGCAAAATCATGTTGTTTTCTAAGCCCACTTGACGGTGGCAAATCTACGTCTTAGCCTACTTGCGAGTAGCACTTTCAAACCATTTTCAAAAAACAAATACGAGATGTTTTGTTCCAATTCTTGCGATTGAGTCTATACTTGTATGCTGTGCGCATCCCATAGTAAGGTTAGCTAATAAACCAAAATAAAAGCACATGTGTTTTCAAAAACAACATATCATTTTAGTAGAAGCCAATCCTTTGATCGGGCGAGCGGGGGTGCTCATTTCAGGACCTTCCCCTCTCGTACCCAAGTTCCCGAGCCGAGGCAACTTTGGTGATGACGTACACGTGGCCTTAAGCACCAGTCAGGGTTTTCTAAATTTTCCAAAATAAAATATTTAGGTGGCGACTCTGAAATCTGGCAAAGCAGTCCATGTTTGGCGCTTTTTGATTAAAATCGATTTTCCAAAACGATTTGTCGAATTTGGACTCTTTGGTGATTTATCAGTCTTACATTGCACTTTGTGATATTAGATTCAGAACCGTAACAAGAGTCCAAACTGTAGTAGCTAGAACTACAATTCGCGCCGTCGCGCGCAGAACGGAGTTCGGGCGATCTACACCATGGTTCGGTCTTGGTTTGGAAAATTTGGGAATCAGTCTTTGCAGATTAGTTTCGGATTTGAGTTCACAGTTCTGGATTATAACCTAGTGGAGCCGTATGTTACTTAAACCATATACATATCATACTCCTTGTTGCCGTTATTGCCATTCTTGTATCTATTCCTATTGCTTTTTTTAATTATTTAACATAATTTTAGTTTTATAATTGTTGTTGCCATGATAAAATATTTGTTTGATGGGAATTTTTTACTTACTACATGTTGAACCATATATTTATTTACCAGATATTATATTTGTTCAAGTTATATTTCAAAAAAATTTAGGCAAATTAATGTTGAACAATTTATGAGAGGTTGACTTTTTTTGAAAATGTTATATGATTTTATTTGTGAATAGATTGTGTGAGAATCGTAATTTCAAACCAAGCCAAACCATATTTAAATAATTTTGTTCATATTGATTTTATAATTTAAATAAATTGATTTATTTCCATAATTAGTCCTGATTTTACCTTCAAACCAAATCAATCCAAACTATACTCATCCCTAAAAAGGCTCAAACCCATTTTCTGTTAAATTTCCATCTTTATGTTCTTCAATAACTCCCATATTATCTATGGAATATTCATTCCAACCAACTTCTCTCCACTTGCAGTTAAATCTTCATCTATTTGTGTTACTTTGTATCAAGAATTACAAAAAATGAAAAAAATATAAAAAAATCAACAATCAACAATCAAACAATCAGATTTTATAATAAATGAAAAAATTTTAATCAAATAAAAACAATACCTACATAAAAAAATAAATAAATAAAAATCAAGAATTGTATTTTGTTATAAATGAAAAATTATAAAACCAAATAAAAGCAAACCTTCTTTAGGAGACTCATTTAAGTCAAAACAATTTCTTGAAATGCAATGAGGAATCTCACTTGTAATCAAATCTTTATCCATGGTTGGCGGAGCTATGAAGAGACTACGGGATCACGTGCCCCATCTTAGGTTTTACAAATTGCTTTTTTTTTTCTTTTTTTAGCATATAAGAAAAAATAATTAATCAATAAAAAAATTATATAGAAATAGCATTTAAAATAATTTCTTAATGATATTTTTCAAATTATGAAAATAATGATGGTTATTTTGATTGAAAATGAAAAAATTACAACAAATCACATTATTAAAAAAATTTAATGCAACAGTGATATCAAACCATCACTTACATTTAAACATAGTTAACCCCACTACGAAAATAAGAAATCGTTGAATTGTTAATTATATTTAACAAGTGTGATTGACCTTCTATGCGTTATTTTACTATTGATTAGTGATATCATATATCGATGATAATATAATATCACTATTATTTATATATTATTATATAATCTATTATAAGACATATAAGACTCTTTTGCATTGTCCATAATACACTAATTATAAGTAACACTATATATTTCCAAATCTTTCAAAAAGTCAATTGTAAAAACAAATAATTTAAAAATTTTATATTAAATATTTATGATTTTATACGTAATATTAATTTTAAAATATTATCTATTGTTTTTGATTATGAGGAAAAAAATTTTAAAATTTTAATTAACAAGTGTCCCTTCTAAATTATTTTTCTGGCCCCGCCATTGTTGCTATAAAAATTACAAAAAGACTTTAAAAAATAAAAAATATATAAAAAAAATAAGAAATTCAACATCATATCTCAATGTATATATATGAATTAAATAAAATGATTTTTTTTTTCCCCCTCTTTATGTATTTTATCTAACTTTCCATCTTGCTATGAAGAAAGCAGAACTTCAGCTGCAGAACTTCAGCTGCAGAACGTGGTATTGAGGAAAAGCTAACGAAAATAAGGCGAAAGGTTTTTAGAAGGGTGGGGAACGAAAAGAAAAACGGTGGTCTCATACGCATTAATTAGTATAGTAATTAATGTATGAATTAGTGTTATGTAATTATTATTGATCTCATCTATTATACAAATTATAAATATTCAAAACTTTTAAAATTATGTCACATCATCTGTTGGTACACTCGTTGACACGCTAATTGGTACACATAGCATTATTCAAAGAAAAACAATGGTTCTATATGTACCAATTAGTGTACCAACTAATGTACCAACTAATGTTATGTCATTATTATTGACCCTACCGATTATACAAATTACAAATATTCAAAACCTTTAAAATTATGGCATATCATCTGTTAGTACACTAGTTAGTATACTAATTGGTACATATAACATTATTCAAAAAAAAAAATAGTGGTACTACATGCACCAATTAATGTACTAACTAATGTACCAATTAATGTTATGTCATTATTACAGACCTTACCTATTATACAAATTACAACTATCCAAAACTTTTAAAATTATGCTACATTATCTATTAGTACACTGATTAATACATATAACATTATTAAAAAAAAAACAAAAGAGACAAAATAAATAAATAAGGGTGTTTTCGTCCCCCTGATTTTTTTACAACCACATAGGGGAGTTCAAAAATCTAAATCTCCCGCTCAATCCAACCAAATCGACCCAAAAATTAATGAAACGGGGCGATTTCGCAGCACAAGCGAGTTGGTTGCGGGTGTAAATTAATAAAATTTTTAAGTGATCGGTCGGTTATCGAGTTTGTGAGAAATTCACCTGTTTAATCTAAACCGATCGAATTTTAATAATTACACAAGTGTTTCCATACAGGTGGCAAGGTTTTGTTGTATATATAATATTATATTTTAGCTTCACCATGATTTTTCTGCACTCTCTCTCATCAGATCAAGAATTGGTTGCATCAATATCAAAAAAAGTTTACTTAGTTGGTACTATTATGTCTCTACACTCTCTCTCATCAAATCAAGATGTGGTTATAAATATACTAAAAATAAAATAAAGATTGATTGCGTCTGTATCTATGCATTGTGACTTTACATTCTCTCTTATAAAATCAAAAAATTTGGTATATCTTTATCTATGTCATAATTGCTTTATATTCTCTCTCGTAAAATCAAGATATTTGATTACGTAAATATCAAATATATATATATATATATGTATATATTTGACCACACAATCAAATGAGAAACTCAGTTGGAGAGCACCGGTAGAATAAATTAAGTCTAACAACCTACACAAGAAGATAAGAGTCCGGCGATGGTTCGTCCACCGGAAAGCACTCCGACGATCAAGTCAGTAATCAATATCTCTCACAGATAACAAATTGTGTTTAAACTCACAAAAAAGAACTTACCTCAGACCCACAAAGGTGCCTTGCTGTTATAACCAGCAATGACCTGGTCCCTTTAGAAGCCTCACTCCAATGGACTCAAGCTTAATGCTCATCCTGGACCTTCAGCTAGATAGGGACAAACTCTCCTTGAGCCTTATCCTTATCCAGACTGAGATCATCCCCTGTTCTAGGACTCTTGTCCCTTATCTGCTTATCTCGGATTCTGGCATCTCTACAGATAACCTTGGCCTAGCTGAGATCATCTCGACAGTGTGACCAAGCCACATGGCACTTCGGTTGACACTTCGGCGTCACCTTTGCCACGTGTTGTCATTCACAAAATATGTCCCCACAACTATCCCTTTAGGTTCTATTACCTCAGCAACCTAAGGTAATGGAACTTACATCGTTTGTCCATATAGCATGTCAGCTAACAATCCATTCATCTCTCCGACCGAGATCATGACTCGTCGACTTCAAGTAACCAAAACTTTGCTGCCTATTCTATCAAGGACCAAGAACCAAGAATCAAGCTCTTTGAGCATTTCAACCAAGGTTATAGCCTCATTACTTCAAGAATTTCAAGAATTTCAAGAGTTTCTAACTATGCATGAGCTATCACGTACAGTCTTTTCAACCGTTTCTTCCACATGTCCCATTCTTACTAGTTCATTCTTGATGCGCGTTATCAAGTCACGTCGTTTCTGCCCATGTCGCCTGACAAGCACGTCATCCAAGGCTAATTATGTTTTGCCAAATTTTCATATTTTTGACAAAAACCCTTTTCTCTTTCTTCGTTCATTCACTTCTCATTCTCTCATTTTCTCTTTGCTCAAGCTCTCTCTCTAAACTCCCAAACCTCCATTACCGCTTCTTCGAGCTTTCTACAACTGCTCCATCCACTGCCGCCGGCAAAGCATCCATTGTTCTGCTTTAGTGTTTGTCATTGTCTGATTCCTGCAAGTATTATTCCCGCGTCGTTTTCTCTGCTTTACTTGGTAAGTTCTCTAATTTCTTCAATTCTTCTTTCAGCTCTTTATTGTCCTTCGAGCATGTCTTTGTTTCTGCAATATCTCTTATTCTTGGATTTGCTTTGCACTGTATTCGTAGTTGTACTCTGTTTTCTGTGTTTTATTTCATGTTCTGAATAGTATGAGCCATTTTCCGTTATTGAATCTGCCTTGTTCTTTGAAATTCGTCACTGTATTTTTGGAGTGTTCAATAGTATTGTTATTGCACATTTGTACACAATGTTCACAAATTTGACTATTCTGTGCATGAAATTTTGGTTTCTTGTTCCCTCATTTCTTTTCTGTGGTTCTGAATCACACTTCTCTATGTTTTCTTGGTGCATTTTCCAGATTCTTGCCACCGATTCTTGTTTCTGTAGTCCTAGGCTTGGGATTTGGTTTAGAACCCTATTCTTTAGGAAAACTGAAACAAAAACCCTATCTAGGCCACCAGAAACGCTTCTTGAGTTGTTTAGCCGAGATCTTCGGACCTTTACCAAGCTTGTTACCAAAAATCTGCTTCTAAAACCACTTTAGCCAAGATAATGGGTAAGTTCAAGTGGAAAGTAGGCAACCCTTCCAAATTAGAATACTTTAGGCAAGAGTTTTCTAGTCCAGTCGACGTTCAACTCCGATTGGCTGGAGAGGATGACTCTATTATGCTGGGAAGGATTACATGCCTTTCCCAGTAGTCTCTATTATTGAGGGCGAAGTCAGGTTTCCCCTTAACATCCTCTTTAGAGAAGTCCTCCATTACTACAAGCATAATCCCATGCAACTGGCCGTTAACTCTTTTAGGATCATCAATGGCATTGCCGAGCTGGTACGTCGGCAGAGTACCAGAATAACCCTATATGATATTCAGTACTGCTATACTATATGTGGTCTCAAGACCAACACTGGCTACACATATTACCTCAAGTCGAGATCTACACAATACAAGTTAATAGCCGACATTCCAGACTCCAATAAGGGCATGGCAGACGACTACGTAATTGTCTCAAGCAATTGGGAGTTCGCGCCAGATGATGAGCTCCACCTTTTCCATTGCACCGTGAAGTTTTTAGGGATGACAAGGGTAAGAACTTAGTTTCCCCCCCTCCCTCCTAAAGTCCCTTCTCTACTGCCTTGTTTAACAATCTTTCTGTTAATTTGTTCTAATGCTCTCTTTTTTTTTGTTTTTGCAACCCTTTCTCAGCCAGAAAACAACTTCCAACAGACCTACGTACCAAGCAAGGACTTAGTTCGCCTTCTCAGCTTACCCATTGAAGTCCGTAAAGCTCTAATACTTCTCAACTACATCCCAACATATCGGAGCCCTCTACCCTACATCCCTCGAAAAAGCAAGTCTCGTTCGTTTGCCACAACTCCTCCAGCTGCTTCATCTCCAAGGCCAGATCAGAACTTCCACATCTGATCCAGCAGAGCAGCCATTAACTTTTGCCCTTCAGCTAATTCCTACAACCTAGCGCTAGCACTGACGTTGAGCTCTTGCTAATGACCCTGCCAGCAGAACTTATAGCCGCAGATATCGAAGTCTTGTTTTCTCAGCCACTGACCTATCAAACCATCCAATTACCCTGTCGGCAATTCATTTCGACCCCAGAGTCACTTTTGCCACTAGCGCTAACGAAATGGGCCATGCAAAAATTGTTCCAAATGATCTTCTCGCCGATATCCCTGGCGTGGTGTCGGTCCATTCTTCTTCACCATCCCAATCCCAACCAAAGCCAAAAGCCAAGAGGGTAAAAAGGGCTAAGGCTAAAGCCACCGCCACAGAAGTGGAGTCAGAGGACACAGTGCAAATTTCTGAGTTTGCTGAAATCGAGAAAACTGCTTCCGTGGCCGATAAGAGGCCTGCTGAGGCCGAGCCATCAAACAAACCACAAAAAAGGCCGAGGTCCGAAGATGTGACTCACCCTGGTGTTTTTTATGCTGACGAGCCCTGGGTTCCAACCGTCAAGGTCGGAGACCAACCTTTGCTAGTCAGGGATAGTGCCCTCAACAATGTCAAAGTTGGTGCCGCCCTTTCTACCGTCATTCTGCTACAAGCCGACCTCAACCGTATGGCCGAGCTAACTAAGTATAAGAACTACGCATTAGTGATGCAGCATTGTTTTCTTGTAAGCTTGTATACTTTGTTTCTTTTCATTCAATTTCTAACTTATTTTTTATTTGTACTTAACCAAAGTTTTCTATTTTCCTTTTCGCAGGTCATTAAGCAGGCTCACTCCTTCACGGTCAAAATCGAGAAGTTTAAGAAGGAGTTGACCAAGAAGACTAAGGAGGTAGCCAAGCTCCTTACCTCGCTAAACCAGGCCAAGGCTTGCATCCAAGGTCTGTTGGACTAGGCCAAAGCTGCCCAACTAGCCTAAAGCAAAGCCGAGGATCATGCCAAAGCTGCCGAGAACGCTGCCGAGGTCGCCAAGGTCGAAGAAAAAGAAGCAAAAGAGAAGGAGGCCCAGGCCTAGGCCTAGACCGAGCTTCAAACGGCGCTGGCCACAAAAGTGGCCGAACTCAAAGCTGCCGACAATAACACCTACGTCGAAGGGGCAACCGACGTCCATGATGCCTACAAAAAGCAAGTCAATCAGGCATGCAACAAGGTTACACCCTTAGCTGGATGGTTGCTTTGAAGGAGTTGGCCATCCCGGACAACTCACCTCTTCAGGATATAAGCCGACTTATCATGTCATTCCTTCCTACTCCAAGCCAATCTGAGGATGAGGCTGAGGGAGAAGAAGAAGCCGAAGCCGAAGTCAATGCTAAAAAATCTGCTAGGGCCAAGTTCGCAACTCTGAATGAGTAGGTCCTGGACTTGACTCAGGATGAAGAGGAGGATGAGGTCCTTAAAAATATCTCTACTGAAAAAACCACATCTAAGGCCGAGATTGCTTCTACTAAGAAGAGTCTAGACCAAACCTTTCTTGAAATTGATGCCGAGATAGCAGCCGAGAATGAGGGAGCTCTGCCAACCAAGGCCAACACAATGCCAATAGCCGAGGTTGAGCAATCCGAAGTTAATGCCAATGTTTCCAGTACTTAAGGATTTTTTCTTTGCTTGTACTTTTTTCTTGAACAGATGTAACTTTTTGGAAATTTGAACAATGATAGTTTTAATTTGGCCAATGTGCCCTCTCCTCTGTAGTTTGAACAAGTTTCTTCTATGAATGTATGCTTCTTTTTCTCCAAGTGTTGAATGCTTCTCTGTGTGTATGCTTACTTCATTGTTTCTGTATCTTGCATGTTTCCATACTTAAAATATTTTTGTAATTTTTCCAAGTATACCTTAACTGTGTAATCACTTCGGGTTGGAACACATCCGACATGTATCACCTCGAACCCACTTACCTTCGAGTTCACCTTGGTTGGTCTTCTCGGACCTACTTACCTCGGAGTTCACCTCTTGCTGTGATCTCGGCCAATGGGCACTTCAATGACATTCTTTGAATAATCAACAAGTATTGTTTCCTTACTTGTACTTTCTGTCTTTTATCAAGACTTCACCATTCTAACCCTTCCAAGTTTGACAACCTGGTTAGTGATCTTGGGTAACAAACAATTCAAATGTCCTTTATCTGGATACTTCGGCTGACTCCAACTTGTAAATTTTTTCAAAAGTTCCAACAAGTGTCAAGTCTATTCCTACTTCCTGCCCCCCAATGTGAACCTAAGTACCACTTATGTTCACATTGAGCATGCAACTCCAATTTTTTTGCCAACGTCTGATTCAATCAAAGATTAGTCGAGGTTTTCCACCTCAGTTTCTCTGTTAATCTAACTAAATCAAACTTAGTTCAACTCTGTCATCGTGGCAAGTCTAAGTTATTCGTCATGTTTCATTCGGATACATCGCCAACTTAGTTCAACTCTATCATATGGCAAGTATAATTCAACTCTACCATATGATAAGTCTAAGTTATTCGTCATGTTCATTCGGAAATATCGCCAACTTAGTTCAACTCTATTATATGGCAAGTATAATTCAACTATACCATATGATAAGTCTAAGTTATTCGTCATGTTTCATTTCAGAAACATCTCCAACTTAGTTTAACTCTATCATATGGCAAGTATAATTCAACTCTACCATATGATAAATCTAAGTTATTCGTCATGTCTCAATCGGAAACATCTCTAACTTAGTTCAACTCTACCATATAGCAAGTTTTGGTTCAACTCTACCATATGGAAAGTCTAAGTTGTTTATCATGTTCACCTTGGGAACATCGTCATAAGATTGTTCAGTCCTATCGCAAGAGTATCAACAATAATTCATAAAAAGAAATTCGAGCTAGCAGTTTATTAATACTTCGGCTAATAAAATCATTACATAAAACTCAAAAAACAGAAAATTAATGGTAAAAAAAACTTCAAATTGCTTATGTTCCAGGGTCTTGGCAACTCTTTGCCATCAGTGTCATCAAGTCGATATGTCCACAACACATTGGGCAATTCTTCTGCCCACTTTCCCTTGGCTGTTTCCAGACTTTTCTTGATTCCATCCAAGATGGTTTTGTTAGATGCTTCTGCCTGACCATTACTCTGGGGAAAACTAGGAGTAAAGTAATAGTTCTTAATCTTGTACTTTGCATAGAAGCTCTTAATCAGCTTACTGTCAAACTGAGTGCCATTGTCTGCTATAATGGCTCTTGGAATCCCAAGCCTGGTGATTATGTTCTTCCAGATGGAGTTCTTCACATCAATATCTCGAATCTTCACAAGAGGTTCAGCCTCTACCCACTTTGTAGCGTAGTCTGTGCCTTCTGGCAAGAACTTTCTCTGCCCAGTTGCCTGGGGCAGTGGTCCCACTAGGTCCATGCCCCATTGGGCAAACGGCCAAGGACTGGACACTGGGTTCAAATCTGCTGCTGACTGATGTATCAAATGTGCAAACCTTTGACACTTCTTGCACTTCCTCACATAGGTTTCAACATCTTTTTGCATGTATGACTACTAGTATCCCTAGGATATGGCTCTATGGGCAAGTAATCTTCCCCTTGTATAGTTTCCACAAACTCCTTCATGGATCTCATATAAAGAGTCCCCTACCTGAGAGGGATGCACACACCGAAGTAGAAGTCTAGTGAAGGATCTTCTGTATAAATGGCCTTTTGCCGACAGACAAAACCTGGCCAACTTCAACCTGGTTTTGTGTGCCTCATTTCTGTCATCTGGAAGTATGTCTTCTTTGAAAAACACAACTATGGTGTCCATCCAGCTAGGACCCATTTTGACACGCATTGCTTCATACTCTGTTATCAGAGACTCTACGTTTGTGCCTGACAAATAATCAACCATTACTATCCTAGCCTCACCTAATTTCATAGCACTAGCCAGGTTAGCCAAGGCGTCAGCGTGGCTATTGTCATCTCGGCTAACCTGCTGTAGCCGAAAATTTTCAAATAGTGTTAGCAACTTGACAACCTCCTTGACATAGGCTATCAGCCTTTCATTTCGGGCTGCATACTCGCCCGTTGCTTCATTCACAATAAGTTGGGAGTCACAGAAGACTACCACCTCATTGGCTTCCATGGCTGCTGCTAATTTCAGTCCAGCAATCAGCGCATCATATTCTGTTTCGTTGTTTGAGGCCTTAAACCCCAAACAAATAGATTGCTTTATTATTCGCCCATCTGGCGATACTAACACCACTCTTGCCCCATCTCCCTGCCGATTTGAGCTTCCGTTGACAAGAGCCGGAAGGAGTCGCCGATGTAGATGTCGCAGGGTTTTGGTTTCTTTACCTTCTTCTAGTTTACTAGAGTGGAGTCCTTTGGCCTTAGCTAGGTCTCTTCCTATTTCTTGGACATCCTAGGCTGCGGCTCACTGAAGCTCGTCTTGGGATTGCGCCAAGAGTGAACTCGGTTAGTACCTGGCCCTTGATTGTTGTTCTAAACCTGAACTCCAAGTCGTATTGGCCCAGCACCACTGTCCATCTAGCTATTCTGCCTATCAGATCTCCATACTGCAACAGGGACTTCATGGGATGCTCAGTCAGTACCACAATCTTGTGGGCTTGGAAGTAGTGATTTAACTTTTTAAAAGCCATCACCAGGGCTAGTGTCAATTTTTCCAGGGGCAAGTACTTAGTTTCTGCACTTGCTAGGGTTTTACTCACATAATATATTGCCTTTTGCTCTCCCTTCTCGTCTCGAATTACAATCGCGCTTATTGCATAGTCTGAAACTGCCAAGTATATAAACAATTCTTCTCTAGGTATTAGATTTGATAGAATTGGAGCTGTTGTCAGCTACATGTTCAAGTCGATCAAGGCGACTTCGCACTCTTCTATCCACAAGAAATCTATAGCCTTCTTTAACAATTGAAAAAATGGTTTGCATTTATCAAAATTTCAACTGCTAAATCTATTCAAGGCTACTGTCTTGCCAGTCAAAATCTAGACCTGCTTGGCTAATGTTGGGCTTTTGAAATCAAGGATAGCCTTGATCTGATCTGCGCTTGCTTCTATGCCCCTCTTGGTGACCAAGTATCCTAGGAACTTACTAGACCCGACTCCAAATCCACATTTCGAAGCATTGAGTCGGAACCGATATGTTCTTAGGATGTCAAAGACTATCTTCAAGTCGGCCAAATGACTTCTAGGTTCTTTGGTCTTCACGACCGTGTCATCAATGTAGACCTGTACTGTCTTCCAAATCAAATGCTTAAACATCTTGGTCAGTAACCGCTAATAGGTTGCTTCTGCATTCTTTAACCTGAAAGGCATCACTCTGTAACAATAGAGTCCTTTTTGGGATGATGAATGTCGTCTTCTCTTCATCCGAAGCATATATTGCTATCTGATGATAACCTTTGTATGCGTCCAGGAAACTCATCCTCCCATGCCCTGAAGTGCCATCTACTAACTGATCAATTTTTGGCAATGGGAAACTGTCCTTAAGGCAAGCCTTATTCAGGCTAGTGAAGTCCATACAGACCCTCTACTTCCTGTTTTTCTTTTTTACAACTATTATGTTGGATAGCAAGGTTGGGTAGTTCACCTTTTGAATGGCCTTAGCTTCCAACAGTTTGTCCACTTCCTCCTCAACTGCTTCCACATGTACTAATGTCGGCCTCCTCGCCCGCTGGATGACAAGTTTAGTCAACCTGTCTACATTGAGCCTATGGTAAGTGACCTCGGGGTCGATGCCTGGCATCTTATAGGGCATTTAGGCAAGCACTTCTATTTTTGCTAATAAGAAAGCCTCCAACTCCCTTTCCTCCTCATCGGCTAAGCCTGAGACGAGAAGGAAGAAGTGCTCTCCATCATTTTCTTGGACCAGAATTTTCTTCAAAGTGTCCTCACTCTTGTTGGCTGATTCTTTGCCGACATCATCTAGGATCTCCATGTCCTTGTTTTCAATTTCTACTGTCTCTACTTCTCGCACATTGCAGGTGGACTTCATTGTTGCCATGGAGTAATTTTTTTCCTGCACTTGATCCCCTCTAACCTCATCAATCCCATGTTCGGTAAGGAATCGCAACAGCTAGTGCAATGTTGAGGGAACAACCCTCATTGCATGCAACCATGGTCTACCCAAGATAAAATTGTAAGGGGAGGGGATTTCAATTACAATAAACTTTGTGATTACCTTCTTCGTGCCTGCCTGCACCTCCAAATTCGTGGCTCCTAAAGGCCACGTCGACCTTCCGTTGAATCCAACTATTGAGCTATTGGATTGTTCCAGATCATCGGGGTGAAGGCCAAGTTCCTTGTAACATTTAATATACATAATGTCATAAGAACTACCTTGATCAACTAGTATGCGTCTTACTTGGCACTCTCCAATCTTCAACGTTATCACTAAGGCATCGTTGTGTGGATACTATATCATATCCAGGTCTACCTCCGTAAAAGAGACTAGTGGTCCCTGGTACTCATTCGTGCTAGGCTTCTTTTGCTAGACCTGATACATATGCTGTAGGTGTCTCACTCTCTAAGTCTCCTTTCGTACATCATTCTTATTGACCTTCGAGTGAATCATATTGATCACCCGAGGTCCATCTGCTTGCTGCGGTGACGATGGTGCTGCCGGTGCTTGGAGTAACCTTGCTTGCTCTTCCGTTGTCCTGGCCTCTCTATTAGGTCTCTCAGTTGACCTTGTTTGACCAGATCCTCCAAGTGTGTCTTCAGAGCCCTACATCCTTGAGTGAAGTGCCCATCCTTATTATAGTAAGCTCAATGCTTCCCAAGACTCCTTCTCATAAACTCGCCAGGGATTTTCTCCGGCGCTCTATAATACGGTTGGTTTTTAATCCTTTCCAGAACTTTGTAGACCGGGATCCTGAATACAGTTGTGCCTGCATGTGCATCCCTTAACCCTGTTTCCTACCTATTAAAACCAGTGTTACCTCGGCCTTGTTTCGGCAAGCCGTTACTCTTCTCTTGTTTTGGTGCCTGTATCCCCTGCATATCCTCTTCTGCTTTGGCATACTTCTCGATCTGTGCCATGAGCTCCTCTATACTTTTTGGTAGAGTTTTTGCTAGCGATTTTTGAAGAGGGCATTCATCATCCAAACCATTCTTAAAAGACACGACCGCAAGCTCCTAGTTGCAAGTAGGAATTCGGTTGAACACCTCGTAATATCTCTTGGCGTAAGCCTTGAGGCTTTCACCCTCACTAATGTTCAAAGCCAATAAGGAGTCCACCCTTAATGGCTACAGCTTGTTTGTTACAAATCTAGCCATAAACATCTCGGCTAGGTCTTCCCAACTCTTCTGAGTTCCTTTTGGTAACTTGTGGAACCAATCCGATACGATTTTCCTAAAGGATGAGGGGAACACCTTTCACAACAACTGCTCGTTCCTGCTATACAAAGCCATTGAATTTAAATATAAGCTGACATGAAAGTTCATATTAGACTTACCGTCATAAATCTGGAACCTCGATATATGGAACCTGTTTGGGGCCTCAAACCTATCTAACTCCACTGAGAACGGCGTTCTCGACTTGACGGGGGATGTGACCTTGGCGTTGAGTCGCTTACTTTGGAGATAGTCTCTCAAATCCTCCTTCGTTCGATCAAGAGCTCAGCTATCAATAGATTTCAGCCTTTTTGGCGCGCTGCTCCCAGTGTCATTGTGTGTCCTCTTGGACTTCTCTTCATTCAGTGTATGAAAACACAGGCCCTTCCCCTGGATATGCCGAGGTTCTCAGACATAAGTTCCCTTGGTACGAGTCATCTTCTATGACTCACCTCTCACTGACTCTGCTCGCTCGACATCCCGTGAAGGCCGATGTGAACGCTCTTTTTCTTTGCCATGCTGCGAGACTATTGGGATTGTTTTCTGCCCCCCTTTTTGGGCGACAGTCTTTGTTGCTGGTACCGGCGTGTCCTGCAATGGGAACAGTGGATGCATCACGTTGTTCTGCATCATGAAGTTGACAACTGACTATAGGTCTACTAACTTGTTTGCCATTCCTCTCCCCTGGCCATCCATCATCAAGAATCTATCATTCTATACTTGGAGGTTGCTTTCGTTGTAATACTCATCTTGGTCAACTTTTTTTGGGGCGTTACCCTCTTTACCAACGTCCTTCTCCCCAAGATTCAGATCCTATGCTCCTTCGTTGCAGTTTCTTCCCCGACGTTAGAATCTACATGCTCACCACTCTCACTGTGGATGTCGTTCCCAATATTTTCTTCCTGCCCGTTGTTGACCATCTATTCTTCTTAAGTTTCCACAGGCGGTGCCAAATTATGGATGTTGATTTTTGACCACGCAACCAAATGAGAAACTCAACTGGAGAGCATCGGCAAAATAGATTAAGTCCAACAACCTGCACAAGAAGATGAGAGTCCGGCAATGGTTCGTCCACTTGGGGGCACTCCGACGATCAAGTCAGTAATCAATATCTCTTACAGATAACAACTTGTGCTTAAACTCACAAGAAAAAACTTACTTCAAACCCACGAGGGTGCCTTGCTTTTATAACCAACAGTGACCTAGTCCCTTTAACAACCTCACTCCAATAGACTCAAGCTCAACGCTCATCCTGGACCTTCAGCTAGATAGGGATAAACTCTCTTTGAGCCTTATCCTTATCCAAGCTGAGATCCTCCCATGTTCTAAAACTCTGGTCCCTTATCCGCTTATCTCGGATTCCAGCATATCCGCAGATAACCTCGGTCTAGCCGAGATCATCTCGATATCGTAATCAAGCCACGTGGCTCCTCAGCTGACACTTCGGCATCACCTTTGCCATGTGTTGTCATTCACAAAATATGTCCCCATAATATATATATATATATTGATGTCAAAATCAAATCTCTCATCTATCTCTCATCAAGATCACAAATCCTAACCCCTTTCTTTCTCTCTCTCACTCACGCACTTTGAACGGATCTTTCCTTTCTCCTCTCAAATCAAGTTCACAAACCCTAACCCTTTCCCAACTCTCTCACTCACTTGAACAATGAGCAGAGGCAAAAACAAAGTGGCAAAGTGGGTCTCTTCAATAACATAGGAGCAATTGTTTGCGGTGAGATTGCGATAGTAGGACACTCGAAAAATGCCTCTCTGACCTTTATTCGACCCCCCTTGTTGTTGATCTCTACCATTGCACTCATCATCAAGCCCCTAAAGCATCACAAGTTTGATCCCATGAAAATTTTGAAGTGTTTTAATTAATCTCATCCCTGTTTGTCTCAACATTTTTTTCAACTTTATTTTTTTCTCCTCTGTTTCTTGTAACGAAGCAAATGGGTCAAAAGCACCTGACCGCTACCGACTGCAAGTCGAGTGGGTTGTGTGGTTCGGTTTCGAACTAACCTTCGGTCAAAATCGAGTTGACTTTTGTTCAACCCGAACCTGTCGGTTCGAGTCACAGTTCAATGGTGAACTCGATTCGAACCAACCCGTGAACAACCCCATACATACGTTAATTTTACTATTTATTATGATGGTGGAGTTTGTTAGAGATATTTAATACAATAAATAATGTTTATGTAAATTTGTTACATTAATTTTACTATTTATTATGATGGACTAGATCGTGTTGTTCGAGCCAATGGGGTTCACCACGGGTTCTGTTTTGATAATCCGAACCATTCAATATGTAAAACTCATTGAGTATTTCATTCTTATAAAAAATCACATTGATCAGATACTTGTCGGATCAAATTTCTATCAACAATTTATTTTAAAAATCATATTTACCGTTAATAGAAATATGATTTGATCAAGCAGCTATCGATATTTGATTAACGTGATTTTTTGTAGGAATGAAGTACTCTACACATTAAATGGTTCGGATCATAAAAACACAATTCGTGATAAGCTCCCACAAACCCAACAATACGCGCTAGTCCAATCTCAAACTGTGGACAAGCCTGGCCCAATCATGAATTGTGATTTATTGGCAGAGGTAACAAGTCTAAAAGGAGTAATGAATAGTAATATTGTTATAATGTGAAGGTTTGTTGTTCCAGCTTTATATAGAAGAATGTAATAAAACTGAAAGTAATATGAGAGAATAGATTGAAATAAGGAAGAAACTAAAAAGAGATTTAGATAATTTATCAAAGGTGAAAAAGGGAAATAGCCATCTCCATATATGATGATAATCAGCTAGGAACAGGTTACAAACACTACAATGTAACTAACAAATTACATGAGCTCTCTTGCTAATGCTGACTAATCACAAAACAATCATTCAGAAAATAAGAATAAATGGCTTTTATTTCTATAAATCTCTCAATAATCATAAAATAGGCTAAAGAAGTCACTCAGATGGAATGAGGAGGTGGTGTAAGCTTGTGGGGTCCATGTTCATGTGACTTCTTTGACGGAGTTGGAGCCGGAGGCAACACCTTCCGCGGCGGCTTGTGGGAGTTGGCGGAATCAGAAAATAATCAGAAAGGATAGGTGTTAATTACAACTTCAAAAAAAAATTTCATAACTAATAATAAAAGATAATAATAATTTTTGAATTAATATTAACTTAAATAAATTATTATAAAAATATTTCACATAAAATTTTATAATTAATTTCGAGTAAAATCGAAAAAAAAGTATTGCATGTAACTAGTGTATCATGGACAATGTAAAAAAATTATATATTTAATTCGTAAAATAAATTATATAATAGTAAAATAAATCAAATTTTGTAAAAATTCATATAATAACACGTCATTATTGACATATGATATCACAAATCAATAGTAAAGTAACATATGAAGGGTGAACTCCACATGCAAATATAACTAACACTCTAGTAATTTTTACATATATATATATATATATAGTGAGATTAATTATATTTACATATCAATAATGATGAATATTACCTTTATGTTGAGATTTTTTTACAAAATTTTCATACATAAAAATATAATTTGTTGTAGTCATTTCATTTTTAATAAAACAATCACTATTGTTTTCATAAATTTAAAAATACCCTTGACATTTTATTTGAAATATTATTTTTGTTTAAAATTTTATTTATATACATATATAAAGTAAAAATAAAAATAAAAAAAATAAATTTAGGAGGACACGTGACCCCCCGGTCATCATGTGGCTCCGCCACTGGTGAGAGTATCCACCATGCTCTAGGGGAGGGTTTGCCACTGGAGAGTGTGCGGGGTGGTGACAATGGTGGTGGCCATGAGTTCGGGACTTATGTAATTTTTTGATAATTTTTTTTAATATACCTAACATTGCTAAAATTTAAATGAATCTATATGGGAAGTCATTTAATAGACTTGAATAGAATTTCAAATAATTCTTCACATATTCCATATTTGATTGTATAATTCACATTAGAAATCAGGTTGACATTGAGACTATCTTTTCACATTGTATAATTGTTTTTATTGTTGGAGTTCGAAGTGGTTTTGGCCCAATCCCCTCCCAAATGTGGGTATATTTTATTCGTATTTTATCTACTTTTTTTATTTTTCCTTTTCAAATCTCTTCTCAAATCTCCGAACCAAATACCGCATTAGTTTGAGCAAAATTTCACTTTAGTTTTTTGTAATTTTAATTTGAACAATTTGAATCATATACTTACAAATTTAATATAATGAGATCTCTTGGTACCATTACTATTAGAATTTTGAATGAAACAATTTCACCTGCAAAATTAAAGATATCAAAATGAAATTAAAATGAAATTACAGAACCACCAATATAGTAAATAAATTACAGTGATAGTCCATAGTATTTGAATTCCACTTTGCTGTTTCAAGTTTTTGCGCTGCCTACTTTGATTCCAAAGTATTGAAAGAAATGTCAATCTTACTGTGATTACTTTTTTTTGACTTTGCTTTGTTTTGTTTCTATTTTTCATTTATATGAGATTTGAAAGGATTGTACATTTTCAAAAGGCTAAATAATAAATTTAATCGTATCTGCAAGAAACAGAACAGAAGGATAAAAAAATAAAAAATAAAAAATAAAAAAATTTAAAAAAGCTAATGAATTCTGATAATCATATATAGGATACCTCAAAGGTAATTCTATTTACACATTAGTCATTGTCTCGATGCATACTATTTACTTTTAATTCATATTACACTCAATTTGAATATTTTGATTTTTTAAAATTCATATCATCAATTTTTAAATATGCCCAACAGCCACCACCTGCTAATACCACCAACTATTGTCCCTACCTAGGGGTGTGCATAATACCGCCGAAACCGTCAAAATCGCCAAAACTGCACCGAGTCGCACCGCCAAGGTAAATTCGTTATTATTTGCTAATCGAACCGTCGATTTTTGGTAAAAAAAATGACAAATTCTAGTGACACTTTTATCAATCCGCCGGTTTCTATTTTTCTTCCAAATCGCACCGACTAGCACCGCTATTAAATCATGCTTTATAAGATTCTAAAAATTCTTTTTTACTTAAGTTTGCTTGTTGTTCTATACCTTAGAATATAGTATTACATTACTGCTTGTTGTTTTAGTGATACTTTTATCAATCCGCCACCCGCCATACGATTTCTATTTTTCTCTCAAACCGCACCGACCCGCACCGCGCACACCCCTAAAATGTCCCTACCTCTTCCTAGTCCTATCGCCTCACCCTAACCCCCTATCACAATCGCTACTCCAACTCCCCCTCTCCAACCTCCACTACTTCTATTACCTACTCTTGACCCTCTTCTAGCACCCCTTCCTTCTCACTATTTCCCTCTCCAACCCTTTTCTTCACTCTTACGCTACGCTTACCTACCTTCCCTTACTTCCGCAACATCCTTTCCACTGTCCTTCTCAACTTTAGACCCTAGATAAAGAAAATGAGAGGGAAAAGAGGGGGCAAAGAAGAGGCGACAAGGCTAGGAAAGGGTGGTGACTGAGAGGGAGATTTATGATTTAGAATTGGGCCGAAATAACAACCAAGCAAGTTGGGTGCCAAATGTGGCATTGGGCCGAAGTGATCTGCAATCCGCCCAGAATTGGGCTATTAGGACTTGGGCCGGACAGGTGTTGGGCCAAGTATGCGCCGCCCAGTTCAGGAGAAGGTTGCTCGGTCAAGGCAACGCTTGGTTGGACCGAGCTACCTGTATGGCATCGACAACCGAGGTACCTATCTGCTCGACAGGAAGGCCGACCACGGTCAAGTTGAATGACCGGCGCCCGCAAAGGCCTAGTCAGCCGAAATACTCGTTTGCTCGGCAGAAGGACCGACCGCAGGTCAGCACGAGACGTGCCGGGCATGGCTTTGCCTGGATGCTGTTTAGCCCGGCTCTCTTGAGCTTAGCCAGTGAAGTTTTTGGGCATGTATCGTAGCCCGGCCATAAAGCAGCTCGGCTACCGAGCTCCAGCAGAGAAGGCTGGCAGTTGAGATTAGGTGATATTCAGCAAGGTTTACGCTGATAGATGGGACAACAGAGCCACGTGTCAGGAGATGACTGGGAGTGGATATGGGGCGCAGAGGGTATATAAGCACGTCTGCACCCCCCCCATAGGGGGGACGAACATTTTTTGTAAGAAAACACTTACACTCAAACACTCTCCTCTCTCTCTCTATATCCCAAGGTGTGTGCTAACTTGATCGTCGGAGGGGTTTTCCGGCCACACACCGCCGGGTAGCTCACTGCCGTTGTGCTTTCAGGTGATCGGATAGAAACGGAGCTTGGAAGAAAGGAGTACGGGCTTGCCAGAGTATTTGCTCCCCGTACAATTGGCGCCGTCTGTGGGAACCTTGCAGACAAAACCTTGTCTTCCACGCTCGTCTGACCGCCGGCTATGGCGAACAACGAAGAGTTTCCGTTGTCTGCCATCGACAGTGTTACTCTGGAGTCAGGTAGACGAAGAGAGGGGCATCCGGACGTCATTCCGATGTCAAACCCGAGACATTCTGGAGGACGGTCAGCGACGCGCGAGATAAGCGCGAAGGAGTCATGGTCATTCACGGAGCCAGACGACATCGGCGGCGGAGATTCCGACGCCAGCGCTCGGAAAACAAGCCGAAGGACCAGACGCCATTATTCGGCGCATGGCGGCAGAGATGGAGGAACCGGCGGCATGTCAAAGGAAAGGTGTAGCCGAGGGAGACCACGGTGGCGCACCCAACCCCGCCGTCGGTGGCTGAGTCGGCGACACACTCCGCTTCATCTCCATTACCGGTTTCTGTGGTTGGCGATTCTGATGTCCACGCAGAGAAGTCCAGCGCGCAAGATAGTACTTACCAACCCTCACGTCCGGCGACGACGTCGAGGTACTCCTATTCCGCTTGCACAGAAGACTTGTGGGCAGTTTTAAGGGAGCGGGCTCACCGGCGGGAGGCTCAAAGGATACCGGCGTTCCAGCGGTTATCCTATGGGGTTCACGCCAGCGAGGAGGTCGGAATGCCTCCACCCCGCCAAGCAGCACCGCTCCTGGTGGATTCCGACTTGGCAAGGTTGAGCGCTACCACTTTTTCCCTGGAAATAGAGACAACACCTCTTCCGTCGGGCTTCCACCAGCCAAAGTTCACATTGTACGACGGGAAGACGGATCCTTATATGCACGTAAGCCATTTCCGACAGGTCATGGCCGGACATAGGCAGAATGATGCTCTCATGTGCCTCATCTTTCCATCCAGCTTGGGCGAACTGGGTCTGAAGTGGTTCGAGAGGCTGCCGGAGGGGAGTATAGAGAGATGGCATCAGTTGGCCGAAGCCTTTCTGACACGCTTCAAAACCAACACCAAGACACCTAAGGAAGTGGATCACCTGTTGAGTGTCAAGATGGAACCGAGCGATACATTGAAGGCATACAACTCCAGATATTGGGAAACCTTCAATGAGATTTTGGATTGCCCGGTCAACCTAGCAATCACGCGAAGACAAGCGTGGACTCCGGTCGGACAAAGATCGCGAGACTTCGCTTACCATGCATCACCGACGTCCATGGGCTACTCATGCGGCGATTAACGAGCACATCCGGGTTGAGAATGATAAGCTTGGCGTCACCGCGAAGACAACTCCTAGCAACAGACAAGAAGACAAGAAAGTAAGGTGCACGCAGAGACAGAGTCCATCTCGCCAGTGACAGAGCAGAGGATTGCATCGCGTTCAATCGTAAGAACCGGGGTAGAGGACGACGTAACGACCGGGATGATTACAACTGTGATGATGCAGCGGATGCAACCAGAAGATTGAAGGCAAGGACTGGCATCACCACGATCTTCAAGATTCCAATCTATCGCATACTTAGTGAAATCCGAGACGAGGAGTATGTCCGGTTTCCTGCTAAGCTAGGCGACGGACAGAAGGGCTACAATCCACGGTACCGTTGCACATTCCACCGGGAGAGAGGCCACCGGACTGAGGATTGTTTGCCTTTAAGGCAACACTTAGAAGAGCTGGTCGCGGCCGGACACCTAGATCTTTACATTGACGGCGGCGTAAAGCCAAACCCAGCTCCGGTTGATCCCAGGGGACAGGATGATCGAGATGCACCGCCACAAGGAGTTATAAACGTCATCCACGGCATAGTGGAACCGGCGCGTGTTTGCGAACTCCGGGGTATGATCAAGAAAGTAGAGCATATGAGGGAAGTTTTGTCGGTACAGCCCGCCATCAAGAGGGGAAAAATCGAAGGGAAATATGTGATTAGTTTCACTTCAAGGGATCTAGAGCGTATACAGATGCCGCACAACGATGCCCTGGTAGTGACACTACGCGTCAAGGAATTTGATGTCAAAAGAATCTTGATCGATCAGGGAAGCTCGGTCGAGATCAAGTATTACGACGCGTTCAAGCAACTTAACCTCCGAGAGACAGACTTGGCTCGGGCGACTTCGCCACTAGTTGGTTTCAACTCACAGCCAGAATGGCCTTTGGGCAAGATTATCCTGCCGGTCAAAGCGGGATCCGTCGTCAAGCAGGTGGAGTTTTGGGTGTTACACGTGCCTTCGACTTACAACCTCATCCTTGGAAGGGGATGGCTCCACGCCATGCAAGCTGTAGCATCGACCTACCACCAGGTGATGAGATTCCCCTCGGCTATGGGGGCAATCGAGGAGATTTGGGGGGATCAGGTCATGTCCAAACAATCTTCAGGAGTCAGAACGGCAACGGGCTGCCAAAGGATTCGTGCAAATGATAGAAGGACCGGAGGACCGAGGTGTGTTGGAGGATGTGGGCGCCAAGGCAGAGGACAAAGCTGTGGAGGACCTTGTTGAGGTGCGAATCGATGTGGAGCAGCCGGACAAGTTCTTCCTGCTCGGATCCAGCCTCACCGCTAAGGAAAGGACCGGAATGGTAGAATTCTTGATGGCCAACATCGAAGTCTTCTCGTGGTCGCCCTACGACATGCCTGGCCTTGATCCAAACTTTATCTGCCATCACCTCAACGTCTTCCCTGGAGCAAAGCCAGTAATCCAGCGAACAAGGAGGTCAGCGTTGCATCACGCCGAAGTAGTTGCGGTGGAAGTCAAAAATTTGCTTAAGGCACAAGCCATTCAGGAAGTGCATTACCCTAGGTGGATCTCCAACACCGTGGTGGTGCCCAAGAAGAATGGCAAGTGGCGAGTTTGTGTCGACTACAAGACGGTCAACCGAGCTTGTCCCAAAGATAGCTTCCCCTGCATGAATCGACTACCTTTTGTGGATTTGACAATTGACATAATAGGCTCGCTTCTGGATGCCTACCGGCTACCATCGATCGCCATGCACGGCCGCATCGAGAAGTCACCTCTTTCACGACTCAGAGGACTCTTGCTACCGGGTCATGCCTTTTGGTTTAAAGAACGGGCAACTTTGCAGAGGATGGTGACCAAAATGTTCGCTCCTTTGCTTGGTCGGACAATGGAGGCTTACATCGATGATATGGTGGTAAAGAGCCGACTTGAAGCAAACCATTTGTCCGACCTAGCCGAGACGTTTGCCATTCTCAAGAAGCACACAAGCGCTGAGCCCAAGTGTGCAGTGTGCCTTTGGCGAGGATCCGAAAATTTTTGGGATTCCTAGTCACGAACCGAGGCATCGAAGCAGACCCAACTCAGATCAGAGCCGTGCAAGAGTTGAAGTAGCCCAGCTCGGAAAAGGACGTTCAGCATCTGGCCGGAATGGCCGCCACGCGTAACCGATTTATAAGCCGGTCATCAGATCGCTGCCGTCCGTTCTTTCAGGCATTGAAATCAAAGTTCTCGTGGGATGAAGAGTGTGACCGAGCTTTGGATGGGCTCAAGGAATATCTTTCCTCTCCCCCATTGTTGGTTACGCCTAAGCTGGGTGAGGAACTTTACCTTTACCTTGCTGTCTCACAGCACGCGGTCAGTGCGGTGCTTGTCCGAGCTGAAGGAATCAAGCACCTCCCAATCTTCTACGTCAGTAAAACCTTGCTACCGGCAGAGACGAGATACTTGCCGTTGGAAAAGCTTGCGTTGGCATTGATGATGGCTTCAAGGAAGTTGGCACATTATTTTCATGCCCATACCATCATCGTACTGACTGAGTTTCCCCTTAAGGCCTTGTTTGAGCGGGCGGACTTCTCCGGCCGAATTCTTAAGTGGGCGGTCGAATTGGGGCAATTTGATGTGAAGTTCCAACCGCGCACAGCCATAAAGGCCCAAACTTTGGCCGATTTCGTTGCAGAGTTCTCACCAGGGACCCATCCGGTGTGCCCGGTCGATATTGCCGCGGCAGAGGACGAGGAGAATACAAGCCTCTCCGAGATACAACTCGGTGGAGTTGGCGTCGCGGAATTTGCACGCCCCACCGAAGTACCCTCAACTTGTATAAGTCCACCAACCGGTGACGCGATGACGGAGTTGGGTATTGTTGTCCCACCCACTCTGTCCGGTACCACATCACCGGGGGGGGGAGGTAATGGACCTACTTCAAAGACAGAGCCGCCGCAAGATAATATCAAGAACTCGGTGATTCACCTACGGACTTAGGCCTTGTAGATCGACTTGCTGAGTCCGGTGCTGAATCGCCGAGGGGTGCAGGAATGGAACCAGTCAACGGAGAACCTGAGACCGAACAACCGGGCAACCGTGGTCCCATCGCCCTTCGCAACTCTCAGGACCCATCAGACTGTTGGAAGCTTTTCGTGGGAGAGATGTGGAAGCTTTTTGTTGATGGAGCGTCCAACCGTCATGGCGCCGGGCTAGGTGTCGTTCTTATCTCTCCTGACGGCCTAACCATTGAACACTCCATTACCCTTGGCTTCCCCGCATCTAACAACGAGGCTGAGTACGATGCCCTTTTGGCCGGGCTCAAGAGCGCTATTCGGATGAAGGCTGCCGAACTAATGGTGTTCAATGATTCCCAGCTTGTGGTTAACCAAGTCTCTGGGATTTACGAGGCCAAGGATGACAAGATGGCGAAGTACCAAGCTCTGGTCAGGGAACACATCAAGCAGTTTCAGGCAATCAGAGTCCAACAGATTGGCCGTGAAGAAAATAGCCGAGCCGATAAACTGGCCGGCCTCACTTCGATGGTAGATAGTACGTCGCCAAACCCCTTGTTAGTTGACTTTCTTCCACGGCCAAGCATTGAAGATGCCGGACAGACGGATGTTCTCTGCGCCGCGCTAGGCCCTTCCTAGATGGACACCATAATTTTGTTCCTCAGAGACCGGACTCTTCCAACCGACAAGAAGGAAGCGCACAAAGTTCGGGTGAAATCAGAGCGGTTTTGGCTCTCTCCATCTGGTGCGTTGTATAAAAAGTCCTTCACTGGTCCTTATCTGAAGTGCATACACCCAAGTAGTGTGGAGGCATTCTTGTACGAAATTCACGAAGGTATCTGCGGCAGTCATATAGGAGGCCGGTCATTGGCCTACCGAGTTATTTCGCAGGATATCGGTGGTCAGGCATGCAGCCGACGCACGTAAGTATGTCCGCAAGTGAAAAATGCCGAATTCGCCCATCGATCCATCACCAAATTAGGAACTTCTTCCCCTCACTAGTCCTTGGCCCTTCACCATGTGGGGGCTAGATATAGTAGGGCCATTGCCAACAGCACCGGGCAACCGGAAATTCTTCATCGCAGCCACGGATTACTTCACAAAATGGGTTGAAGCTGAGCCATTGGCAACGATCAAAGAGAAAGACGTGAAGTGGTTTGTCTGGCAGAACGTGGTCACGTGGTTTGGCGTCCCAAAAATTTTGATCTCTGACAATGGCACCCAATTTGACGGTCGCCTATTCAGAAGATTTTGTGAAGACCTGAAGATTGAATTTTACAACTCCACTCCGGCTTACCCACAGTCCAATGGTCAGGCCGAGGCATCAAATAAGACTATTCTTGATGGGTTGAAGAAACGGCTGGAGAAGGCAAAGGGAAAATGGGCCGAGGAATTACCCAGCGTCCTTTGGGCGTACCGAACAACCCCCCGGCGATCTACCGGGGAAACTCCATTTGCTTTGGCTTATGGCATGGAGGCGGTCATACCTCTGGAAGTTGGCATGCCCACCCTACGAAGCGAGAGTTTTGAACCAGAGCTGAACGCCGAGGCAATTGCCTTGGAGCTGGACCTAGTGGAAGAGCGACGGGAGAAGGCTCTCATCCACGTTGCCGCCTACCAACAAGAGCTCTCGAAGAAGTACAACAAGACGGTGCACCCTGCACTGCTCAAAGTTGGTGATTGGGTTTTGAGGAAAGTGATGGGCAACACCCTGGTGCCAGGTGAAGGCAAACTAGGGGCAAATTGGGAAGGACCATACAAGATCACCGGTCTGGCGGGCAAGGGGGCTTACCACTTGGAGGATCTAGAGGGTAGAGCAATACCGCGACCATGGAACGCGGCCAACCTCAAACTGTATTATTTCTAAGTTTTTGCCTTTTCTTCTTGTGCAAAGGAATTTTTGGGCTTGCACTTCAGAATGTAATTTTTTTTGTCAATATATAGAAGTGGTTTTGTTTTAGCACTTGCACTGTTATGAAAAAACCGAGATGACTTACTCCGGTTGGAAGAGTTGGTGTTTTGTCCAACTCAGGATGCCCAACCGAGATGATTTATTCCGGTGGGAGGAGTTGGTGTGTTGTCCAACCTAGGCCATTCCAACCGAGATGATTTATTCCGGTGGGAGGAGTTGGTGTGTTGTCCAACCTAGGCCATCCCGACCGAGATGATTTGCTCCGGTTGGAAGAGTTGATGTTTTGTTCAACTTAGATATTTCTTGCCGAGATGTTTTGCTCCGGCTGGAAGAGTTGTTGCTGTCCAACATAAGTCCACCAACCGTGATGATTTGCTCCGGTTAGTGCAGTTGATGTTTTGTTTAACTTGATATTTCCTGCCGAGATGTTTTGCTCCGGCTGGAAGAGTTGTTGCTGTCCAACATAAGTCAACCAACCGTGATGATTTGCTCCAGTTAGTGCAGTTGATGTTTCGTTTGACTTAGATATTTCTTACCGAGATGACTTACTCTGGTTGCAAGAGTTGGTGTTTTGCCCAACTCAAGATGCCCAACCGAGATGATTTACTCCGGTTGGAAGGGTTGATGTTTTGTTCAACTTAGATATTTCTTGCCGAGATGATTTGCTCCGGCTAAAAGTGTTGGTGTTTTGTCCAACTTAGGATTCCCGACCAAGATGTGTTGCTCCGGTTGGAAGGGTTGATGTTTTGTTCAACTTAGATATTTCTTACCGAGATGTTTTGCTCCGGAAGAAAAAGTAAGTGTTTTGTCTAACTTAGGATTCCCAACCGAGATGTGTTGCTCCGGTTGGAAGGGTTGATGTTTTGCTCAACTTTGTTATTATCAACCGAAATGGAGCTGTTTTGTTATGCTCAAGAACATCAACCGAGTTAAGTATTCCGGTTGACGAAGTGCAAATTTGTGTTATACCGAGATGTTTTGCTGAAGGTGAAACTGATGATAACCGTGCAAACACTTCGCAAAAATATGAAGTTTTTTCATTGATAAAAAGTCATTACATACGGTGGGGACAGAGCCCGGTTACATAAGAAATAGAAGGCAAGCATACAAAAGAAAAGAAAACTAAACTAGGGGGGAGAGATTGGTAAACTCGTCCTCGGTGGTTTCCAGGTTGATGGTTGGGCTCTTATCTTGCACACCGGGCTCGTTGTTGCCGGGCTGCTCTTGCACCTCGGCATCTTCTGCCTCTGAATCCGTCTCCTCGGCTCCCCCTTCAATCCCTTCCTCGGCCTCGGCTTGCAACGCGCTGAAGACGTCGTTTGCGTAAGGCACGAGGTAGACCGGTAGGGAAGCAGGAGGAGGGTTGGTGAACACGTCGGTGCCGGAGCCCTGACCGAGATGCTCACAAGCAGATTTCCAGCCGGCTTTGAAGTAGATGTCCTGAGTTGCGAACACCTGCTTCTTGTAGTTTTCTTCGGCTTCGTTGAAACCGGCATTGTTTGCATCTCGGCAGTCCTTTTTTCGTGATTTCTTCAGAGCATCCAGCTCGGCTTGGAGCTCGTCTCGCTTTTTCTCGGCCGCATCTAGTTGACCGAGCAGCCGGTTGTTATCGGTGTTTGCTATCTCCAGCGAGGACTTTGCTCGGCCGAGCTCAGTCTGGAGGCTTTGCACTTGGCTGGCACTGTCGGCCGCCTTCTGCCGCAGCTGGTGTATACGCTCCATAACCAGGTGTTGTTTTTGAATGGCCTGCAAGCACCATAGTTGATTAGAGAAAGAACCGGTCAAACACTTGTGAAAATTTTGGAGGAAGATTGGCTTACCCTGGCCATGGACTTCACTGAAGATTTTACCAACCGAGTGTCTGGGACGTGGTCGCTGCCGACCACGTCACTCGGTAGTAGGAGTGCCTTGGAGAGATCGAAGGCGAGCAGGTGCTCCTTGTCAGCCTTGATCGAAGCGGTTGCCGGGATGTCCTGACCCCGGTGTTTCAAATGTGGGCGCCAGGCAGGTATTGGGTTAACTGTTTCAGTTTGTTGCTCGGTAGTGAGCTCGGCCACCAGCTCGGCGGACGGGTCCGCGCGAGCTCTTTTTCCAGCCCGGCGTGGAGTTGGTTGTTTGCTGGATTGCCCGGCTGCTGGAGAAGCCAGAGCGACCACGGCGTCGCTTGCTTGACCGGTGGCCGGAGAGCGGATGGCCACGCTCGGTATCTCGGCGGAAGTGGCGGTGAGCAGGTTCTTGATTCTGCTTCTTTTTGCCATCTCTTGCTCCTCGGTTAGACGGATAAGTGGGACGTCTGGCAAAGTTGGATCTGGTGGAGGTGATGGAGCGCGAAGGAAATCTGTGACTTTACTCCGGCGGGGGGCAGAGTATCTGTATGTGGGGGTGTAGCCGAGCAATTGGTTGCAATCGCGGTCGCGGTAGCGGAGCGCGGTCCTGATTGCCTCTACGTTGGGGAATTGATAGTTGGCTTGCAAGGCCTGGATTGCTGCAATAGAAACAAGAGAAAATGATTAAGTACAGAAACACGAAGAAAGTAAATCGACCGAGCAACTTTACGCGGCTTACATGAGGTGCCAAAATTTTTGCTTATCATCCAGCCCGGCACCGCGGCTGTCTCGTAATTGCCTGACACCCAGAAAAAATCATCGTCGTGAAGATCCTTATCTGGAGTGCCGGTCACGATTTTCTCTCTGCCCGGCCTAATTTTAAGATAATAGGCGAGATCGTCGCCGGTGTGGCCTAAGGTGTATTGGCGAAGGATCTCGGCTAAACCTAGGCTTATGCCTAGCCGGTTGTTTATTTCGTGCACGCCGTTTATTATTCGGTAGGTGTTCGTGGATACTTGAGTTGGCGCTAGGCCGGTCCGGCGCAGGAACTCGGTCATCAGCGGATTGACGGGGAAGCGGAGGCCTCCTTCTACTATTGACAGCACGGTGAAGGGGCATTGGTCAAGTCTGCCCCAGGGTGTTGTCTTCTCGGCCGCCAGCTCTAGATGGACGTCGGCCGGGATGCCGTACTCCTCTCTAAATGCATTCAGCGCGGCTGGAGTGTCCACTAGGTAGCGGAACTTCCCCATACGACCGAGCTAGTGTATCATGGCCGAGGGTTTGGCACTGTGCTAAATTGGATGTTGCTCGGTCTTGAGAGCCTCAGATGTGGTCAAAGGTCCCCTTGGACTCTGCAGGAAAATGATGGCAAGTGTGAGTGTGAGCGCGGTCGCGCAAATTGAGCTTGACTTTAGCTCGGTCATAAAGAGTGCCAAACCACCTCGGTTGTCAAAGCTTATCAAGGCGCTCGACGCTAAGCGGACGAGATATTAGCTTGGTTGGCGACCGTGTCCTTTTGCTATCTCGGTTTTTGCTGGATTGGTGGTAAACATGTTATTTGTTCGGCTCTAAGAGCTTTTTGGATCAAATGGAGACTAGGAGCCCGGTTCGCACCAGTTCTTCAGTGTTCTTTAGGGGAAATGAAGAACACCATGAACGTTTGAAGATTTTGGGTTGTTTTTGGTGCCCAAGCCCTAAAAGCTACGTTTTTCTACCCTAATGTGTGAAATATGAAAGAAAGTGACCATAAAGAGGGAGTTGAAGGACTTACCAGGCTGGGACAGTGGCTTCTTCTCTTTCAAGCTCGAAGATTAGCAACGATGAGAGATGGGCAAGGGCTCTGGAAGGCTTCGAATGGCTGAAGGTCAGTAAGGAAGAAAGGAAAAGTGAGGGGGGCATGTATATAGGCATCGTCGGGCCGCCAAAAATTTGAATTTTTTACGACGGCTGGTTGGCTGCTCGAGGACCAATGAGAGGATGCCACCTGTCACCATTAATGGCAGCGTCAGAGTTGAAGAGACGGGGGGCAGGTGAGGCGTCAGCCGGGCAAGACGAAGGGTCAGCGAGATCAGAATGGAACGTTGACCGAGGTGAAGACCGGGCTACCCAAAGGTCAGGCGTGCCAATCAGCCCGGTCGGAGATAAGTAAGCTGAGGACCGAAGAGGTGATACCCCGGTCAGAGTAAGTAATCCCGGTCACGCTTCTGCGGACGGGATTAAGGGGCAATTGAGAGGGAGATTTATGATTTGGAATTGGGCCGAAATAACAACCGAGCAAGTTGGGTGCCAAATGTGGCATTGGGCCGAAGTGATCTGCAATCCGCCCAGAATTGGGCTATTAGGACTTGGGCCGGACAGGTGTTGGGCCAAGTATGCGCCGCCCAGTTCAGGAGGAGGTTGCTCGGTCAAGGCAACGCTCGGTTGGACCGAGCTACCTGTATGGCATCGACAACCGAGGTACCTATCTGCTCGGCAGGAAGGCCGACCACGGTCAAGTTGAATGACCGGCGCCCGCAAAGGCCTAGTCAGCCGAGATACTCGTTTGCTCGGCGAAGGGGCCGTAGCCGCGACTCTCTTGAGCTTAGCCAGTGAAGTGTTTGGGCATGTATCGTAGCCCGGCCATAAAGCTTCACGCGAGCTCAAGGCAGAAAATTTGGCAGTTGAGATTAGGTGATATTCAAGAAGGTTCTGTTGACGAGATGGGACAGCAGAGCCACGTGTCAGGAGATGACTGGAAGTGGATATGGGGCGCAGAGGGTATATAAGCACGTCTGCACCCCCCCATAGGGGGGACGAACATTTTTTGTAAGAAAACAATTACACTCAAACACTCTCATTTTTCTCTCTATATCCCAAGGTGTGTGCTAACTTGATCGTCGGAGGGGTTTTCCGGCCACACACTGCCGGGTAGCTCACCGCAGTTGTGCTTTCAGGTGATCGGACAGAAACGAACCTTGGAAGAAAGGACTACGGGCTTGCCAGAGTATTTGCTCCCCGTACAGTAACAATGACAGCGACAGTGACAGTAGCAACAACTAGTAGTAATGGTGGTATATAGTGATATGTACTTAAATATTAAATTTTAGAATTTTGTCTAAAAGTTTAATCTTCTTGAAAGAGATTGCTGTGCACTAAGATAAATAATGGTGTGCAATATACATTTCAAAATCATACCATCACACCCTTAATTAATTAATTTTTTTACAACTTTATTCTTGTCTAAATACTTGTACACTAAAATTTAATTTATCATTCCACTCATCCATTCCCCACCACATCCACTAGCCCATCACCACTGTCGCCTCTCAGGCAATTGTCAGTTGTGTTGTCACCATCCGATTCATCATTTCCCCACCATATCTATTGCTTTTTGTGTTGCTTTCTTTGAATGAATTACGAATTGTTCTCGTATCCTAGTTATTTTTGGGGCAAAATTCACTTTGTTTCCTTATAATTTTGCCTCGGAATATTTTATTTCTTATGGTTCAAATATAAATAGAGAATCTTTTTATGATTTTAAATTAAAGTACCAAACTAACTTTGTTAGAAGTAGGAGCAAAATTATCTAAATTCCTCCCTCTCATATTCTCTCTCTCTCTCTCTCTTCTCTAATATATATAATTTCCTATCTTAATCACAACTTTAACAAATTAAATCATAAATTACCCTAAACACTGTAATTGAATACCATAAAATTATCTTTATCTAATTTTTTTATTTTTTATTTTGAACATAATTTTTTATTTAATAAAGTTTTAAATTAAACATAAAATTACCATAATTAAACTATAAAATTAACCTAAACACCTTAATTTATTACCATAAAATTAAATCATAAAAATTACCTCAATCTATTTTTTAATCTACTTTCTTATTTAATAACATTTTAAAATAAACATATATATACGTATAGAAAAAAAAAATTAAATCATAAATTAAACTAAACACCTTAATTTATTATTATAAAATTACCTTATTTATTAACATTTTAAATTAAACATATATATATATCTAACAAATAAAATTATATGTTAACCTAAATATCTTAATTTATTACCATAAAATTAAATCACATAATTACATTAATCTAATTTTTTATTTTTAACCCAATTTCTCATTTAATAATATTTTAAATTAAATTATTGATGAAAGATGACAATTAGGGTTAGGGTTTGGTTAGGATTAATATTTAATTCAGTGAATAAGATGATTTTTTATTTTTATTTTTATTTTTATCAACGAAAGAGAACACATACTGATGAAATCCAATCGAGTAAAAAGATACATCAATAAAAAGGAGTAGTGTAAAAGCTTCAAAGCAATACTAAACGATTCCAACTATAGGTTGGCACAAAAAAGAAAACCTAATCATTTGCCATTTCTTTCCTAACAAGGGTGCAAGGAGCTTAAACATATTAGATGCATATCTTACTGAGGTCCAGGTCGGCAGGTTTTGTGTGGTTACAGGAATGCAGTCTGGTAGGTGCTGGTTTCCTGAGTGAAGTTGGTCTGCAGTCTGGTGTGTTGTTTGAGGTGCTGGTCTGGGCTGTTCTGCTTCTGCAGTCTGGTTTGTTGGTTGAGGTGCAGGATGTTTCTGCAGGTTTTGTGTGGTCAGGGTTGCAGTCTGGTTGGTGATGTTTTGCTGAGTGAAGTTGGTCTGCAGTCTGGTTTGTTGATTGAGGTGCAGGTCTGGGCTGTTCTGCAGTTTGGTTTGTATGTTGGCTGGGTTGCTTCTCTGCAGTCTAGTTTGTGTTGGTTTGCTGGGTGAAGTGCTGCAATTTTGACTGCTGGAGTGTAGGTTGAACAAAACATAATGTGCTGGGTCTGGTTTTTGGGCTGCAGTCAAGGTTTTTTGTGTTGGTATGCTGGGTGTAGTCTTGTAATTATGTTTTGTTCTGGTTTGGCTGGTGCGCAGTTTTCTGCTCTATTGTGTTGCTGGTTGGCAGTTTTCTGCAATACTGTGTTTGCTGGTTTGGGTTTCTCCAGGATTGCAGGTTTATGCTTTGTATCTGTGGGCTGCAGTGTAGTTTGGTTCTGGTCTGAATCTGGAGCTGAGTGGAGGTCTTTAGCAAGTTCTGTTATGGTTTTCAGCCAGGTGCTGAGTATGGTGGTGGTGAAATCCTCCAATTGGTGTATGCAATTATTTTAATCAATCCGATGGATCCCTGCAGTCTGTTTTTTTTTTTTTTTTTTTTCTGTGCTGCTCTGTTTGTTTTTTCTTCTTGGTTTCTCACCAACTAGGAGGTTAGAGCTTCGCTTAGCTCCAAATTCCTTTTTATTGATATATCCTGCTTCTTTGTTCTATTGTCATCAATAAAGTTTTTCCATTTTGCCGATCAAAAAAAAGTAGAGTGGGCATGATAATATTCGCATAGTTAAATAAGGATGAAACTACACACACACACAAAAAAAAAAAAAAAAAAAAAAAAAAAAAAAAAAAAAAAAAAACGATAGTAATAATATATTATAGGTGAAAAAGTATGTGTTGATCATCACCTAGCTACCGGGTACAAACACTACAACGCAACCAACAAATTACATGATCTCTTATATAACATTGAGTTAGAAAACAAATACAAAAATAATATTTTGGCAACTAAATATTTTTTCTCTAAAAATAATTTTATTTCTAAATTTTTATCTCTAAAACCTTAATTTGTTGTAATGTAACTTTTCCACATTGACGTGTGATTATTTAAATAGAAGAATTACAATTCAATATATTAGACCAAAGCTTTTTTTTTTTTTTTTTTTTTTTTATCAGCAAAAAAAAATTTCATTACACAAAATTATAATTTCCATTTTTAAATTGCACAATTTTGATAATCAATGAACTATTGGATATTGACAAGCCGACTCACCTCAACCTTTATATTTTATTTTCAGCTATGTCTTCGGATTTTTAATATTTTTGATGCATTTCATATTCTCCATCATTCAAACTTAAGTTGACACAACAATAATCTCATAGAGTTTAAATTTGTAATATATAATTATATCTTCTTAGCAAATAACATACAACATGAGCTCTCCTGCAAGCTGATCATACAACACTGACCCTGCAAACAAGAATAAGATCAAATGACCGCTCTTATTCCTATATCTATCTATAACCATATATGGTAAGATCAAATGACCACTCTTATTCCTATATCTCTCTATAACCATATATGGTAGAGAGTACTAGTAGGAAGTAATCACTCAGAAGAAATAATGCGGAGGTGGTGCAGATTTGTGGGGTGGCTTGTGAGGACCATGTCCATGTCCATGTCCATGTGGCTTCTCTGATGGAGTTGAAGCCGGAGGCATCACCTTCCGCGGTGGCTGGTGGTGAGAGTATCCGCCATGCTCCACCGGAGGATGTGCATGGTGGTGACCATGGTGGTGGTGACCATGATGAGTTGGTGGCTTCTCTCCCTTGGGAGGTTGAGCAATTGGGGTTGGAGCCATGTTCTCATGAGGATGTGGCTTCATGTAATCACCAAGGGAAGGAGTGATGAGAACCACCACTGCAAGTAACAACACTAGCAAGCTCTTGGCAGACATTTTTTATGAGTTTGATAACTAAGTGGAATACTTGGTGCCATACTAGGTGAAATGGGATGGCCTTTTATAATGATCAGGAGCCATTGTTGGTGTGACACGTGTCACCATACAAATTATAATTTAAAGAAAAAATCACCTGTGAAATTATTTTGCAATTAAGAGTCTTGATTCTTCTTTTGTAATTGTGAATGTTGGACTCATCTCATATTATTTCTCTAAACCATTCAACCGTGATTAATATATTCATGAAATCGCTCCACTTATTAATAATTAGTTATGAGTTAGATACCTTAACATGCTATATCAGAGCTGAATCTTGAGAGATTTCTCTAAGAGAAATGTTAGGGATCATGAAAATTTTTTCATGAAAATGATCATGAAAAATTTGTGACCCTTAGATTACTTTGATTAGTGTGTGGTACTTTATTGCAAGTGTAATCCAAAGATCAAAAATCTTTCATGACCATTTTCATGAAAGACTTTTCATGATACCTAACATTGCTGTTTCTCTAATAAGTTCAAGTCTACCCAAGTCTAGTCTCCCGTCCATCCATTGGGCCAATCCTTAGTCTTAATTAAGAGTCACCAATTCCTAGTTTTAATTAAGAGTCATTCTGATGGGTGCTCTATTTTAAAATTAAACATATTAATTCCCTCACGTTCTATACAAAAACTATTTATAATTTGTTTATTTGTATAGTATTAGTCTTTTTCTAATTTGGTTTTGGATAAAAAGGACCTTGAATGTGAAATTAGAGCAGTCTGTTTGTTGAGAAATCAATTTGATATAGGTTTCTCATCAGTTGAAATTTTTGACAATTTGATCAAACATTTGTTTTCTCAGCAACAAAACTAAAGTTTTGGTCCTTACAAAAATTTAAGATTTTAGAAATCAAAATTTAGAGACAAAATAATTTTTTAGGAACAAAATATTTCTAGGGGTTTTTTTTTTAAAGGTCCCTCGTATTAAGATTTTATAGCATAAAGGACATCTAATATTTTCCTAATGTCTAAGGTCCCTCAAGTTGATTCAGAGAAAATTGGTCCAGAGAAAATTCACGTCACAGAGAAAATTAGTTCAGAGAAATTCTGGAAAGAATTTCTCTGGACTTTGTTTCTCTGACCTTCTCTAAACTTCCCACTGTAAATTTCTCTGCCCTCCCCTTTTCCAAATTTCTCTGCCTTCCATATACTTCCCACTCTCTCAGAGAAATTTCTCTGCCTTTTCACAAAATTACATCTCCAAAGAAATTTGTAATTAATTCTCTAATTTATATATGTAGCATTGTTGTTGGTTTTGGTTCTGTTAAAGAAGCTTTGAAAGCATCTCTCACAATTGTGTGAAATTTCACTGAGAAACTTGTAGCTTGGGAAATTCTCACAACTACTTTTAAATTTCTCTGATTTGAGAAAGGAAGGAAAAATAAACAATCATAAGTAAACTTATCTCCAGAGAAATTCTAAATTTATCTCTAGAGAAATTTTGAATTTCTCTGGAACTGATATTGATGTTTTATGGCAGGGTGGGAAAATACGAAGGCTGAATTTCTCTCAATCACTAGCCTTAAATTCAGCCAAACCCACCATTTCCACATTTAAACTCATCTCCCTCTGCTTCCAATCTCTATCCATGTTAGCCATGTCAATGGCTGTCATTCTTCTCCTTATCTGGCAATTCTCGTTCGGGTTCGAACCCAACTCAATTTTCACTACAGTCTCATTCATTTTCCTCACGTCGAAAGGCTGAAGAACTGACCTTGTTGAGAGCGGGTTCCTCTTGTAAAACATAGAGACGCTGAAGGTTTCAAACTCCAAGTCTATTTTCTTGTTCGACATCTTTATCAACCGCTTCACAATCGCCACGCAGCAGCTTCGTGGTGAGATTTGGCAACGCCCATACTCTCACAGGCTTAGAGGAGCTCCAAATAGCAGATCACCTCTTTCTCTTCATCCCCTAGCTTCATCTTCAACGCTTCCACATTTACTAATCTCATCAACTTCTTCGCCTCCGCAAACGACATACTATTATTATTATTATTATCCCCTCCTCCTCCGACCACATCACCACCACCTCCGCCGCTGCCGTCCGACTCCGTTGAAAACGATGCACACACCACCCTCAGCCCTAACGCCGCCTTCGCCTTCGGTTTGTACCCAACCGCCGATGACAGACTCTGTTTCAGGAAAATACACGACCATCTCCACATCATCTCTCTCTCTCTCTCTCTCTCTCACGATCAAATTTATTTTATCTCTTTATGTATATCTATCTATCATCTGTTGTTTCCATAACGTCAAGTAACTGATTTAAATGCCTTGGATCTCGAAGACTAGTGGGTGAGAGGAGAAGAGAGAGAAAGAGAGTTGGATCTTGGAGTGTCTAGTGGAGAGACAAAGAGTCAAATTTCTTTGATATATGTTTAGGGACCTTAGACATCAAAAAATAATTTTATAGATCTCTTCCATTACAAAAAGTGAGAGAGGGGCCCTAGACTAATTTTTCCATATTTCTATTACGAAAAGTGTCGTTATTATATTTTTTAAGAACGAAAATTGGACGTTAGTGATGAATTATTATCCTTTTCGGACCAAATTTTTGTCTCAAAAAATAAATCATTTTGAAACCAAATTATTATATCTTTAAAAGCCTATTTATTAGTGACATTTTTAAAATTTGACTGTTAAAAATCTTGTTTTTTAATTTTCAAGACAACTTTTTAGTAACTATTTTCATGACGATGACAATTAGTCTATAAATACTTTTCATAATAAAATTTTCACTTTTAAAAATCAAAATATTTGGCGTTTAAAATTTTTATATGTTGCAGCGGGTACTATAGGGAATGGCCACTGATTGATGCGTAATTGCGAGAAGCTGTAGGAAAAAAGAACTATCAGACTGATTGCATTTCAAACAAAGCATCATAGCATTGTTGTTTTTGTCGTTGTTTCTCGTTGTTGTCATCTCGACGTCTGCTCCAGTTGAATTGACTAATACTAGGAATGCTTTGAATCAGTTGAATGTAAGGTTGCGTTTTGAATGATAAATTTTTTAAATGAGTTTTGAAACGAAAAAATTTATTTAGTTATAATTTTTGAAAAAAAATTTGAGTTATATTTTAAAATTATTTTGGGTTTTTTCTTAATATTTAAAAATATATGTTTTATTTTTTTAAGGTAAATATTTTTTATTCTAAATATTTATTTATTTTTTTAATCTGTCCTGTATTTACTACATTTGTTTAAATATTTAAAATTTAAAAAAATATTATTTTATTTTAAATATATAATTTTTATTTTAAATATTTTCTTTATTTTAAATATTTTATATTTTTTAAAATTTTAATTTTTTTTTAAAATTAAAAAAAAAATTGGATCACTATCGCTTACAAAAATAACAAAATATTTTTTTTTAAAAATTTTAAAAAATAATTAATATTTTTCTCCAAGAAATAAAAAATAATAATAATAATTTTAAAGAATAAAAATAAAGAAATATTTTTTTTTGAATTTTTTTTTTAAAATAAAGTTTTAAAAAGAGTTTGGTTATGAGTTTTGAAAATAGTTTTTGAAAAGAGTTTTAAATTGAGTATTTAGTTATGAATTTTGAAAAGAATTTTAAATTTTTTTTTATTAGAATCACGATTCTAAAACTAAACCAAACGCTACCTAAATATATTATCAAAATTTCTAGAATTTTTAATAATACATTTGTTGTGTCTAGCATTTTTCAGATGAATTTCAGATCCTCTCAAATCATGGATTAACATTGCGGAAGCTCCCCACATTGACATTTTAGTTGTTTCCCATTGGAGATGGTGTGACGAGTAGAGCTATGGTTATCAGTTGTGTTATGAATATAAATTTTTTTTACATAATTACACTTTTAGATTTTTTTTTTTTTGGAATCTAAAAAGCTAATATTAAATAGGTTTTATTTTTATTTTTTTGGCTTATTTAGCCAAAAATCAGTTTTTTAACACTGCCGGCTGCTTTACGCTCACAAAAATTGGTTTTTTTAAAAAAAACTGTCAAATATTATACTCATAAAAAAAACGCCTCCCAAAAAAAACAATATATATATATTGATGCCTATTATAATTGTTTATGAAGAAATTAACATTTTTTAAAGCTGAAAGGAGAGAGAGAGAGGGAGAGAGTGTGTTTTTTCTGAATCCAATACATTTTTTATTAGGATAAATTACAAAAAACACTTCTTGAGATTAGTTTAAAAAATTATAAATAATTCATTTTCAAAATTTTTTATTTAACAAAATTATATGAAAAAATGAAATTTTTAGTTACTCTCTTATACAATAATAAAATTATATGAATTATTAATTGAAATAAAATTTTGACATTTTTAAAAATTGCTAACTGATTTGATAATTTATTAATAAAATAGGTTATTTGTTATGAAATTAAAAATTTTATGGGACGGGATGTAATTTTCAAAATCGCATAGGGCAAATCGTATTTTAAGCAAACATCGGGGTGTGTATTTGTAATTTACCCTTTTTATTAAATTTAATTCACTTACATATTTTCGTTAAGTAAAACTGATGTAAAAAGAGTATTTTATTCATTAAATTCAATAAAAGTATACATAAAATGTCTAAAATATTATTTTTTATTAAGCTTAATGACTGAAATATCATTTTTAGGTCGATTTTACCAAATGAAAATAGATAAATAGTTTAAATTAAAAACAAATCAAAAGTTCAGAATTTAAATTAACAAAATTAAAAATTCAAGATTTATTTTGTTATTAGGGTTAAACTTCAGATTTTTATTTTTATTTTTATTTTTATTTATTTATTTATTGGGTTTTTGTTAAGGATATTAAATATTCCTAACTATCTACATTATCATGGAAGCTTGAAAATGCAATAATTATTACAACTCCGCTACCTAGCTCGAATCCTCATTGGCTCGAGTGGCCCGAATTTCTTATTTCACTCAACTTTCTACTGATGTGCTCAATACACCCACACATTTCATTCTCTCTCTCTCTCTCTCTCTCTCTCTCTCTCATCATTGTCTTCAATCTTTTTCATCTTCTCTCCCTCTCATTCCATTAACAGTTGTAAAGAGAGAAAAAAGAATCGTCTCCATGTGCCACCGCTACTGCTGTCTGATTGGAATGAAAGATGAGGAGCTTTGTGTGCTGCTGCTTGATCAGAGTCTTAACAGAGAACACCCACATTCAACAATAGACTCAAGTCAAACATATAAACACATAGACATATATACATACATACATACATACATACATACATACATACATACAGACTCAAATAAAATCAAATGTATGTAAAATAAATTGAAAATTCTCCAAAATTAAGCATAAAAAATCCCAAACCAAACCCTACTCACAAATCCTATTACCCATTTCATTCCAGAAATCTCATAATTGCACAGAATCAACAAACATACACACACACACACACACACATAGAGAGAGAGAGAGAGAGAGAGAGAGAGAGAGAGTAACTAACCACAAAATAAGGCAAGGCAATGATGTTCCGAATAACAAGCCATTGAAGTCCATATCTGAAGAGACCCATGGAAGTCCAGATCTGCGAGTATAACATAGATATGTCATAAATTTGTTCCCCTTCTTTCCTTCTTCTCCTTCACTCATTCTTTTCTCATTTTCTTCTGTCTGTTTTAAAGAGAAAACAGAGGGCGAAGAGAAAAAAAAAAAAAAAGAAGGAAAAAAAAAGAAAAAAAGAAGCCCAAATCGACGTTGTTTTGGGCAGTCAAGCCATTCGGGCCAAAGGCATTTCGAGTTACGAAACATTTCTCATAATATTAAAGGCCAAATTATCATTTTCTTTAATTCTCTCTATTATGATACTTTCATATATTTTTTTCCTAATCTTTGTCTTACATCGTCCCACTTAGGGTCATAAATGCTATGGATTAAGTCTATCCAACTCCTAACTATTGTGTGTTCAAATCTTATATTTTAATGAATTTTTTAGACTTTGACCAATCAATGGGCTGGCCTATAAAAAACTAAAACCACGTCTTACACATAAGTCCAAATCTTACGGATCAAAATCAAACCGAACAGGGTTACACATTTTTCATTATACTTATATTATTAAATTCTATATATTTTTCATTCACATGTTTTTAATATTTTTATTAGTTATTTTTCTTGTTTACTTTCCAACATAATTCAAGTATTTTGATTTTTTTTTAACCTTTTTACATCTTATATAATAAAAAAACAACCAAGTAATATATAATATCAACAAGTGGACGGGAAAAAAAAAAAAAAAAACTTTAAACACAAAAAAAAAATAATAAATAAATAGAATAATTAATCAAATTAGACCCAAAAAAATTAAAACTAAACGTTAGACTTATCTATGCTGGCTCTTACGGACTATGTTTATGGGCGGGTTCGAGTTATAAACCTTTGTCCACAATCCTAAATTATCTTTTATGGGTTAGGACGAGTTGGGACATTAGACTTACCCATGCGGGCTCTTACAAGCCGGGTTTATGAGCAGGCTCGAGTTATAAGCATTTGTTCAAAATCTTAAATTATCTTTTATGGATTGGGACGAGTTAAACACTCAGGCGGGTTGAGACATGCCATGAGACGAATTTGTCAAGTTGAGTAATATTGGTTGTTTTTTTTTTTTTTTATGTGTGGGCCATTTGGAGACCTAGTCCCACTCATGCTCTTAGGGACAACAATATGCATGTGTATATATAACAATAAATATTATTATTATTATTATTATTATTATTATTATTTTACCACACAATATTACACCAATAATATTATATCAATATACATATATATAATTGGGCTACATGATGTTTTTGACAAAAGGCTTAGGATCGCTACAACAAAATGTACTTTTGGCGATTAAATTTAACAATTAAAAAATATTTAGTCACCAAAAGTTGTGGAATTAGCAACCAAAAATTATGTTAGTCAATAAAAGTACAATATTTAGCTATTAAATTTTTTTAGTTGGGGTATATTGATTATTGGCGACTAAAAAAAAAAAATAAGTCGCTAAAAATGTCACAATTGGAGACTAAAAAAAATTTAGTCACTAAGAATGCCACAATAGACGACTAAAAAAATATTTTAGTCACTGTATAGTTAGTTTTGGCTACTAAAATTATTTAATTGCCAAATAAAAAACAAAAAATTAATTTTTATCTTTGGCGACCAAACTTTTGATCGCCAAAAATTTATTTTCAGCGACTAAAAAATATTTTAGTCGTTGTATAGTTAGTTTTAGCTACTAAAATTATTTAGTCGCCAAATGAAAAACAAAAATTTAATTTTTATCTTTGGTGACTAAAGGCTTTGGTCGTCAAAAAGTTATTTCCAGCGACTAAAAAATATATTTTTTAGCCACTTGTGGTGAAGTGGTTTGGAAATACTCCAGAACCCAGTTAAACGTCCTTGATCCTCTGATTGCTACCTGAAAAAGAGATGAATATTCCGATCAGGGGTGCCAGAATTAGCACTCCGACAGACGAATCAATATTTTTTCTAATTTGCTTCCATCTCAAGTTATCTTCTATATTCACACATACTTCTCTTTGGCTGATCTACTTCTTTTTATATTGCTCTCCTGGGGCCCATCCTTTCATTATCATATCTAGGACCCCCAGGTACGTCAGAAAGTATTTGGCATATTGCTCCATGGGCTGGATTTTACTCGGCCCTGTTCTTGTTCAATAGGTTTGATCACACCGAGTTATCCTTACCATCATTCTCGGCGCTCTGTTTGAACCTCTTGAGCATGTAATTATTCTGCTCCCACAATTGCTCCCCAAACACCCGAATAAAATATTTACTCGGCGTGTTTGGCTTCTTGACCAATCAAAGCAAGAGCTCTCGAAAGACAGATACGGCGATTGCACTCCTTTTCATACTGATTCGTTAGAGCCGTCAGAGCAAACGCACTACTTGAATCATTACAGCTTTCTGCCCCTTCGTATTTGACATTCATTTAATGTGTTTTGAAATCTGTACCTCCATATACTTTTGAATCGAAAAGCCATTAACATTTTTTACGCCCATATACTCTTGAATTGGAAAGTTACTATAAACCTTCGAGTATCCTTTATATCAACCTCCTTCCAAACCTCTGCAACCTCGCCTCTTACTGTTTGTCTCCTTCCTTATCCTGTAAGTCCCCTCTCTTTTCTCATTCTATTTCTCATTCCAATTTCCCTGTGTATTTTTGCTTTCCTTTTTTGTACATGCTATTTTCGTTTTGTCTTAAATGGCGAGGCATTTGAAAGCCCTTCTTTCTGAGGATCAAGTTGTAGCCTTCCATCATCATTTTTCCATTCCAGACGACGTTCACTAATCCTTCGTTCCAGACAACGTAGTGGACATGGAAAGGGATGACACTAGCACCATTAATTTTCCTCTTTTGGCCATCGCAGAGAGTGGAGTTCGATTCCCCCTCCATCATCTTCTTAGGACAATCCTGTGTTACTGGGATTAATTCCCTCCCAGCCAAACATGAACTAATTTTTTAGAAAGAAGTGCCAAACATAGACTGCTTTGGCAGATACAGAGTCGCCACCTAAATGTTTTATTTCGGGAAATTTAGGAAACCCTAACTCGTGCCTAAGGCCACGTGTCCGTCATCACCAAAGTTGCCTCGGCTCGGGAACTTGGGTACGAGAGGGGAAGGTGATGCAATGAGCACCCCCGCTCGCTCGATCAAAGATCGGTCACTACTAAACATGATATCTTATTTTTGAAAACACATGCATTCTTATTTCGGTTTATTAGCCTAGAATTACTATGTAATGCGCACAACATACAAGTATAGACTGAATCGCCTAATTTGGAACAAAACATCTCATGTTTGTTTTTGAAAGCGGTTTGCTACTCGCAAGTAGGCTAAAATGCGGATTTTGCCGCCCTCAAGTGGGCTTAGAAAATATGGTGATTTTCTACTCTCAAGTGGGCTTAAAACTCGCAATCAATGAATTGTTCCAATTCAAGTAATCTAACCTTCACCCACAGGCAATCAGGCAGTTATATCACATAAACAAATAGCCTCATAGTAAGCATGCTATCATGGTAGTCACTCACACACATGCAAGGATGCTAAAGTATAAACACTTACCGAGTACTCCAAGCCAAAACAAAAGCTATGTTAGAAATCAATGCATAATCCTAGTTCATGTTTAAGATGGCTAATGCAACACATGCAAAATGCAACTAAGATAGGCTCGGCTATTCTAAGATGGCATATGAGATGCTACAAATAACACGCATTCAACTTGGAATTAAAATACGATGTAGTTAGTATGATGCGCTGAGCTCGGTGCATGCAAGACAGATGAATGGATGCAAACATGCGAGCATAAGGATGCTAATTGAAACATGCCCTAAAACTAACCATCGTAAGCTGGTAAATAAAAAAGGAGAAAGAAGTGGAGGTTGGAAGACATGCATCACACACACGCACACTTATTACAAAATTTGTCCTCTCGGAGGAGGGTCCGAATGAATAGTACAGAACCAATTAGTTAATCTAAACTAATCTAATTCAACTAGTTATTACACAACAGAATGAATAACAAGCTACAACTAATTATTACACAACACTAACTAATTAAGCAATCTAAATGAGCATGCAAACTAAATGAATGTGGGCTGCTGCAACTCTGCTTTGAATGACTAAGGATGCATGCATGCTCGAATCGCCTTGCTCAGAAATCCATCACAATGCCCCAATTTGCCTTTGTTTGCAATTGATCTCAGAACACTGCAAAAGGCTCCAAAAGGCTGAAACTTCACCTTAGGAATTTGTGGGAAGGCTGCCGACCAGTTTTTGGCTTTAGAGACCACCTGTCGACCACTTTTTGTGGTGAAAACCAGAAAAAGTGGTCGACCACTTTTATCCAGTCGGCCGCCGGTTTCTGCCAGAACTTGATTTGCTATAACAGAGAGCAAGAAAGGGCATGTCAATGTATTTGCAACACATGTATGCACAACCACCCTTCCTCTCATTATGCAAACTCAAGGGAGTATAGTTCTCGACCCTCGGGCCACCAATCACGCATCTCGATGCATGATGGCCGAGGAGCTGAATTGCACAATTCAATATGACAATGAATGCACAAGTAAACACGTAGAGCCTAAAACTCAATCATGCAAAGTCAAGAGTGTCGGCGACCGAGAATTGAGGCACGTTTCATCACTTCAAGTATGAAACGCCCCTTGTTTCCCGTGTTTGGACTAACGCCTATTCCAAACACAATGCAACAGACATGGCATGCACAATGCGACTCAAGCACGCGACTTGATGCAACACAACTTAGATATGCAAACTAGCATGCATAATGCTATGGACTATATGGCACACACAATGCTCATGACACTAACATACACAATGCACATGGTAATTAGCATACACAATGCAATGGACATGGCATGCACAAATGCAATGGCCCAAGCCTAAGGCACAAAACACAACTTTTCACAAGTATTGAAAGCATGAAATATGGCATACAATGGCATATGTTCCAGCACTGAAATGGCATACAAAATGACTTCGAATCATGCAAACAACTCATGTAATGCATGTTGAAAAGCTCAAGCATCAAAAGCTAGTGAAGCATATTACACTAGAGGCATGCAAGACAATGCCCAAGTGGTCAAACCAACCCCAAACAGACCATATGCAGGCCAAAATAGTAGCAAAAATGAGTTGGGATGATGGCTTGAAAGGCACTAAAATGAGGCCCATGCAATGGCTCACAAATAGGGCATAAAAGCACAACTCTGAAGGGCACTCAAAGAGCAGAAAATATGGAAATGTAACAGCCCTAAATGCTCTGAAATAACATTCCCCATGATGCCAAAACATGCAAATACCTCAAGTTAAGCATGCAAGGGACCTCAAAACTCAAAGCTAGTCAAGCCTATTACACTACAAGCACGCATGGCAAGCATCATTCAACCAAGAGGCCTCAAAAAAAAGCTAAGGCAACCCAAAATATGAACAAAATCATCTTGAAGCATAGCCAAAATATGCTAGAAGGAAGGGCCAAAACATCATGCATTCTAAGCTAGTAAACAAGATTTATACTACAAGCATATGGAGCATGTGAGAGGCTACCAAACTAGTCAAAAACAGAGTCATGGCATGCCATATGATGACCAAAACCCACTAAAATATGACCAATACATGCAAGAATGACATGCTACTTTGATAAGCCACAAAAGGGATTACTTTACACATGCAAGAGGCAAACCCAAGGTGACCAAACCAGCCATAGATAGAGTCTAGGCAGGCCCTAAAAGTCACCAAAAAGTCCCTAAACCGAGCCTCGAAAGTATGAAAACATATGCTCCTTTGATAGGCCAAAATGCAAGCAAACAAGACCAAAAGAGAGAGGGTCACCCCTCTCTGATTTAGGGCCTCAAAACCACATGCCAACCACTAAAAATCCATTGGATTTCAATGGCTAAAATTCCATGCAAGGGTTAACTTAAAGGCCTTAAGGCATGGCACAAAATAAGGCCAAACAAGGCATGAAAGAGGGTAGAAGACCCTCAGCACCTAAGAGGCCTTAAACAAACATGTTAAACACTAAAAAATGAAGCTTGTTTTACTTGAAAACAAAGCTCAAATAAGCATGCAAGTATGGCTAAGAGAGTGATCAAGACAAAGCTTAAAAAGGGAGAAAAGAAGTTACCCTTGAAGCACAAAGAAACCGACAAGTTTCTCACCAAAACCAACTTTTAACCTTCAAAAATGTCCTCTAAGAACCTCAGTTCAATGATGAGAGTCTGTGGTTAGGAGTTGTGGTGCAAAAGTGAAGAACAACACACTTTTTAGCCACAAAATATAGAGATATAGAGAGGGATATATATCTATGCCTTAGGGAAATTTTAGAACCTGTGGAAAGGAGAGGGAGAGCCTCTCTTATAGAGGAAAAAAGTTAAAGCTTCCTCAAGAAGCTAAAACTTGGATGCAATCCCTCCATACACATATGGAGGATACAGTCTGTGCCCTCCAGCTAGCACAGCTGGCATCCATTCAGTCTGACAAAACAGAAGAAAAGCTGCCGACCAGAAAAGGTGGTCGGCCTGCTACTTTTAGTGGTCGGCCGACCACCCAAAGTGGTTTCCTAGAATAAAAGCTGGTCGGCAGGGGGAATTGCTAGTCTCCACACTGAAAGCAAGCCAATGGTGGGGTGGGAAACCAGAAAATGTGGCCCTCAGACCAAGAAAACGGTTCAGAGCGAGAAAAAAAATTTGGCGGGGAGAAAAGTGGTTTCCAAGGATAAAAGCTGGTCTCTCACCCTTGTACCACTTCCCAAACAAGGAAAGTAAGGTTTGTACCCAAGACAAACCAAAACGAATGGAAGATGAGGGTTCGGGAGGCAAGACGCGCGGCCGGGAGCCTCAAAAACCAGCTGTCGAGCATCAAAAATGGCGTATGACCACAAAAGTGGTCTCCCGGACCACAGTGTCCCTCTAGACAAAGGAAACAAGGTGTGTTCCAAAAATCGTGCCAAACAGAGAATTTTAAGCGGTCCCGAGCCGAGGCGCACTACCGACGGCTCCGAAAACTGAAAACTAGTCTCCAAATGGGAACAGTGGCCTATGACCACGAAAAGTAGCCTATGACCACTGAGAGATGGCCTAGAAGACCTCTCCCTCCCTTCGGGAAGAGAAAACAAAACTTGATCTGCAGACCGAGTCAAAGTACAAAGGGTCCCGAGGTCTGGGGTGAGGCTCTCAGCTAAGAACTCCGAAACCTCGAAACGAGCACAACATGCGCAATCACCGAGCGCTCAATCGATGACGTCTGAGTCTTAAGGTCGGTCAAAAATGGGGTGTCTACAGTTGCCCCTCTTTGACAGAACTCAGAAGTCAAGAAGTGATGGGAGTGAATGTCAAAGCCCAGAGACGACCCATTTTTGACAAGGCCGAAGACTTGGACAAACAAACAAAATACAGGGGCAGGATGCAAAATGATATGCAGGAAGATTTTGATAATTAGACTTATACGCTACGCGAAGCCGGTTTGAAAATTGGACTTATACGCTACGCGAAGTCGGTTTGAAAATTGGACTTATACGCTGCGCGAAGCCGGTTTGATAATTGGACTTATACGCTGGGCGAAGCCGGTTTGAAAATTCAGGATTTATGCAATGCAATGGACATACTAGATGATGGAGTAGTTAGGAAGTGAAGGTACCTTACAGGGGCAATTGGCAATGACTTACCTCGGTAATGTCCTACCTTATGCTGATGTGGGAATCTTCCCCTTCTTCTCGATTGGACCACAAGTACTACTTTTCTCCCTGACTATGGTCGTAGCTTTCCCTATTCTCTAACCGGGTGACAGACTAGGTTGGTTCAATATTCAAAATTGAGGCACATACACATGCTATCTCAATCTATGGGGCTGCCATACAGATTTCAAGCCGAGGATATACCTCTGGGTATTTAAACCAGACTTTAGTCTCGGAAATCCCGAACCTTTGCGTTCTAGGCATGAGCCATTGGAACTCTAGTTTCCACCGTCTCAGTTGGTCTCCTAGGAACTCACCGCAAACACAGGCAGGTGGCCATACCAGACCATCGGAAGTCGTTCGGGCATGACAAACACCAAAGGAATTGCACCTTTAGAGGATTTAAGGTCTTCTAGACCAGAGAGTGCACAAGACAGTGCGATGAAGATGTAGGATTTAACGTCTTCTAGACTAGAGGATTTAAGGTTTCCCGGACCAGAGAGTGCACAAGACAGTGCGATGCCATGCACTAACAAGTGCAAGTGAGGTGCGCAAGAAAGCGTGAGCAATGCACTAAAAAGTGCAAGTGAGGTGCGCAAGGTAGCACGATGCAAAGCACTAACAAGTGTAGGTAAAATGCGCACGAAAGCGCGAACAATGCAATGCACTAACAAGTGTAGGTAAGATGTGCAGGAAAGCGCAAACAATGCAACGCGCTAACAAGTGCAGGTAAGGTGCGCAAGATAGCGCGATAAAATGCATGCACAATGCAAGTAAAGTGCACAAAACAGTGCGATGCGCAAAATAGCGCGATAAAATGTATGCACAATGCAAGTAAGGTGTACAAAATAGTGCGATGTGCAAAATAGCGCGATAAAATGCATGCACAATGCAAGTAAGATGCATAACAATGCAAGGTAGACTGGCGTGATAATGCGACAAGTAGTGTGCATAACAATGCGCTTAAAATGTGCATAACAGCGCGACAAATGTGTGCATAACGATGCATTTTGCATTTCTTGCACACTTCATGCTTTTGCTATGTATTATATCTACTCGTTCTGAACACATTCATATGCACAGTACTTCTGCTCATTCTGGCATACGGCTCGCACATAGCACAATACTGATTCGGCATGCAGCCTACTAGAATACGATGTTGACTTAGCACACAGCTCACAGCACAATATTCTGTTAATTTGGCATGCAGCTTACTCTGAACACACGGTTTATTCTGACCACACAGTTTGTTTCAGGCACACAACACATTTTCGGGCGCACGGCTCATTCTTGGGGCACACAGCTCATTCTCGGGCACACGGCTCATTTTTCGGTCACACAGCTCATTCTTTGGGCACACAGCTCACTTTTCAGGCACATAACTCATTCTTTGGGCACACAGCTCACTTTTGGGGCACACAGCTCGTTCTTTGGGCACACAGCTCACTTTTCGGGCACACAGCTCATTTTCCGGGCACACATGTCATTTTTGGGCACACAGCTCATTTTTTCTAGCACACAGCTCATTCTTCGGGCACGCAGCTCATTCTTCGGGCACACGGCTCATTTTCGGGCACACGGCTCACTTTTTCGGGCACACAGCTCATTTTTCGGGCACACGGCTCATTCTTCGGGCACGCGCGCTCATTCTTCGGGCACACGGCTCATTCACTTCATCTTGAACACGCAACTCACACATTTCAATTCTAAACACACAGATCATACATTTTCATTTGCACGTAGCTCATTCTTAATTCTGAACACGTAGCTCATAAATTTTCATTTCTGAACACACAGCTTATTCACTTCATTTTGAACACGCAGCTTACACATTTCAATTCTGAACACGCAGCTCATACATTTTCATTTGCACGCAGCTCATTCTTAATTCTGAACACACAACTCATAAATTTTCATTTCTGAACACACAGCTCATTCACTTCATTTTGAACACGCAGCTCACACATTCCACTTTGAATACGCAGCTCACACATTTCAATTTTGAACACGCAGCTCATAACACAACACTGCTCGATCTGAACACACGGCTCATAACACAGTAGTCTTTTAATTTTGAACACACAGCTCATAAAACAACTCTGCTCGATTTGAACACACAGCTCATAATACAACTCTGCTCGATTTGAACACACAGCTCACAACACAGTATTCTTTTAATTTTGAACACACAGCTCATTCTGAAAATACAGGATGCGATGATAGAACTTGCAGAAGTTGAAACAAACTCAGATGCCCTACATTTTCCCTTTTTTTCTTTTGCTTCGAAGTCTAGAACCTATATAGCTTCAGATAGGTCTTGGTTTTACTGTTCCCACATGACCCGGGTTGAACCCTACGGTTTTTGAAAGCACAAAATCTTGTTTTGCACAAATGTGGAGAACGGCACGGCACTCTGAGCACAAAACGATTTTTTTGAAATTGAGAGTGAGAATAAGTTCTCAATTGGGTATTGAGCCTACGATAACAAGGAGAGACAAGGTAAAACAACCTAAACACATCTATAGACACCCGAAACGACTCAAAACAAGAATCGAGACAAACAAAATGACTAACACGACACACAGACGTGTTCTAATGGCAAGAGACCTCTCAGTGCACGAGGAGCCAGTTTCTCCGGGTATTGTTTTCCACCCTTTCTCATTTGTGATTCTCACATCACTCAGCCCTTAGGCTCTGTTTTTCTGAAAAGCCCTTTTCCTCACTTTTTCTCTCAGCGCACATCTCTCTATTCTTCAATCTCTCATTTTTTTATCCTTCCCCTGGGTGGTTGATAGATAAACAAGAAGTTGTGGGCTCTTGCTCCTAGCATGCTGCTAGATTCTCTTTCTTCCGCTCACAGCCAGTGAGTTCCTCCCACAGAGGGATTGCGCTAAGACTGGGTGTGTAGCAAATCTACAGCTGACATCGGTTGACGATACTCTGCTGGGAAGTTTGGACGTGATCAGATCTGTCTAGATGAGGGAGTGAAATATCTTGATCCATTCCAGTTCGTGCTACGCATTTGGCTCGATACCTCGCAGCTTGGAGGATGAGAGAGCTTTCTGCCCTTTTGCGGTTAGCTTCAGTGGTGCCCTTTTCTGACAGGTATGATGCCCTTTCTGGCAAGTGCATTGATAAAGGGGAAAAGACAGAAAACCGGACTCAACTGTGCCCCTAGTTCATCATTTTGGCCATTTTTTGTTTTTGGCTTCTGCTAAAACAATTTTAACCAAAATGAGAGTTAGATTAACACGCTTGTTCGATTTTCTGATTTGAAATCATGCAAGTCAGGTTATGAGCACTAAAAATTTTCCTTTTTTGGGTCCAAGAAATGGTCCAGTTTTAGAAAAATGGAATAATTTTCGAGAGAATTAGTCAACCTCATTAAAATTTCTCAAAAATTATTTTTGCAAATGGCCACTGCTCGACCAACACAGGATTTACTCTTGAGATGCACAACCTTAGATCCAAATTAATGGAAAATTGCCCCTTATCTGAACGGCACTGCATGGCAACTGAAAGTTGCCCCTAGTCTGAATAGTACCGCAGCACTGCACGGCAACGGAAAGTTGGCCCTAGTCTGAATAGCGCCGCAGCATATGGCAACCAGTCCTTACAGTGACCATTACCACTGAACTCTTGGATACAGAGAAGACAAAGATGATCAGAACCATTACATGGACATAGTCAATTTGGAAGTGTTTATGGCTAGACTTCAGAATGAAGTTACCTACGTATCCCAAACATGGGAATCAAGCCTAACATACTTCCGGGGTTAAGGTACACTCTTGTATTAACCTCTTCTTTTGCGCTCTAACTTTTGCCAAGGTCGCCCTTCTGGGTTTTCAACCTTGCGAGCTTCGTTTTTCTTTTCTTTTCAATTCTTTTCATTTCTTTTCTTCTTTTTTTTTATTCTTCGCATTTTTCTTTTTCTTTTTTTTTGTTCTTTTTGTTCTTTTTCTTGCTCTAACTTTTGCTTGGGTCGCCTTTTCGGGTTTTCGGCCCAGCGAGCCTCTCAAGGGTCAAAGTGTAGCTTTGTCCATGTCGAATGGTTTGAGATCTCGAAGTCATCTGAATCTAGGAGAATGGCTGCTGTTCGCTGATGATGTAGAAGTCCATCCAATGGGGAGTGAATTTGCCCCTAGCATTGTGGATAGGAACTTGGTTGTCCTTCAGCAATACTTTCTTCTTTCCTCCCTTCTGGGATTTGGCGTTCTTGCCAATCTTCATTAGCTTGAGCAATGACCCCATTTTTAACTCTTCGAGCACATCTGACATTTTTTGCCCCCAGTTCGAGGGGTGCTTCTTATCCGGCTTTGCAAGCTTTCTTTTGATTATTTCTGACCTCCTTGCCCTTAGTTCATGGGCTGCTTCAAATCTAGCCACACAGGCTTCACATTGTGTTTGACCGTTGAACATTCTGAATCCAAGTTCAAGGTTTGAAAGCAAAAGGGGTCGAGTCTTGAGGCTGAGAATGATCGTAGGCTGCATAATCTCAAGAGCGATTTCACACAGGTTTTCACAGGACCGCGCAAAATATTTTTTTGAAATTTTTTAAGAAAGCGACAAATCGCTCGCGCTGAAGACAGTGTAGAACCAATCTGGATCAAACCAGGGTCCTTCTCAGTACTCACATTAACAAACATGATTTCACTCATTAAGGGCTTAGTATGCCTCTCTTTCTCTCAATTGATCAAATTTTTGCAAAACCTAAGGAATTCATTCCTCTTTGTTTCAACACAATGTTCAAAAAGTTTTGAAAAACTTAGGTCAATGCAATAATTTCAAGGCACAGAAGAGCGGGTGAAATGTACCGCCATTTCATTCTAAACTTGCTGGTACAATAGGATCAAAGTAGAAATAAGCACAAAGTATGAAAACCACTGCTGCTTCATTCAGATCTTCGGGTGTAACTGGCTCCACGGCAGAAACAAACTCAAAAAGAAAGCAAAGAGACAAACACAAAACAAAATAGTGACATCTGAGGTAACATCCCCGGAATCACTTGACTCCTATACAACAGGACTCACTCGATACAACAAGACAGACCTTAACAAAAAGACTGACTCAAAACAAAGAGACAGACTCAAAACAACACAACTGAGCTGACCTAAATACCCAAGTCAGAAACCACAAAAACTAGCATTCGCAAATGCTCAAAACAGTGCGTGCCATATGCCATATTTGAAGTAAACCGAGCGTCGCCCGTAGGCGGTTCAACCCTTGATTACATCACATTATCTTCCAGGTTCACTGATCCAGTGACGACGGAGTTTGCTGAGCTCGGTGGGAGGATTACCCATTGTCAAGCAGATCTTGTACTTCATGGCGAAGATGAAAGAGTTGTCGATAGTATGGCCAGTTTGCTGGTAGTACGCACAGTACTAGGTAGCATCGTGACCAGATAGAAGACGGCTGGGGAGAGGCCGAGGCTCGAGGGGTTTGAGATGCCCCTTTTCAGCGAGAATTTGAAGAGCCTTAGACAAAGGCATATAGAGGGCATGGAATACCCTGCGACCTCGGGGTAGATACTTCGAGGTTTGTGGATTTTTGTTAGACGCACTAGCAAAGAGATCAACCGGTGCTAGTTTGGTTTTCTGATCTTTCCCTGGTACAAAAATAGGGTTGAGAGGAATGGCTCTAGTACGACGACCCTCTTCCCGATTTTCCCTTTGGCTTGAACTGCCCACAAAAGGGATTACTCTACACATGCAAGAGGCAAACCCAAGGTGACCAAACCAGCCACAGAAAGAGTCTAGGCAGGCCCTAAAAGTCACCAAAAAGTACCTGAACCGAGCCTCGAAAGTATGAAAACATATGCTCCTTTGATAGGCCAAAATGCAAGCAAACAAGACGAAAAGAGAGAGGGTCACCCCTCTCCGATTTAGGGCCTCAAAACCACATGCGAACCACTAAAAATCCGCTAGATTTCAGTGGCTAAAAGGCCATGCAAGGGTTAACTCCAAGGCCTTAAGGCATGGCACAAAATAAGGCCAAATAAGGCATGCAAGAGGGTAGAAGACCCTCAGCACCTAAGAGGCCTTAAACAAACATGTTAAACACTAAAAAATGAAGCTTGTTTTAGTTGAAAACAAAGCTCAAATAAGCATTCAAGTATGGCTAAGAGAGTGATCAAGACAAAGCTTAAAAAGGGAGAAAAGAAGTTACCCTTGAAGCACAGCAAAACCAGCAAGTTTCTCAGCCAAAAACCAGCTTTTTAACCTTCAAAATGTCCTCCAAGAACCTCAGTTCAATGCTGAGAGTGTACGGTTAGGAGTTGTGGTGCAAAAGTGAAGAATAACACACTTTTTAGCCACAAAATATAGAGATATAGAGAGGGATATATATCTATGCATTAGGGAAATTTTAGAACCTGTAGAAAGGAGAGGGAGAGCCTCTCTTATAGAGGAAAAAAGTTAAAGCTTCCCCAAGAAGCTAAAACTTGGATGCAATCCCTCTATACATGTGTATGGAGGATACAGTCTGTGCCCTCCACTGGGCATACTGCATCCATTCACTTTGACAAAAGCGGAAAAGTCACGACTAGAAAAGGTGGTCGGCCTGCTACTTTTAGCGGTCGGCCGACCACCCAAAGTGGTTTCCTAGAATAAAAGCTGGTCGGCAGGGGGAATTGGTAGTCTCCACACTGAAAGCAAGCCAATGGTGGGGTGGGAAACCAGAAAATGTGGCCCTCAGACCAAGAAAACCAGTTTCCCAACCAGAAAACCGACTGGCGGGGAGAAAAGTGGTTTCCAAGGATAAAAGTTGGTCTCTCACCCTTATACCACTTCCTAAACAAGGAAGGTAAGGTTTGTACCCAAGACAAACCAAAACGGATGCAAGACAAGGGTTCGGGTGGCAAGACGCGCGGCCGGGAGCCCCGAAAACCAGCTGCCGAGCATCAAAAGCGGCGTACGACCAAAAAAGTGGTCTCCCGGACCACAGTGTCTCTCTAGACAGAGGAAACAAGGTGTGTTCCAAAAATCGTGCCAAACGAAGAATGTTAAGCGGTCCCGAGCCGAGGCGTACGGCCGACGGCTCCGAAAATCAGAAACTAGTCTCCAAATGGGAACAGTGGCTTATGACCACGAAAAGTAGCCTATGGCCACTAAGAGATGGTCTGCAAGACCTCTCCCTCCCTCCGGGAAGAGAAAACAAAACTTGATCCGTGGACCGAGTCAAAGTACAAAGGGTCCCGAGGTTTGGGGTGAGGCTCTCAGCCAAGAACTCCGAAACCTCGAAACGAGCACAACATGCACAATCACCGAACGCTTAATCGATGACGTCTGAGTCTTAAGGTCGGTAAAAAATGGGGTGTCTACAGCGTGCAGCCCATGTCTGGTTGAGATACGACCAAACTTACTCCACTTTTTCGACAATAGATGATATTCCTGTGCCGACACACGAACGACAACTTACTGCGCTTATCTTCCCTAGCTACAAAAGTCTCAAGGACATTAGCATCGAAGGTTCTGATGTTGGTAGGGAGGCTGGTGAAGATGCACAATCTGAGGGCCACGCGGGGGACTAGGAGTTGAACAAAGAAATTGAATTGGCGTTCGAGAATATCGGTGTAGACCAATATGCCGACCTTTCTTCCACTTCTGGCCGAGTAGATTTAGTTACTCCAGAGGACGATATCTTCATCGGCTTAGAGAATCTACCAGGAACCGAATCAGAAGCCGAAAAGATGAGCTCGGAGTCACTTGCCCAGTTTACTAGGTGATGAAATGCAGAGAAGATGGCGGCCAAAAGACAGGCTGCTAGGTTAAGGAGGAGCCAAATAACGCCAACAGGTGAAGTGTGTTAAGAAGAAACGGTCCGTGAAACAACATTAGCCGAGTTAATTCCTGAACAAAATCAAGTTGAAGTCTTGGAAGCCGATCTCACAGGACAGAAGCGTCTTGCCGGCACTGTGATCGATTTGCAAGAGGCGTCGATCGAAAAACGGCCGAAGGTGGATACACCGCCTATCAAAGATGATTTGGACGCGGCATTCATTATCCAACCAAGGATGAAGAATGTGCCGAGGCTCGCCAGTGGCTCGATGATCAAAGATCCCGCTGTGGGCCTGAGTGTAGCTTTGACCATTTCTTTGTGTTTGGACTGAGTGAGTTTCCATGCTGAGCCGAACATAATCTCAATTGCTTTGGCTGCTCAGTCTACCATTTTGGTAAATTGAAAACCTCAAATTTCCAAATAGCTTAAATTCGTATTCCTATCCAAATTAATTTGATTTCTTTTCCAGACGGCGGGAAGGCTCACAGAGATTGGTCATCGTCATTACAATGTTGTGGAGCGATTTAGCATCCTTGAGCATCAGCTAGAGAAAGAGAAGGGCAAGGTCACTGCAGCCCTCGCCGATCTGTCTGCAATGACTACAAAAGCCGAACAAGAGCAAGCGAGGGCAGTGGCTGCTCAACAGAAAGCTAAACACGCCGATTTTCTCCGTAAGGCCGCCGAAGAAAGAATAAACTTGATGGACGGCTCTCTCAAGTCGACTCAAGAAGACGTTTCAGTGCTGAAGGCCAAACTTGAGTCTGAGAAGAATGCAAAGGAGCGCGCCGAGGCGGATGCAGCCAAAGCCTTTGAAGCCGGCCTGCTGAAGGCCAATGAACTTTACGCTGATGAAGCCTTGAAGTTTGAGAATAAAGGCTTCAAGAATGGATGGCTGAAGGCTTTGGCGGCAGCGAAGGTGACTCTAGATTAGCCGATTCCTTACAAACAATTGGAAGTTGAACAGTTGGAATTAGATCCAAAGGATCTGGACCCTTGATCGGCAGTTTTGTAATAGATAGTCGTTATTTGTTTTTTGTTAGCTTTTATTAGTTTTTTGTTAGTAGTTTATTTCAGATGTAGGACATTTTCATGTATAAAGTGGATATAAACAGTTTATTAATGAAAATTTCTATTTTGTTATTGAATGTTATCATTAAATGTTGAAAAACAAAAGTATGCCATTTCAACTGAGATCATGACCTGCACATGTTAATTCGGCAAAATGACAAGTGTATAAAGTGGATGTACACAATTTATTGAATGTTATCATTAAATGTTGAAAAACAAATGTCATTTCAACTGAAATACACCAAATAGATTGATAATTCTACCCTTACCCTAGCTGATCACTGAACATAACCGCCGAATATGAATAGTTCATAGGATCGGTTGGGGCATTGTAGTTATTCGGCGAAATGCTTTGAAAATATACCGAATAGATTGATAATTCTATCCTTGCCCTAGCTGATCATTGAACATAACTGCCAAATATGTATAGTTCATGGGATTGGTTGGGGCAATGTAGTTATTCAGTGAAATGCTTTGAAAATAGGCCAAATAGATTGATAATTATGCCCTTGCTCCAGCTAATCACTGAACATAACCGTCGAATATGTATAGTTCATGGGATCGGGTGGGGCATTATAGTTATTCGGCGAGATGCTTTGAAAATAGGCTGAATAGATTGATAAGTCTGCTCTTGCCCCAGCTGATCACTGAACATAACCGTCGAATATGTATAGTTTGTGGGATCGGTTGGGGCATTGTAGTTATTCAGTGAAATACTTTGAAGTGATCGCTTTGGGAATGCTGCATCCGTAATTTATAAGTGGGGAAAAGAGGGCTAGGTGCGCGTGGGTCTTGTGTTTTCATTAAATATATTTTGCTCAAATTCAACAGAGTGCCAGAGGGAAGAGAGCACTGTATTGAACTGAGGAAATTTGTATGTCAAGAAGAGTATTCTGTAACAGTAGAGGAGAGGGTAGGACACTAGCTGAACTAGATATAGAAATGAATCGAGGAGGTGGCGAACCTACATGAATAGGTAACAGGATGTCGAAGGAGTGTGAGAGGCATCACTCCCCCCGTCGTTGAAGTAGGTCTCTAGGAGGGGGCGGCGTAGAGAAGTCACCAAAAAATGAGACACAGCAACGAGGGAGCTCCCCCCCGTTCGTAAAATGAAACCAACAGGCCACCACGCCTATTGAGTTTTTCAATTTTTGTTGGGAATAAACCGATGATCGAAGTAGATTCAATTATCTGCGATTCAAATGTGGCAGTCGAGTTTACTCGACAAATTTTTCCGCCCGAAGTCCAGTAATCAATGGTCGGTCGGCCTGATTATGAAATTTTTCGGGAGGGCGTCCATGGAGCGGTAAAGGGACTATACACCTTCTACAAAATTGGTATACGCCTTCGTGCCGCGTAAAGAGAGATAGAACAGAAAGACGACCCCATTTGAAGCTTGGAACATCACACAAAAAAGACCAAGAACGAGCTGAAAAAAGCTAAGGCTTTTGAAACGTATTCGGCAAGTCAAACGAACCCGATCGTGATAGAAAGAGTAAACCAACGCCTTCTTGATCATGCCATTGTCGATAGTGATACGACGAGCATGTTCGCAACGGAAGCAATAAGAACGAGGGCCAACGAACAAGGCTTTTTTTACAGCTGAAAAATTGGTATTAAAAAGACTATGGAAAAGTTAGCCAATGATGCTTGTCGATGCGAAAATCATGGATTTAAGCATGGATGGATTAAGGCTCTACAGGCCGCGGGTGTCGATTTGATGTCACCTCTATATCAAAATTACAAGTTTCCTTTTGAAGCTTACGACGCCGAGAAAACCGACAATGAAGAGGGTGTCGAGCCGGAGAAAGCTTAGATATCATTACACATATTATTGTACTTTTGAATTTGTTAAAAGCCATGTATTTGTACTTCTTCGGTGAAATAAATAAATATTTGCTATATTACTTTGTTTAATGTTTGTATCAACTTGTGACAATTGTAGTTGGTCCATGCCATTCTATTGCCAAATTCAGAGGATTACTCGGCCGTTTGTGGTTATGCACAAAGGGCACTCCAAATTCGAAGTCTTTGTTATGGGCCAATTGTGATATTCTCGAAGGGCGCTCCAAATTCGAAGTCTTTTTTATGGTCCAATCGTGACATCCACGAAGAGCGCTCTGAATTCGGAGTCTTTATATGGGCCAATCGTGATATCCACGAAGGGCACTCCGAATTAGGAGTCTTTTTTATGGGCCAATCGTGATATCCACGAAGGGAGCTCCGAATTCGGAGGCTTATTCGGCCCAAACATGATATCCACGAAGGGAGCTTCGAATTCGGAGTCTTTGTATGGGCCAATCGTGATATCCACGAAGGGCGCTCCAAATTCGGAGGCGTATTCGGCCCATACGTGATATCCACAAAGGACGCTCCGAATTCGAAGTTTTTTTATGGGCCAATAGTGATATCCACAAAGGACGCTCCGAATTCGAATTCAGAGTCTTTGTATGGGCTAATCGTGATATCCACGAAGGGCACTCCGAATTCGGAGGCTTATTCGGCCCATATGTGATATCCACGAAGGATGCTTCGAATTCGTAGTCTTTTTTATAAGCCAATCGTGATATCCACGAAGGGTGCTCCGAATTCAGAGTCTTTGTATGGGCCAATCATGATATCCATGAAGGGTGCACCGAATTCAGAAGCTTATTCCACCCATACGTGATATCCACGAAGGGCGCTCCGAATTTGGAGTCTTTTTTATGGGCCAATCGTGATATCTACGAAGGGCACTCCGAATTCGGAGGTTTGTTCGACCCATACGTAATATCCACGAAGGGCGCTCTGAATTCGGAGTCTTTTTTATGGGCCAATCATGATATTTACGAAGGGCGCTCCGAATTCGGAGGCTTATTCGGCCCAAACGTGATATCCACGAAAGGTGCTCCGAATTCAGAGGCTTTTTTATGGTCCAATCGCGATCCACAAAGGGCGCTCTGAATTTAGAGGCTTATTTGGCCTAAACATGATATTCATGAAGGGTGCTCTGAATTCGGAGGCTTATTCAGTCCATACGTGATATCCACGAAGGGCGCTCCGAATTTAGAGGCTTTTAAACCATTATTAACAAGATGGCAATAAAAAGGACATTGCATTGAGGAATTCATAGATGCGTACATGTTAACATAGCAGCAAAAATTAGAAACAAACTAACACGCTGTACAAGTTGGCTTAATAATAAAATTTACGCAGATGTGTGGAATTCCAGGTATCACGACCCGAACCCGTCCCTATGGGTTTAGCTTCGTAACCGGCTAGTAATCCTTAGATTACCAAAGGCCTCTGAACAGAATAATATATAATAAGGGCTGCGGAAGAATGTATAAACAATTTACATAGTCTATAGAGCTGTGTAGACATACATGGGACATAAATTTTCAAAACAAACTTATATATATATAGATTTGACGTCAAAAATACATTAGTCTTATGTCGCCGAATTACATAGATAGAGTCGAAGGGAACTTAGCCCAAGTGCAGATATGCAAAACAAATTCAACTAAAACCTTGACATGATCCTCTCAAAAGAAACCTCCTCAAGAGGTGCGATAATTGGCTGACAAAACAAAATCTTAGGCCATCAACTTTGGGCCTGGTCACATGCTTGCTCACCTACATACATAATATAAATAGTGAGCTGGAGCCTAGTGAATAATAACAGAGTAAAGGGGTTTTAATGAAAGTTATCCATAAAAGTTACAGAAAATAGAATTCAATAGTTATCAGAAATCGATTCATAATCATGTTTAGAAATCATAACACATAACAGATACATATTCAGAATCGTATTCATAATTGGAACTTGCAGTTAATCATACGTGGTACATTCATTAGCACTAGCAAAAACAGTTAACCCGTAAGGGACGGCCAGGCATATAGTTGACCTATAAATGGACAGCCATAAAGGCTTATAGTTGACTCAGGTGCACGAAAACAGTACAGTTGGCTCATGAGACGTACAATTAGCCCATAAATAGGACGTATACATAAGGATCCATAATAGTTGACTCATGAGATGTACAGTTGACCCATAATTAGGACGTAACAGAATAGATAACAGATGTCATTTGAAGCTAAGAATGCCACGAATACATTTCAGAAACATTGGACAACCATTCATTCATGTAGAAAATAATATTTCAGAAACAGATCATCTTATATTATTCAGAAAATACTTATAATTGAACATAACTTTACAAAGTTATTACTCACAGGTAACCGATGGCTCTAAATAGACGAGTAGACACTTAACTTGAGGTGCGTGACCTACATAACATGACAGATACATACATTGAAACACACACTCGAGTTGTACATAACTTATTTGATTTGTTCTTAGTGTGTTTCTAACCGTTATCCTCATTATAATGTTTTAATCTTGGCCTAGGAATCTTAGGATGGAATAAGGATGCAAAAATGTACTTAAAAACATTTTTCAAAACTTGCTGAAAACAGGGTCCACGCTCGAGCGTGGCTTTCCTCGCTCGAGCGGACATGCAAAATGTGAGGATTCGCTCGAGTGGTCTGCAAACTTTTAAAAAGTACTGGTTACTTGATTTTCATGCTCAATGGATGCTCGATCCTCGTTTAAGCGTAAGACTCAGACCTTTGCTTAAGCGTGTCTTTTGTTGCTCGAACGATCTGCAAAAACACATGAACTTCTGGGGAGCATGCATTTCATGCTCAAGCGGACTTTTGGTCGCTCGAGCGGAGGTACAAAAGCAAAGGTGGTCGCTCTAGCATACAATACTTCGCTTGAGCGGAGGGTGAAAATTCTGGAATTTCCTGATTTGCTTCTAAGGTCCAAAACTCAATCTTTTAGTATCAAAACTCGATTTTTCTGGGCCAAGACTTAAGGAAACACTTAGAAACTCATAAAAGATCATGCATTAAGGATCATTTCAAGAAATCATGGCCCAATAGATTGCCAATTGTGCAAAAATTCAACTTAAAATTTATGAATGTTCCATGAACTCATACATAAATTTCTTTGAACTTAAGTTTCTCAAAACATGATCAAATACTACAAAACAACATGAAACTTGATGATTTCTCAAAGTTAAGGTGAATTCAAGACATACATGAGGAAATTTTTGGAAATTAAACTCAAAATATGAGAGAACATGCATGCATGCATGGTATGGCTCAATACTCTTCATTTCTAACTCAATTCTTGTATTAATCAACATAATTCTCTTGTGTTCATGCATTATAGTCTAGATTTCACGGCTTAAGGATAAAATTCTTACCTACAAGCTTAAGTTCACAAGGGTTGAAGTTGTAACTCTTAAATCTTCTTCAATCTCTCAACAATTTCTTACAAGCCTCCCCTTTCTTACTTGATCCTAAACCCTTTCTTAGTCTATGACTTCTCTCTCACGTTTGTGTCTTAGGAGCATGAGTTGGTGATATAAAAATGGCCTAATGGGATCAAGTAAATGGCCTACCTAGGGACACATGTTCAATTGAGGTTAAAGGTAATCATCTCGCATTAAATTAGTCTAATTATTTGGTTCCGAATTGAATTTCAATTAAACTTACCATAAAATTCTAAAAATTTTAATTACACATAAATCAAGTTAATTTTTGAATCGGATGCCGATAAGGCCTTCAACTTGCAGAACAGATCGAAAACGTGAACAGATCATTCTACGTTAAACAGATAAGGCAACACAAATAAGGCAACACACATGCAATTTAATTCAGGTTTTGATCTAAAGAACTTATTAGGCATGTTAAAGCATGGATTAATGTTAATCATGGGTTAGGGTTGTTACAGTCTCCCCCCTTAAAGAGTTTGGTCCTTTAAACTCGAGTTACCCTTATTTTGGAAGAATAGCAGGTCTAACGAAAACAAATCTGGATATCTCTTCATGATATCTTCTTCCGTTTCCCATGTAGAATACATTCCTCCGTGGTTTTCCAATCAACTTTCACTAACGGTATTTCTTTATTCCTCAATCTTTTAATCTGGCGATTCACAATCTGAACAGGTGTTTCTTTGTACGTATAATCATCCTTTAGAAACACATGTGTCGGCTTAATAACATGATGCAGATCTCGTAAGTAATCCTGTAACATGGAGACATGAAAAATGTTGTGCATGTTTTCCATCACCGGAGGTAAGGCTACTCGGTATGTTACCGAATTAATCTTTTCAAGGATTTCATATGGCCCAATATATCTCGGTGCTGACTTACCTTTTACCTCAAACCGTGTTTGCCCTTTCGTGGAAGTTACTTTTATGAACACATGATCCTCGAGTTCATATTCTCTATCTCTTCTTCGGACATCAGCATAACTCTTTTGGCAGCTCTACGCAGTTTTTAGATGTTGTTGAATCAACTTCACTTTTTCAGTTGTTTCTTGAACAAGCTCTGGGCCCAACAATGGTCTATCACCTACTTCAGCCCAACAGATAGGAGATCGACATTTTCTTCCATACAAAGCTTCATAAGGAGCCATTCCAATGCTTGAATGATAGCTGTTATTGTATACAAGTTCAGCTAAAGAAAGATAAGTCTCTTAATTCCCTTAGAAGTCTAACACACACATCGGCAGCATATCTTCTAAAGTCAATTTGGTTCTTTCGGATTGACTGTCCATCTGTGGATGGTAAGCACTACTCAATCACAATTTGGTTTCCAAAGCCTATTGCAAACTCTACCAAAATCTTAATGTAAACTTTGAATCTCTGTCAGATACAATAGATACTGGTACACCATGTAATCTCACAATTTTATTCACATACATGTTAACTAGCTTGTCCGCATTATAAATAGTTTTAACATGCAGAAAATGGCAGACTTAGTTAAACAATCAACAATGACCCAGATAGAATACATACCTCGAGAGGAGTGAGGCAATCCAATGATAAAGTCCATCATGATGTGTTTCCACTTCCATTCCGGTATTGGAAGCAGCTATAGTAAACCAGCGGGTTATTGATGTTTGCCTTTAACCTGTTGGCAATACGAATATCTAGCCACGAAATCTACAACACACTTTTTCATTCCCAGCCACTAGAAATTTGGTTTCAAATCATGGTACATCTTTGTGTTTCCCGAATGCATAACAAATTTAGAATTATGAGCTTCAGTCATAAGGCGTTTTCTCAAGTCACAACAATCTGGTACACAAAGGCGATCTTGGAATTTCAACATATTATTCTCAAGTACAAACCCCGGCCTTGGTTTGGAGTCAATTTCTTCCACGATCTTTTTCAAGAATTCATCTTGCAACTGAGTTTCTCTAATTTCTTTAATGATTGCAGGTTGAGCAGAAATGGCGGCTAAGACCTTGCCTTGTTCTCGCAATACCACCTCAATCTCACTCTGTTCCAAGTCACATAACAATTCTTTCTGATCGGTGAGTAAACATGACAAATTCCCAATAGATTTTCAACTCAATGCATCTGCAACTGTATTTGCCTTCCCTGGATAGTATAAAATTTGCAAGTCATAGTCTTTGATCAACTCTAGCTATGTTCTCTATCTCATGTTTAGTTCTTTTTGGGTGAAGAAATATTTGAGGCTTTTATGGTCCATATACACTTCACAAGTCACACCATACAAATAGTGTCGCCAAATTTTCAAAGCAAATACCACGGCTGCCAGTTCAAGATCATGAGTCGGGTAGTTCTTTTCATGAGGACAGAGTTGTCGAGAGGCATAAGCAATTACTTTCCCATTTTGCATTAGTACACAACACAAACCCTTGTAAGATGCATCACTGTAAATCTGAAATCCATCAGTACCATTAGGTAGAGCCAAAATCAGTGCAGTTACTAATCTAGTTTTCAATTCTTGGAAGGCAGACTCTCTTTGATCATTTTAATCAAATGACACATTTTTTTGGGTTAACTGAGTCAATGGCATCGCAAGTTTTGAAAAATCTTTTACAAATCTTCTGTAGTAGCTTGCAAGTCCCAAAAAACTCCTAACTTTTGACACATTTGTCGATTTAGGCCAGTCCACTACAGCTTCAATTTTCTGTGGGTCCACTGAAATATCATCCCTGTTGATCACATGCCCTAGAAATGTCACATTGTCAAGCCAGAATTCACATTTAGAAAATTTTGCATACAACTTCTTTTCTCTTAGGATCTGCAAGGCGGTTCTCAAATGGTTTCCATGTTCTTCCCTTCTTTTAGAGTATATCAAAATATCATCTATAAACACAACAACAAATTCATCTAGATATGATTTAAACACCCTATTCATAAGGTCCAGGAAGTACTTTCTTGAGGACCAATTCTGCAAGTGTATAACAACGCAACTGCACACGCTAGTAATATGACTTGGTGAGCTGCTGCTGATACTGCGCCATGCACATGAGAGCACGATCTCGACGTTTTTGAATCAGAGTCAGATCTAAGGCCAACATCATGTCATTACAGCCCATGTCAAAAACCTTGGATTTCAACGTGGGTAGGCCGATCTCTAGAGGGATAATTACTTGGGTTCCGAAGCACAAAGCGAACGGCGTTTCCTTAGTAGATCGCCTTGGAGTAGTGCGATGAGTCCACAACACATTGGGTAATTCTTCGACCCACTTGCCTTTGGCTTTTTCCAACCGTTTCTTGATGCCATCCAGGATCACTTTATTGGAAGCCTCCATCTAATCGTTGTTTTGTGGGTATGTTGGCGAGAAAAAGTAGGGCCAGATACCATATGTGTTGCGTAACTCCCCGATAAACACCACAATCGAATTGGGTGCCGTTGTCAGAGATAAGTGCTCTCGGTATGCAGAATCGTGTTATTATGTTTTTTCATACAAAACGTTTAACATTGACATCTCGAATATGTGTTAATGCCTCTACTCCGACCCACTTTGTAAAATAATCTGTTGCAATGATTAAGAATTGCTTGTTCCCTGGAGCCCGTGGTAATGGTCTGATAATATCAAGTCCCTATTGAGCGAACGGCCAATGACTAGTAATAGTGTTTAATTTTTCGGCAGGCAGATGAGTTAAAGGGGAAAACTTTTGGCATTGTTCGTACCTTTTTACGTAGTTCTCAGCATCTGTTCGTATGGTTGACCAATAATACCCTTTGTTACGGTTCAGTAGGCCAATGAGTGTCCTCCAAAATGGGCACCATAGCTACCTTCATGCATTTCGGCCAAGAGTTCATCAACTTTATCTGGGTGAACACATTCCAAGTACGGGCCAGAGAGAGATTTTTTATAAAGCTTTCCTTGCGGATCCAGGTACTATTGCAGGGCTTTACTTTGCAGTTTATGGGCGTCTTTCTTATTCATTAGGAGCTATTCTAAGGAAAGAAATACAGATATAGGGTCCATCCAACTTGGTCTCGGTTCAATGATGTTAACCTGAATTGATTCAGAAGAGGTGATGCTCAGCTCTGGGATGAACCCTACTTCGATTGTTCATTTGACTTCTGAGTTAATGGTGGAGGCTAAGCAAGTAAGGGAATCCGCATGCGTGTTCTGATCCCGAGTTATCTGATTTAATTCGTGGTGGTTGAATTTCGTGAGCAAGGAATTTTTCGTCTTCATGTAGGCTACCATGCGGTCATTTTTAGCTGCATACTCCCCTTTCAACTGGTTAATGACTAATTTCGAGTCACAGAAAACAAACAATCTCCATGGACCAAGGTGAAGTGCGTTACAAAGGCCAGTTAGCAATGCTTTGTATAAGGCCTCGTTATTTGATGCATCAAAGCCCAATTTGACCGCTTGATTGATTATTGCCCCTTTGGGGGTCATGATTACTATGCCTGCCTCGCTACCACATTAGTTGGATGATCCGTCATAGTACATCTACCAAATGTCTCCAACATATATTCGCCAGTCAGGTTTAGGTTGCACTTGATCGGACTTGAAGTCGGCATGGCATCCCATGAACTCGGCTACAAAGTCGGCAAGCACTTGCCCCTTGATGGTGGTTCTAGGCAAAAACTAGATATCATATTGGTTGAGTTCCAAAGCCCATTTCAAGACTCGTCTGGATGCTTCCATGCTGCGGAGCGCTGACTAGAGGGGATGATTCGTTAATACCCCTATGGTGTGAGACTGAAAATAGTGCATCAATTTTCTTGCAACCACACCGAGAGCAAGGATGAGCTTTTCCAGTGGTAGATATCGCGTTTCGGCATCGACCATGGCCTTGCTTACATAGTAAATTGGTCGCTGTTCCTCGGGTTCTTCTTTTAGTAGCACGGCGCTGACCGCCCAGTCAGATACCACCAGATACAAGATGAGTTGATCACTTGCCGATGGAGTTGCCAAGAGTGGTACTGATGGAAGATAAGTTTTCAAAACGTCCAACTCGGCCTGGCACTCGGGAATCCATTCAAATGCTTTGCCCTGCTGAAGTGTGTGAAAAAATTGTCGGTAGCGATCTAAAAAATGGCTGATAAACCTATTCAGGGTGACGGCCATCCCCATCAACTTCTGAACTTATTTGACCAACCGACGGGAGCTGAGTTCTAGAATTGTTGTGATTTGCCTCTAGTTGGCCTCTATTCCACAATGGTTGACAATATAGCCGATAAACTTGCCGAATCCGATGCCGAATGCACATTTTGAGGCTTTCAGTTTCATCTTGTACTTTCGGAGAATGTTAAAGGTCTCTGCTAAATCGGCTAGATGGTCATGCTTTTCCTTGGACTTCACCACCATGTCATTGATGTATACTTCCATGGTGTGGTTGAGTTATTTCTTGAACATAGTGGTAACCAGTCTCTGGTAAGTTGCCCCAGCATTGTTCAGTCCGAAGGGCATGACCTTGTAGCAATAGGTTCCCTTTGGTGTGAGGAATGCGGTCTTTTCTTGATTCTCCAGATGCATGGTAATTTGGTTATAACCCCTGCAGGCATCCAAGAAGCCCATGCGCTAATGATGTATCGTTGCGTCCACAAGTTGGTTGATTCTGGGAAGAGGAAAACAATCCTTTGGACAGGCCCTGTTCAAATCTGTGAAATTGACTTAAACATGAAAAGATCCATTTTTGTTCTTTACAACCACGGTATTAGACAGCCATGTGGGATAAGTGACTTCACGAATTGCCCCGGCATCAAGCAATCTGTCAACTTCATCAACAATGGCTGATGCATGCTCCACGGCTGACTGCTGACTTCTCTGAATAATCGATTTGACTTTTGGATCGACATTTAAACAATACTGGGCCATGATTGGGTCCACCCCAGGCATCTCGTATGGTGTCCACGCAAACATGTCAAGGTTGCCAAGTAAGAAGGACACCAACTCACCTCTATCAACTTTGTTCAAGGAAATGCCGATCACTAAGAATCTGTTAGGACTCCCATTGATTTTGATCCGATAAAGGTCTTCAATTGCCTTTTCATTGGGGATTGTCCCAATGTCCTCGAGGCTCTCTTAATCTAGTATTTCAATCGAGTTCACTTCCAGTTCCTTTGGTCTCTTTGCAACAGCAATAAGATAGCATGCCTGTGCCAATTTCTGAGAACCCCGAATTTGCTCAATGCCATACTCAGTCAAAAAATAGAGTAATTAATGGTAGGTGCTCGATACAGCCTGCATAGTGTGTAACCAAGTCCTTCCCATGATTAGATTGTATGGTGACGGAAGTTTTATGACCATAAATTCCACGTCTGCTGATCTGTAGCCCGCCCGTACTGGCAATGTGGTCTTTTTCAAAGGATACTTGGGGTTGGCGTTGAAGCTGAACAAAGGATAATCGACTGGTAACAGATTCGGATCAGTGAAGCCAAGTTTGGCAAACGTCTTGTAATACATTATTTCTGAGGTGCTTCCCTGATCGATGAGAACACGTTTAACTGTGAATCTATTCACGTGTAGCTCGACGACGAGAAGATCAGTATGTGGGAGAGTTACCTCATCTAGGTCGGTGTCATCGAAGTTTATCTTGTCAGTTTTGTGGGGCCGTTTAGCTGGTGTGATTGGCTTGGGCAGGCTAGGTTGTAGTTGAATTGTATGTACCTCGACTGACGACGGTAGGCTATAGATCATTGGAATTACACCAAGTGGAGGTGAATCCGGCCATAAGGCTACTGCGTCCGATGGATTATTCTTTCAGACGTGTTGCGCTAGCCGGCCGTCTTGTACCAACTACTCCAGGTGATCCTTCAGTGCATAGAAGCTGTCAGTATCATGGCCATGGTCCTTATGATATTCGCACCGCTTATCCCTTCTCTTTGTGTCAAGGGGTCCCATCATCTTGGATGGCCACTTAAAGAACGAAAGATATTAGACTTTGGACAGGATCTTACTGATCGACTCTGCTAATTTCGTATACTTCTTATCCGAATGTCTTGTGCGCCTGCTATCCACTTGACATTGTTTGTTTGAACAATGCGAACATTGGCCGCTCGAACGGCGCGAATCACGCCAATTGTCTCGTTTAGTTTGAGTCAAGGGTTAGAGGCTCCTTGATAGCACGACGCTTATCGGCTGAACCAGACCAGATGAAGCTGATTTAACGAATTTCTATCCGGCCTTGAGGCGCAAGGCATCATCTTCCACCTTACAGTATTCTTCAACTTTTTTCATTAGCGCCCAAACTGTTTTAGGAGGCCGTCTGGTCAACGAACTGCGAAGAGGACTATCAAGGTGTAATCCTGATCTTAAAGGCGGTAATGGCTATGGAATCATTGTAGGCATCATCCACCAAGTTGAAACATTCCCAATAGCGTGTCGAATACTCACAGAGGGTCTCTTGTAGTTTAATTTGCATTGCCCAGAGAGAGTCAGCTTGCTTTGGTTGAACTTTGTTGGTGAGAAATCTTGCCCTGAAGGATTTTTGGAGTTAATGAAAGTTTCTTATTGACGTCGACTCCAGTTTATAGTACATCTGATGGCCAATGGTCCCAGGCTACTTGGAAACATTCGACACATGAGGGCTTCATCATCAGCATGCAACGTCATTGCTTGTTTATAATGACGAATGTGGTCAGTGGGATCTGATTTTTCATCGTATAAGATGAATGTTGGTGCTTTGAACTTTTTAGGCAGCACAACCCTCGCAATGCATCGCACGAAAGGGTCGTGCCTGTCCTCTTTATCCGAATCATCACTCCCCTTCCCTCACCTATGCCGTAGATATGGACTTCCTTCGGATGAGCTTGATACATCGACTTGCCCCTTCTTTCTGGGTTCCTAAGATAGTGAGTCAAAATCACTGCCATTATCACATTTTTGAAGTCGACATCGTCGATCATCCTTCTTCTTTTCTAAGGATCGACCCCGATCATGAAGTATGGCCAATTAGGATTTGGCTAACTCTAGGGCCAATTCCTTACGCAAGCGCTCTTTCTTAGCCATCATATCTTCTAGACGCTGTTCGTTTCATTTTGCTTGATCCATGATCATCTGCACAGTCTCTTGCACAGAAGTTGAGGGTGAGGTTTGAGCTACTGGGTCGAAGTACAAGGCCCGTCGTGCGGTGATATTCTCTACTCCAAGCATGTTTATTGGAGTAATGTCATCTCTTGGTGTAACATTGTCAGCAACTATCGAAGGATCATCTGCCACGCCTGTCATGGACACACTTGAGTATTTCCATAGATGGCGCCAATTGTGGTGAAGTGGTTTGGAAATACTCCAGAATCCAGTTAGACGTCTTGATCCTCTAATTACTACCTAAAAAAGGGATGAACACTCCGGTCGAGGGTGCCGAAATTAGCACTCCAACGGACAAGTCAATATTCTCTCTAATTTACTTCTATCTCAAGTTATCTTTTATATTCACACATACCTCTCTTTGGCTGATCTTCTCCTTTTTATATTGCTCTCCTGGGGCCCACCCTTTCATTATCATATCTGGGACCCCCAGGTGCGTAAGAAAGTATTCGGCATATTTGGCCCATGTACTGGATTTTACTTGGCCTTATTCTTCTTCAATAGGTTTGATCACACTGAGTTATCCTTACCATCATTCTCATCACTCTGTTTGAACCTCTTGAGCACGTAATTATTCGGCTCCCACATCGCTGTATAGTTAGTTTTAGCTACTAAAATTATTTAGTCGCTGAATGAAAAACAAAAATTTAATTTTAATCTTTGGTTGTCAAAAATTTATTTTCAGCGACTAAAAAAATTTTAATCGCCAAAAAACAAAAATATTTGGAGGGAGATATTTCAAATTTTGGAGGGATGTATAAAATTAATTGGCGACTAAAATCTTTCATCGAGAATTGAAGGGATTTATATATTTTGTTTCCAAACCAAACCCTAAACAAACCAGCGTCTCTCTCTCTCTCTCTCTCTCTTCAACGTCTCTGTTCCTCTCCATTTTCTTCTTTGCTGCTCCTCTTCCCTCCCTCTCTCACCGCCGCTCCACCAATGTAATGCCCCCAAAAATAATACCATAAATCCAACTCATAAGCAAAAGGATAATAGATATAAAGTACTTTCATTCATCAAAGTTTGTTTACAAAAGTTAACACATGCATTATACATTCACCAATGTTTATCCTGAATCTACAACATGTGTTGTAGTGATGAAGGAATTTAAACTAAACAAGCAGTCATATGCCTTACGGGCTTACATCTTTCCAAGCCATTACTTGGTTGCACAAAAGTGAGCCTAACTTAATGCAATTTAAGCTCTTGGCTATACAAAGAATATAACAAAAATAAAGAAGCTCCTGCTTCCAAAGTCCCTCTGAGCTATTGCCCTGGCGGAGGCAGGTCACCAGCACCTGAAAATGGTTTTCCCCAAATAGGGTGAGCCAAAGCCCAGTAAAAATAATCTAACACAGTATATGATATTTAACAAAGATATAAGTACAATGTATATATACAATACCGGTGACAAAATCTCCACATTTTATATAATCGAAAGACACCAAGGTTCATATCTCAATTCATTTCATTTCAAGTTCATTCAGTATTCTCAATTCATGAGTCAATTTTATCATTTTTCAATAACCCAACTAAGACTACAACTCAGTGGTTTTCCAAATCAATATACTACCACACAAACACTTCAAATCTGCCATTTTACGAAAATTTCGTCTGCAGGATCAGCACCCATGTATAAACAAGACTTTGGGACTTTCACCCTAAACACTCCGACCAACTTAATTTCAGTGTAGTCCATTCACTATCTCCTCCCACATAATGGAGTACATCCCTTTTCTCCTCCCAAACAATCATATATATACAATGTATATAAACCATAGTCATATTCAATGACAACTAACAATAGATTAGTTTCAATTTACCTAATCCTCATGCAATTTCACATTAACATTATCAATTCCACTTATTTATACAAAATAACAATTTAATCCGATTAGGGAAAAATTCCCCCTTTTCCAAATATCAACCCAAGTACCAAAATCAACTATTTTGACACAATATAATCTCATATTCAAACTCCATATCCACTTATTTTACATTCACCAAAAACTTCTCTTTTTATTTCATACCCAAACCCTAGGTTTGTTCAAACTACTCCCAAATCCCACCATTGTTACACAACAACAAATAACTAAGCTAAAAACCATACAAAAGTATAGGAAATCCCTACCTCAAAGAGAAAAGACGAGCCAAGCAAGAGTAAAACTTCAAAGATGTCGAAATCCAACTCTATTCAGATCAAAATGAAGATCTTGAGATGGTCTACCTTTTTATCAAAGGAATTAGGGTGAAGAAATCACTAAAACTAGGTGAAAATGTAGAGAGAGAGAGAGAGAGAGAGAGAGAGAGAGAGAGAGAGTGTGTGTGTGTGTGTGTGTGTGTGTTTTAGAGAGAAAGAGGTTCTCAACTCTAGGTTTTAGGAAGAAAAGATATGAAAAAGTGATGTAAAAAGACATTTTCACAATCTGATATATGCACAGTCCGCTCGAGCGCAAGAAAGGCCACTCGAGCGCCAAGACACGATCGACAAGACAGTCACCGCTCGAGCGTAAGAAGTGACGCTCAAGCGTGAAAAACACACATCTAGTAGTTTTGCAAACAACCAACCAACGCTCGAACGTAAGAAAGGCCGCTCAAGCGCCCACCCGCTCGAGTGTAGGAAACATCGCTCAAGCGTAGGAATCACTCTCCCAGCACTTTTATAGACCTACAAAAGTATTGAGTGTTTGCAAAATCCGCTCGAGCGCAGGAAGTGCCGCTTGAGCGGAGGACCAAAATTCTGGGCAATACAAGGTTTGAAAAACAAGCGACCAACCTGCCTAAACACAATCACAACAACCCAAAAGCCAATTTCAAAGAGATACAAGGGAAGAAATAGGTAAACAATAATATGAAAACATTAAACCCGAGTCTAAGATACCCTAAGAGTTGGATCAAAACCGGGATCGCTATAACCAACCACGGATCAGCTCTCTTCCACAGTTCCTCCTTATATTTGCCGGCAACCGAAGCATTGATTCACCTCCTTGTTGGCCACCGTCGCTTGAGATCCATTGGCTCCTCCCTCATTCACATCTTTGCTTGCAACTCTCTTCTTCATCAAGGTATGTGTAGACACCCCATTTTTGGCCAAAACAAGGCGCGTGGACGTCACCGTTTGAACACTCGGTGATCATCCTTGTTTGTGTTCGTCTTGAGTTCCCGGTGGTCTCGGCCACGCGCCTTGCCTCAAGACCTCTCGACTCGACTGTTTTGTGTTTGGTTTTGCACCAAACACTTGTGTTTTGCTTTTGAGGGGCAGGGAATGGCTTGTTGGCCATCCCCACACATCACTGGCCATGGCTTGAGGCCACCGGGCATTGTTTTGTTGCCATTGGCCAAATGTTTGGCCGGCCGACACTCTTTGTGGTCGGCCGACCATTGTTTTGGCCAATTTTTCATTTTTGGCTGGTCAACCACTGTGCATCTGCTTTTGGCAGATATTTTGTGCCAGCTGTGATAGCTAGCACCCACTTTGCACCCCATCCATACACGTGTATGGAGGGATTTGCTTCCTTAACTTAGCTTCCCTTGGAAGCTTGGATTGGCCTTGCCTATAAGAGGAAGGCCTCCCCTCTCTTTCCAGAGGTTGAACAACTCTGAGATTAGGGCATATATATATATATATCTATATCTCTCTCTCTATATATATAGTTGTGTGTGTTTGGTGTTCCAAAAGGGAGTATTACACCATACTCCGGTTGTGGGGTTGTTAAGGGACTAGTTTCAAGGTTTTTGAGCTGATTTTGATCCAAAGGGAGGTCTAAGGTTGGTGTTCTTGAAGTGTTCTTCAAGGGTAAGAACCTATCTCCTTTATTCCCCATTCTTGCACTAGCTTTTAACCTATCTTGCATCTGCTTTTGAGCTTAGTGAATAACATATAAAAGTTCTGATTTTGTTAGCTTTAGAACTTTGTTTAAGGTCTCTTTGAGGTTTGGGGTTGTCTCCCCTCTCCAAGGCCTTGTTAGGCCTTGTTTAAGGCCATCTATTTTGGCCATTGTTGTGTTCTTTGCATGACCTCTCCACCACTGAAATATAGAGGATTTTCAGTGGTGGAGAGGTGTTTTTAAGGTCCTAAATGGGAGAAGGTCATCCCCTCTCCATGTTGTCTTTGATGCTCACACAAGTGGCTTGTGTTGTAGCTTGTATGCCTAGCTTGCTTTCGCTTCACCTTAAGTGTTATTTGTGCTTATTTTGCCATGATATAGCACTATTTTTAGTTGGTTTAGACACACCATTCTTGCTTTGCATACTTGTCTTGTAATGCCATGAATTGCCTTAACATGTGTCTAGCATTTAGACTACCATGCTCACTTGTTTTGGCCTAGCTTTGTGAAGCTTTTATGCATGTTTTAATATGCCTAAGGTCTTTTTGTGGTTGTTTTGGCCATCCATGACATGCTTTGTATAGCCACCTTGCATTTTGGCTTGTTAGCCTTGGGTGTGTGAATATAGAGCATGCATTACTTGGCTTGTTTCAGTGGTTTGGCACCACTTATAGCATCATTTCAGTCCTTGTGGTATGCTTGTATGCTTGCATTTGATGCCCCTTTAATGCTTTAAAAGGCTTGTGTCTTGTGTTCCATGTTTGGACCTTTATGTATGCTTCCATGTTTAGACCATTTAGATGCCATCTAGGTGTGTCTTTGTTCTTGTTTAGACCTACATCGAACCTGTTTTAGGTCCTCATGGCCCTTTGGGGCTTGCTTCATATCGCTTTGGTTTAAGCCCCCTTGAGTCTTGGACATTGTTACGTGCTTGGCTTGTCTTGTTTACTTGGTTCGGCACCTTTATAACATGATTTTCATAGCTTAGTATGCATGCTATATGTCCATGTTTGTCCCTTTTATGTGTGCTTAAAAGTCCTCTTTTATGCTTAAGTGTTGGTCCATTCGTATGCATGTTTGCATGTGCATTTGTACCTCATTTCCATAGCATTTGGCCACTGTTTTGGGCTTATTTGAGAGCTGCCTAAACTAGTTTAAGACCATCCTTTGCATATTGTTGCATGCTCGCCTTGTGTGTTGTTGCATACTTGACCTATCGCATGTGTTGCATGCTTAAATCACATCGCATTTGGCATGCATTCTTCCTTTTTGTCTTGGTTGCTTAACATGTTACGTGTCTTGCATGTTTGCATGTTGGCATTGCATCTTGCGTGCTTGTTAACTTGCATATATTATTACATGCCTTGTATGCTTGTTTGCTTAGGTTGCGTGCATAGTGCACATTACTTGCTTGCATTGTCATGTTGTATACTTGGCTTGCATGCCTAGGTTGTATTGCATTGAGCACGCATGCCTTGCCTCTTGAAATCACCATGATAGAGCTTGAGCCTTATGTGTTTATTTGGTTTGCATTTCATTTGATATTGACATGGCATACTTGGTTTCTTGGGCCATTACGCATGGAAATGCGCGATTGGTGGTCCGAGAATCAAGGACCATCCTCCTTTGAGTCATGAACATGATAAGGAGGGTGTTGGTGCACACATTTGCTTGAAATGCATTGCCATGCCATGTTTGCCCTCTGCTGCTGTCAAAACAGGATTCTGCAGGCATAGATGGCCGACCGACTACACTAAGTGCCGGCTGGCCATTAATTCGTAGCCGAGAGCTCAATAGATGGTCGATGACCACTTCTCCATGGCCGGTGATCATTCCTCATGGCCGGTGGCACCCCACAGTGTTCAGAGAGTGTTCCTTGGGACTTGTGCAGTCTTCAGAGGAGGAAAACAGTGAAAATAGAGGCAGCTTGTGCATGGTGTTGGATTTCCGAGCAGAATCGAGCATGCGTGCATTGGGCCCTCTTCTCGAGGCTGTTTTACCGCTTTATTAGCTTAGTTAATTTGCTTAACTAGTTAATTGGTCTGTAATTATTTAATTGGCTTGTTAGTTAATTAAATTGTATTATTCTTTTGGTCCCTCCGAGCGAGGGCGAATTTGTAATAAGTGTGGGTGCGTGTGTGCATGTCTTCCAACCCCCACTTCTTTCTCCCTTTTACTTACCTGCTTTTGATGGTTAATATGAGGGCATATTTCATTTAGCATCCTTATGCTATGCATGCGTGCATCCATTCATTTGTATTGCATGCACCGGGCTTGGCGCATCATACTAATTGCATAGTATTTCAAAACTAACTTGAATACGTACTATTTGTTGCATTCCACATGCCATCCTAGGATTAGCCGAGCCTATTCTAGTTGTATTTTGTATGCGATGCATTAGCCACTTAACATGGACTTGGATCATACATTGATTGCTAACAAGTTCTTTGTTTTGGCTCGGAGTACTCGGTAAGCTTTTTATGCTTTAACATCTCGCATGTGTGTGAATGTTAACATGACAGCATGCTTACCATGTGGCTATATGCTTATGTGATATAAACTGCCTGAATGCCTGTGGGTGAAGGTTGGATTGTTTGAGTTGGAACAACTCATTAGAATCCGTGTTTTAGCCTACTTACGAGTAGCAAATTTCAAACCATTTTCCAAATAAACGAATACGCGATGCTTTGTTCCAAATTAGGCGATCTAGTCTATACTTTTGTGTTGTGCGCATCACATAGTAAGATTAGCTAGTTAATCGGAATAAGAACACATAACGTTTTCAAAACTAGATATCATGGTTAGTCGAGGCCAATCTTTGATCGAGCGAGAGGGGGTGCTCATAGCTGACCTTCCCCAATCGTACCCAAGTTCCCGAGCCGAGGCAACTTTGGTGATGACAGACACGTGGCCTTAGGCAAACGAGTTAGGGTTTCCTAAATTCCCCCTTAAAAAATATTTGACTTTGTATCTGGCAAAGCAGTCCATGTTTGGCACTTCTTTCTAAAAATCAGTTTTTCAAAAACGATTTTCCGGATTTGGACTCTTTGATGATTCATCGGTCTTGCATTGCACTCTACGAGATTAGATACAGGACCGTGACAAATTTGAGTCTGAACTGTAGCATGAGACCTACGAGGGCGCGTCTACAGTATGTATCCTTCTCAATTTATCTCTTCTTTTCCTTCCATTCTCCCCTCTTTGCAACTCCCTTACTCTGTATCACCAGGTGAAACCCTCTTTCCAAACCTCTCTGCAAAACCCCCTATTTACCTCCTTATGACCCCTTTTGGCTGGATTAATTAATGAAATCAAGAATATATATATATATATATTTGTGTGTGTGTGAGGGGGGGTTCTATTTTGAAACACTGGTTGTATGTGATTGATTTTTACTACAACAGCTTCTAGTAAAAATTATATGACAATGATTCACTATTTTTTCCAAAAGACCCAAAATGTATTCAATTTAGTACATGTATGATTTTTGTCTTGTTTGTTAAAGTTTCAGTTTGAATATCTTGGTTGATTTGATTCGTTTGGTTGCTAGAATTAATGGGAAATTAATAGAAATTGTAATTTGGGAAAAAAAATGAATAAAATAAGATCTGGGTTGTTTTATATACAATTCAAAGTTTGCCATTAACAGCGAGTTGAGTAGCAAACTATTAAATATCAAAGCTTTAGTGTTGAAATATGAACTTGAGTATAGAGATTACATACTATGAGTTTGTAATTATACAATGGCATTAGCTATGTTCTACAGGTAAAATGAAAGTCTAATGCTCCATGGTGTAGTAAGAGTAGTCTAACAGGTTACAAAGTTCCATTGGAACTCTTTGACTCTTTGTGATGATCATTAAGCAAACTTTGTGGTTGTTGAGTGATGTTTGTGGACTATTTGTAGACCATGTTCAAGATTTAAACATTTTCTGTAAGTTTACAACTTTACATAAGTATGTGAGGAACAAAAATTTGTGATCCATAGGTGGTCAAAGCTCTTAATGACTTCTTAAAGTGACAGTCAAGGTGTCCTGATTGCTCATGTGCCAATGTCAGAACTAAACAATTCTAAAACTTGATCATCATGTGTTATGTGACTTCTAACTTTTTAGCTTTTTTTAAAGAAGTTACTTCTTTCTGTATTTTTGTGAGATGTGTGACAAATGACAAAATGACTTTTTGATGGGCTAAAAAAACTAATCCTAAAATATGATAGTCAAAGAGTCCAAAATTCTTTATCTTCAAGTCTTTTTGTCTTCTTATTTCAATGCATTTTTAATCCTTAGAACATGTGAAAATTCGAAACTATTGATTATTATTATTTTTTTTCTTACTAATAAAATTTTAGTATCTAAAATGAGACAATGAAAGATTAATGGTTACCTTTTATTTTATTTCCCTAAATAGATAAGAATTATTCATTTATATGGTTCCATGTACGCCTAACATAAATAGACTCGCAAATGAATAACTATTTCATGACAATAGTGTAGACGCGCCCCGTGTGAGGGCCTCGGTGCTACAGTTCAGACTCAAATTGTCACGGTTCTTAATCTGAACCAAAGAGTCTAAATCCGGCAAATCATTTTGAGAAAATAGATTTTTGTAAAGAAAGTGCCAAACATGGACTGCTTTGCCAGATACAAAATTGCTACCTAAATATTTTTTAATGATGGAATTCAGGAAACCCTGACTCGTTTTCCTAAGGCCACATGTCCGTCATCAGCAAAGTTGTTTTGGCTCGGGAACTTGGGCACGATTGGGGAAGGTCAGCTATGAGCACCCCCTCTCGCCCGATCCGAAGATCGGCCTCTACTAACCATGATATCTTGTTTTTGAAAACACATGCGTTCTTATTCCGATTAATTAGCTAGAATTACTATGTGATCCACACAACACAAAAGTATAGACTATATCGCCTAATTTGGAACGAAGCATTGCATATCCGTTTGTTTGAAAAACGTGATTTGAAATTTGCTACTCGCAAGTAGGCTAAAATACGGATTTCAATGAGTTGTTCCAACTCAAACAATCCAGCCTTCACCCACAGGCATTCAGGCAGTTAATTAAATAAGCATTTAGCCACATGGTAAGCATGTTGTCATGTTAACATTCACACTCATGCAAGATGCTAAAGCATGAATACTTACATCGTACTCCGAGCCAAAACAAAGAACATGTTAGCAATCATGCATGATCCAAGTCCATGTTAAGTGGCTAATGCAACGCATACAAAATGTCACTAGAATAGGCTCGGCTAATCCTAGGATGGCATGTGGGATGCAACAAGTAGCACGTATTCAAGTTAGATTTGGAATACTATGCAGTTAGCATGATGCGCCGAGCCCAGTGCATGCAATACTGATGAATGATGCACGCATGCATAGCATAAGGATGCTAAATTAAATATGTCCTAATACTAACCATCAAAAGCAGGTAAGTAAAAGGGAGAAAGAAGTGGGGGTTGGAAGGCATGCACACACGCACCCACACTTATTAAAAATTTGCCCTCGCTCGGAGGGACCGAAAGAATAGTACAGATTTAACTAACCTATAAGCTAATTAAATATTACAGACCAATTAAACTAGTTAAGCAAATTAACTAATCTAATAAAACAAAGAAATGACCTCGGGAAGAGGGCCCAATGCAATGCGGCTATTCGCCCGGAAGTCCACTGCCATACACAAGTTGCCTCTGTCCACACTGTTTTCCTTCTCTGATCATTGCAAAATTCCCAAAGTGCACTCTATGAATCCTGTGGGATACCACCGGCCAAGGGAAATGGTCACCGGCCAAAGCAAATGATTACCGGCCACTGGCTAAGCTATCGGCCACCAATTGTTGGTCAGTCGGCACTAAAGATGGCCGGCTGGCCAAATCTTCCTGCAGAATCCTATTTTGACAGCAGCAGAGGGCAAAACAAGGCATAGCAATGCATTCCAAGCAAATGTGTGCACCAACACATCCCTTATCATGTTTGTGACTCAAAGGGGGTATGGTCCTTGACTCTCGGACCACCAATCGCGTATTTCCATGCGTGATGGCCCAAGAAACCAAGTTATGCACTTTGATTTCAAATGAAATGCACATAAACAAATAAGGAGCTCAACCTCTATCATATTCAATTCAAGAGGCTAAGCATGCATGTCAATGCAACGCAACTTAGACATATGAGCTAGTATGCAACATGAGCAATGCGAACAAGCATACAAGGCATGTGACAATCATGCTAACCAATAAGTATGCCAAATACAATGGGGATGTTCAAGCATGCAAGCAAGCATGTGACTTCATTCAATCATGCCACAACACATGGAGCAAACATGTTAAACAACCTAAACATGTAACAACACACAAGGTGAGCATGCAACAACATGCGAACTATGGACTTAAACTAATTTGGGCAGCTCTATACTAAGCCCAAAACAGTGGCCAACATGCTCAAGAATGAAGACAAAATGACATGCAAACATGCATGCACACAAGGACCAACACTTAGGCATATAGAAACAACTCTCAAGCATACTTAAGAGGATGCAAACATGGACAAATGGCATGCATTATAAGCTCTGAAAATCATGTTAGAGAAGGTGCCAAACCAATCTACAATGTAAGCTAGGCATGTCACCAAGCCCAAGGACTTAAACCATGGCCATATGACATATGAAGCAAATGACCAAAATGAACTAAAATTGTCCTAAATCATGCAAAAGTAAGCCCCAAAAACCACTTAGATGGCATCTAAATGATCTAATCCTAGAGGCATACACAATGGCACAAACATGGAGCAAGAAACACCAACCTTTTAAAGCATGAAAGGGGCATCAAATGCAAACATACGAGCATATCATGAGGACTGAAATGACATGACAAGTGGTTCCAAACCACTGAAATGATGCAAGGATGGCATGCTAGAGGGGTCAATGCTTAAGGCATACAAGAGAGGTTACATGGTAGTTATACAAAGCAAAGCATGGACAACCCAAATGACCAAAAACAAACCTTTAGCATGCTAAAAAAAGCATAAAAGCCTCACAAAGCTAAGCCAAAAACATGCTAGAAACAAGGCTCAAAGCACAAGGCATGTTAAGACAATTCATGGCATTACAAGACATGTATGCTAAGCAAGCATGGTGTACCTAAACCAACTCACAACAATGCTATATCATGGCAAGATAAGAATAAAAAATGGTTAAGGCATGGCCAACATGCACTTAAACAAGGTGCTCACTAATGAGGCTTAAATGGCCATTATTGAAGACAACAAGGAGAGGGGGTGGCCCTCTCCTTCTTTGGACCTTAAGGCACCATCCTCACCACTGAAATCCCTCAAGATTTCAGTGGTGAGGAGGCCCAAACAAGGTGGTCCCGGAGCTCACCAAAATAGCACAAAAAAGAGGCCAAACAAGGCCTAAGAGGGGTCAAACAACCTCAAACAACAAAGTGACCTTAAAAAACTATTTAAAGCACTGAAAAAAAAACTTTGATTAGTTATATACAAAGTCTAAAAGCAGTTGCAAGACAGGTTAAAAAGCCGTGCAAAAATGGGAGAAAAGGGGTAAGATTGTTACCGTTGTAGACCTCCTTCACAAACAATGCTCCAGCTGGTTCTTTGAGCTCAAAACCAGTCATCAACTTCAAGAACAGCTCCTCAGCACCTCAGTCGCCAAGGTAAGGTGTAACACTAGGTGTTTATGCACAAAAGTAAGACACAAACACACTTAGAGCAAAAGAGAGGGAGAAATAGAGATAGAATACACACACTATGTAAACCCTAATCTCAGAGCTCTCTCTGGAATTTTTTTGTGTAACCCTAATGGAGGGAGAAGAGGCTCCCTCTTGGAGAGCTCACTCTTTCAAAGCTTCTCAAGTAAGCTAGTGAAGAAGGAGATCCCTCCATACACTCCCTCTTATAGAGCTCACTCTTGCAAAGCTTCTCAAGTAAGCTAGTCAAGAAGGAGATCCCACCATACATGTGTATGGAGGGGAGCAAAGGTGTATGCCAGCTAGCACAGCTGGCATAAAAATATCTACAAAAGTAGATGCACAGTGGTCGGCCGGCCAAACATTTGGCCGGTGGCAACAAACTAGTGGCCGGTGTCCTCAAGCCCGGTGATGTGTGGGGATGGTCAAGAAGCCATTCCCTGCCCCTCAAAGGCAAAACACAAGTGTTTGGTGCAAAACTAGACACAAAACAGTCGAGCCGAGAGATCCTGAGGCAAGGTGCGTCGCCAAGACCTCCGGAAACTCAAGACAAACACAAATAAGGATGATCACCGAGTGTTCAAGCGGTGACGTCCAAATCTTGAGGACGGTCAAAAATGGGGTGTCTATAGTTGCCCCTCTTTAACAGAACTCGAAAGTCATAACAATGATGGGAGTAATTGTCAAAGCCCAGGGACGACCCATTTTTGACAAGGCCAAAGGCTTAGACAAAACATACAAGCTGCAGATAAAGATATGCGCCCGAAGGCAGAGGCAAAATGCAATTGACAATGCAAGAAGCTGAACATAACTTATGATCATGCAAAGAAAGCTGTAACGAAGCATAACATGCGACTGTTTTAAGCTAGCAAACACAAATCCAACTACACTACAATGCAGAAAGGATGTAAGAGAATTATGCAATTCTCGATATGTCTCACGCGGAGAATACAATACCTGTGCGGCTCGTCTGGTTGCACCAGCTTCAAATGAACCATACATACAATATCGTGCCTGTAAAAGAAAGAAACTTAACAGGTACAATATTGTTAGCAACATGCATGACAATGCAAGTGAGAAGTGCACGACAACGCAGGTGAAGTGTGCATAACAATGCGGATGAAAGGGGTGTATAACAACATAACCCGAGTGTGTGCATAACAATGCATGGAGGGCATGTGTGACAACGCAATGCCGAGTGGTGCATAACAATGTGATTTGAAATGTAAGCATATATGAGTAAAGCACACGTAACAACGCATGCAATGTGTGAAAAAGGAACTTGAACACATATAAGTAAAGCATAACGCGACAACACATGCAATGTGTACAACAATACAAAAAAGGGGAGAAAGGGGGTTAGCAAGGGTTAGTTACGTCCACACACGGCACGCGAATGGAGAAGAGTTAGATACGTCCACACGCGGCACGCGAGTGGAGAAAAGTTAGTTACGTCCACACCCGGCATGCGAGTGGAGAAAAGTTAGTGACGTCCACACGCGGCACGTGAGTGAAGGAAAGTTAGTTACGTCCACACGCGGCACGCGAGTGGAGAAAAGTTAGATACGTCCACACACGGCACACGAGTGGAGAAAAGTTAGAGTCGTCCACACGCGGCACGCGAATGGAGAAGAGTTAGATACGTCCACACGCGGCACGCGAGTGGAGAAAAGTTAGTTACGTCCACACGAAGCACGCGAATGGAGAAGAGTTAGAGACATCGGAACATGTTCCGAATGCTCTTAACCAAAGAAAAGGAAACATAGGGACATATCCCGTTGTTCCAAAAAAAGAAAGTGCAAAACAAAGCAAGTTAGAGGGGTGCAAGACAATGCAAATGAAATATGCAATAATGCGAGAGATTGACATGCATGATAATGAAAATGGAAGATGCATGACAATGCGAGTTGTTTGAAATGCATGGCAATGCAAATGAACTCAAATGCGCGTTACAACGCACGTTTCTTGAAATGCATGACAATGCAAATGAACTCAAATGCGCGTTACAACGCACGTTACTTGAAATACATGACAATGCAAATTATTGGAATGCATGACAATGTAGATGAACTCAAATGCACGTTACAACACATGTTGCTTGATATGCATGACGATACATGTGAAGTACGCATGACAATGCGACATAAGAATGTGCATACTAATGCAAGTATGGCATGCGCATGACAATGCGAGTAAAATGACGTATAACTCAATGCGCGTTTCACGACAAAACGTTGTAACGTATGCATGTGGGTCAACTTTTGAATCTCTCAAGAGACAAAAGGATTCAAAAAGGATACACCTTGTACATATTCAAGTGCCGCGCACAGAAGACACGGTCTGAAGTCAAAACGGAGACCGGTTGAGCTTCGGAAATGCACTGTCTTGCACTGTCTTGAGCAATGAAGACCCCAAACCACATATCTGACTCAAACAAGGTTGTAGAAGGCTCACCGGCCATCAAAAGGTTCCATCGGCCAAACATTTGGCCGACCGGCCAAACATGCCTGATTCGAGGTAGTTTGGTCTTTTGGCCTCAGGTCATTTAAAATAGGGCTTCAAACCCTATTTTGGCACTTGCCTCTTGCTTGAAATTTCTCCCTCTCTCTCTAGACTATTTTCCTTCCTTCGATCCTCCGTTTTCTTCGGTTTTTGTGCCCGTTTCGTCATTCGATTCACGAATACCTCGCCGTTTCGGACATTTTGAACCAAACGAAACTTTGTTTCGGTGTCTCTTTTGCAATTTTCACCACTCGGGGCTTGTTTCCCTCGAGTTTTTCTTGATTTCCGTGCCTTTTCTACACTTCGACTTTTTCGGCCATTTTCCGCCCTCCCGGGGTTGACTTTTCGGTTGACCTTTCACATTCTCCCTCGGTTTTCCCTCTTCCAGCCATTTTCACACCACTCTTGACATGGCAAACAATCTTTCGCAGGGCGGGACTCCCCCGGATCAGGAGATGGATCCCGAGGCTGAGCTCTTGCCCTTGAGCGTCCGTCCATTCGATCCAACGACCTACCGGCCAGCGATTCACATGCTTCCTCCTAACGGACTTCGCCAATTCCGGAGTTTTGACAGGATGGTGCCTCCAGAGCTTCTCCTGCACGAGTTGGACTCACATCTATCATACGGCACTTCCGAGGTATATTCTTCCCTGTTTTGTTTTCCGCAATGTAGAACACTTAACTGCCATAGTTGATTCTATTCTTTAACTGCTTAGCCCGGATACACAGATACACTGTATGCTATAGTTGACTGTGAACACACTTACACTTGATATCTGTTTGAATCTGAACACGTGCACATACGCTGTATTTGTACTGAACCACTCAAACACACTGACATATCATACACTGTAGTTCACTGCAAGTACATCGGCACCCGATGTCTGTTTGAACGTGAGAAACGTGCACATACGCTATATATGTACTGAACCACTCGGACATACTGACATGTCACATGTTGTAGTTTACTACAAGCACACTGGCACCAGATGTTTGTTTGATTTTGAATACGTGCACACACGTTGTATTTGCATCAATTTTGACTGTTCTTCAAAACTGTATATTGAATATTGCTTCGCAATTGTTTGTTTTTGAATACAGGGGGATTCCCATGCCTTCCGGGGGTATGGGAATGTTGCCGCCCGCAATTGGTACAAGGAGTTGCCGAATGCGGTCCGCCACATCGTAGACCAGGCCGCCTTCGGCGCCTTCTGCAGAGGACTCTCCCGGCTTACTGCGAGCATGCCTCTTCTCACCGCTCTGGTGGAGAGGTGGTGGGATACCACTGACTCCTTCCATCATTCCACCGCGGGAGACATGATGATGACTCCCTATGACTTCTCGATGCTCACCAGCATCGGGGTAGGGGGTGATCCGATCCCCTTCGACACCGACATGGATGAGTGGGAGGCCGCTCAGATTTACTTGCTCGGTGAGATACCGCCTCTTGCGCGCCCAGGATTTGTTAAATATTCATGGTTCGAGAGCCACTTTCGGACTCAGCCGGCTTTAGTTGAGGAGGCACCGATGACCTAGGAGGAGGTGGAGCAATACGCCTGCGGCTTCCTCATGTTTCTGTTGGGGACGACCATTTTCGCCGATCGGGTGAACACCATGCCTCTCTGTTTGTTGAGTGCGCTAGTGGACGTCACGCGGATTTTGCGCTACGACTGGGGTGGCCCTGCCCTGGCCACCTTGTACGGATACATGAGCTCAACCTCCCGTTGCAGCGGGCAGTTGCTCGGAGGCTACTGGCGGGCTTGGAAGGTACATCTTCTTTTCTACTTTACATTTCAGACGTATCGCACATCTTGCTGCGCTTCCGATTGTATATCGCATACACAGTCACACATATACTGCTTTTACACTAATCTGCATACTGCACATTGTACACTATGCACAATACACTGCATAATACACGGTTCTACAATTTCTGCTTTATTCTGTATTCTGCTATAACTGATAAGCATACTGATATTTGCTCTGCAGTTACAGGTCTACGCCTACTTTCCGAGACTCGCCTCAGTGCCAAACGTGGAGACCCCTCTTGGCATGCCATTCTCCCGCCGCTTCAACGTGAGGTGTGTGTAGAAATTGCAGGAGTCTTTCATCTTCTTCCGCCGCTACTTCGACACCATCACCCCCGCAGAGGTATGTTCAACTTTAGAGTTTATTTAAACTTCGCTTTACACTGTATTTTCAATAACAGTAGATAACAAACTGCATGCCATTTACAGATCACCTGGCAGCCTTGGGCTCCATTGCCAACCGTGATGCGGGAGCGGTTTGCCGGTGCCGAGGAGACTGCACACTTCAGGATCTTGCTGGAGGGGCCGGCTTGTCGGGCTTGGTACCTGGGTGAGCGTTTTTTGTGCCAGACCCTGGGTTTGCCAAAGCAGATAGTCCCAGTTCACCCTCCTAAGCATATGACGGATACCGAGAGGTTCAGCCCTGAGCAGATGACTGACTACACAATCGACTGGGATGCGATACGCTTCAGAGGCATAGGTGACTACTTAGAGTACGTCCGGACGTATATCATGTGGCCTTTGAGCAGGGGCCGTCGAGCTGAGAGAGAGAGAGGTTCAAGGCCGTGAGCTGGAGCAGAGCAAGGGAGCGAGCGGAGGGAGAGGGGTGGCTCGGTCCATGGCGAGTGGAGCTCGGAGAGAGCGGGGGGCTAGTTGGCCAGCACTGCCCACGACGATGACGTGCAAAGGGTGGGATGGGGCGACTTACCAGATTCCCATTGCCTCCGGCATGTACTATTGCATTTTGCATTCTGCACAATCATTTTATTTCAATTCATTTGATATTCCGCAGAAAACTGAGACTTCTAACACTTTTGCAGGCTTCCTCAGAGTACACTCGCCAGTCCCTGGAGTTGATCGCTTCGGTGATGGGGATGCTTCGGCAGAGCCTCGACCTTCTGGCCATTTACAGTATTCCAATATGTTCTTCTGACCACGATCTCAAACCATACATAAACTATTTCACATAATCTGATGCACGACACAACACTTGATATACGGCCCTCACTGCGTCTGACACACTGTAGCCCACAGACTGTTCACAGCACTACTCACAACATTCATACACTGTATTTATACACCGCATTCTGCACTGATACACTGCTCCCAGTATTCACACACTGTATTCATACATTGCATTCTGCACTGATACACTGCTCACAGTATTCACACACTGTATTCATACACTGCATTCTATAACATACTGATGCGTTTGCCATTTGTACTTTTCAGTCTCCCTTCCAGCTTCCTACTGTAGGAGGTCTTCAGCTGGACCTTCCGCTCCTACCCGAGACAGCAGAGTATACCGCCACACCAAAGCGGGGCACACTCATATTGGGAGTAGCTCACGGGCACCAGTCCCCGATGACGATGAGTCCGAGGCGGAGACGGAGGCGGAGGCAGAGGCAGAGTCATCTGAGAAGGAGATCGGAGATGGCACTGACTCAGGCTTAGATGACGGCGCTAATGATGATGCTCCTGGACCTTCGTCCAGGAAGAGGACGAGGACAGACCCTTAGGCCTGAGGCCACTTGACATTGATCCAGATTTTTGCTGCTTTTCTTCTTCTTTTTTTTTTTTACTTTTCTTTTTGCTGGTAGCTTGAGTACCTTATACTGCCGTAGGAAGGTTTTGTTTTCTCCAAAACTTTGTACTTGAAAAAGATGATGAAATGAAACAAATCTTTTTATCTTAAAAAGTGTTACATTTTGGTACATTTTCATGCTTCGCATTACATTACGTCACATCACATAACAATGTAAATGGAATTGAGCTCCTGTCTGAAAGTCAAACATTTGTATTGTAATAACCAGGTAACGAACCGGCCAACGACAAAACAACTCATACAACCCACTGCTTAGTCTGAACACTCGGCCCATACTCTGCTGGGAATTAATCTACATACAGGCCATTCTGTTTATTCTGCACACGACAAACCCTGAACAAACGGTCCAACTTGACAAGACGGAATACAAAGATAGAATCGGCTGAAGTTGAAGCACACTCACATGCCCCAAATTTTCCCTTTCTTCTTTTGCTTCACATAAATGTGGAGAATGGCACAGCACTCTGAGCACAGCATGATTAAAAAAAAAATTTGAAATTGAAAAAGGGTTTTTCAAACCGGGGTATTGAGCCTACAACTGAACACAGTAAAAAAGACTCAAACATAAAGTACACGGCCTAATCACAACGAGACACGCTCGGAAAAGACTCAAAACAAAAGTTGAGGTAAACAAAACAACAGACACGACATACAGACGTGTTTACAAAAATGAGAAACCTTAAATCACGAGGAGCCAGTTCCTTCGGGCATTATTTCTCACCCTTTCTAATTTGTGATTCTCACATCACTCGGCCCTCAGGCTCGGTTTTTTTTCTCAAAACCCTTTTGCTCACTTTTCTCTCGACTTACACCTCTCCATTCTTTAATCTCTCATTTTCCATCCCTCCCCAGGGTGGTTAGTAAATGAATAGGAAGTTGTGGGTTCACTCCCAACACTATTAGCTCGCGGCTATTTCCTCCCAGGACGTCTAGTCGATGTTCCGGATGGAGTATCTTGATCCATTCCAATTTGTGCTTTGCACTTGGCTTGACATCTTGTTGGTTGGAGGTTGTTGACAGCTTTCAGCCCTTTACTAACAGCTTCAGTTATGTCTTCTTCTGGAGAATAAAGTGCCCTTATGGCAAGTATGACAATCGGAGGAAAGACAGGGAGCCTGACTCAACTGTGCCCCTAGTTCATCATTTTGACCATTTTTTGTTTTGGTTTTCTACTAAAACAGTTTTGACCAATATGAGAGTTAGGTTAACATACTTGTTCGATTTTTGATTTGAAAATCATGCAAGTCAGGCTATGAGCACTGAAAATTTTCCTTTTTTGGGTCCAAGAAAATGGTCCAGTTTTGGAAAAGATGGAATAATTTTCGAGAAAATAGTCAACCTCAATAAAAATTCTCAAAAACTATTTTTGCAAATGGTCAATGCTCAACGAGCATGGAACTTACTCTCGAGATGCGCAACCTCGGATCAGAGGCAATGAAAAATTACCCCTTACTTGAAAAGAGCTGCACGGCATCGGAAAGTTGCCCCTGGTTTGAATGGCGACTCATGGTAATGGAAAGTTGCCCCTTGTCTGGATGACGCTGCGGTATTTTGTAAACAGTCCTCATTAGTGATGATCACAACTGAACTCTCGGACACGGAGGAGACGAAGTCACTTTGAAAGCATTGGTGGCTGGACTTCAGGATGAAGTTGCCTACGTATCCCAAACATGGGAATTAAGCCTACGTAGTTCACGGTGTCACAACTGAACTATCGGATTCAGAGAAGGCAAGAATGATCCAAACCATTACATGGACTAAATCGCTTTGAAAGCGTTAGGGGCTGGACTTCGGGATGAAGTTGCCTACGTATTCCAAATATGGGAATCAAGCCTTACGTAATTCCGGTTAAGGTACACTCGGGTATTTTAACCTTCACTTTTTTTTAGGTTTTAACTTTTGCCAAGGCACCCGTTGTGGGTTTTTGACCTTGCGAGCTTCTGTTTTTCTTTTCTTCTTTTTTTTCTTTTTGTATATATTTTTTTTTCTTGCTCTAACTTTTGCCTGGGTCGCCCTTTCGAGCTTTCAGCCCAGCGAGCCTCTCAAAGGGTAAAAGTGTAACAAGTCTATGCCAAATGGTTTTAGGGTTTTGAAGCCATCTGTATCCAAGAGAGTGGCTGTTGTTATTGATTTGCAAAAGGATTCATCTTCGGCTCTTCGAGTACATCGGAGATTTTGCCCCTAGTTTAAGGGGTGCTTCTGTTCTAGCTTCACAAGCTTCTTCCAGCGAGATCCGATATTCTTGATCTGACTTTGGTGCCTCTTGTTCGAGGGATGCTTCAAATCTGGCCACACAGGCCTCTCTTGATGATTGATCGTTGAACGTTCTGAATGGGTTCAAGGTTTGAAAACAAATGGATTGAATCTTGAGACTGAGAGTAATCCAAGGCTGCACAATCTCAAGAGCGATTCCACACAGGTCTTCACAGGACCGCGCAAAATATTTTGTTTTTGAAAGTTTTTACGAAAGCGACAAATCGCTCACGCTGAAGATAGTGTGGAACCAATCTGGATCAAGCCAGGATCCTTCTTAGTACTCACGCTAACAAGCATGATTTCATTCATTAAAGGCTTAGCATGCCTCACTTTCTCTTAGATTGATCAAAGTTTTGTAAAACCCAAGGAATTCCTTCCTCTTCGTTTTCATCACCATAGTGTTCAAAAAAAGTTTTGAAAAACTTAGGTCAATACAATGAGTTTAGAGCACAGAAGAGTAAGTGAGATGCTCCGCCATTTCATTCAAATCCTCTGGCACAAGTAGCTCAAAGTAGCAATAAGCACGGAAACATGATAGCCGCAGCTGTTTCATTCAGATTTCCTGGTTGCAACTGGCTCCACAACAAAGATAGACTTAAAAGAAAACAAAAACGATGTTCGAGGCAACAACCCCGGAATCACCTGACATTCTATACAAGGGGACTGTCTTGTTGTAGCGAGTAAGGGTCTGCCTTTTTGTAGCGAGTAAGTGAGATGCTCCGCCGTTTCATTCAAATCCTCTGGCACAACTAGCTCAAAGTAGCAATAAGCACGGAAACATGATAGCCGCAGTTGTTTCATTCAGATTTCCTGGTTGCAACTGGCTCCACAGCAAAGATAGACTTAAAAGAAAACAAAAATGATGTTCGAGCCAACAACCCCAGAATCACCTGACATTCTATACAAGGGGACTGACTCGCTACAACAAGACAGACCCTTAAGCAAAAATAACTGACTCAAGACGATGAAACAGACTCAAAACAAAACAAAGGACTGACTCGACACCCAAGCTAGAAGTTACAAAACTAGCATTCGCAGATGTTCAAAAATGCGTGCCAGACGCCACATCCAAAATACGCCGAGGGTCGCCCGCAGGTGGTTCACTCCCCGATCACATACTCGCAGTATCCTCAAAGTCCAACAAATTTCAAGAGTAATGCACTTTGCTGAGGTGGGTGGGAGGATAACCTCATTGTCGATCAAATCTTGCACTTCATAACGAAGGCGGAAACAATTATCGGTAGCGTGACCGGTTTGCTGGTGGTACGCGTAGTACAAGGTAGCATCATGTGTGAGAGGGAGATTCTTCGGGAGAGGCCAAGGCTCGAGGGGTTTAAGATGCCCTCTTTCGGTCAGAATCTGGAGTGCCTTAGACAACGGCATGTAGAGAGCGTGAAAGACCCTGCGCCCTCGGGGTAGGTACTTTGAAGTCTAAGAATTCTTGCTAGACGCACTAGCGAAATGGTCGGCAGACACTGCCTTGACTTTCTGCTCTTTCCCAGGTGCATAGTTGGAAGCGGAAGGAACTGTTCTGGTATGACAGGGCCTATCTAGGTTTTCTACCTGGTTTGAACTGCCTTCAGTTGGAGTGGGGAAGGCATCATCCACAGTCTTGGCCGCGACTGCGAATACCTATTGCTTATTCATCTCCCCCGGCTTTCAAAGCCTCGACTGCCCACAGCAGTTGTTCGATGGGATCGGCATCTGCCTTCATTTTGTTCTTACCTCTGGCCTCAGCCTAATCGAGGGCTTGGGCTGATGTTGACACGTTTTTGCTATAACTTGAGACAACCTCAAGTTGGCTGAGCTCGATCACAATCCGTCCCAATAGCGGGGGCTCTTGTAGTACAAAATTCCCGGCATATGGTGCAGCTGGTGGCGAAGTCGATATTCCGTAAGCGAGATCTGCCACAGACCTCTGGAGGGCACCAATCATCCCCATCAATTCAAATGTAGTGGGCTCACGAGCCTGATACACTTGGGGTGCCCAGACCGGGTGCGCAACAGGCGACCTGGGTGGATGCGGTACTTCAACACTAGTCTCACTTTGCAGGGTGATTCCTTGATCTAATGCGGCTGTCATAACCATGATTTCCTCTGAATTCTGTGTCATGGTAAGTCCGCTGATCTTGAACGGTGACTAACGAATCAGATATCTGCCCTGCCTCCGCAAGGGAGAACACTGGCTATTCTGTACTCGAATCTCTAAACTGAAAGAGAAAACATGCAGCATTTCAGCCCAAATGGAACAAACATAGGCGTAGCTGAACAGCTGTACTCTAATATTGATCGATGTTCCCCAAAATCACTGCTCCAAAACACTGAATTGGATACCCGCAGATATAACTATTTCTCAAAAACACTGATACTGATGCCCGCAGGCCTGATGCTCAAACTCACAGACTGATATGTACGTTCCTGCAGAGATACACTCTAAAAGCACATAGCAAGTAAAAGAGAGCCAAAACACCCCTATGTGGGGGTATGGTTTCCCTGTCCTATTTTGTCAGGAGCTAGGGTTTCACTACGCACACAGCGGTTTCAAACAACCTATATCGAGTAAGCAACCTATCCTAGTTTGGAATGGTCACTATGGATTCCGAACATGCACTAGGTCGAATGGTCAAAAGGGTGCCCCGGTAAAACCAGGGTTTGTGTTCCCATACTGGCAGAGTCCGCAACCGGTCAGCCTTATGGTCATGCCTTGACAAGACAAGCCTCCGGCAAACCGTTCAGGAATAGCAGATGGCCAACACGGTATCCTAGGCGCACCAATGCACATGCAATGCAAAGAAACACATAAGTGAAATCAAAACAAGATATCATGAGTTCGAGTCAAGCTCTCTAATCTCCACAACAGAGTCGCCAGAAACTATAGACGCACCCCGTGTGAGGGCCTCGGTGCTATAGTTCGGACTCAAACTGTTACGGTTCTTAATCTGAACCAAAGAGTCCAAATCCAACAAATCGTTTTGAGAAAACAGATTTTTGTAAAGAAGTGCCAAACATGGACTGCTTTGCCAAATACAGAGTCACCACCTAAATATTTTTTAATGAGGGAATTTAGGAAACCTTGACTCGTTTGCCTAAGGCCACGTGTTCGTCATTACCAAAGTTGCCTCAGCTCGGGAACTTGGGTACGATTGGGGAAGGTCAGCTATGAGCACCCCCTCTCACCCGATCCGAAGATCAGCCTTTACTAACCATGATATCTCGTTTTTGAAAATACATGCATTCTTATTCTGATTAATTAGCTAGAATTACTATGTGATGCACACAACACAAAAGTATAGACTAGATCACCTAATTTGGAATAAAGCATTGCATATCTGTTTGTTTGAAAAAAGTGATTTGAAATTTGCTACTCGCAAGTAGGCTAAAATATGGATTTCAATGAGTTGTTCCAACTCAAACAATCCAACCTTCACCCACAGGCATTCAGGCAGTTAATCAAATAAGCACTTAGCCACATGGTAAGCATGTTGTCATGTTAACATTCACACTCATGCAAGATGCTACAGCATGAATACTTACATCGTACTCCGAGCCAAAACAAAGAACATGTTAGCAATCATGCATGATCCAAGTCTATGTTAAGTGGCTAATGCAACGCATACAGAATGTCACTAGAATAGGCTCGGCTAATTCTAGGATGGCATGTGGGATGCAACAAGTAGCATGTATTCAAGTTAGATTTGTAATACTATGCTGTTAGCAAGATGTGCCGAGCCCGGTGCATGCAATACTGATGAATGATGCACGCATGCATAGCATAAGGATGCTAAATTAAACATGTCCTAATACTAACCATCAAAAGCAGGTAAGTAAAAGGGAGAAAGAAGTAGGGGTTGGAAGGCATGCACATATGCACCCACACTTATTACAAATTTACTCTTGCTCGGAGGGACCAAAAGAATAATACAGATTTAACTAACCTACAAGCGAATTAAATATTACAGACCAATTAAACTAGTTAAGCAAACTAACTAATCTAATAAAAGAGTAAACAGCCTTGGGAAGAAGGCCCAATGCAATGTGTGCTCAGCTCCGCTCGGAAGTCCACTACCATGCACAAGTTGCCTCTGTCCACACTGTTTTCCTTCTCTGATCATTGCAAAATTCCCAAGGTGCACTCTATGAATCCTCTGGGATACCACCGGCCAAAGGAAATGATCACCGGCCACTGGTTAAGCTATCGGCCACCAATTGTTGGTCGGTCGGCACTAAAGATGGCCGGCCGGCCAAATCTTCCTGCAGAATCCTGTTTTGACAGCAGCAGAGGTCAAAACAAGGCATAGCAATGCATTCCAAGCAAATGTGTGCACCAACACATCCCTTATCATGTTTGTGACTCAAAGGGGGTATGGTCCTTGACTCTCGGACCACCAATCGCGCATTTCCATGCGTGATGGCCCAAGAAACCAAGTTATGCACTTTGATTTCAAATGAAATGCACATAAACAAATAAGGAGCTCAACCTCTATCATATTCAATTCAAGAGGCTAAGCATGCATGTCAATGCAACGCAACTTAGACATATGAGCTAGTATGCAACATGAGCAATGCGAACAAGCATACAAGGCATGTGACAATCATGCTAACCAATAAGTATGCCAAATACAATGGGGATGTTCAAGCATGCAAGCAAGCATGTGACATCATTCAATCATGCCACAACACATGGAGCAAACATGTTAAACAACCTAAACATGTAACAACACACAAGGTGAGCATGCAACAACATGCGAACTATGGACTTAAACTAATTTGGGCAGCTCTATACTAAGCCCAAAACAGTGGCCAACATGCTCAAGAATGAAGACAAAATGACATGCAAACATGCATGCACACAAGGACCAACACTTAGGCATATAGAAACAACTCTCAAGCACACTTAAGAGGATGCAAACATAGACAAATGGCATGCATTATAAGCTCTGAAAATCATGTTAGAGAAGGTGCCAAACCAATCTAGAATGCAAGCTAGGCATGCCACCAAGCCCAAGGACTTAAACCATGGCCATATGACATATGAAGCAAATGACCAAAATGAACTAAAACAGTCCTAAATCATGCAAAAGTAAGCCCCAAAAACCACTTAGATGGCATCTAAATGATCTAATCCTAAAGGCATACACAATGGCACAAACATGGAGCAAGAAACACCAACCTTTTAAAGCATGAAAGGGGCATCAAATGCAAGCATACGAGCATATCATGAGGATTGAAATGACATGACAAGTGGTTTCAAACCACTGAAATGATGCAAGGATGGCATACTAGAGGGGTCAATGCTTAAGGCATACAAGAGAGGTAACATGGTAGCTATACAAAGCAAAGCATGGACAACCCAAATGACCAAAAATGGACCTTTAGCATGCTAAAATAAGCATAAAAGCTTCACAAATCTAAGCCAAAAACATGCTAGCAACAAGGCTCAAAGCACAAGGCATGTTAAGACAATTCATGGCATTACAAGACATGTATGCTAAGCAAGCATGGTGTACCTAAACCAACTCACAACAATGCTATATCATGGCAAGATAAGCATAAAAAATGGTTAAGGCATGGCCAACATGCACTTAAACAAGGTGCTCACTAATGAGGCTTAAATGGCCATTATTGAAGACAACAAGGAGAGGGGGTGGCCCTCTCCTTCTTAGGACCTTAAGGCGCCATCCTCACCACTGAAATCCCTCAAGATTTCAATGGTGAGGAGGCCCAAACAAGGTGGTCCCGGAGCTCACCAAAATAGCACAAAAAAGAGGCCAAACAAGGCCTAAGAGGGGTCAAACAACCTCAAACAACAAAGTGACCTTAAACAACTATTTAAAGCACTAAAAAAAAAGACTTTTATTAGTTATATACAAAGTCTAAAAACAGTTGCAAGATAGGTTAAAAAGCTATGCAAAAAATGGGGAAAAGGGGTAAGATTGTTACCCTTGTAGACCTCCTTCACAAACAATGCTCCAGCTGGTTCTTTGAGCTCAAAACCAGTCAACAACTTCAAGAACAGCTCCTCAGCGCCTCAGTAGCCAAGGTAAGGTGTAACACTAGGTGTTTATGCACAAAAGTAAGACACAAGCACACTTAGAGCAAAAGAGGGAGAAATAGAGATAGAAGACACACACTATGTAAACCCTAATATCAGAGCTCTCTCTGGAATTTTTTTGTGTAACCCTAATGGAGGGAGAAGAAGCTTCCTCTTATAGAGCTCACTCCTTCAAAGCTTCTCAAGTAAGCTAGTCAAGAAGGAGATCCCTTCATACACTCCCTCTTATAAAGCTCACTCTTGCAAAGCTTCTCCAGTAAGCTAGTCAAGAAGGAGATCATTCCATACACGTGTATGAAGGGGAGCAAAGGTGTATGCCAGCTAGCACAACTGGCATAAAAATATCTGCAAAAGCAGATGCACAGTGGTCGGCCGGCCAAACATGCAATTTGACCAAAATAGATGGCCGGTCGACTGCAAAGAGTGCCGGTCGGCCAAACATTTGGCCGGTGGCAAGAAACCAATGGCCGGTGGCCTCAAGCCATGGCCGGTGATGTGTGGGGATTGTCAACAAGCCATTCCCTGCCCCTCAAAGGCAAAACACAAGTGTTTGGTGCAAAACCAGACACAAAACAGTTGAGCCGAGAGATCCTGAGGCAAAGCGCATCGCCAAGACCTCCGGGAACTCAAGACAAACACAAATAAGGATGATCACCGAGTGTTCAAGCAATGACATCCAAGTCTTGAGGACGGTCAAAAATGGGGTGTCTACAAATAGTATGTTAAGTAACACATCAATTGAGTAAAAACAATGTATTACTTTGTTTATCATTACTCATCTTGAAGATAATACTGAGAATTTTAAATAGCTCCATGGATGGAAATGATTATCATTAATAGTTTGCTACTCAACCTTTTCAACGAATGATTTGGAAATGATTTAAGTCAAAAGAATTGTGAAAATGTTGCTGCTTATGGATTCTCATTAGCATGATTGAAAGAAAGATGGTGCTTGGGATCTGTTTCTGAGTTTTCTTGACCTGATTTGACTCATGGTTCGAAATGGTTCTCAATTGATTTTTTTAACTATTGAATAAGTATTGGATGCTTGTGTGCTAGAATGCTATTCACTAACAGGTTAGCTTTGAATCTTTTGTTTAATGTCCCAATCTTTTGAATCTTTTGAAACCAAGATTAACTGTTCTGCTAGCACCCTTATCTTGACATTTCTTGGATTCTGTAAGCTCCATTGAATCCCTTAATCAGTTTCAGAACTTTTCTGTGTCTATTTTTTTTTAAAAGTCGTATTGATACTTGAATTATTTATTTTGGTTATATTTTGGTCCAGTATTCTCACTACTCGGCATGCAGTTTCTTGTGTACATGTGAGTGAGACCATATCTTCATATAAAATCAATTTTTGTTTTTTTTTTCTTTTTTTGCTTATCTTTCTCAATGAGTGCTTTTAAATTGTTGCAGCTTGGTGATCATTGGATGGATACTCATTACAGGAACATTTATTTTGTGTGGCATATTTCTTCTTCTACATAAGTAATTTCAATCCTTCATATAAAAATCCTCATTCACATATTTGGTTTCCTTTGATGTGGTGTGTTATTAATGCTGCTTATGATATATATGGTTTTTTAATCTAACATATTGGTGTATTTTGAAAGAGTCATTCTTATAAACAATTGACAACCTTTTTGATAAGATAGCATGACCACCTGCAATATTCATATAAATCATTACTATTTTTGAGGCGTGTGTTAAAGAGTTTGTCTGTTTAACTTGATTGGAGAAGTCTCATACATAAATCCTGAAGCTAGCAATCTATTGACCTCTTTGCCATTACTTTATTTATGTTGGTCAAGGTGAAGAGCAATGGCAGAAACATATGTTGAAAATGATTCTTGTCATGGAAAATAGTCCACAATTAGTCTTTTTCTTCTATGATTTACCTATCGAAGACCTGGTTCAATTTTAGAAAGATTATATGAGATTACAAACATCATTTTCCATCTGATGATATTTAGCTGACCAAGCTCCTAATATGATTGTAGACACCCCATTTTTTACTGTCCTTAAGACTTGGGTGCCTCATTCTGAACATTCGATGATGAAATGTTACGCTTTGCAATCGTTTGAATCTTGAGCAAAAGAATTCTATTTTGAGCTTCTAATCCGAACCTTGCACCCCATTTTGACCAAAACTATTTTAAACCTTAAAACCCTCTTTTCGAAATATTTTTCCAAATGTTTCTACGATGTTCCGAGGCTCGTATTTGGATTAAAATATTACACTTTTCAGTAAACTGAGTAAAGACAAAGTGGAAATAAATGGAATGGAGGTGAACTCTTTCAAAAATGTTTTAAAACATCTTATTTATAGGTTTGGAGTTGAAAGAAATAGGAGGGGTTGGAAGAAAACTAGTTTAGGAAAAGTTTGAGCATCAAACCAATAAAGAAGAAATGAATAGCCTTCACTAAATTAGACATATCTCTTTGTAAACTTAGAATTTAGATGTCCAGCCACCACCGCTGGAAAGTAGACTTCTGGAATTTCAATTTAGACTCAAGAATCACCTAAAACCGAGGCTAGATGAGGGAGATAAGCACGTTTCAAGTCGGGCTCAGGAGCTTTTTTTTTTTTTTTTTGACCCAACAAGGTTTTTTTAGATCCAATCGTGGCTTCTGTGAAACTAGTCCAGACTGCCTTTTTCAACCCGGCCTTTCATTATTATGTCCCAGCCGTGGGTATTTGGGCCCGGCCAGTTCTAATAGGCAGCCAGACCAAAAATTGGACTAGTGTGGCTTGTTTTTCGTACTCCTTTCGAATATGAATAGCCCTATAGTTTGGACTCCCGTGGTTCTGAATTTGATTTCACAAAGTGCAACGTGAAACAGTGAAAACACAAAAGAGTCCAAATCCAGCAATTCTTTTGGAAAATCAATGTTTGAATCAAATGCCAAAAATGGATTGCTTTGTCAGATTTCAGAGTCACCACCTAAATATTTTTGAGAAATTTAGGAAACCTGAGACTCGTGCCAAAGGCCACTTATCCATCATCACCAATGTGTCTCGGCTTGGGAACTTAGGAACGAGAGGGGAAAGTCATAAATTGAGCACCCCACTCACCCGATCAAATATCGGTCTCTACTAATCATGATGTAATTTTTATTTACGCTATATGCTCCTGTTCCGGTTTTATTTAGACTAATATTGCTATGTGACGCACATAAGCGTAGACTATTTTGCGAAGATTAGAACACTTTGATTTCATGTTTTATTTGAAAAAGAATTGTTTTTTGATACGCGCCACTTGAAAGGATGAGTTTGTATGCACATTAATCAATTTGTCCCAATTTTGGCAATTAGCCTCCATCCACAAGCATTCAAACTGGTATATCATTTAAGAAATTAGCCTCATGGAAATATGCTTGGCATGGAAATACAAACATTCAATGCAAGATGCTAAAACTCAAAATTGCTCACCTAGTACTCCGAGCCAAAACAAAGCAAAATAATTAGAAAATATGCATGCTCCTAACTAATGAAATATGACTAAATGCAACGCATACAAGTATGCAATTAATAGGCTCAGCTATGAACATGGCATATGAGTCCATTCAAGACATGCGATAGAGCGCGTATTCAAGCAATGAATTTGAACATTGATATTGGGTTAGTATGATGAGCTGAACCTTGGATGCATACAAGACAATGGATGTAAAGCATACGAATACTAATTTGAAAAATGATATTCTACACTAACTATCGTAAGCAAATAAGTAAAAGAGAGAAAGATGTGGGGTTAAAAAACATACAACTTAGTACACATTGGCCCTCACATAAGAGGGTCCAAATCAAAGTCCGAAAGTCTGAATTAAACTAATTATTACAAAATCGAATGAATAAATAAGCAAAGAATTAACTAGCTAGCTACTTTATTACATAAAGGATAATAATGAGAAATCAACTAGCTATCTAAGTTAACTAGCTATAATAATTACAAATAAACAATAATAATAATAATTACAACAATAATTACAACAAGACTAATTGTAACAACAACAATAAATTGATTACAACAATACTCGGAGCATTAATTTACAATATTGATGTAAGCAAGGATGCACAAGGGTTGCATGCACAGTGTCCAAGAACTACTCTGACTGCCTAGGCCTACTCTGTTTCACCTTCAGCCAATGCCCTCTATTTTCTACAAAACATATTGTGGACCAAACATTGATGGTCGGCCATGCCACAATGAGGCCCGGTCGAGTCCAAAAAATGCTAGTTGTGCCTTAATTTTATGCAAAATCTTTTTTTGTGCTCTAAAGTGAAAACAGTGCAAACAGAGCAGTTTAAACTCTGTTTGTCTCTCTCACACTTCTTTGTCATGTGAAAGCCTCAAGAGAAGGTTGGAATCGATCCAAAACCATCAATGAGTAATTTGTTTGCTTGATGATTTCGGTTACAATTTGGACAAAATTCAATGAATGCAATGAATAACAACCATCCCTCCCCTTTATCATGGAATAAGCTCAAAGGGGGGAGGGGAGTAAAGACGCTTTAAGGGTCGTTAAACACACCATGAATTGATGTGTGACGACTTTTGACACAATAGACTCGGCATAATGTCCGGCCGAGCTCAAGCAATATGACTCATTTTCTTTATGTTGGTTGGTTTATTTTAAGCCAATTTTCTTAGTCTTTTCCATTCCTTAATCCATTAAGTCCAGGGTGATGATTATGTCCACTAAGTGAGAAACATGTCAAACGGGAAGTGATTCTCAACATAAAAAAGAGACTATGTCATTGACAATGAACCTCTGTAGAGATTAAGCCATTAAGCATAGATCTCTAGTTCATGTTTTGAATAACCGTCGACCGATTGAAACAACTCTCAAATGAAAGAAATAAATGGTAAGTTGATTATTAAAACGAGGCTCTTAAAATAAGGACATTAGACAAGGAAAGGCCAAGAACAATATGTTACAAGCTATGTATGCAAACATATGAGACAACAAGCAAATTAATCAAAGTATGAATTAATTAAACAACCTAGGACAGCCCTAAAACAACCCTTAATGGGTGAAAAACAGTGGCTCAAAGTGCATGAAAAGAGCGTAAAAAGCTAAACAACAAAGAAAGAAAATAAGGCTAGTAAGCAAGAATAAGGAGGGGTGGCTAACCCCTCCACTTTTGAAACCTCAAAGCATGATTTTTAGCCTCTTTTAAACTCTGAAAATCAATTTAGAAAGCAAAGAAAAGGGGTGTAAAAGCAAGGGTTTGAGCTATTTGTGAAAGTGTAAGAAAGAGTGTTAACTCTTTCTAACCTTTGGTAGCTCTCCAAACCCAAGCTTGGACACTTGAAGCAAAATCAAAACAATACAAAAAGTACAAGAACTTGATAGCAAATGATAGAAAAGAGAGCAAGAGAAGGGAATAGTAAGCTTATACCTCTTGAAAGTTAAACTTTTTGTTGTGAATCAAGCTAAGTCCAAACACAATCTCAAGCTTGAATTGTGACGCTCAAGGCTCAACCAAGGTTCCTAGGCTAAGGTGTAAAGGTTTATATGGTGTATGGATATAGGTTCAAGGTGGTAAGCTTGCTCAAAAGTTGCTTGCACAAGAAGAAGGAGCTCTCAAGAAGTTGTATAAGCTGTTTAGAAATTCCTCAACCCTCAAAATAGAGATACAACTTCATTTTTATAGAATTTGAGCAAGAGGGGTCATAAATATCTTCAAAAATGGACAACTGGCGGGCTCTTGCCTAGAATAGTGTTTCTTGCTGCCAAGGCACGACCGGCCATCAATGGCCACAACCGGGCCTCAAAGTGATCCCCTGTTTCTCTACTTTAGACTTAACACAGGGTAACACAATGTGTAAAAATAGCTTTCTGGGGTATAAACAATGGGAATCTGGAAGGTTTGGGATTGTTTTGGAGCTTAAACATAGCCCCTTTGTTGACACCTCGAACTACGCACAACACCACTTTAATCATCGAGTGTACCGAGCAAAGCACTCGAGCCTTACGGGCGGTCAAAAATGGGGTGTCTACAACTGGTTGGCCACTTTTTGGGCCTACTGTACATCCTCAGGGTCGACCGGCCATGTTCAACGACAGTAGATATTTTGCAACAGCAAACTATCCCCATGTGCATGCTTTACACCAGCTGTCTTTTTGGAGATATTTCTGACGTGAGAAGGATTTTTTCTATAAATACAAGACCACCCCTCATGGTTTGAGGTTAGAAAATTTTTCCAAAAACCAAAGACTTGTCAAACACTCTTTCTTTCTCTTTTGCAATATACATACACTTCCTAAACTAAAAATTTGGGGTTTCTTGCTGAGATTATTAAGACCAAATTTCAGTCCTTGAGAGTGTTCAACTTGTGGTTTGTGAACTAAAGAGCATCCTCTCTTCAAGAAGTATAGCCTTTGCCATCTTCTCCCTTGTTTACACCACTCTTTCCTTCTCTTTTTCTTGTTGTTTATACATTGTTTTGGACTGGTTTTAAGGGCTGAGACATGTGATTTAAAAGCTACCAAAAGCTGAGGGGTTAACCACCCTTTCTTGCACCTTATCCCATAGTTTATATCCATGTTCTTCCCAATTGTTTCTTTGCTTTTAGCTACTATTTTTTAGAGTTTCAAAGGCTAAAACATGTGATTTAAAGGTCCAAAAAGTGGAGGGGTTGGCCACCCTTCCTTAGGCTTACTTACTAGCATCGTTCTCTTCTTTTTCATTTTTACTTTTTCTAGCTTTTCAACATGATTTCAACACTGTTTTCTTGTTTTGGGGGCTATTTTAATTGTTTATTTAATTTGTGCTTTGAATACTACGCTTGTGGTATTGTAAAGTCCTCATGGATTTGGGGGTTTAGGCCTTAGACATCAATCCATTTGAGTTGATAGCTTTTCATTCCTTATTTTTGTGTAGATAGTCTCACTTTAATAATCACCTTTACATAATCATCTCTGCAACCTCCCTCCATTCTTTCTTCATTTTGATTAAAGAGTTGTGTTTAACAAAAGGTTGTTGTTCAAGCATAAAAAAAGAGACCTTCCATCCTTAATGGTTTAATCTCTTCGGAGGTTCATTACTAAGGCATTACATCTCTCTTATGCTAAGCACAACTTCTTGTTTGTCATTCTTCTTTATCACCGGTGCATTTACTTCTAAGGGAGTAACTTTCTAATTAGACTCTTGGAAATCACCAAGGAAAATGTCATTATAGCTTATTATCAAGTTTGGATTTAGAGTCATTATCGCTCCTTTTGGGTTTGACTTAGAATTCATTATCACTTGTAAATGAGTTTGACTCTTCCTTTCTAATTTCCACCGTAGAAAAGGACTTGAAACAGCTCATTTTTTGGGTTAAGGCAATGCTTGATACTCTTCATCACTTTTAGACTTAGTAGACGTAATTATCACTTTTGGGAAAAAATGAAGAAAAGATAAGAAATGGAAAGGTAATGTAAAAATGATTAATAAAATTAGAATAAAAGGCGTAAAAAAAAAAGGAAATAAAATTAAGTTGGATTCAATCGGATGTTATATTGAACCCATTGCATCGTGGACCATTGCATACTTTTTAGTGATGTTCATTGATTCATGAAACAATATCCTTCCCTTAACTCCATCATAGAGAGGAGGTGTTGCTCGTCTTTTATTTCATTTTATTGAGCTTTTGTCCTATCGGTTCATAGATCATCACGAAAAAAATTTGCGACAATTGATGATTTGTGAATCGAATCTACTCCTCCCTTGGTCATCTTCATAATAGGGAAGGGCAAAGAGGATAAACATCTCCTGGAAACACTTTGTTTTTCTCTGTTTCAACTCTGTTGCAGTAAGGCATTTCCCAAAAAGTAGTAGCCGGCCGGCCGGCCACCATTCTGTCCAGCCGATCACGTTCCAAGGCCGGCCAGCCATCGATTTTATATAGGCAGTGGCATTTTTACAGCAGAATAGAGCAGAATCCGAGGCCGTAAGAAAATAATTTTCTGATTGTAAACAGAATAGAATTTGGCAATAAACAGAGAGGTTTCTAGAAGAATGTTCTCGGTTGTGTGTGCACGCGACCCCTCGCCTCCCATTCTCATCCTTTAAATTAGTATTTTAATATCAATGTGTTGTAATTAATCAGTTAGTAATGTGTTGAAATTAATTAGTTAGATTCATTCGAATTTGTAATAGCTAGTTAATTTAGTTAATTTGTTTGGTGTCATAATAATTAGCTAATTAGGATATTTATTCGGATTCTCTTGTGCGAGGACAAATTTGTAACACTTGTAATATTGTGTATGTCTTCTAACCCCCATTCTTTCTCTCTTTTATTTACTTGCTTACTATGGTTGCATGTAGTATCATAGTTTTGGTCGAATATCATTGCCATGAATTGCACCTATTTTTGTATACATTAGGATTTGGCTCATTATACTTGATAAGCATCGATTATTTCTTGCTTGAATACATGCGCTACCATATGCCTTGAATTAATCCATATGTCATGCTAAGAAGTCGAATCCGATAGTCACATTTTGTATGTGTTATCTTAGTCACTTGCATATTAGAGCATGCATTTTTCTAGCTATTTTCTTCTATTTTGGCTTGCCTCAATTAAGTACTAGGTGAGTATTTGTTGCTTTAACATATTGCATATGTGTTAGTGTTGTCATATCTAGCATATTACCATGAGGCTAAGTGCTTATTTAATATACCTTTTGAATGCCGCTGGATGAAGGCTATTTCACTTAAGTTGAGATGGTTTGATTGATGTACTTATGAGCTAGCTTTTTTAAGTAGCACATATTCAAAATTCTTTTCAAACAAACATGAAATCAAAGCATTCCAAAGTGGGTGAAATAGTCTATACTTGTGTGCCTCACATGGTAAAGTTAGCATAATAATCAAAACATGAGCATATATTGTACATAAAAATCACATCATGATTAGTAGAGGTCGATCTTTGATCGTGTGAGTAGGGTGCTCAATTCATGACCTTCCCCTCTCATATCTAAGTTCCCGAGCCGAGATACTTTGGTTATGATGGACAAGTGGCCTTTGGCACGACTGTAGACCGCCCGAACTCTCTCCGTGCGCCCCCCCTTTCGAAGAGGGCGCGAATTGGGTTCTAGCTACTACAGTTCGGACTCCTGTCACGGTTCTGAATCTAATCTCACAAAGTGCAATGTAAGACTGATAAATCACCAAAGAGTTCAAATCTGGCAAATCGTTTTGGAAAACTGATTTTAATCAAAAAGCGCCAAACATGGACCACTTTGCCAGATTACAGAGTCACCAACTAAATATTTTATTTTGAGAAATTTAGGAAACCCTAACTTGTGCCTAAGGACACGTGTCCGTCATCACCAAAGTTGCCTCGGCTCGGGAACTTAGGTATAAGAGGGGAAGGTCATGAAATGAGCACCCCCGCTCACCCGATCAAAGGATCAGCCTCTACTAAACATGATATGTTGTTTTAAAAACACATGTGTTCTTATTTCGGTTATTTAGCTAACTTACTACGTGATGCGCACTGCATACAAGTATAGACTAGATCGCCTAAATTAGAACAAAACAATTCAATGTTTGTTTTCGAAAATGGTTTGAATTTGCCACCCTCAAGTGGGCTTAGAAATGCGGATTTGCCACCACACAAGGTGGGCTTAAAACTTGCTGATTTGCCACTCCAAGTGGGCTTAAAACTCATATTTTGATGAATTGTTCCAATTCAAGTAATGAAGCCTTCATCCACAGGCATTCAAGCAGTTAATCACATAAGCACATAGTTTCATGGCAAACATGCTATAATGGCAACACTCACACTCATGCAAGGATGTTAAAGCGTAAACACTTACAGTGTACTCCAAGCCAAAATAGAAAACTAGTTGGAAAATAATGCATGATCCTAACTATACAAGATGCTTAATGTAACACATGCAAAATACAACTAAATAGGCTCGGCTATCTAATCATGGCATACAAATGTAATGATTTGATGTACGTATTCAAATAGGTATTGAAAGTCAATGCAGTTTGAATGATGCGCTGAGCCCGGTGTATGCAAGACAAATGAATAATGCATGCATGCAAGCATGCCCTAAAACTAACCATCAAAAGCGGTTAAGTAAAACGAAAAAAGACGTGGGGTTGAAAGACATTTACACACACACGCACACTTATTACAACATTTGTCCTCTCGACGGAGAGTCCAAATGAATTAGCTAAGCTAATCTAAGCTAAGCTACTTAACTAATCTAATTTAAGCTAATTAGATTAATTATTTACACAACAAAAGGAATTACTAGTAAACTACTTACTAATTATTACAACACTTAATTAATTAACAAACTAATTAATTAAATTACCAATTTAAGCTAACTAACAAGTAAAGCTAATTACAAATCATACTATCTCAACTCTATTCCAAGAGGTTGAAGATGCATGCTCGATTGGCGTTCGCTCAGAAATCCATTACCATGCTGTCAATTGCCTCTGTTTGCACTTGCCTTGATCTCCGAAAATTGTGCCAACCACCAGACTGCCTTTACTTTAAAACAGGAATCTGCTAGTGGGCTGCCAGCCATAAAAAGTGGCTGCCAGCCACTAAAACTGGCTGGTCGGCTAGTTGCTTCTCCAGGCTTCTGGTTTTACTACAACAGAGAACAATAGAGGCACAACAATGTATTTACAAGACAATGTAGGCACTGCCACTCTCCCAATCATGTCTCAAGCTCAAAGGAGCATGGCACTCGACTCTCAAGCCACCAACCAAGCATTTTCAATGCATGGTGGCCAAGAACCAAGTTTATACCATGTTTATGAATGCACAAACAACACACAAAGAGCCTCCACCCTATCATGCTTCATCACTTCAAGTATGAAACGTCCCATATTTCTTGTGTTTGGATTAACGTCCAATCCAAACACATGCAATGCAACACACATATGTTATCTTGGCATGTTTTAGCTGATTCAATTCTTATTTACACATTTGTGGACGCGCCCGCGTGGGGCCTCACGTGCTACAGTTCGGACTCGATTTGTCACGGTTCTTAATCTGAACTAAAGAGTCCAAATCCGGCAAATCGTTTTGGAAAACAGATTTTTGTAAAGAAGTGCCAAACATGGACTGCTTTGCCAGATATAGAGTCGCCACCTAAATATTTTTAAATGGAGGAATTTAGGAAACCCTGACTCGTTTGTCTAAGGCCACATGTCTGTCATCACCAAAGTTACCTCGGCTCGGGAACTTGGGTACGATTGGGAAAGGTCAGCTATGAGCACCCCTCTCGCCCGATCCGAAGATCGGCCTCTACTAACCATGATATCTAGTTTTGAAAACTTTATGTGCCCTTAAACCAGTTATTAGCCTAGAATTACTATGTGATGCGCACAGCAAAACAAGTATAGACTAAATTGCCTAAGTCAGAACAAAGCATCGTATTTCCGTTTGTTTGGAAAATGGTTTGAATTTTGCTACTTACAAGTAGGCTAAAATATGGATTTCGATGAATTATCCCAATTCAAACAATCCAACCTTCACCCACAGGCATTCATGTAGTTATATCACATAAGCATATAGCCACGTGGTAAGCATGCTATCATGTTAACATTCACACTCATCCAAGATGCTAAAGCATAAATACTTACATCGTACTCCGTGCCGAAACAGTGAACTAGTTAGTAATCATATGCATGATCCTAATTCATGTTAAGATGGCTAATGTATCACATACAAAATTTCACTAGAATAGGCTCGGCTAATCTATGAATGGCATGTGAGATGCGACAGATAACATGTATTCAAGTTTAATTTGAAATACTATGCAGTTAGTATGATGCGCCGAGCCCGGTGGATGCAATACTAGTGAATGATGCACGCATGCATAGCATAAATATGCTAAATTAAATATGCCCTAGTACTAACCATCAAAGCAGGTAAGTAAAAGGGAGAAAGAAATAGGGGTTGGAAGACATGCATATATGCATCCACACTTATTACAAATTTGCCCTCGCTCGGAGGAACCGAAAGAATAATACAATTTAACTAACTATCAAGCTAATTAAATATTACAGACAATTAACCAATTAAGCAAATTAACTAAGCTAATTAAGCAGTAAAAGCAGCCTCGAGAAGAGAGCCCAATGCATGCACGCTTGGTTCCGTCGAAAACCCACCACCATGCACAAGTTTGCCTCTGTTTCCCCTACTCTGCTCCTCTGAAAATTGAACAACTCCCAAGGTATGCTCCATGGACACTGTGAATCACCACTGACCAAGTGGAAACTTCGCTGACCATCTCCGGATGGTCATCGACCATTTGTTAAGCTCTCGGCCATCAATAATTGGTCAGTCGGCACTCTATGTAGTCGACCGGCCAAGTCTTCCTGCAGAACCTGTTTTGACAGTAGCAGAGGGTAAAACATGGCATGGCAATGTATTTCAAGCAAATGTGTACACCAACACACCCCTTATCATGTTTATGACTCAAAGGAGGATGTTCCTTGATTCTCGGACCACCAATTGCGCATTTCAATGCGTGATGGCCCAAGGAACCAAGTTGTGCATTCTGATTTCAAATGAAATGCAAACCAAATAAACACATAAGGCCCAACCTCTATCACTTGATCAAGAGATAAGACATGCATGCCAATGCAATGCAACCTAGGCATGTGAGCTAGTATGCAACATAGGGATGCAAACAAACATATAAGCTAACATGCATGCAAAGTGCATCATGGACAACATGTTAAGGACAATGCACGCAAAATGCATTACAACCTAAGCATGCAACAACGTGTCATGGATTAAGCACACAATGAGGCACATTTGAACTAGCATGCTACAACATGTAACTCATCAAAATATGCAACAAGTATATGACAATATACAAGGTAAACATGCACCAACATGTAATGGGTAGACTTATGCCAAGATGGACAGCTCTTACATAAGCCCAAAACAGTGGCCAACAGCTATGGAAATGGGGCCAAATGCACATACAAACATGCATGCATACAAGGTCCAACACTTTAGCATATAGAGACAACTTTTAAGCACACTTAACAGAGGAACATCATCAGCATATGGCATGCATATTAAGCTCTGAAATCACACAAAGGATGATGCCAAACCAACCTAAACCAAGCAATCAAAGCATGCTAACAAGCCCAAAGCTTGAGACCAACCAAAGGGCTCAAACCATGGCCATGCCAACCAAGCCTCAAAGGGCCAAGGGGACTCTAAACAGCCCCAATGCAGGTCTAAACAAGACCAAAGACACACCTAGATGGCCTCTAAATGGTCTAAACATGCAAGCATACAAAAAGGTCCAAACATGGAGCACAAGACAACAACCTTTTAACACATTAAAGGGGCATCGAATGCAAGCACACAAGCACACCACAAGGACAGAAATGGCATGGCAAGTGGTTCTAAACCACTGAAACAAAGCAAGGATGGCATGTTAGAGGGGTCAATACTCAAGGCGTACAAGGGGGATTACATGGTAGCTATACAAAGCAAAGCATGGATGACCCAAATGACCAAAAATAGACCATTAGCATGCTAAAACAAGCATAAAAGCTTCACAAAGCTAGGCTAAAGACATGCTAGACACAAGGCTCAAAGCACAAAGCATGTTAAGGCAATTCGTGGCATTACAAGACAAGTATGCAAAGCAAGCATGGTGTGTCTAAACCAACTTAAAACAGGGGTAAAACATGGAAAAATACTACCAAATACCTACTGAGACATAGCCAACATGAATTCAAAAATGATGCTCACACATGAGGCTTAAGATGGCAAGTTTGAAGACAACAAGGAGAGGGGATAGCCCTCTCCTTAGGACCTTAAGACACCATCCTCACCACAGAAATCCCTCAAGATTTCAGTGGTGAGGAGGCCCAAACAAGGTGGCCCCGGAGCTCACCAAAATAGCACAAAAATGGGGCCAAACAAGCCCTAAGAGGGGTCAAACAACCTCAAACAACACAGTGACCTTAAACAACTATTTAAAGCACTGAAAAACAAGACTTTTATTAGTTATATAAAAAGTCTAAAAATAGTTGCAAGATAGGTTAAAAAAGCTATGCAAAAATGGGAGAAAATGAGTAAGATTGTTACCCTTGTAGACCTCCTTCACAAACAATGCCCCAGCTGGTTCTTTGAGCTCAAAACTAGTCAAGAACTTCAAGAACAGCTCCCTAGCACCTCAGTAGCCAAGGTAAGGTGTAATGGTGGGTGTTTGTGTGCAATAATAAGACCAAACACACACTTATACACAAAAGAGAGAGAAATATAGAGATGGGGGATATGCAAACCCTAACCCTAATATTAGAGCCCTCTGGAAAAATGTTGTAACCCTAATGGAGGGAGAAGAGGCTCCCTCTTATAGAGATTCACCCTTGCAAAGCTTCCAAAACAAGCTAAGCAAGAGTGAAATCCTTCCATACACATGTATGGAGGGGACCAAAGTGTATACCAGCTAGCACAGCTGGCATAAAAAATATCTACAAAAGCAGATGCACAGTGGTCGGCCAGCCAAAAATGCTATTTGACCAAAAAAGATGGCCGGTCGACCACAAACAATGCCGGTCGACCAAACATTTGGCCGATGGCAACAAACCAATGGCCGGTAGTCTCAAGCCATGGCCGGTGAGGTGTGGGGATGGCCAACAAGCCATTCCCTGCCCTCCAAAGCAAAAACACAAGTGTTTGGTGCAAAACCAGACACAAAACAGTCGAGTTGAGAGATCCTGAGGCAAGGCGCGTAGCCGAGACCTCCAGGAACTCGAGACAAACACAAACAAGGATGATCACCGAGTGTTCAAACGGTGATGTCCAAGTCTTGAGGACGGTCAAAAATGGGGTGTCTACAGTTGCCCCTCTTTGACAGAACTCAAAAGTCATAAGAATGATGGGAGTGAGTGTCAAAGACCAGAGACGACTCATTTTTGACAAGGCCGAAGACTTAGACAAATATGCAAGATAATAAAGATATACGCCCGAAGGCAGGGGCGAAATGCAACTGAAAATGCTAGAAGCCGAGCCTAACTTATGATCATACAAAGAAAGTTGTAACGAGGCACATACAATGCAACAGTTTTAAGCTAGCACAAACCAAACTACACTACAATGCAGAGAGGGTGCAAGAGAATTATGCAATTCTCGATACGTCTCGCTCGGAGGATACAATACCTATGAGGCTCGTCTGGTTGCACCAGCTTCAAATGAACTGTACATACAATATCGTGCCTGAAAGAGAAAAAAAAACTCAACTGGTACAATATCATTAGCAACATGCATAACAATGCAATCGAGAGCTGCGCGACAACGCGAATGTAGGATTTAAGGTCTCCTTAAACCAAGGGGTGCACAAACAGTGCGATGATATGCAATTGAATCTAATGTAATGCAAATGATATGTAAAATTACAAAACAAATGTAAAAACAATGCAAATAATATGCAAAACATACAAAACTATGTATAAACAATGAAAACGATATGCAATGCAATTGAATCATGATCCAATCATGAGCGGTTCAAAACCACACAAATGTCAAATAGATTGATGGAGATGCAAAGTCTGTCTACCGTAGAAAAGGTGCCGCAACCCTCAAACCACAATACCAGTAGTGGAATAGGCGCGTACACATGCAGAACTATGAGTGATATAGATGGACACAGAGACAAGTAATTGGGTGGAATGACATAAGTGAGGCATGCTCTGCTCAGAAGAGGTTATGATCCTAATGCTGGATGCAATCGAACTACATTACAATGCAGTATATACAGTGGATATAGCGTGCGACCAAAACATATCTTGCCTAGTAAAGGCATGTACACATGCAAACCGCGTCTAACATAGAAACGGTGCCGCAACCCTCAAACCACAATACCAGCAGTGGAATAGGTGCGTACACAAAAGTCTCAGATCCGTGCTTTGACGTGAAGAGTATGGGCACATACCAGACCAAGCTCAACATAGAAAGGCGCAAACCATAGCTGGATGTGATGCGCCAAATGCATGCAAGCTACAATGCAACATATACAAATATGCAATGAAATGGAATATTTACAATGGATAAGGCTTGCGGCCCAAACCGTATCTTGCCTAGGAAAAGCATGGACACAAACAAGCCACGTCTAACACAGAAAAGGTGCCGCAACCCTCAAACCACAATACTAGCAGTAGAATAGGCGCGTACACATGCAGAACTATGCTTCGACGTGAAAAGTATGGGCACATACCAGACCAAGCTCAACATGGAAAGGCGCAAGCCATAGATGGGGGTGATTCAGTGAATGCATGCAAGCTACAATGCAATATTTACAAATATGCAATGGAATGGAATATATACAGTAAAATGCATGACATATGCAATATTTACAGTGATGCACAACATATGCACTATTTACAGTGGTATGCAGGACATATGCACTATTTACAATGATGCACGACATATGCACTATTTACAATGATACATGACATATGCATGTTTGTTTTTTGTTTTGTTTTTTGAATCCGTGACAATGCATGATGAAGGGAAAATGCATGATGATGCATGTTTTTTTTTTTTTTTTGTGTTTTTGTTTTTGAAATGCAAATGATGCATGTTGTTTTTGTTGTTTTCTTTTTTTTGAAATGCAAATGCATGATGATGCATGATTTTGAAACGCGCGACAACGCGCAACTTTTGAGATGCATGACAATGCAAATGATCTTGGAATGCGCGACAATGCGCGGCTTTTGAAATGCATGTGAACTCGAATATGCGACGATGCGCGTCACTTGAAATGCATGGTAATGCATGTGGACTCGAATGCGTGACAACATGTGTCGCTTGAGATGCATGATAATGCATGTGGACTCGAATGCGTGACAACGCGTGTCACTTAAGATGCATGATAATGCATGTGAGCAGTGCACATCAATGCAAGTTGTGCTTGTTACGATGTGTGTATGCATGCAAAAACCAAAGGTCTTGCACCTTTAGAGGATTTAAGGTCTCCTAGACCGAGCGTGTTTAAGGTCTTGCCAGACCATTGCGAGGTGCATACAATGCAAGCATAATGACGTATAACCCAACGCGCATTCACGTCAAAGCATTGTAAAGCAATGCATGTAAGGTGCGTATAACAACGCGTGATGAGGATCATGCATGACAATGTAGACCGACGAATTTAAGGTCTCCCAGACCGAGCGGATTTAAGGTCTCGCCAGACCACAGCTAGGGTGCAAAACAATGCGAGTTGTGTGCATGATAATGCGTGTAAACATGCATAACAATGCAATGTATTTGAAGTAGTTCCCAAACCTTTGCAAGGTACAAAAAGGATACGAAAAGGATACACCTTGCACGTATTTGAGGATTGCGCACAGAAGACACGGCCCGAGGTCAAAACGGAGACCGGTTAGGCTTCGGAAATGCCTTTTCTTGCACTGTCTTGAGCAATGGAGGCCCCAAACCACACATCTCACCCAAACAAGGTTGTAGGAGGCTCACCGGCCATCAGGGGAGATCACCGGCCACAAAAATAGTCCACCGGTCAAATATTTGGCCGACCGGCCAACAGTGTGGCCGACCGGCCAAAAGTGCCTGAATTGGGGCAGTTTGGTCTTTTGGTCTCGGGTTTTTTAAAATAGGGCTTCTAGCCCTATTTTCTTCACTTCCACTTGTTCGAAATCTCACCCTCTCTCTCTCTAGATCATTTTCCTCCCTTCATTCTCCCATTTTCCTCGGTTTTAGGGCCCATTTTGTCGTTTGATTCACGAATACCTTTGCGTTTTGAACGTTTTGAACCGAACGAAACTTTGTTTCGGTGTCTCTTTCTTGATTTTCACCACTCGGGGCTTGTTTCCCTCGAGTTTCTCTTGATTTCCATGCCTTTTCCACACTTCGGCTTTTCCGGCCATTTTCTGCCCCCCCAAGGGTTGACTTTCCGTTGACCTTTCGCATTCTAGCCCGGTTTTCCCTCCTCCGGCCATTTTCACACTACTCTTGGCATGGCAGACGATCTTCCACAGGGCGAGACTCCCCCAGAGCATGAGATGGATCCCGAGGCCGAGCTCTTGACCTTGAGCGTCCGCCCGTTCGATCCGGCGACCTACCGGCCGGCGATTCACGTGCTTCCTCCTGACGGACTTCGCCAGTTCTGGAGTTTTGACAGGACGGTGCCTCCAGAGCTTCTCCCATGCGAGCTGAAGTCACATCTATCACACGGCACTTCCGAGGTATATTCTTCCCCGTTTCATTTTCGCAAAATAGAACACTTAACTGCCATAGTCGATTCTGTTCTTTAACTGCTTAGCCCGGATACACCGATACACTGTATGCTGTAGTTGATTGTGAACACACTTGCACCTGGTATCTGTTTGAATTGGAACATGCGCACACATACTGTATTTTCCCTGAACCACTCAAACACACTGACACATCATACACTGTAGTTTACTGTGAGCACACCGGTACCTGATATATGTTCGAACTTGAAAACGTGCACACACGCTATATCTGTACTGACCCACTAAAACACGCTGACACATCACATGTTGTAGTTTACTGCGAGCACACCGGCACCCGATATCTGTTCGAACTTAAAAACGTGCACACACGCTATATCTATACTGACCCATTCAAACACGCTGACACATCACATGTTGTAGTTTACTGCAAGCACACCGGCACCCGATGCTTGTTTGAACTTGAGAACGTGCACACACGCTGTATTGTCACCAATTCTGAATGTTCTTCAAAGCTGTACATTTTATATTGCTTCACAACTATTTGTTTTCGAATACAGGGAGATTCTCATGCCTTCCGAGGGTATGGGAACGTTGCCGCCATAGATTGGTATATAGAGCTGCCAGATGCGGTCCGCCACATTGTAGACCAAGCCGGTTTCGACGCCTTCTGCAGAAGACTCTCGCGCCTCACTGCGAGCAAGCCTCTCCTTGCCGCTCTAGTGGAGAGGTGGTGGGACACCACCGACTCCTTCCACTTCTCTGCTACGGGAGACATGACGATGACTCCCGATGACTTCTCGATGCTCACCGACATCGGGGTAGGGAGTGATCCGATCCCCTTTGATACAGATATGGACGAGTGGGAGGCCACTCAGATTTACTTGCTAGGCGAGATGCCGCCTCTTGTGTGCCCAGGATTCGTTAGATATTCATGGTTTGAGAGCCACTTTAGGGTTCAGCCAGCCTTGGCCGAGGAGGCACCATTGGCTCAGGAGGAGGTGGAGCAGTACGCTCGCGGCTTCCTCATGTTCTTGCTGGGGACTACCATTTTCGCCGACCGGGCAAACACCATGCCTCTCTGTCTGCTCAGCGCTCTTGTGGATGTCACCAGGATCTTGCGCTACGATTGGGATGGCGCTGCCTTGGCCACTCTGTATGAATACATAAGCTCAACCTCCTGTTGCAGCGGACAACTGCTCGGAGGCTACTAGCGAGCTTGGGAGGTACACCTTTTTCTCTGTTTTACATTTCTGCCTTTCAATTTCTGTACTTTGTACACTGCACACACTGCGGTCTTCTTCACATTGAATGTAAACTGCACACATGGCACACATATACTCTGTTTTACACTGACTGTACACTACACACACTGTACACTCTACACAATACACGATTCTGCGATTTCTGCTTTATTCAGTGTTCTGTTTTATCTGATAACCATACTGATATCTGCTCTATAGTTGTGGGTCTACGCCTATTTCCCGAGGCTTGCCCCAGTGCCAGACAAAGAGACTCCCCTCGGCGTTCCATTCTCTCGACGCTTCGATGTGAGGTGTGTGTGGAGACCGCGGGAGTCGTTCATCTTCTTTCGCCGCTACTTTGACACCATCACCGCCGCAGAGGTATGTTCAACTTTAGATTTTATTTCAGCTTCGCTTTGCACTGTATTTTCAATAACAGTAGATAACAAACTGCATTTCACTTACAGATCACCTGGCAGCCTTGGGCCCCATTGCCAGCCGGGATTCGGGAGCGATTTGCCGGTGCGGAGGAGATTGCCCGCTTCAGGCTTCTATTGAAGGGCCCTGTTTGTCGGGCCTGGTACCTAGGTGAGCGCTTCTTACGCCAGACCCTGGGTTTGTCAGAGCAGATAGTCCCGGTTCACCCTCCTGAACATATAAGGGACATCGAGAGGTTCACTCTCGAGCAGATGGCCGATTACATGATCGGCTAGGACTCGATACGCTTCAGAGGCATAGGCAACTACACGGAGTACATCTGGACCTACATCATGCGGCTTTTGAGTAGTGGCCGTTGAGCTGAAAGAGAGAGGCCTGCGGCGCCAGTAGCTGGAGCAGGAGCGGGAGCGGGAGCACCGAGGGCGGCTCAGGTCTGTGGTAGGAGTGGAGCTTGGAGAGGACGGGGGGCTAGTTAGCCAGCACTGCCCACGACGATGACATGCAGAGGGCGGGGTGGAGCGACTTACCAGATCCTCATCACTCCCCCTCTGGCTGATCACGAGTTAGTCGGGTTCTATGGCTTGCCTCTGGTATGTACTACCGCTTTTTACATTCTGCACAGTCATTTCAATTCATTTGGTATTCCGCAGAATACTGATACTTCTAACACTTTTGCAGGCTTCCTCCGAGTACACTCGCCAATCCCTGGAGTTGACTACTTCGGTGATGGGGATGCTCCAGCAGAACCTCAATCTTCTGGCCATGTACAGTATTCCGGTATGTTCTTCTGACCACGGTCTCAAACCATACATAAACTGTTTCACATAATCTGATGCACAACACAACACTTGATATACGACCCTCACGAAGATTCGATACATCAGTAGCCCACACCGTTTCATTCACGGCATTACTCATGGCATTCATACATCGCTGCACTTCGATCTTGCATTGCGTGCAATACTCATACTTTGCTCATAGCATACTGATGCGTCTGCAATTTGCACTTTTCAGCCTCCATTCCTGATTCCCACTGCAGGAGGTGCTCCAGCTGGACCTTCCGTTCCTACCCGAGACGGCAGAGTATACCCCCACACCAAGGCACGGCGCACTCATATTGGGAGTAGCTCACAGGCACCAGTTCCTGATAACGACGAGTCCAAGGCCGAGGTAGAGGCGGAGTCATCTGAGGAGGAGACCGGAGATGGCACTGACTCGGGCTCAGATGATGGCGCTGATGATGATGCTCCTGGACCTTCATCCAGGAAGAGGATGAGGACGGACCTCTAGGCCTGAGACCATTTGACATTGATCTAGATTTTTGCTGCTTTTCTTCTTTTTCTTTTTTGCTGGTAGCTAGAGTATCTTGTACTACTGCAGGCAGGTTTTTGTTTTCTCCAAAACTATGTACTTGAAAGAGATGATGAAATGAAACAAACTTTTTGCCGGAAAAAGTGTTACACTGGTACATTTTCATACTTCGCATTGCATCGCATCATATTACACCTCAATGTAAATTAGATTGATCTCCTGTTTGAAAATCAAACACTTGTATTGCAATAACCAGGTAATGAACCAGCTAACGACAAAACAACTTAAACAACCCACTGTTCAATCCGAACACTCGACTCATACTCTGTTGGGGATTAATCTGCATACAGCGAATCCTAAACAAACAGTCCAATCTGGAAAGACGGAATACAAAGGTGGGATCGGCTAAAGTTGAAGCACACTCAGATGCCCCATATTTTCCCTTTCTTCTTTTGCTTCACATAAATGTGGAGAATGGCACGGCACTCTGATCACAGACGATTTAAGGAAAGGGTTTTCAACTAGGTATTGAGCCTACAACTGAACACAGCGAAAAAGACTCAACAATGGAAAACAAAAGGGTAAACAACCTAAACACGATGAGACACGCTCGGATACGACTCCAAACAAGAATCAAGACAAACAAAGCAAAAGACATGACATACAGATGTGTTAACAAGATGAGAGACCTCAGATCATGAGAAGCCAGTTTCTCCAGGTATTGTTTCCCACCCTTTCTGATTTGTGATTCTCACATCACTCGGCCCTCAGGCGCGGTTTTTTCACTCAAAACCCTTTTGCTCACTTTTCTCTCAACTTACATCTCTCTATTCTTTAATCTCTCATTTTTATATCCCTCCCCTGGATGGTTGGTTGATAAATTGAAGGTCGTGGGTTCATGCCCAACACTGTTAGCTCACGGCTATTTTTGTTTGGTGGTGTTTAGTCAATGCGCTGAATGAGGGAGTGGAGTGTCTTGATCCATCCCAATTTTGTGCTTCGCACTCGTCTTGTTACCTCGTTGCTTGGAGGATGTTGAGAGCTTTCAGCCCTTTATAGACAGTTCCAGTTGCGCCCTTGTTGACGAGTAGAGTGCCTTGCTAGCAAGTATGTTGACGACGGGGGAAAAGGCAGGAAGCCTGACTCAACTATGCCCCTAGTTCATCATTTTGACCATTTTTTTTTTGTTTTATGCTAAAACAATTTTAACTAAAATGAGAGTCAGATTAACATGCTTGTTTGATTTTTGATTTGAAACCATGTAAGTCAGGCAATGAGCACTGAAAATTTTCCCTTTTTGGGTCTAAGAAAATGGTCCAGTTTTGGAAAATGAAATGGTTTTCGATAAAATGGTCAACCTCAGTAAAAATTCTTAAAAACTATTTTTTTGCAAACGGTCAATGCTCAACGAGCGCAGAACTTACTCTCGAGATGCACAACCTCGGATCGGAGGCAATAGAAAACTGCCCCTTGTCTGGATGGCACTACACGGCAACGGAAAGTTGCCCTTGGTTTGAATAGCAACTCATGGCAACGGAAAGTTGCCCCTTGTTTGAGTGACGACTCATAGCAACGGAAAGTTGCCCCTTGTCTGGATAACGCCGCGGCATACTGTGAACAGTTCTCATTATTGGTGATCACGACTGAACTCTCGGATATAGAGAAGACGAAGATGGTCAAAACCAATATATGGACACAGTCACTTGAAAGTGTTGGTGGCTGGACTTCAGGATGAAATTGCCTACGTATCCCAAACATGGGAATCAAGCCTTATGTAGTTCCGGTTAAGGTACACTCGTGTATTAACCCTCACCATGCTTTAACTTTTGCCAAGGTCACCCTTCCGGGTTTTCAACCTTGCGAGCTATGTTTTTCTTTTCTGTTCAATTCTTTTCTTCTTCTTTTTTCTGTTTTTCATCTTTTCTTTTTGCATTTTCATCTTTTTTTTGTATTCTTTTTTCTTTTTTCTTTTTTCCTTCTTTTTGTATTTTTCTCTTGCTCTAACTTTTGCTTGGGTCGCCCTTTCGGGTTTTCGGCCCAGCGAGCCTCTCAAAGGGTAAAAGTATAACAAGTCTATGCCAAATGGTTTTAGGGTTTTGAAGCCATCCGTAACCAGGAAAGTGGCTGTTGTATTGATTTGCATAAAGATCCATCTTCGGCTTTTCGAGCACATCGGACGTTTCTGTCCCTAGTCCGAGGGGTGCTTCTAATTTAGCTTCGCAAGTTTCTTTTGGCGACATCTGGTCTTCTTGATCTGACTTTGGTGCCTCTTGGTCGAGGATTGCTTCAAATCTGGCCACACAGGCCTTACGTTGTGGTTGACTGTTGATCATTCTGAATTCAAGGTCAAGGCTTTGAGAGTGAGGGGTCGAGTCCCGGAGCTGAGAGTGATCCTAAGCCTCACAATCTCAAGAGCGATTCCATACAGGTCTTCGCAGGACTGCGCAAAACATTTTGTTTTTTAAAGTTTTTAAGAAAGCGACAGATCGCTCGCGCCGAAGATATTGTGGAACCAATTTGGATCAAGCCAGGGTCCTTCCCAGTACTTACACTAACAAGCATGATTTCATTCATGAAGGGCTTAACATGCCTCTCTTTCTCTCAATTAGTCAAATTTTGCAAAACCCAAGGAATTCCTTCCTCTTTGTTTTCACCGCAACGTTCAAAAAGTTTTGAAAAACTTAGGTCAATGCAATGATTTCGAGATACAGAAGAGTAAGTGAGATGCTCCACCAGTCCACTCTAAACTTGCTGGCACAACTAGCTCAAAGTAGCAATAAGCACGGAAACATGATAGCCACAGCTGTTTCATTCAAAACCTCCGGTTACAACTGGCTCCGTAGCAGAGACAGACTCAAAAGAAAACAAAAGGATAATTATAAAAACATGATATCCGAGGCAACAACCCTGGAATCATCTGACATTCTATACAATGGGACTAACTCAGTACAACAAGATAGACCCTTAAGTAAAAAAGATTGACTCAAGACAATGAGACAGACTCAAAACAAAATCAACGAAATGGCTGAACACCCAAGCTAGAAATTACAAAAAATAAAAAAAAAAAAAACATTCGCAAACGCTCAAAATAGTGCATGCCAGACGCCACATTTGAAATACACTCAGTGTCGCCCGCAGGTTTGATCACATATTTGCAGTATCCTCAAAATCTAACAACTCAGCGATGACAGACTTCGCTGAGGTGGGTGGGAGGATGACCTCATTGTCGATCAAATCTTGCAGTTCGTGACGAAGATGAAAACAGTTGTCGGTGCAATAACCGGTTTGCTGGTGGTACGCGTAGTACAAAGCAGCGTCATGTGTAGGAGGGACTCGAGGGGTTTAGGGTGCCCCCTTTCGGCAAGGATCTGAAGCGCCCTAGACAAAGGCATGTAGAGTGCATGGAAGACTCTGCGCCCTCGGGGCAGATACTTCGAAGTTTGTTGACTTTTGCCGGACGCACTGGCAAAGGGATCAGCAGGTGCCGCCTTGACTTTCTGATCCTTTCCTGGTGCAGAGTTGGGATTAGAGGGAACTATTCTGGCATGACAGGGCCTATCCCGATTTTCTGTCTGGCTGGAACTCCCCTTGGTTGGAGTGGGGAAAGCATCATTCACAGTTTTTCCCACCACTGCGAATATTTGTTGCTTATTCATCCCCCCGTCTTTCAAAGCCTCGACTACCCACAACAGCTATTCAATGGGATCAGCATCTGTTCCCACTTTGTTCTTACCCCTGGCCTCAGCTTGATCGAGGGTTTGGGCTGCTCCGTAAGAGCGAAACCCGGTTGTTGTTGACACGTCATTGCCATAGCTCGAGGCAACCTCATGTTGGCTGAGCTCGATCACAATGTGCCCCAATAACGGGGGCTCCTGCAGTACAAAATTCCCAACGTATGATGTGGCTGGTGGCGAAGTAGACATCCCATAGGTGAGATCAGCCATGGACCTCTGGAGGTCGCCAATCATTCCCATTAACTCGAACGTGGTGGGCTCACAAGCCTGATATAACTGGGGTTCCCAGATCGGGTGCGCGGCCGGCGACTTGGGCGGATGCGGTACATCAACATTGGTTTCATCCTACAAGATGTTCCCTTGATCCAATGTGGCTGTCATAACCACTATTTCCTCTGAACTTTGCGTCATCATAAGTCCTCTTGAACTGAACGGAGATGATGGATCAGATCTCTGTCTTGCCTCAGCAAAAGAGAACACTGGCTATTCTGTACTAACTCTCTGAACTGAAAGAGAAAACACGCAGCATTTCGGCCGAATCAGAACATACATGAGCATAGCTGAATAACTATACTCTACTACTGATCACTGTTCTCCAAAATCACTACCCAAAAACTGAGTCTGATACCCGCAGATATAACTAACTCCCAAATATCGATACTGATGCCCTTGGGCCTGGTACTCAGACTTGCAAACTGGTATATGCATTCCCTGTAGAGATACACTCTAAAAGCACATAGCAAGTAAATGAGACTCAAAACACCCCTATTTTGGGGTAAGGTTTCCCTGTCCTATTTCGTCAGGAGCGAGGGTTTCACTATGCACACAGCAGTTTCAAACAACCTAAAATCAGGTAGCAACCTGTCCTAGCTTGGAAGGGTCACTATAGATTCTGAATATGCACTAGGTCGAATGGTCAAAAGGGTGCCCCAGTAAAACCGGGATTTCTGTTCCCATCATGGCAGAGCCCGTAACCGGTTAGCCTTATGGCACGCTTCTCGAAGCGAGCCTCTAGCAAATCGTTCAGGAATAGCAGATGGCAAACACTATGACTTAGGCGTACCAATGCACATGCAATGCAAAGAAACACATAAGTGAGATCAAAACAAGATATCACGAGTTCGAGTCAAGCTCTCTAAACTCCCCGGCAGAGTCGCCAGAAACTGTGGACGTGCCCGCGTGGGGCCTCACGTGCTACAGTTTGGACTTGATTTGTCACGGTTCTTAATCTGAACCAAAGAGTCCAAATCCGGCAAATCGTTTTGGAAAACAGATTTTTGTAAAGAAGTGTCAAACATGGACTGCTTTGCTAGATACAGAGTTGCCACCTAAATATTTTTTAATGGGGGAATTTAGGAAACCCTAACTCGTTTTCCTAAGGCCACGTGTCCGTCATCACCAAAGTTACCTCGGCTCGAGAACTTGGGTACAATTGGGGAAGGTCAGCTATGAGCACCCCTCTCGCCCAATCCGAAGATCGGCCTCTACTAACCATGATATCTAGTTTTGAAAACTTTATGTGCCGTTAAACCGGTTATTAGCCTAGAATTACTATGTGATGCGCACAGCAAAACAAGTATAGACTAAATTGCCTAAGTCGGAACAAAGCATCGCATTTCCGTTTGTTTGGAAAATGGTTTGAATTTTGCTACTCGCGAGTATGCTAAAATACGGATTTCGATGAATTATCCCAATTCAAACAATCCAACCTTCACCCACAGGCATTCATGTAGTTATATCACATAAGCATATAGCCACGTGGTAAGCATGCTATCATGCTAACATTCACACTCATGCGAGATGATAAAGCATAAATACGTACATCGTACTCCGTTACGAAACAGTGAACTAGTTAATAATCATATGCATGATCCTAATTCATGTTAAGGTGGCTAATGTACCACATACAAAATGTCACTAGAATAGCCTCGGCTAATCTATGAATGGCATGTGAGATGCGACAGATAACATGTATTCAAGTTTGATTTGAAATACTATGCAGTTAGTATGATGCGCCAAGCCCGGTGCATGCAATACTGATGAATGATGCACGCATGCATAGCATAAGGATGCTAAATTAAATATGCCCTAGTACTAACCATCAAAGCAGGTAAGTAAAAGGGAGAAAGAAATGGGGGTTAGAAGACATGCACATACGCACCCACACTTATTACAAATTTGCCCTCGCTCGGAGGAACCGAAAGAATAATACAATTTAACTAGCTATCAAGCTAATTAAATATTACAGACAATTAACTAGTTAACCGAATTAACTAAGCTAATTCAGCAGTAAAAGCAGCCTCGAGAAGAGGGCCCAATGCATGCACGCTCGGTTCCGCTCGGAAACCCACCACCATGCACAAGTTTGCCTCTGTTTCCCCTGCTCTCCTCCTCTGAAAATTTAACAACTCCCAAGGTATACTCCATGGGCACTGTGGATCACCACCGACCAAGGGGAAACCCCGCCGACCATGTCTGGATGGTCATCGACCATTTGTTAAGCTCTCGGCCATCAATAATTGGTTGGTCGGCACCCCATGTAGTCGACCGGCCAAGTCTTCCTGCAGAACCTATTTTGACAACAGTAGAGGGCAAAACAAGGCATGGCAATGTATTTCAAGCAAATGTGTGCACCAACACACCCCTTATCATGTTTATGACTCAAAGGAGGATGTTCCTTGATTCTCGGACCACCAATCACGCATTTCAATGCATGATGGCCCAAGGAACCAAGTTGTGCATTTTGATTTCAAATGAAATGCAAACCAAATAAACACATAAGGCCCAACCTCTATCACTTGATCAAGAGATAAGACATGCATGCCAATGCAATGCAACCTAGGCATGTGAGCTAGTATGCAACATAGGGATGCAAACAAACATATAAGCTAACATGCATGCAAAGTGCATCATGGACAACATGTTAAGGACAATGCACGCAAAATGCATTACAACCTAAGCATGCAACAACGTGTCATGGATTAAGCACACAATGAGGCACATTTGAACTAGCATGCTACAACATGTAATTCATCAAAATATGCAACAAGTATATGACAATATACAAGGTAAACATGCACCAACATGTAATGGGTAGACTTATGCCAAGATGGACAGCTCTTACATAAGCCCAAAATAGTGGCCAACAGCTATGGAAATGGGGCCAAATGCACATACAAACATGCATGCATACAAGGTCCAACACTTAAGCATATAGAGACAACTTTTAAGCACACTTAAAAGAGGAACATCATGAGCATTTGGCATGCATATTAAGCTCTGAAATCACACAAAGGATGATGCCAAACCAATCTAAACCAAGCAATCAAAGCATGCTAACAAGCCTAAAGCTTGAGACCAACCAAAGGGCTCAAACCATGGCCATGCCAACCAAGCCTGAAAAGGCCAAGGGGACTCCAAATAGCCCCAATACAGGTCTAAACAAGACCAAAGACACACCTAGATGGCCTCTAAATGGTCTAAACATGCAAGCATACAAAGGGTCCAAACATGGAGCACAAGACAACAACCTTTTAACACATTAAAGGGGCATCAAATACAAGTACACAACCACACCACAAGGACTGAAATGGTATGGCAAGTGGTTCCAAACCACTGAAACAAAGCAAGGATGGCATGCTAAAGGGGTCGATGCTCAAGGCGTACACGGGGAATTACATGGTAGCTATACAAAGCAAAGCATGGATGACCCAAATGACCAAAAACAGACCATTAGCATGCTAAAACAAGCATAAAAGCTTCACAAAGCTAGGCCAAAGACATGCTAGACACAAGGCTCAAAACACAAAGCATGTTAAGGCAATTCATGGCATTACAAGACAAGTACGCAAAGCAAGCATGGTGTGTCTAAACCAACTTAAAACAGGGGTAAAACATAGCAAAATACTACCAAATACCTACTGAGACATAGCCAACATGAATTCAAAAATGATGCTCACACATGAGGCTTAATATGGCAAGTTTGAAGACAACAAGGAGAGGGGATGGCCCTCTCCTTAGGACCTTAAGACAACATCCTCACCACAGAAATCCCTCAAGATTTCAGTGGTGAGGAGGCCCAAACAAGGTGGCCCCGGAGCTCACCAAAATAGCACAAAAATGGGGCCAAACAAGCCCTAAGAGGGGTCAAACAACCTTAAACAACAAAGTGACCTTAAACAACTATTTAAAGCACTGAAAAACAAGATTTTTATTAGTTATATACAAAGTCTAAAAACAGTTGCAAGATAGGTTAAAAAAGCTATGCAAAAATGGGAGAAAAGGGGTAAGATTGTTACCCTTGTAGACCTCCTTCACAAACACTGCTCCAGCTGGTTCTTTGAGCTCAAAACCAGTCAAGAACTTCAAGAATAGCTCCCTAGCACCTCAGTAGCCAAGGTAAAGTGTAATGGTGGGTGTTTGTGTGCAATAATAAGACCAAACACACACTTATACACAAAAGAGAGAGAAATATAGAGATGGGGGATATGCAAACCCTAACCCTAATATCAGAGCCCTCTGGAAAAATATTGTAACCCTAATGGAGGGAGAAGAGGCTCCCTCTTATAGAGATTCACCCTTGTAAAGCTTCCAAAACAAGCTAAGCGAGAGTGAAATCCCTCCATACACGTGTATGGAGCGGAGCAAAGTAAATGCCAGCTTGCACAACTAGCATAGAAAATATCTGCAAAAGCAGATGCACAGTGGTCGACCAGCCAAATATGCTATTTGACCAAAAAAGATGGCCGATCGACCACAAAGAGTGCCGGTCGTCCAAACGTTTGGCTGATGGCAACAAACCAATGGCCGGTAGTCTCAAGCCATGGCCGGTGAGGTGTGGGGATGGCCAACAAGCCATTCCCTGCCCTCCAAAGCAAAAACATAAGTGTTTGGTGCAAAACCAGACACAAAACAGTCGAGTTGAGAGATCCTGAGGCAAAGTGCGTAGCTGAGACCTCCGGGAACTCAAGACAAACACAAACAAGGATGATCACCGAGTGTTCAAACAATGACGTCCAAGTCTTGAGAACGGTCAAAAATGGGGTGTCTACAACATTTTATATTACCTATCCATTCTTTAATTGGTTAAGTCTAATGTGCAAGTCATCTAAGAAGAGGAGGTAAACCAAAAGAATGGCTTAGGACGTGAGAGGGATTATGTCCTTTGACTAGGAGGAGCCCTCAAAAGAGGGTTAAAGCCATTTGGGCACAAACCCTACTTCATGCTTAAACAAAAGCTTAAGGCCAAATAACCCTCAAATCAAATTGAAAAATGAAGAAATGGGGGAGGTTGCAGCTGCTTTAGTGCTGAGATGGCATGCTAAAGACCTTAAAGTATGCAAGCAATACAAGCATAACATGTTGAGGGCCAAAAACATCAAAGCTAGTAAAGAGCAACACACAAGAGGCATGCAATGCATAGCCTAAACAAACAAACCAGCTCTGGACAGAGCTCAATCTTGCTAAAATAATGGCCTAAACATGCTAAAATGGAAGCTCAAAATACTAGAAGAACATGCACACATGTTGGCCTATAAGCAAGGCATAATGCACAACCCTCAAAAGTTATGAAGAAGTGAAGTATATGAGAGTGTGACTACACTATATACACTGAAATTACATGCCAAATGGTGCCATACCATGCAAACATCACATGCATAACATGTTAAAGCCCTCAAAACTCAAAGCTAGTCAAGGCCCTTTATACTACAACCATACTAAGCAAAGCTCAAATGACCTTAACCAATCAAAATAGACCCCTAAGGCAGGTCGAAATAGTAGCAAAAACATGCTAGACTTGTAGCATAAATGGCAAGAAAAATAAGCTCATGTATTGGCTCGCAAACAAGGCATGAGGTTCAACTTCTCAAAAGCATTGAAAGAGTGATACATATGAGAGTATGACAGTGATATATGCTCTGAAATCACATATTAAATGATGCCAAATCATGCAAACAACCCAAGCAAAGCATGCTAGAGGACTCAAAACACAAAGCTATCAAAGCCTATCATGCTATAGCCATACAAAGCAAGCCTCAAAGGGCCAAGACCACTCAAAACAGAGTTCAACCATGCTAAAATATAAGCAAAAACATGTTGGAGTGTAGCCAAAATAAGCTAGAATAATGGGCTAAAGTAGCGAGCATGCAAAGCTAGTGAGCAAGGTTACACTACAAGTGTAAAAAGCATGCAAGAGGTGACTCGACCATGCCAAAACAGAGTTACAACATGCTAAAATAAGACCAAAAATGGGCTGAGATTCAGCCAACACATGCTAGAATAACAAGCTAACTCATTAGGCATGCAAGGCTAGTGAGCAAGATTACACTACAAGTGTAAAGGGCAAGCAACCAATGATCAAACAAGCCAAAAACAGAGTTATGGCAGGTCTAAAAAATCACCAAAACATGCTTGAACAAAGCCATAAAGAAGTAGAAACACATGCTCATTTAGTAGGCCATCAATACATGCAAGCAAGACAAGAGGAGAGGGGGCCACCCCCTCTTATTTGGGAACTCAAAACCACCTTTCCACCATTGAAATTCCTCTGGAATTCAGTGGTTAAAAGGCCAAAAAGAGAAAGTTTGAATAGCCTTAAAATGTGGTATAAAAGCTTAGCAAATAAGCAACCAAAGAGGGTAGACCACCCCTAACCCCAACAAGGACTCAAACCAACATTTTTAACACTTAAAAAAAAGCTTTTTGTAGTTAAAAACCAAGCCTAGAACTGCATGCAAAGGTGGCTAAGATTGTGTACAAAAATAAGCTTAAAAGAGGGAGATACTCACCTTTGAAGCACAGCAGCAAAACCAACCAAAATTTGAGCCAAAACTAGCTTTGAGAGCTCAAATAAACCTTCAAGAACCTCAGCTCCAAAGGTAGTGGTGCTTGACTAAGTGTTATAGTGCAAATATGTGAAGAAAACACACTTTAAGGCACAATATAGCACAATATAGAGAGAGAGAGAGAGAGACAGAGAGAGACAGAGAGAGAGAATTCTAGAGAGAGGGAAATTTTGACTCTAAATTTTCTCCACCTCAGACAAGGGGGAGAGGCCTCTCCTTATATAGGCAATGCAAGCAAAAAGGCTTGCTTGATCCTTCCATACACGTGTATGGAGGATGAGTTCAGTGAGCCACAGCTGGCTCAAAAGATCTGAAAATATTAGAAAAATAAGAAAATTGGCTGCGAGCCACTTCAAGTGGCTAGCCGACCACTCCAACTAGCTGGCAAGGAGAAAAAGTGGCTGGCAAATGCCAAAAGTGGCCAGAAAGGCCCCACTCTCCTTCAGCCAAGAGGCATCAAGGTTTGGCCTAAAAACAAGGCCAAAACACAGAGGGTTTAGAGGCTCAAAAATAAGGCGTTCGGCCGAGAGCTTCGAGCACTCAAAACTAGCACAAACATACGTAATCATTGAGTGCACATACGATGATGTTTGAGTCTTAAGGTCGGTCAAAAATGGGGTGTCTACAACGACTCACGGGTTTTCTAAATTTCCTAAAAAGATTTAGGTGACGACTCTGAAATTTGGCAATCCAGTCCATTTTTGGCATTTTTGATTATAAATTGATTTTTCAAAAACTTTCCGGATTTGGACTCTCATTTGTGTTTTTCTACTTCACATTGCACTTGTGAAACTAGATTCAAAACTACGGGAGTTCGAGCTGTAAGGCTATTGTATTTGAGAAGACTAAACCCCTCCAAGGAGCACAAGAAACCAGCTACAGTTTCTGGCAACTCTATTGGAGAAATTAGAGAACTTGACTTAAACTTCATGATGTAACATTTTATTTACATATATATGTTCTTTGCATTGCATTTGTGTGGTGCTCTTAAGTCACTATGTTTTCCATCTACTATTCCTGGATGGCTTGTCGGAGGCTTACCTAAAAAGCTTGCCAAAAGGCTGACCAGTCGTGGGCTCTGTCATAATGGAAACACAATCCTTTGATCTGGATTCTCACTGTACCACTTGATCCTCCTTTCACTTCTCGGTATTAGGAGTGAGAGGTATATTAGGTAATCTTGCTGAGGTACCATTTTGGACAAATTGGCCTAGTGCATGTAGTGAGCTCAAGTGACTATTCAAACTAGGACAGGATGCTCTCCCATTTTTCAGGATGTTGTGATACCGTTTGTTTGAATAGTAAAGTTGTAGATCACGCCAAAGCTAAGACAAGGAAACTTTAACCTCTCATAGGGGTGTTTTGAATGTTTTTGTACAAAATGTGAAATCTTTGGAAATGTGTGATGCAATCCTAGGAGAGTCTTACTATTGAGGCTATTCTTTTCAAACTTGAGGGTTCTATCAGAATTAGAATTTAGGTCAACATCCAGAGGTTTGTGTTTGATATGGGTGAATTTTCAACAAGACTAGAACCAAGGCCAAAAATTGTAATTTGTTTTGTTTTGACCAGCATACCCAGTATCCTGATCTGAAAGGGCATTTGTTTTTAATGCTAGGCTTGTTTAAGCCAAAAAAGGAGCAGTACCCAACTCAGCAAAGGCCAAGCCCAATCTGAACCTGGAAAGCCTTAAGCCATCGCAGTCCATCCAATCCCAGAAAAAAAAAAAAAAAACCACTCAGCAAAGGCCCAATTCATCTGATCCCTAAAGGCCAACTCAGAAAAGATCCATCCAATGCCAAAAGACCCATTCTAAAAAAAGCTCAATCCAGTTGAACCCGTCTAGACTAATCCAGTTCAAATACATCAAGTATAACCGCATCGAAATCCTTGTTAGTCAGCTCCAGCTTACATCCATCAATTTCTTTAATTGCCAACTCAGCAGACCCGTGATGGATCAAAGTCTAGAAGAAGTTGTGGCCATGATAACAGCCCTAGACTAGGGATTTGGACCATTGTTGAAATGCAACAACCATCTGGGGCATCTACCACACATCCAGTCCCGGGCCCCCAGCTGAACTTTAACCCACCTCCGCCAATTGAAGATTTGCAGGGCCCAAATCCATGAGAAAGGTTGGCTCAAACTTGAGTTTTCAAACCCCTGGTGTAGCCTAATAAGGGGCTTTTTCCCCTTGATATTAATGATCTCGACCCAACCTTGTTAAAAGTTGATAACCTTGAGAAGCAATTCAAAAAGGCACAGGGAATTAACTCCATTCCCAACATTGAGGATAGGTACACCGAAGCTACCATAAGGCTCCCAAATAGATTCAAAATGCCATCCATTAACCGTTTCGACAGGTCTGGAGATCCTATGGTACATATCTGACTTTTCTTAGATGTCCTGAAACCAATGGGTCTGACTAAGCCTTAGAAACTCTCTCTGTATAGAAGAATCCTGTCAGGTATAGTAGCCACTTGGCACGCCAAGTTGGAGGATAAAGTGAAGCAGAATTGGGAAGATTTGGCTGAGGTATTTGTCAATCAATATTTTTACAATACCCAAATTAAAATGACCACCCAAGAGGTTAAAGTAACCCACCAGAATCCTAAAGAACCTTTTGTGGAATTTGTTGCAAGGTGGACAGCAGAGGCATCACAAATAACAAATCGTGGTGCAGAAACTTGAGCCTGATATGTTACAAAAGTTAATAGTCGCTCCACTGTTCACTTTCAAAAATTTACATAAATTAGGGATTTAGATTGAGAGCACATTTAACAAAGGGATTATTCCTAGAACAAACGAACCAACAAGGAGGGTGTTTTCTAGGAGTACCAATGCTAGCAGTAACACTATTCCCAAACCCACTGAAATCAATACCGTCGCCATCGATCCTAAAATTGCCGACCCTTTTGCCAATACCAACCCACAAATAGCTAGCCCAACCCGAGCTCAAGGCAGAACTTTCACCCCATCCATATGAGCCTAACTAGCGCACTAAATGTCCTGATAGAAAGAGGGTGTCTAAAACCCCTTGATCCCCAACCTTTTCCTGACCCACTCCCTGTTAGGCATAACCCTACCAAATATTGTGCGTACTATCAATAGTGCAGTCATGGCACCGATCGTTGCTACCGCCTTCGTCATGAGGTTCAAAATCTCATCAACAACCAGACGATAGCTCCACCTCAAGAACCCAATGCCACCACTAACCCACTTCCCATCCATGACCAATTACTTTCTCTTCACCTTAACCTCATCCATACACTACCTCCTTCCTTCGACCCTAGTATATATATCACTCTATCCCATCTGCCCATGCCAGAGGTGTTCATATTTACCAATTTGTGCATGATAGATACACCCAATCTAGTTCAGATGCACCAAGAGCCCCAAATGGCTGAACCCACTACTACTAAGATCTTAGGAATGATCGAAGACCTTCAAGGAATGGTGGCAGATTTAACCTTTGGGGTTCCGACCCTATCCTTTACTACACCTCATGCTGGGGATTTTGTACCAAAGAATTCTCCAATCTTGGGACAAGCTAAAAGTGGAATGGGCCAATAAAAAAAAAACAAGGTTGAAACAAGTAGCAAGAATGAGTCTGGGGTAACTATTGACCCTTGTACACACCTCTGATGGGTTGTCGAAGCTCTAAAAACCAAAGGCCTGACCAAATGGCAAGTCCTTACAATTCTTGAAAGGGTTGTAAATGAAACTTTCGCCACTCAACACACCAATGCTCAAGTGGGGGTTACTATGGTTGAATTCAATGAGAAAAGCCAGGTTGCGGGTACTTTGAATCACAGGTTGGCAAATAAGGGAAGGTCAAAACAATAAAAAGGATACTTTACCAGAAACACCCATCTTGATTCCAGTCCCAACCCCATGAATACCCAGCCAACACCCGCCAACCTATTTGCCAATGTTTCTAACACTGATGCTTCTTCCTTCCAAAAACGAACCTTCACCCATCTCCATATGAGCCCAACCCTCACCTTGAAGGTACTGATGGAGAAAAGGTATCTTTAACCTCTCAATCCTCAACCTCTCCCTAACCCTCTCCCAACCTAGACATAACCCTACCTAATATTTCACATTCCATCAGCAGTACAGTCACTATAATGACCGTTGCTTTCGCCTTCACTATGAAATTCAAGACTTGATTGACAATAAGATCATCACCCCACCTACAAATCCCAAAGCTGTCAATAAACCACTCCCTAGATTGCTATCTCATAACATAAATCTCATCCATGGCTTGCCAATAACCAACCTTGACCCCAGCCAGCACGGTCAATGAGATATATGGGGACTACCAAGGGAATTGTGAGGCTCAATCTATGAGACCCAATTTGAAAGTTTGAAATCAATCCTACTGGGTGTAGATTTTAGTATTACTGAATTGAAAGCAGGTTTGGACCCTCTCATGGGCTACTTGAAGTTTTTTTTTGAATTCTGCAGATGGACTTAGAGAGTGGAAACGCTTTTTTGTCTTAAGGATGTTGATTTTGTTTTGAGTCATGTCCTGTAAATAGTTGAGCTGTGAGTTTTATTTTCGTTGTCTTTTCTTGTGTTGTTGCGTCAGTTGAGTCATTTGCTTTGAATCACTCTCGTGTACCCTCAGGTCTTCGTTTTTCCAAATAAGAAAATAGGAGTAAAGTTTTTGATCATTTTGTTGTGCCTACAGTAATGCATATGTGACCTTTTTAAAAATAGAAATAGAGTTGAATTTTTTTTTTTTGAATTAGATTTTGTTAATAAGCTCGAGTGTTAAGAAAGATCCCCTAAATGGTTCGAATGGGTTCTGACTTATCAGTGCAAAGTCCTTCATGATTGCAAAAAGTTTAAAGTTGTTTCATTTGCAAACTTGCAAGGATAGGTTCAGAATTATACATGGTATTCTACACTATCCTAGGGTTTTTCTTCACCTTGGCGATCATTTTGGCAAGCATAAGACGCCTTTCAGACCTCACAATCATAGAATTTCTCCCCTTGTGTTTCCATTATTTCAAAAAGAAATAGATAAAAGAAACCAAAAAAAAAAAAAAAAGAAGAAAAGGAAAATAAGAAAAGAAAAAGAAAAAGAAAAAAGAGAAACGAAGTCAACCATCAAGCCAGGGGTATCCATTGGAATGAAATCCAATCAACTGTGAGAAAAGGAACTTTTTTCTGAATTCAGAGAAGCCAATGCAAGAAGGTACCACATTGCGAGAAGAACCAACTTTCAAATTGGAACAAAAGAAATGAAGAAAACATGCTTAAGGGAATGGAGAACCAAGCTCAAATCAAGGTGAAGCTAGTTTCAATGTTATCCTTGAGGGGCTCGCTAGGCCGAAAACCCAAAAGGGCGACCTAGGCAAAAGTTAGAGCATGAAAAATTAGAAATCAAATAAATAGAGCTCACAAGGTTAAAAACCCGAAGGGGCGACTTTGGCAAAAGTTATAGCGTAAAAGGAGACTATCAACACCCGAGTGAACCTCAGCCATGAACGATTCCCATTTTGGGGATACATAGGAAACCTTATCCTAAAGTTTGGTCTCAACCATATCCATCTTATTAATCTCAACCCAATCACCTTGCCCAATTCACGTCGTCAACTTTGCATCAATCCATGAGCCACACCAACTGCTGCACAAATCATTCTTGTGTTGGGTAAGAAAAAATTAGCTTGAATCAACAAGTGGAGCAATTTTCAATACTTGAACTTATGAGTAAAATCTCTAACTTGAGCAAAAAAAGGTATCGAAACTCGGGTTTTGCAAAATTGAGATTTAAGGGGAGCATAAGTGTAGACACCCCATTTTGACCGGCCCTAAGACTTGGGCACTTTCTTTTGATTACCTTATGATGACAAAAACAAGAACGTGTTTCTCGCAAAATCCTCAATAAGAAAACTTAGAATTTGAGCCCGATTTCTAACCCTAAACAGCCATAAATTACCTTTCTGAGGGAATATTCTAACCCTCACGGTTGCATCCAGAATGGTTCATTTAGCTAGGATCAACCTGGCCAAACAGTAAGCACAAGTGGGACTAAATTAGCATACAAAAATGGCTCCGCAAGGGAGGCAATGAAAGAAGTGGTAGATGCAAAGCCCAAACAGAAAAAGACCCTTCTACAACACTGAATAGGGACCAAAAAAATTACTACTTACAGTTTATGGCAGCCCCCAAAATAGTATACAAACACACTCAAAACGCCATGCAAGATGAGGCTCAAAAGAGGCTATAACACAAAGTATACAAAATATTCATCAAACAGCCAAAGACCTTTAATGAAACATGACAAGGGAGTCAAAATATGGCCACTTTAAGTTCTAATCAAGGTCTAAAAACAGAATCTTAATAAGCTAATAAATCATGCAAAAATGGGGACCAAAGAGGGGTACAATGGAAAGTGATACATGGAGGTCCCCAACAGTGTTGAGCCCTACAACAATGTTGAAGAAGGGCTCAAAATAAGCAACTTCACAGTTTACATCATGCCTCAAAACAGATTATATATAGGCCAAAAATGTTATGCAAAGAAGAGGGATACAAGAAGGGCAAAGAGGCAAGTGCAAGAAGGAAGCCTCAAACAGGTAAACACCCTTAAACAAACATGAAGAAGGGCTCAAAATATTACTACTTGCAGTTAGGGTTGGAGCCCAAAGATGCTTGCAAGCAAGGCTTAGAAATGAAACAAAGATAGACTAGTTTAAGGGAAATAGATGCTTACCCTTGAAGAACAAGTCTTTAGCAATCTTTTGGTCCAAAAATCTGAGCTTCTAGCTTCTGAAGATCAGCCTCAAGGTGTTTGAATGGATGATGGTGGTGTTGTGCTAGGGGTTGTAGTGCAATAGGCCAAGAACTATGGAGTTTTGGAGGCAAAGGAGTGAGATATAGAGAGAGATGGAGGGTTGAGATTTGGTTGTGGAATTTCTAGAGAGAGAGGGGTCTTTTAGAGTGAGAAGCTCCCAAAACTAGCTTTTTTGTTCTAACTCCCCAAATATGAGATATATGGCTCTATATATTGCAAAATAAGAGCTCTTGGTTGAAATATCCCAATTGAAAAATATATGATGCAGTGTATAGCAGCTGGATGATAAATATCTGTCAAAAATCTGAGTTTTGGGCACTTTTGGCCGGCCGGCAATCTTTTGTGCCGGTCGGCAATCTTTTGTGCCGGTCGGATAAATGGATGGCCGGTAGGTAGCCGGTAAGGTCAAAAAGTGCCGGTGGATGTCCAGATTGAAGCCCCGGAAGTTAGCTTTCCAATGGCGCAAACCTTGCATTAAAATTCCTCCTGTGCAAAAAGTTATGCCCTTTTTGGTGAAGCCGCGCAGATTCGATCCAACCGGACTGATCCCCTACTTCAACCAACCATATCTCCCCCACCCGGACTTGGGTTTGAGAGATTCTTGAGTGACAAATGAAGCCCCAGAAGTCTTCTTTTCAACGATGATGGCCTCATATCTAAAATCCAAGTATGTAGATGAATAAGCTCAATTCAGCGAGGACTGCTCGACTACCTTCTACCCGGATTCATGCCGAACCTCTTCTCTAACTTGGTTTCTCCCCTCTTCTCCTCTTCTTTTCAACTTCAAACCCCTAAGTAAGGTGTTTTGAAAGATTTTTCAAAGATTTCATCTCTCTTTCATTCATCTCCACTTTGTCCTTGCTCGATTTACCGAAAAACGCAACATTTACAAAATGCGAGCGTCGGAACATCGCAGAAACTTTATTTCAAAAAAGTTTTGAAAGAGAGGGTTTTAAGGTCTAAAAACCATTCAAAATAGCTTTGGTCCAAAATAGGGTGTGAAGTTGAGATTTGTCTCTCTCCTTGCAGAAGAAATTGAACCTTTTCCCTGCACACCTTTCATCATCAAGCAAACCATCAGTGGTGCCCAAGTCTTAAGGGCGGTCAAAAATGTGGTGTCTATAGTTGACCCTCTTTGACAGAACTCGAAAGTCATAACAATGACATGAGTGAATGTCAAAGCCCAAAGACGACTCATTTTTGACAAGGCCGAAGACTTGGACAAACAAAATGCAGATGAATGAATGGTTGTGCCCGCAGGCTGCCTACGTATCCCTTTGCAAGGAATCAAACCAGCGTAGTTCAGGGGCAGGACATAAACGATATGCAGGAAGACTTTGATAATTGGACTTATACGCTACTGTGGCCGGGTTTGAAAATTGGACTTATACGCCAAGCCGGTTTGAAAATTCAGGATTTATGCAAAAACACAAGCAGTGCACAAGACAATGTGATGCGAGTAAGTGCACAAAACAATGCTAAGGAGATGCACAAAACAAAGGCGAACAGTTGGAATGCACAAGACAGTGCTAACAAGATGCACAAAACAGTGCAATGCAAGAGTGAATGCACAAAACAGTGCTATACAGGTGCACAAGAGAGTGCGATGTGGCATAGATGCACAAAGCGGTGCGATGCGCAAAACAGCGCGAATGAAATGTCATGCACTAACAAGTGCAAGTGCAAGTAAGGTGCGCAAGATAGCGCGATAAAATGCACGTGCAATGCAAGTAAAATGCACAAAATAGTGCGATGCGCAAAATAGCGCGAATGAAACAATGTAATGCACAAATTAGCGTGATGCGCAAGAAAGCGCGAAAGTAAATTGCACAGAACAGTGCGATACGCTAAACAGCACGAGTGTAATGGAATGCACAAGATTGTGCGAGTGAGATATAGCATGTAAGTGCACAAGATAGTGCGATGCGCAAGAAAGCGCGAGTGCACAAGACAGTGCGATGGAGGTGCGCAAGATAGCATGATGATGCGATGCACAAGCAAGGCGATTGAGTGCACAAGATGGTGCGCGCAAAATAGCGATTGAATGGATGCAAAATGCAAGTAAGGTGCACAAAATAGCGATGCGCAAAATAGCACGAATGATGAATTGCACAAAATAGTGCGGCGCGCAAAATAAGCGAATGAGATGTAATGCAAAATGCGGTGAGATGCGAAATAGCGCGATCGCAAAATAGCGCGAATGAAATGTAATGCACAAGACAGTGCGATGGAGGTGCGCAAGATAGCGCGATGATGTGATGCACAAAACAGTGCAATACGCTAAACAACGCGAATGATTTTGAAATGCACTAAACAGTGCGATACGCTAAACAGTGCGAGTGATTTGAAATGCACTAGACAGTGCGATACGCTAAACAGCGCGAGTGAGATACAACCACAAGATGCACATGACAGTGCAAGTGAGATACAAAGTGTAAGTGCACAAGATAGTGCGAGTGAGATAAAATGCACAAGAAAGTGCGATAAAATGCATCTTCTATGCAAGTATGGGGGCATTTTCCATGCAATATTGAAGGCAAGTATATTTTATGCATGAATCATAACGATGCGCGGCACACATGCAACAACAGTGTATATGAAAGTTCATATTCTATGTAATAGAGGAGCATCAAATATATACTCTGGTGTCTCCGATTTACCTCTCAGAGAGTTTTGCAACACACTCAGTTCGAAAAGGGTACACCCTGTTCATATCGGCAAGAGATAACATCTGCTGCTGCTTTAATTGCCGTTCTGACTTGAAGCAGGCTTACACTTGAGGTAGAGGCGTACTCATACTTCGGTAGCATTGACAAGGCCTGAAGAGGTACATCCGGAGTACAATCACGGAATTTGCTGAAGGTGAAACACACTCAGATGCTTCAATTTTCCCTCTTTTGCTTTAGTTTTGCAGTCCGGAACCATATAGCTTCAGAGAGGTCCTGGTTCTACTGTTCTCATATGACCTGGGTTGAACCCTACGGTTTTATGAAAGAACAAATCCTGTTTTGCACAAATGTGGAGAATGGCACAGCACTCTGAGCACAAAATGATTTTATTTCTGAATTTGAAATTGAGAGATGAGTTCTTGACCGGGTATTGAGCCTACGACTGAACACGGCAAAACAACTCAACACGGAAAACAAAAAGGTAAACAACCTAAATACATCTATTGACACTCGAAACAACTCAAAACAAGAATCAAGACCGACAAAACAAAACACAAGACTCAAATGTGCACAGGGAGCCTGTTTCACCGGGTAATTTCCCACCTTTTCTCATTTGTGATTCTCACATCACTCGGCCCTCAAGCTCTGTTTTTCTGAAAAAGCCCTTTTCCTCACTTTTTCTCTCATCACACATCTCTCTATTCTTCAATCTCTCATTTTTCAATCCCTCCCCTGGGTGGTTGATGGATAAACAGCAAGTTGTGGGCTCGCGCCCCTAGCATTCAGCTAGATTCTTTTTCTTCTGCGCACAACAGTGAACTTTCCCACAGAGGGGTTGCGATGCGGCTGGATGTGCAGCAGATCTACAGCTGACATCGGTTAATGATGCTTTGCTGGGGAGTTTGGACGTGATCAGATCTGTCCAAATGAGGGAGTGGAATATCTTGATCCATTCATGTTCGTGCTTCGCACTTGGCTCGATACCTCGTTGCTTGGAGGGTGAGAGAGCTTTCAGCCCTTTGTTGTTGACTTCAATTGTGCCCTTTTCCGGCAGGTAGAGTGCCCTTTCTGGCAAATATGGTGCCCTTCCTGGCAAGTATTTTGACAAAGGGGAAAAGACAGAACACATGACTCAACTGTGTCACTAGTTCATCATTTTGACCATTTTTTGCTTTGGTTTTCTACTAAAACAATTTTGATCAGCATAAGAGTTTGATTAACATGCTTGTTCGATTTTTGATTTGAAATCATGCAAGTCAGGCTATGAGCACTGAAAATTTTCCTTTTCTGGGTCCATGTAAAGGGTCCAGTTTTGGAAAAGATGAAACAATTTTCGATAAAATTAGTCAACCTCAGTAAAAATTTTCAAAAACTATTTTTGCAAACGGCCAATGCTTAACAAGCATGGAACTTACTCTTGAGACGCACAACCTCGAATCCATAACAATGGAAAATTGCCCCTTGTCTAAGGGGTACCACATGGCAACGGAAAGTTGCCCCTTGTTTGAACGGCACCGCAGTGCGTTGAATGGCAACGGAAAGTTGCCCCTTGTTTGAATGGCACCGCAACGTATTGTAGACAGTCCTCAGAATGATGATTACAACCGAACTCTCGGATACAGAGAAGGTGAGGATCATCAAAACCAATACATGGACATAGTCGAATTTGAATTGTTTTATGGCTGGACTTCAGAGTGAAGTTGCCTACGTATCCCAAACATGGGAATCAAGCCTTACGTAGTTCGGGGTTAAGGTACACTCGGGTATTTAACCTCTCCTTTTTAGGCTCTAACTTTTGCCAAGGCACCTATTGCAGGTTTTCGACCTTGCGAGCTCTGTTCTTCTTTCTTTTCTTTTTTTTCTATTCTTTTCATTCCTTTTTCTTCTTCTTTTTTGCATTTTTCTTTTCTTTTCTTTTTTGCATTTTTTTTGTATCTTTGCATTTTTTCTCTTTTTTCTTTTTCTTCATTCTTTTCTTCGCTCTAACTTTTGCCTGGGTTGCCCTTCCGGGTTTTCAGCCCAGCGAGCCTCTCAAAGGGTAAAAGTATAACAAGTCCATGCCAAATGGTTTTGAGATCCTGAAGTCATCTGAATCCAGGAGAATGGCTGATGTTTGCTAACAGTGTAGGAGTCCATCCAATGAGGGCCAAATTTGCCCCTAGTGTTGTGGATAGGAACTTGGTGACTCATCTTTGACTCTTCGAGCGCATCTGACATTTTTTTTTAGTTCGAGGGGTGCTCTTGATCTAGCTTCGCAAGCTTCTTGATCTGACTTTTCTCGCCCCTAGTCTGCAGGCTACTTCAAATCTGACCACATAGGCCTCACATCATGATTGACCTTTGAACGTTTTGAATCCAAGTTCAAGGTTTGAAAGAAAAGGGGTCGAGTCTTGAGGCTAAGAGCGATCCTAAGATGCGCAATCTCAAGAGCGATTCCACACATGTCTTCGTAGGACCGCGCAAAACATTTTTTGAAAAATTTTAAGAAAGCGACTAGTCGCTCGCGCTGAAGACAGTGTGGAGCCAATCCGGATCAAGCCAGGATCCTTCTCAATACTCACATTAACAAGCATGATCTCAATCATTAAGGGTTTAGCATGTCTCTCTTTCTCTCAATTGATCAAATTTTTACAAACCCCGAGGAATTCCCTCCTCTTCGTTTTCACCGTAGTGTTCAAAAAGTTTTGAAAAACTCAGGTCATTACAACGACTTCAAGGCACGTAAAAGACGAGTTCTTAGTCAAATCGTCATCTCATTGAACTTCGGTACAACTAGCACAAGGCGAACACAAGAATGTGAAAATCAACTTGTTCATTCAAATCTGTTGGTATCGGCTCCGGCGTAAGCAGACTCAAAACAAAATGAAAAGACAAGCATAAAACAAAAGGGTGATGCCGAGGTAACACCCCTAATCACCCGACCTTTGTACAACAGATCGACTCGATACAACAAGGCAGACAGACTCAAAACAAAACTAGAATCGACTTCAACACCCAAGTCGAAACTACAAAACTAGCATTCGCAAATGCTCAAAATAAAGTGCCAAACGCCACATCTGGAGTAAATCGAGCGCCATCCGCAGGTGGTTCATCTCCCGATCACATCACATTATCCCCCACAAGTTCACTGATCAAGTGCCGATAGACTTTGCTGAGTTGGTGCGACGATGACCTTATTGTCAATCAAATCTTGTATTTCGTGGTGAAGACGGAAACAACTATCAGTGACATGGCCGACTTGCTGATGAAAAGCAGTGTACTTGGCCGGATCATGGGAGGGAGGAAGTTTATCTGGCAGTGGTCGTGGCTCCAAGGGTTTCAAATCCCCCTCTCTAATTAGGACCCTCAAAGCTGCTGATAGAGACATGTACAGTGGTGCGAACACCCTCTGGCCTCGAGGTGGGTATTTTGAGGTTTGTGGAGTTTTGTTGGATGCACCAGCAAAGGGATTGGCAGGCGTTGACTGGGTTTGCTGATCTCTTTCGAGCACGGGATTAGGGCTGAAAGGAACATTCCTAATACAAAGGCCCTTCTCCCGGCTTGCCCCTTGATTCAGACTGCTCTCATTTTGGGTGGCGAAAGTGTCATCCACAGCCTCTGTAACAACCGCAAGGACTTGCTCTTTGTTCAGTCCTTCAACTTTCAAAGCCTCAATATCCCACCAAAGGTGTTCATGGAGGCCAATGCCTGCCCCTACCTTGTTCTTTTCACTTGCTTCCATTTCGTCAAGGGATTGGCCTTTTTCCAATGCGACTTGTCCCAAGGTTAGGGAGCCTTTAGACACAAACTCCCTGGTACGTGATATGGTCGATGATGGGGCCAAAACCCCAAAGGCTAGATCTGCCACAGTTCTCTGAAGGTCTTCAATCATTTTCATCAGCTCAGAAGTAGTGGGTTCATGGATTTGAGATGATTGGGGTTCAGATGCACCCATCATGCATAAGTCCAGGCTATCTGGGATAAACATATCTGGTTTGGGTAAATGGGCTAGGGTGATGTATACGCTGGGGTCGTAAGGGACGGCCAGTGTGTGGATGAGATTGAGATGTGGATGAGGTACTTGGTCATTGGGGGCTGAAGGTGGAGCTATCGTCCGGCTGTCGATGAGATTTTGGATCTCATGACGAAGGCAGTAGCAATGGTCGGTGCCATGACCGCACTACTGATGGTACACACAGTACTTGGAGGGGTTATGTCTGACTGGGAGTGGGTCAGGAAGAGGTTGAGGATCGAGGGGTTTGAGATGCCCTCTTTCTACCAAGGCTTTTAGTGCGCTAGTCAGGCTCATATAGAGGGGGGTGAAAGTTCTGCCCTGAGCTCGGGTTAGGCCGGCTGGTTCTAGCCTTGGTTTGGCAAAAGGGTCGGTTGTGGCAACTGTATTGATTTCGGTGGGTTTGGGAATAGCGCTACTACGAGCATTGGTATTCCCTGAAATCACCCTCCTTGTCGGTTCACTTGTTCTGGGAATGATCCCACTGTTGAACGTGTTCTCGACCTGAACCCCCAGTTCATGTAAACTTTTGAAAGTGAATAGCGGAGTGACTATCAACTTTTGCAACATATCATGCTCGAGGTTTCGCACCATCATCTGTACTTGATCCCTCTCCGAAGGGCGACGATCCGTCATCTGTGCTGCCTTTGCTCTCCACCTGGCAACAAATTCCACAAAAGGCTCTTTTGGGTTCTGGCGGGTTGCTTCAAGCTCTTGGATGGTCATTTCAACTTGGGTGTTGTATGAATACTGATCGACAAAGGCCTCAGCCAGTTCTTCCCAGTTTTGCTTCACTTTATCTTCCAACTTAGCGTACCAAGTGGCTGCTACACCCGACAGGGTTCTTCCATACAGAGAGAGTTTCTATGGCTTAGTCAGACCCATCGGCTTCAGGACATCCAAGAAAAGTCGGATATGTACCATTGGATCTCCAGACCCATCGAAACGGTCAATATATGGCATTTTGAATTTGTCTGGGAGCCGCACGGCAGACTCAGTGTGCCCATCCTCAATGTCGGGAATGGAATTAAGGCCTTGTGCCTTTTTGAATTGCTTCTCAAGGCTCGCAATTTTCGCTGCAGTTGGATTGAACTCATCAACATGAAAGGGTTGAAACCTCTCAATAGGCTGCACCAGGGGCCTGACAACTCGAGCTTAAGCCAACCCTTCTTGGGGATTCGAACCCTGTAAATCTTCAACTGGCGGAAGTGGATCAAAGTTCGGCTGGGGTCCCGAAGTTGGATGTGAGGCAGATGCCCCAGATGGGCGCTATGTTTCAATACTGGGTCTCACCGCATGGCGGTTCGATGAACGCTTGCTATCACGCCACAAATTCTTGAACCTGTGCCATCACGTCTCATGATGATGTGGATCAGACTGTCGGATCGATGAACCGTGAGCCCTAATCGGCCTTTCTTTGCCTTGCCTCGGCGAAAGAACCTTTGGTTGCCCTTGAATTGAATTTCGATCTAACAAAGTCTATCGGCACTAGTCCAATGTACCCGGAGATAGTGGAGCCTACGAAGCTATGATTCGGGACTACCCCTAGCAAAAGAGAAAGCAGATAAAGATCTCAAATTGAATTTCACCGAGCGGATACGAGAAAAGTTGAACAAGCTGATTCTATTATCGATCCTCGTTCCAAAATCATCGCCCCAAATCTGAATCGATACGTAGATATAAGCGATTCAAAATATCGACATCGTGCCCTCAATGGGATATCAAAACTTTAAACCGATATCGCATTCCTGTAGAGATACACTCTAAAAGCACATAACATGTAAAAGAGAGCCAATACACCCCTATGTTGGGGTAGGGTTTCCCTGTCCTATTTTGTCAGGAGCTAGGGTTTCACTACACACAGTGGTTTCAAACAACCTATATTGGGTAAGCAACCTGTCCTAGTTTGGGATGGTCAATATAGATCCGAATATGCACTAGGTTGAATGGTCAAAAAGGGTGCCCCGGTAAAACCGGGGTTTGTGTTCCCATACTGGCAGAGCCCGCAACCGGTCAGCCTTATGGTCATGCCTTGACAAGACAAGCCTCCAAAGAAACCGCCAGAATAGCAGATGGCCAACACGGTGACCTAGGCGCACCAATGCACATGCAATGCAAAGAGACACATAAGTGTAGTCAAAACAGGATATCACGAGTTCGAGTCAAGCTCTCTAAACTCCCAGAAGTCGCCAGAAATCAGAATTGGCCCATGAGAACTCACTAGTTACGCCGACTTTTGTTGTTACGGTTCTTAATCTGAACCAAAGAGTCCAACTCTGGCAAATCGTTTTGAGAAAAACAAATTTTGAAAAGAAGTGCCAAACATGGAGTGCTTTGCCAGATACAGAGTCGCCACCAAAATATTTTTTAATGGGGAAATTTAGGAAACCCTGACTCGGTGCCAAAGGCCACGTGTCCGTCATCACCAAAGTTGTCTTGGCTCGGGAGCTTGGGTACGATCGGGGAAGGTCAGCTATGAGCACCCCCTTTCGCCCGGTCCGAAGACCGGCCTCTACTAACCGTGATATCCGATTTTGAAAACGTTATGTGTTCTTGTTCCAATTATTAGCCTAAAATTACTATGTTATGCGCACAGCAAACAAGTATAGACTAGATTGCCTAATTTGGAAACAAGCATTGCATATCCGTTTGTTTTGAAAATGCTTTGGAATTTGCTACTCGCAAGTAGGCTAAAACACGGATTTCAACGAGTTTTTCCAACTCAAACAATCCAACCTTCACCCACAGGCATTCAGGCAGTTTATCTCATGTAAGCATTTAGCCGCATGGTAAGCATACTGTCATGTTAACATTCACACGCATGCGAGATGCTAAAGCATAAATACTTACATCGTACTCCGTGCCAAAATAATAAACTAGTTAGCAAACATGCATGTCCCTAGTTCATGTTAAATGGCTAATGCAACACATGCGGGATGCAATTAGACAGGCCCGGCTATCCTAAGCATGGCATGTGAAATGCTCAGGTGGCATGTATTCAATTTGGAATTGGAAATACAATGCAGTTTGTATGATGCGCCGAGCCCGGTGCATGTAAGACAAATGCATGGATGCACGCATGCATTGCATAAGGTATGCTAATTTTCAATATGCCCTAATCTACCATCATAAGCAGGTAAGTAAAAGGGAAGAAAGAAGTGGGGGTTGGAAGACATACACACCACTCACCCACACTTATTATAGATTTGCCCTCCCCCGGAGGGACCAAAAGAATAATACAAATAATTAACCTACAAGCTAATTAAATATTACAGACCTTTATTTAATTAATTAACAAATTTAACTAAGCTAAGGAAAGCAATAAAGGGCCTCGGGAAGAGGGATACACGCATGCTCGGATTTGCTTCGCCCAGAAATTCATTGCCATGACACATGTTGCCTCTGTTTTCACTGTTTGGCACCTCTGAAGACTGCACAAGTCCCAAGGTATGCTCTCTGCACACTGTGGAGTGCCACCGGCTAGGAGGAATGTTCATCGGCTATGGGAAATGGTCACCGACCGCTGATGAAGTTATCGGCCATTGATGAATTGCCGGTCGGCACTGTATGTAGCCGATCGGCCAAAACTTCCTGCAGAAACCTGTTTGGCAATGAGAGGGCAAACAAGGCATGGCAATGTATTTTCAAAGCAATGTTTGCACCACCACACTCCATATCATGTTTAAGGCTCAAGGGAGTGTGGTGCTCGACCCTCGGGCCACCAATCACGCATTTCGATGCATGATGGCTAAAGAGTCAAGTATGCATTTCAATGTCAAATGCAATGCACACAAAACATACAAGGGACCCAACCTCAATCATGGTTGATCAAGAGGCGAGGCAATGCACAACAATGCACATGCGACCTAAGCATGCAAGCAAGCATACAAACATGCAATGCAACTACATGGCACACACAATGCTAACAACATAACATGCACAACGCATTGAAACATGGCATACACAATGCAAGATGGGCTTACACCAATACAAGTTGACCTCAGCCACACTCATATCAGTGGCCATAAGATGAAGATGAGACAACTCGAAGTGCATGCTCACGTGCACGCAAACCGAGGACCGAAACTACGGCACGAAATGCCACTCTAACAAGACATGGAAAAACATGGAACATGGCATATGTCATGCAATTTTCAGAGGCAAAATGAGATGCAAAACCTCCCCGAATCATGGCAAAATGATACCCGATGCACGAAATCTCTCCCGAAATGCAAAACTAGGTACATGAAATGGCTTACAGCTATACAAAGCATGCATAATTGGTACATGGAATGAAAATAAAAAAGCAAGGAAGCCCCAAAATAAGCATTTTTACAGTTCAAATCATGGCCAAACAGTGAGCACAAGTGGGACTAAATTAGCATACAAAAATGGCTCCGCAAGGGAGGCAATGAAGCAAGTCGTAGATACAAAGCCCAAACAGAAAAAGACCCTTCTACAACAATGAAGAGGGACCAAAAAAATTACTACTTACATTTTATGGAAGCCCCCAAAACAGTATACAAACACACTCAAAACGCCATGCAAGATGAGGCTCAAAAGAGGCTATAACACAAAGTATACAAAATATTCATCAAACAGCCAAAGACCCTTAATGAAACATGACAAGGGGGTCAAAATATGGCCACTTTAAGTTCTGATAAAGGTCTAAAAACAGAATCTTAATAAGCTAATAAATCATGCAAAAATGGGGACCAAAGAGGAGTACAATGGCAAGTGATACATGGAGGTCCCCAACAGTGTTGAGCCCTTCAACAATGTTTAAGAAGGGCTCAAAATAAGCAACTTCACAGTTTACATCATGCCTCAAAACAGATTATATATAGGCCAAAAATGCTATGCAAGGAAGAGGGATACAAGAGGGGCAAAGAGGCAAGTGAAAGAAGGAAGCCTCAAACAGGTAAACACCATTAAACAAACATGAAGAAGGGCTCAAAATATTACTACTTTCAGTTAGGGTCGGAGCCCAAAGATGCTTGAAAGAAAGGCTTAGAAATGAAACAAAGATAGACTAGTTTAAGGGAAATAGATGCTTACCCTTGAAGAACAAGTCTTTAGCAACCTTTTGGTCCAAAAATCTGAGCTTCTAGCTTTTGAAGATCAGCCTCAAGGTGTTTGAATGGATGATGGTGGTGTTGTGCTAGGGGTTGTAGTGCAATAGGCCAAGAACTATGGAGTTTTGGAGGCAAAGGAGTGAGATATAGAGAGAGATGGAGGGTTGAGATTTGGTTGTGGAATTTCTAGAGAGAGAGGGGTCTTTTAGAGTGAGAAGCTCCCAAAACTAGCTTTTTTGTTCTAACTCCCCAAATATGAGATATATATGGCTCTATATATTGCAAAATAAGAGCTTTTGGTCGAAATATCCCAATTGAAAAATATCTGATGTAGTGTATAGCAGCTGGATGATAAATATCTGTCAAAAATCTGAGTTTCGGGCACTTTTGGCCAACCGGCAATCTTTTGTGCCGGTCGGCAATCTTTTGTGCCGGTCGGATAAATGGATGGCTGGTAGGTAGCCGGTAAGGTCAAAAAGTGCCGGTGGATGTCCAGATTGAAGCCCCGGAAGTTAGCTTTCCAATGGCGCAAACCTTGCATTAAAATTCCTCCTGTGCAAAAAGTTATGCTCTTTTTGGTGAAGCCGCGCAGATTCGATCCAACCGGACTGATCCCCTACTTCAACCAACCATATCTCCCCCACCCGGACTTGGCTTTGAGAGATTCTTGAGTGCAAAATGAAGCCCCAAAAGTCTTATTTTCAACGATGATGGCCTCATAGCTAAAATCCAAGTATGTAGATAAATAAGCTCAATTCAGCGAGATCGCCGACTTCTTCTACCCGGATTCATGCCGAACCTCTTCTCTAACTTGGTTTCTCCCCTCTTCTCCTCTTCTTTTCAACTTCAAACCCCTAAGTAAGGTGTTTTGAAAGATTTTTCAAAGATTTCATCTCTCTTTCATTCATCTCCACTTTGTCCTTGCTCGATTTACCGAAAAACGCAACATTTACCAAAATGCGAGCGTCGGAACATCGCAGAAACTTTATTTCAAAAAAGTTTTGAAAGAGAGGGTTTTAAGGTCTAAAAACCATTCAAAATAGCTTTGGTCCAAAATAGGGTGTGAAGTTGAGATTTGTCTCTCTCCTTGCAGAAGAAATTGAACCTTTGCCCTGCAGACCTTTCATCATCGAGCAAACCATCAGTGGTGCCCAAGTCTTAAGGGCGGTCAAAAATGCGGTCAAATTGAATATGTGTTAGCTGTAGCATTTCACATGCCATGTCTAGAATAGCCGAGCCTGCTATAGTTGCATTTTGCATGTGTTGCATTAGGCATTTCTGTATAGTTAGGATCATGCATTGATTTCTAACTAATTTCTATTTTGGCTCGGAGTACGGTGTAAGTATTTATGCTTTAGCATCTCGCATGAGTGTGAATGTTAACATGACAGTATGCTTACCATGTGGCTAAATGCTTAGTTGATATAACTGCCTAAGTGCTTGTGGGTGAAGGTTGGATTACTTGAATTGGGATAATTCATTGAAATCCGCGTTTTAGCCTACTTGCGAGTAGCAAATTTCAAACATTTTCCAAACAAACGGATATGCAATGCTTTGTTCCAAATTAAGCGATCTAGTCTATACTTGTATGCTGTATGCATCACATAGTAAATCTAGGCTAATAACCAGAATAAGGATACATAATGTTTTCAAAACTAGATATCATGGTTAGTAGAAGCCGATCTTTGATCGGGCGAGTGGGGGTGCTCACGAAGTGACCTTCCCCAATTGTACCCAAGTTCCCGAGCCGAGGCAATTTTGGTGATGACGGACACGTGGCCTTTGGCACCGAGTCAGGGTTTCCTAAATTTTCCCATAAAAAATATTTAGGTGACTCAGATTCCGCAAAATACCCATGTTTGGCACTTCTTTCAAAAATTTGTTTTTTTTTTTCTCAAAACGATTTGCCGGATTTGGACTCTTTGGTTCAAGATTAAGAACCGTGACAATTTGAGTCCGAACTATAGTGAACCCCAAATGATGAACAGAACGGGACTCACCCTCCCGGGGCGTTCGGGGGACGTCTACACAATGCTACCACTAACCCACTTCCCATCTATGACCATGTACTTTCTCTTCACATTAACCTCATCCATACACTACCTCCTTCCTTCGACCCTAGTATATATATCATTCTATCCCATCTACCCAGGCTAGAGGTGTTCATATTTTAAAATACCAATTCGTGCATAATGGATACACCCAATCCAGTTCAGATGCACCAAGAGTGCCAAATGGCTGAACCCACTACTACTGAGATGTTGGGAATGATTGAAGACCTTCAAGGAACGGTGGCAGATTTAACCTTTGGGGTTCCAACCCCATCCTTTACTACACCTCATGCTGGGGATTTTGTACCAAAGAATTTTCCAATCTTGGGACAAGCTAAAAGTGGAGTGGGCCAATCAAAAGCAAACAAGGTCGAAACAAGTAGCAAGAATGAGTCTAAGGTAACTATTGACCCTTGTGCACATCTCTAATGGCTTGTCGAAGCTCTAAAAACCAAAGGCCTGAGCAAATGGCGAGTCCTTGCAATTCTTGAAAGGGTTGTAAATGAAACTTTCGCCACTCAACACACCAATGCTCTAGTGGGGGTTACTATGGATGAATTCAATGGGAAAAACCAGGTTGTAGGTACTTTGAATCACAGGTTGGCAAATAAGAGAAGGTCAAACAATGAAAATGGATGCTTTACTAGAAACACCCATGCTGATTCCAATCCCAAGCCCATAAATACCCAGACAACACCTACCAACCCATTTGCCAATGTTTCTAACATTGATACTTCCTCCTTCCAAAAATAAACATTCACCCATGTCCATATGAGCCCAAACCTCGCCTTGAAGGTACTGATGGAGAAAGGGTATCTCAAATCTCACAATCCTCGACCTCTCCCTAACCCTCTCCCACCTAGACACGACCCTACCTAATATTTCACATTCCATCCGTAGTACGGTTACCATACTGACCGCTGCTTTCGCTTTCACCATGAAATTCAAGACTTGATTGATAATAAGATCATTACCCCACCTGCAAATCCCAAAGCTATCAATAAACCTCTCCCTAGATTGCCATCTCATAACATAAATCTCATCCATGGCTTGCCAATAACCAACCTTGACCCCAGCCAGCACAGTCAATGAGAAGTGTGGGGACTGCCAAGGGAATTGTGAGGCTCAATCTGTGAGACCCAATTTGAAAGTTTGAAATCAATCCTATTGGGTGTGGATGTTAGTATTGCTGAATTGAAAGCAGGTTTGGACCCTTTCGTGGGTTACTTGAAGTTTTTTTTTGAATTCTACAGATGGACTTAGAGAGTGAAAACCCCTTTTTGTCTCAAGGATGCTGATTTTGTTTTGAGTCATGTCCTGTAAATAATTGGGTCGTGCATTTTATTTTCATTGTCTTTTCTTATGTTGTTGTGTCAGTTGAGTCACTTTCTTTGAATCGCTCTCATGTACCCTCAAGTCTTCGTTTTTCCAAATAAGAAAGTGGGAGTCAAGTTTTGATCATTTTGTCATGCCAACAGTAACGCATGTGTGACCTTTTTAAAAATAGAAAAAGCTTTTAATTTGTTTTTTTGAATAAGATTCTATTAATAAGCTCGAGTGTTAAGAAGGATCCCCAAAATGGTTCAAGTGGGTTCTGACTTATCAATGCAAAGTCCTTCATGATTTCAAAAAGTTTAAAGTTGTTTCTTTTGCAAACTTACGAGGATAGGTTCAGAATTGTACGTGGTATTCTACACTGTCCTAGGGTTTTTCTTCACCTTGGCGATCATTTGGGCAAGCACAAGACGGCTTTCAGACCTCACAATCATAGAATTTCTCTCCCTGGTGTTTCCATTATTTCAAAAAGAAATAGATAAAAGAAACCAAAAAGAAAAAAAAAAGAAGAAAAGGAAAAAAAGTACCAAAAAAAAATGGAAAAGAAGTCAACCATCAAGCCAGGGGTATCCATTGGAACGAAATCCAATCAACTGTGAGGAAATGAACTTTTGTCTGAATTCAGGGAAGCCAATGTAAGAAGTTACCACATTGCAAGAAGAACCAACTTTCAAAATGAAACAAAAGAAAGGAAGAAGACATGCATAAAGGAATGGAGAACCAAGCTCAAATCAAGGTGAAGCCAGTTTCAATGTTATCCTTGAGAGGCTCGCTAGGCCGAAAATCCAAAAGGGCGACATAGGCAAAAGTTAGAGCATGAAAAATTAGAAATCAAATAAATAGAGCTCGCAAGGTTAAAAACCTGAAGGGGCGACTTTGGCAAAAGTTAGAGCGGAAAAGGAGAGTATCAACACCCGAGTGAACCTCAGCCATGAACTATGTTAACCTAATTCCCATTCTGGGGATACATAGGCAACTTCATCCTTAAGTTCGGTCTCAACCATATCCATCTTATTCATCTCAACCCAATCACCTTGCCCAATTCACGTCGTCAACTTCGCATCAATCCATAAGCCATACCGACTACTACGCATATCATACTTGTGTTGGGTAAGAAAGAACTAGCTTGAATCAACAAGTGTAGCAATTTTCAATACTTGAACTTATGAGTAAAATCTCTAACTTGAGCAAAAAAAGCAATGGAAACTTGGGTTTTGCAAATTTGAGTTTTAAGGGGAGCATAAGTGTAGACACCCCATTTTGACCAACCCTAAGACTTGAGCGCTTTCTTTTGATTATCTTATGATGACAAAAACAAGAACATGTTTCTCACGGAATCCTCAATAAGAAAACTTAAAATTTGAGCCATGTTTCCAACCCTAAACAGCTACAAATTACCTTTCCAAGGGAATATTCTGACCTCACGACTGCATGTAGAATGGTTCGTTTAGCTAGGATCAACCTTCATTGCACTTCCGGGGGCTTCACTGAAAAATTCTCCCGAAATTTGGGTTACAACACAAATATTTGAAACTTCTGTGCAAAATTGTAATTTTCAAAACTCAGGGAATATTCTATTATGTGAGGGAATATTCTGTTAAAGTCATTGAATATTTCGTCCATATGCAGAATATTCCGTCAATGCTGATGTGGCAATCTTGCTGACATGGCATGACTGGATTGGTCATTGCTGATGATGTGGTGCTGATATGTCTTTATCCAAAAAAAATGAATTTAAGGAATGCTTGGAAGAGAGTTTGAACACCCAACCTACTACTGAGCAACCAACACCTTAACCACTCCCCTGCCCCATTGGTCGACCCATATGTCACCAAATACATACATAATCATTCCCCATTGTCAAAAAGAGGTTTTGTTTGCAACTATAAAGGAGTATCACATGCAACCACCTTGAAAATTCATCCCTCCTATCATATTCTTGACTCTCACCTTCTTTTTTACCTTAACTCTCCCTCATTGCCTATATAGAATGATTAGATGGTAAGAGAGAAGGAGGATCACGAAATTAAAGAAAAAAGAGTGAGAAAAAAGAGAGAAAATTCAAGTTTTGAGCCAAAAACACTTCCATCTTCCATATACACCTTCTACGGCTTATATACACTAAAATTCCACCTTTTATACATCCAAAACAACTCCAAAAATTTTGAAATATAAATTTCAGTAGTGATTGATCAAAGAAAAGAGTGAGTGTTGTTGAAAATGAGAAAAAATAAGAGAGTTAGCCACTTTTTCACCACACATACCCAGAGCTCCATTCTAATTTCGAATTGAGGATTAAGAACACACTTCCTAAACTTGAGGGTGATCAAGAGGAAATTTGAAAATCAAGAAGTTCAATCTTTCTTTGGAAGGTGAATTTCTAGTCTTTTATTTTCTTATATTTTCTATCTCATATTTACTTTTTTACTTCTTATTTCATAGTATTTTGTTATAATCCAAGTGGTTTGTTTATCTCATATTTATTTTCTTGCTTCATATTTCATAGTGTTTTGTTATAATCCAAGTGGTTTGTTTATCTCATATTTATTTTCTTACTTTATATTTCATAGTGTCTTGTTATAATCCAAGTGATTTGTTTATCTTATATTTATTTTCTTACTTTATATTTTATAGTGTTTTGTCATAATCCAAGTGGTTTTATTTATCTCATATTTATTTTCTTGTTTCTTATTTCACAGTGTTTTGTTATAATCCAAGTGATTTGTTTATCTCATATTTATTTTTTTACTTTATATTTCATAGTGTGTTGTTATAATTCAAGTGGTTTATTTAGCTCATAATTATTTTATTTATTTATTTTACTTATTTGCTTGCTCTTGTTTTATATTAGTTGTGTTGTAAACTAACCAATAGTGGTTAGTTGAGCCACCTAGATATTTCTTGTTTGTTCCTTTTCTTGGTTTTGCAACAAGACAGGTTTTCAGTATCCAGAATTGAGGCGCATACAAGCTACCTCAACCTATGGGGCTACCATACAGATTTCAAGTCAAGGATACATCCCTGGGTATTTAAACTAGACTTTAGTCTCAAAAATTCTGAACTTTTGCATTCTAGGCCTCAGCCATTCGAACTCTAGTTTCCACCGTCTCAGTTGATCTTTTAGGAACTCATTACAAACACAGTTAAGTGGCTATAGCAAATTGCTTAAAGCCATTTGAGCATGACAAACATCAAAGGAATTGCACCTTTAGAGTATTTAAAGTCTCATAGACCCAGTGAGTGCACAAGACAATGTGGGTGAGGTGCACAAAATAATGCGATACAGGTGCACAAAACAGTGCGATACAAGGGGCACAAGACAGTGCGATGCAAGGTGCACAAGACAATGCGATGTAGAGTGCACAAGACAGTGCTATGTAGATGCATAAGACAGTGCAATGTGGGTGCACAAGACAGTGCGATAGGGGTGCAAAAGACAGTGCTATGCAGGTGCACAAAACAGTGCAATGCAGGGTACACTAGACAGTGCGATGAGGGCGCACAAAACAGTGCTATGTGGGTGAATGCACAAAACAGTGCTATATAAGGTGAATGCACAAAACAGTGCTGTGTAGGTGCACAAGACAGTGCTATGTAGATTGCACAAGACAGTGCGATGTAGGTTTGTGCATGACAGTGCGATGTAAGGTACACAAGACAGTGCAATGCAAGGTAAATGCACAAGATAGTGTGATGCAAGGTAAATGCACACAAAACAGTGCAATGTAAGGTGAATGCATAAAACAGTGTGATGCAAGTTGAATACACAAAATAGTGTAATGTAGGTGCACAAGATAGTGCGATACAGGGGAAAAATGCATGGTATATAGAGGTAAATGAATAGTACATAGAGTAGCGCATTATGTACCTTATGAAATGGGTGTAGGGCAACTTGCTACCACTTATTGAAATGTAATCTTCTTCCTTTGGACTCCGAATTTGAGGTAGGGATTCCTACTCACTGAAAATGCACCAAATCCTGAGATTCTTGGATCAAAAGATAGCCCTCGACGATCAACAACTTTTTTGTAAAGGCCAAAGGTGAGGAAACAACTCTCACTAGATCAATACCTAGAGAGAAGGCAAGGTTCTAGAGAGAGAGGCTCAGCAATGGAGTTTTGGAAAAGTAAGAGAGAGAAATGGAGTTGAAAAAGTGATCCAAAAAGTCGGATCTCGGTTTTATATTTTGTGTAGATAGTCTCACTTTAATAATCACCTTTACATAATCATCTCTGCAACCTCCCTCTATTCTTTCTTCATTTTGATTAAAGAGTTGTGTTTAACAAAAAGTTGTTGTTCAAGCATAAAAAAAGAGACCTTCCATACTTAATGGTTTAATCTCTTCGGAGGTTCATTACCAAAGCATTATATCTTTCTTATGCTAAGCACAACTTCTTGTTTGTCATTTCTCTTTATCACCGGTGCATTTACTTCTAAGGGACTAACTTTCTAGTTAGACTCTTGGGAATCACCAAGGAAAGTGTCATTATAGTTTATTATCAAGTTTGGATTTAGAGTCATTATCGCTCATTTTAGGTTTGACTTAGAATTCATTATCGCTTGTAAATGAGTTTGACTCTTCCTTTGTAATTTCCTCCATAGAAAAGGGCATGAAAAGGCTCATTTCTCAGGGTTAAGTCAATGCTTGATACTCTTCATCACTTTTGGACTTAGTGGACGTAATTATCACTTTTGGACAAAACTGAAGAAAAGATAAGAAATGGAAAGGTAATGTAAAAAGGGTTAATAAAATTGAAGTAAAGGGCTAGAAAAAAGATAATAAAATTGAGTTGGGTTCAATTGGACGTTATATTGAACCCATTACGTTATGGACCATTACAAACTTTTCAGTGATGTTCAATGATTCATGAAGCAATGTACACCCCTTTCCTTAAGGTAACTCCATGATAGGGAGGAGGTGTTGTTCGTTTTTTGTTTCATTTTATTGAGCTTTTGTCCTGTCGGTTCATAGATCATCACAAAACAAATTTGCGACAACTAATTATTTGTGAATCGAATCTACTCCTCCCTTGATCATCTTCATGATAAGGAAGGGCAGGGAGGATAAACATCTCCTAGAAACACTCTATTTTGCTCTGTTTCAACTCTATGGCAGCAAGGTATTTCCCAAAAAGCAGTGGCCGGCCGACACCATTTTGTCCGGTCGACCACCATTTTGTCCGGCCGACCACTTTCCAAGGCCAGTCAGCCATCTATTTTGTACAAGCCATGGTATTTTTACAACAGAACAGAGCAAAATCTGAGGCCAAAACAAAATAATTTTCTGACTATAAACAGAATAGAATTTGGCAGCAAAGAGGTTTCTGGGAGGATGTTCTCGGTTGCGTATGCATGCGACCCCTTGCCTCCTATTCTCATCCTTTAAATTAGTATTTTAATATTAATGTGTTGTAATTAATTAATTAGATTCATTCGAATTTATAATAGCTAGTTAATTTAGTTAATTCGTTTGGTGTCGTAATAATTAGTTAATTAGGACATTCATTCAGACCCTCTTGTGCGAGGACAAATTTGTGTAAGTCTTCCAACCCGCATTCTTTCTCCCTTTTATTTACTTGCTTACTATGGTTGCATGTAGTATCATATTTTTGGTCTCATATCATTACCATGAATTGCACTCATTTTTGCATACATTAGGATTTGGCTCATTATACTTGATAAGTATCGATTATTTCTTACTTGAATACATGCGCTACCATATGCCTTGAATTGATCCATATGTCATGTTAAGAAGCCGAATCCGATAGTCGCATTTTGTATGTATTGCATTAGTCACTTGCATATTAGAACATGCATTTTTCTAGCTATTTTCTTCTATTTTGGCTTGCCTCGGTTGAGTAATAGGTGAGTATTTCTTACTTTAGCATATTCCATGTGTGTTAGTATTGCCATATCAAGCATATCACCATGAGACTAAGTGCTTATTTGATATACTTCTTGAATGCCCGTGGATAAAGGCTATTTCTCTTAAGTTAGGATGGTTTGATTAATATACATATGAGCTCGTTTTTTCAAATAGCACATATTCAAAATTCTTTTCAAATAAACATAAAATCAAAGCATTCCAAATTGGGTGAAATAGTCTATACTTGTATGCCTCACATAGTAAAGTTAGCATAATAATCGTAACAAGAGAATATACTGTACATAAAAATCACATCATGATTAATAGAGATCGATCTTTGATTGGGTGAGTGGGGTGCCCAATTAATGACTTTCCCCTCTCATACCTAAGTTCCCGAGCCAAGACACTTTGGTTATAGCAGACAAGTGGCCTTTGGCATGAGTCACTGGTTTCCTACATTTCTCAAAAATATTTAGGTGGCGACTCTGAAATATGGCAATGTAGTCCATTTTTGGCATTTTTGATTATAAATCGATTTTTTCAAAGATTTCTCTCATTTGTGTTTTTTTGTTTCACATTGCACTTGTGAAACCAGATTCAGAACCACGGCAGTCTGAACTATAAGGTTATCGTATCTGAGGAGACTAAACCCCTTCAAAGAGCACAAGAAACCAACTACAATGATGTTTTACCATTAAATGTTGATGAGTAAAGTTGACTTATGGAAGTTTTGGTGGAATAATGAATCAATTTGTATTTCTTATCACTATTCAATGGCTGCAATCACTTCAAAACATTGTCATTTTTTTTTCTAACTTAATTTTTTTAAGATGAATTTATTTTGTGAAAGAAAGAGATTATAGAGGTCAAGGTAATTTAGTATAAACTTATCACTGAAGTGGCAATTGGTATTTGAGATAATACTCTATCTTGATCAAACATCATTTGAATGAAAAGCAAATGAATTAAATTGTGAAGTTGATGTATTCTATACTGATTTCTTATATCCATTTCTTAACATCAGTGGATGCTAGCTTCACTTATCCTTAATCGATAACATTCAAACAAGAGAAATGGATATCTTATTATTTTTCCATGATGATAGCAAGTTCAAAGTTACTTGGATCTGTAAGAGTTGAGTTTTAATGACTAGGACCTAACATTCCCTTTGCCAACATGCAAGACTGCTGATCTCTCTACTCATGTATCTGAATCTTGCAAGAAAAACTTGTTTTTGCAAAGTTTATACAGAGAGGAGCAAGAGAAATCACATATGAAAAATGGTAACAACAGTAGGAAGCATGCTTTTCATAGTGACATTCAAGATAAGGATATAGTTGAAGCTCTAGAAAATAAGGTTCAATATTGGACAGACTTTTCAAAAGTTCACTATCATCCCCAGAGTCTATACAAATAAAATGGTTTTCGTATGATTCTCTGTTTTGTACAGAATTATTATTTTAGATTGAAATATACTTAGTTTGTATAGAATTTGACATTAAAAGTTATTTCTTTTTGGATGGTTGGAAGTGAAATGGATACAAATTGCGAAATAATTGATAATACATGTATTGTTTTGTTTATATACATGGTATGTATTGCACAGAATACATGCTGGTTATGGACAAATTAAAAAAATAATAATAACATGTTTTTTGCCACTAAATAATTGGTAGCCAAAAAGGAAGTAAATATTTTTAGCGACTAAATAGTTAGTAGCTAAAAAAAATAAAATGAAAAAAAAACTTTTGACTACTAAAATTTTAGTAGCCAAATAAAAAAATGGACTTTAGGCCACTAAATTTTTAGTAGCTAAAAAAAATTACACTTTAGGTGACTAAAACATTTAATAGCTAAAAAAAATAAGATGAACAAAAAAAAACTTTTTGACTACTAAATAAATTAGTTGTCCTAAATAATTTTAGTTTTGGCGACTAAATGTTTTAGTCGCAAAAAATGCGATATTAATTTTTTTTTGAAAGCTTTTGGTACCTAAAAGATTAGTCGCCAACAGGGCCAGCCCTGAGATTAGGGGGCCTAAGGCGAATTTTGGAAATGGGGGCCCCTCTTACATTAAAATAAAAAAATAAAAAAATTCATGGATAAAACGATAAGTTATAACCTTTTTATTTGTTTGTAACCACAAAAAAATTTACTTGTACATATAATCATTAAAATTATAAACAAAACAATTTAATGAAACAAAATGAGGACAAAAAAATTAGGAAAAAATTATTCAATTAAAACTGATAAAGACCTAGGTAAAAAAATTTGGGCAAAATTATTTATTCCACTAAAATCTAATAGATAAAGAAGGTAAAAAAAAAAATTAGGGCCCATATATTGTATGTATTATTTTTCTTGGGCCCAAACATTATATATATATATATATATTTTCATTTTAATAAATATGGGCCAAACTACACTTATAAATAAATATGGATCAAACTACACTAATAAATAAATATGAATTAAACCATATATGGACCCAATAAAATATTTTGAGGCCCTTTAAATTGATCCAAAAACCAAAAAAAAAAAAAAAAAAAACATTGAGCCTATAATATTCTATCAAATTTGGAGGCCCTATTTTTGGACCAAAATTTTGGGGCCTAAGGCCCAGGCCTTACTGGCCTTAGGCCAGGGCCGGCCCTGGTCGCCAATTTAGCCTATCAACGACTAAAGTTTTTTTGTCGCCAATGCCTTTACTTTTGGCGACTAATTGTTTAGTCGCAAATTTAGGACTTCCAACGACTAAATTTTTTTTAGTCACCAATACCTTCCCCACCAGTCTTCCCACAACCAATTCGGCGACCAAACTATTTAGTCAGGAAAACTTTTCAGCAACTAAAATCTAACTTTTGGAGACTAAAGTGTAATTTCTTGTAGGGGGTTAAGTTAGGAATCTGAAAAATTCACAATTCGAACCGGTTCAATCCAATCTGGTAGATTTGGATTAGTTTTTTGATTTTGTGGTTCGGTTCTGGTTTGGAAATTTTGGGAATCGGTCTCTGCAAATTAGTTCCAGATTTGTGTTCACGGTTCCGAATTATAACTAAACCGAGCCATATATAACTTAAGCCATATACATATCATACTCCCTACTGCTGTTATTACTATTCTTGTTGCGTTTTTTTAATTATTTAGCATAATTTTAGTTTTATAATTGTTGTTACCATGATAAAATATTTATTTGATGAAAGTTTTATGCTTACTACATTTTGAACCATATGTTTATTTACTAGATATTATATTTGTTTAAGTTATATTTCAAAAAAAAATTGGGCAAATTAATGTTGAACAATTTATGATAGGTTGACTTTTTTTTGAAAATGATATATGATTTTATTTGTGAACAAATTATGTGAAAAATTGAAGTTTCAAACCGAGCCAATCTATGTTTAAATAATTTTCTTTTGATTGATTTCATAATTTAAATAGATTTGTTTAATTCCATAATTAGTCCTGATTTTACCCCCAAATCGAACCAATCCGAACTATACTCATCCCTAAAAAGGCTCAAACCCATTTTCTGTTAAATTTCCATCTTTATGTTCTTCGTTAACTCCCATATCATCTATGGCATATTCATTCCAACCAACTTCTCTCCACTTGCAATTAAATCTTCATATATTTTTGTTACTTTGTATCAAGAATTACAAAAAATAAAAATAAAAATAAAAATAAAAAAATCAACAATCAACAATCAAACAATCATATTTTATAATAAATGAAAAAATTATAATCAAATAAAAACAATACCTACATAAAAAAAATAAAATTAAAAATCAAGAATTGTATTTTATTATAAATGAAAAATTATAAAACCAAATAAAAGAAATACCATCTTAGGAGACTCATTTAAGTTAAAACAATTTGTTGAAATGCAATGAGGAATCTCACTTGTAATCAAATCAAATCTTTATCCATTGTTGCTATAAAATTACAAGAAGAATTTAAAAAATAAATTAAATAAACAAATAAAAAAGGAAGAAATTCAGCATCATATCTCAATATATATATGAATTAGATAAAATGATAGTAACTTTCCCTTTTGAGTCTTTTTTTCCCCTCTTTATGTATTTTATCTAACTTTCCATCTTCGTGGTATGGAGGAAAAGCTAAGGAAAATAAGTCGGAAGGTTTTTAGAATGGTGGGAAATGAAAAGAAAAAAACCAAAGAGACAAAATAAATAAATAAATAAATAAGGGTGTTTTCGTCACCTTAATTTTTTTGGTGGTGCTACATGCACCAACTAATGTACTAACTAGTGTATCAACACTAGTTATGATATTATTATTAACCCCACTCATTGATCACATTGCAAATATCAAAAATCTTTTAAATTATGTCATATCATCAATTGATACACTAATTTGTGCACATACTACAATAATGCTAGGTATCATGAAAAAAATTTTATGAAAATAATCATGAAAATTTTATGACCCTTGGATTAGACTTAGAATAAAGCACCACACACTAATCAAGGTAATTCAAGGATCATAACTCTTTCATGATCATTTTTATGAAAAAATTTTCATCATCCCTAACCTTTCTCCACATACTATTATTCTAATTTTTTTACAACCACACATACATTAATTTTACTATTTATTATGATGGTGGAGTTTGTTAGAGATATTTAATACAATAAATAATGTTTATGTAAATTTGTTACATTAATTTTACTATTTATTACAGTAGACTGGATCGTGCTGTTCAGGTTAATGGGATTCACTACGGGTCCTGTTTCGATAATTCGAACCGTTCAATGTGTAAAGGTCATCGAGTATTTCATTCTTATAAAAAAAATAACGTTGATCGGATACTTGATCAGATCAGATTTCTATCAACAGTTTATTTTAAAAATTATATTTGCCGTTAATAGAAATATGTTTTGATCAAGTGGTTGTCGATATCCAATTAACGTAATTTTTTGCAAGAATAAAGTACTCAACGAGTTCTACAAATTAAACGGTTCAGATTATCGAAACAAAACTCGTGGTAAGCTCCCACAAGTCCAATAATATGCTTCAATCCGATCTCGGATGGGAGAGAAAGCTGCCCCAATCATGAATAGTGATTTATTAGCAGAGGTAACAAGTCTAAAAGGTGTAATGAATAGTCTTAATATTGTTATAATGTGAAAAGTTTGTTGTTCAAGCTTTATATATAAGAATGTAATAAAACTGGGAGTAATATGAGAGAATAGATTGAAATAAGGAAGAAACTAAAAAAACAAAAGATTTAGATAATATATCAAAGGTGAAAAAGGTAAACAGCCATCTCCATATATGATGATAATCAGCTAGCTACAGGGTACAAACACTACAATGTAACTAATAAATTACATGAGCTCTCCTGCCAATGCTGACTAATCATGCAACAATCACTCAGAAAATAAGAATAAATGGCTTTTATTTCTATAAATCTCTCGATAACCATAATATAGGCTAAGAAGTCACTCAGATGGAATGATGCCCATGTGACTTCTCTGACGGAGTTGGAGCCGGAGGCAACACCTTCCGCGGTGGCTTGTGGGAGTATCCACCATGCTCCAGGGGAGGGTTTGCCACTGGAGAGTGTGCGGCGTGGTGACCATGGTGGTGGCCATGAGTTTGGGGCTCTACAGGAGGGTGTGCCGCGGGAGAGTGAGCGGGGTGGTGACCATGAGTTGGTGGCTTCTTTCCCTCGGGAGGTTTGGTAGCTGGGGTTGGTGCTTTGTGTTCATGAATGGATTGCTCGAGGAAATCTGCAAGTGAGGGAGTGGTGAGAACCACCACGGCAAGTAACAACACTATCAAGCTCTTGGGAGACATTTTTGAACTTGATAGCTTGGTGAAATACTTGATGATATTGCGTGAAATGGTGTGGCCTTTTATAATGGTTTGGAGCCATTGTTGGCATGACACGTGTAATGTTCTAATTAAAGAGGAATCTCCTACTGTGATAGTGAAAATTACATAATTAAGTTGGTGAGAAATGAGATATTAATAGACGCAACAATAATAGACCCAAATTAATAATGAGTACATCAATGATAAAAATCTCCTTTTGAGTTAGATCGGTGAGTAAATCAAAAAAATAATCGGATGGATGGATCACCGATTCAATCATCAAGTTGAATCGAAATCGAACTGTGACGTCATAAATATATTAAAATTATATTTAAATAAAAATAAAATTAATAAAATTATAAATTAAAAAAATTAAATAATTTTAAATATTTCTTTTAATACTTTTTTTACTAAAAAATATAAAAATATGTTTTAAAATATTATTAATTTTAATTTTGTAAGAAGAAATCAAATATTCAATATTCTCTCCATATAATTTTAATTCAAATAATTTGATTGAAAGAAGAGTAAAAATTTTGGAGGTATATCAAAATTTTAAGTTTTCCTTTAATAAATTTGATTGAATCCCACACAGATTTCTTGACTTTTTTTGGAAGAAATTTTTTTCCTTATAAATAGGTAGAGGCTTTCACAATAATTTCAAGTTCTCAATGGGATTCCTCACAAGATGAGACCCTTAAAAGAAAATTTTCAATTAAAATTTTATATATTATATATATACATATATAATAAGAAAGAAAAAAAGAAAAGAAAGAATAAAAAATACAAAAATTCAATTTAATTGACCCGGTGAACCGCCCCCGGGTCGATCGGTTCGGCGATTCAATTGCCAGTTTTTCTAGTTCTCACAAAATAGGTCGATTTTTTATTTCGAACGGTTTAATAGGTGTATCCGGACCAAAACCCCGACCGATCGACGGTTCAACCGGTCAAATCGGCCGGTTCAATTCGATTTTTAAAACCTTGCCCCAAAGTGATCTACACCACTCAAGATGTGGACTCCACACATATATGAGTGGGCCCCACACATCATGAGTGGTATGGATCACTTTTGGGGTTGTGGGGTCCTCCAAAAAGGGGGTCTCACTCATTTTCCTAATGAATAATGCTATATGTATCTATATCTATCTATATCTATACTATATATTAAGCAAAATGGGGTTTTTTAACCGGGGAGCTCCAATCTCCCAATCTAAATTTCTTGATTTTTTTATTCAAAAATGCTAGAGGTCCCAAAAATTCTACCAAAAGTTTTACCAAATGTCTCACATGGGTGTGGGAACCACATGGGACCCACATTGTATGGGTCCCACACCCTTGTGAGACATTTGGTAAAACTTTTGGTAGAATATTTGGGGTCTCTAGCATTACTCTTTTTTATTTGAAAAAAAAAAACCTTAGCACTTATTAACTTCTCTTAACTCCCAAGTCTTACACTCATAGTAACACTTTAATGTATTAAGAACAAACATAAAAAAAATTCTTTGAAATCCAACACATATGAATTCTTTGAAAAGTCCCAACGCATGTGATTATTATTCCTTATAATAACACTTTAATGCATTAAGAACAAGTATAAAAAAAATTCTTAAAAAATCAAACACATATGATTATTATCAAAATATTAAACTTTAATATAATATAATAAAAAAAGAAGACATTTAATTCCTTGAAAAGTCCAACACATATGATTATTATCAAAATATTAAACTTTAATATAATATAAAAAAGGAAAAAAAGAAGATTTTAAAAAAAAAAAATTTAAAAATCACAATTCACATATATAGATAACTAGCCTATCACTCGTGCTATGCACGGGATAATTATAAATATTTATATTTGTTTTAAATTTTTTTTAATATATAAATTATGTTTTTTAAGATTTTTTATAAAAATAATTTAACAATCTTATCACTAACCATAGTATATAGGAGAAGTTAAAAATGGTACTGCAGTAACTATACATGGATTGTATCTATAATTATTTGTATGATGGGATTTTAAATGCTGATTAGGAGATTTTGACCAAATCAATAAATGCAAGCATGTGGAAAGACATGTGGATTGAAAAAAATTAATAAATGCTGATCAGGGGATTTTGACCAAATCAATAAATCCTGAGATTTTTTTTAAATAAAAAATAAAAAATTTAAAAAATTCAGATTGGGATATTGAAACTCTCATAGGCCTTGGGGGTTAAAAACCTCCTTTTACTTAATATATAGTATAGATAGATAATATATATATATATAGATTATAAGATGAGAGAAATAAAGTGCTATCTTATTATAATGGAGGAAATCTTATAAAAAAACGTGTAGACATGAATGCCCTCCTATTTTATTGTGTTTATAATTATCTATATATGTGAATTGTGATTTTTAAATTTACTTTTTTTTTTTAAATGTCTCCTTTTTTTTTTCCTTTTTTTATATTATATTAAAGTTTAATATTTTGATAATAATCATATATGTTGGACTTTTCAAGGAATTAAATCTCTTTTTTTTATTATATTATATTAAAGTTTAATATTTTGATAATAATCATATGTGTTGGACTTTTCAAGAATTTTTTTTTTATATTTGTTCTTAATACATTAAAGTGTTATTATGAGAGATAATAATCATATGTATTGAGACTTTTCAAGTAATTCATGTGTGTTGGATTTTAAAGAATTTTTTTTATGCTTAGTTTTAATGCATTAAAATGTTATTATGAGGGTAAGATTTGGGAGTTGGGAGATGTTAATAAATGCTAAGATTTTATTATTTTTTTTAAATCAAAAAATCAAAAAATTTAGATTGGGAGATTGGAGCTCCCACAAGAGATTTTAAAGAATTTTTTTTATGCTTAGTTTTAATGCATTAAAGTGTTATTATGAGGGTAAGACTTGGGAGTTGGGAAATGTTAATAAATGATAAGATTTTATTATTATTTTTAAATAAAAAAATCAGGAAATTTAGATTGGGAGATTAGAGCTCCCACAAGACTTGGGGTTAAAAACCCCCTTTTGCTTAATATATAGTACTAGCCTATCACCCGTGCTATGCACGGAATAATTATAGATATTTATATTTGTTTTCATTTTTTTTAATATATAAATTAAATACATGGGGTTTGACCGAGGAGTTTGAAAGAATTTAATAAGTGTTTATTTATTTATTTAAGAGGCATTTACAAAATAATTACATGGGTCTCTTGGGGATACAAAAAGTAAGGAAATTAGGATTTCATTTATTGCGTTATTCATTTAATAAGTGTAATTATTATAAATTAAGTATTTATTGTAATCAATAGTGTAATTATTACAATCTTTAAACCAATCACCAAGTCAATTTTTTTAAAAAAAAATATTAAAAAATCAAGAAATTAGGATTGACATGTTGGAGCTTCCACAAGCCTTGGGTTTTAAAAGACCCTTATTTATTGTAATCAATAGTGTAATTATTACAATCTTTAAACCAATCACCAAGTCAATTTTTTTAAAAAAAAATATTAAAAAATCAAGAAATTAGGATTGACATGTTGGAGCTTCCACAAGCCTTGGGTTTTAAAAGACCCTTTTCCTTAATATATAGATACTAGCCTATCACCCGTGCTATGCACGGAATAATTATAGATATTTATATTTATTTTCATTTTTTTTAATATATAAATTAAATACATGAGGTTTGACCGAGGAGTTTGAAAGAATTTAATAAGTGTTTATTTATTTATTTAAGAGGCATTTACACAATAATTACATGGGTCTCTTGGGGATGCAAAAAGTAAGGAAATTAGGATTTCATTTATTGCGTTATTCATTTAATAAGTGTAATTATTATAAAGTAAGTGTTTATTGTAATCAATAGTGTAATCTATACTATATATTAAGGAAAAGGGACTTTTAAACCCACAAGCCATGTGAGATGTAACGCCCTCAAAATAAAGACATTAAACCCATCAACGAAACATGCATCAATATAATAAAAGTCCAACCTCTTCTATTTAACTAAACTGTTCTGTACAAGAGTATTACATGTAAACAATAAATGCAGTGCCATTAAAACTTCTGACTTTCCAAGTTAACACTTGGTTACAATCAAGAGCTCTAGCTCAATACACGTAAAGCCCTTGGCTTGAAATTACATGCAACACATCAAAAGTAAATAGAAGTCAAAAAGTCCATCCGCCACTAGCCTCCCAAGCTAAGTCCTTGGAGGTGGCATGGTACCTGTACCTGAAAATGATATCCCCATAAAGGGTGAGCCACAGCCCAGTAGAAATACGCTAAACCAATTATGAATAACGCCTAAAAGATTAACAGTTGATACATTGGTCAACACTTTTACATTCTTTTACAATTTACTACAATTCCAAGACATTCAAGTCTATATTTTCTTTCTTTCCATTTCAACATAGATAAACATATTAGTTATATCTATACAACCACTGATAAGCATATAAGCTACTTCACATTTCCAAGACAAGCACATGGGCTGTATCTATATTTCTCAAGACAAGCATATGAGTTGTGCCTCCAAGTTCATCCCTATCTTCTCCCAACACCATCCGGTTTAGAGGTACATCCCCCATCTTCCCCTAAACCGCGGAGTACATCCCCCATCTCCTCCTCTACATATAATGCATATAAACACATTGGTTCTATATACAATTACTCAATACAATTAATGTATTCTACAAATTGTCAAGTTCCATGACACTTTCCATGATTAGTTTGATTTACCTAATCATCATGCATTTGTCTACAACAAATTCGACTATCCTCCACCGATAGCCCAAAGCAGTTATTTCTATACAGAAAATAAATGCACAATGAATATATAATCAACATCTCAATTCCACAATTAATTATCCCAATTAATTAAACAATATAATTATAGCATTTTCCATAATTAACATTCAACCCTAAAGGTTCCATTTTCATCAATGATTCCACATTAATCTCATTTCTATGTACTAAACATACATATTGGTTTATTTAAAACAAAACCCCAAACTTTTATAAAATTGCATAAAAGCCCCAAACTTTCTCAAAATTACACAACTATCCCCAACACATCAAAATGTCAAAATTCAAAGACAGAATCCATAAAGAGGAGTAGGATATCCCTACCTCAAAGTTTTGAGCTCAAAGGAGATGAAGACCCAACACCCAACTTGCTCCAAAATCAAATATTTTCAGATTAGATCGAAGCCCAAGTCACCCTCTATCTTTTTAACAAAGCACTTAGGGTAGATTCACACTCTAGGGAGATGATTTCTTAGAGAGAAGGTAAGTCTAGAGAGAGGGGCTCTCAAATTTAGGGTTTGAAGATATAAAACTTTTGAAAAAGTGAAGTTTAGATCGCTGCTGCGAACTGATATAAATAGGCTCGCCGGCGAAGACTTGGTCGCCGGCGACGACCTGAAACCCTAGCTCGAGCCAAGAATGTCTCGCCGAGCCAACATCCTGGCTCGCTCGGCGAAGAAAGCTCGCCGAGCCAGAGCTCGACCCTTCAGTTCTGCAACTAGACGACGCTGAAGCGGCAATCGCTTCGCCGGCGAAGATCGAACAGATCGCTCGGCGAAGAAAAGCTCGCCGAGCAGAAATCATGGTGTTAGTCGATGCAGGGCCAGTCCTTTCGCTCGCCGAAGCGCCTGGCTCGACCCAGACACAAAACTCAACGCCGCTCGGCGACCAACTCTCGCCGGCGAAGGACAAAAATTCTGGGCAGCAACCCTTGGTTCCCAAACACAACCAACCTGAAACAAACCTGCCCAACACATCCTATAACTCAAATACAATGTAGAAAAGGATGTAAACAAGACAATACTCAACCATTAACACCCACGGACACATGTCCGGATCACTGCACAATAAGGGTAAACCCGGGATCGCTATATGAGAGCTTCAATACCCCAATTCTAATTTCTTAATTTTTTCATTTTTTAAAAAAAACAAAACCCCAACACTTAATGAATTCTCCCAAGTCTTTGTGACTTCTCCAATAATTGATTTTTTTTTTTAAAACAAAACCCCAACACTTAATGAATTCTCCCAAATCTTTTTGACTTCTCCAATAATTCCAATAATAATTGAATTCTTCAAGCTTGAGCATTGATTTTTTTTTTAAAACAAAACCCCAACACTTAATGAATTCTCCCAAGTCTTTTTGACTTCTCCAATAATCTATATATTAAGGAAAAGGGTCTTTTAAAACCCAAGGCTTGTGGAAGCTCCAACATGTCAATCCTAATTTCCTGATTTTTTAATATTTTTTTTAAAAAAAATTGACTTGGTGATTGGTGATTGGTTCAAAGATTGTAATAATTACACTATTGATTACAATAAACACTTAATTTATAATAATTACACTTATTAAATGAATTTCCTGATTTTTTAATATTTTTTTTAAAAAAAAATTGACTTGGTGATTGGTGATTGGTTCAAAGATTGTAATAATTACACTATTGATTACAATAAACACTTAATTTATAATTACACTTATTAAATGAATAACGCAATAAATGAAATCGTAATTTCCTTACTTTTTGCAAGGCTTGTAGAAGCTCCAACATGTCAATCCTAATTTCCTGATTTTTTAATATTTTTTTTAAAAAAAATTGACTTGGTGATTGGTGATTGGTTCAAAGATTGTAATAATTACACTATTGATTACAATAAACACTTAATTTATAATAATTACACTTATTAAATGAATTTCCTGATTTTTTAATATTTTTTTTTTAAAAAATTGACTTAGTGATTGGTGATTGGTTCAAAGATTGTAATAATTACACTATTAATTACAATAAACACTTAATTTATAATAATTACACTTATTAAATGAATAACGCAATAAATGAAATCCTAATTTCCTTACTTTTTGCATCCCCAAGAGACCCATGTAATTATTGTGTAAATGCCTCTTAAATAAATAAATAAACACTTATTAAATTCTTTCAAACTCCTCAGTCAAACCCCATGTATTTAATTTATATATTAAAAAAAATGAAAACAAATATAAATATCTATAATTATCCCGTGCATAGCACGGGTCATAGGCTAGTTCCAATAATAATTGAATTCTTCAAGCTTGAGTTTTTAAAGATCAGTCTCCACTTCCTCTCTATGAAATTGCCAATTAATTTACATTCCTCTCTGTGAAATTGCCGTTTTCCATAGAGCTTGACAAGGACTAAGAAGCCAGACACATACCTATTGTAGTCTCCTCCTCCACAGGTAATCTTCTCTAAAACTCCTTAAATTGAAAAATGCTATTCTTTCTTTTCATTATTCATTTTTGTTATTACTGATAAAATTTCAAAAACACTTTTAGTAATCCTTAAAATGTGAATTGTTTTCATAATAATTTTTTCAAACTTAAAATGCTATTCTTTCTTTTCATTATTCATTTTTGTTATTACTGATAAAATTTCAAAAACACTTTTAGTAATCCTTAAAATGTGAATTGTTTTCATAATAATTTTTTCAAACTTAAAATGCTATTCATTCTTTTCGTTATTCATTTTTGTTATTACTGATAAAATTTCAAAAACACTTTTAGTAATCCTTAAAATGTGAATTGTTTTCATAATAATTTTTTCAAACTTTCTAAAAACAAAAAACAAAACACAAAAACTCAACTTTCCTCGAATTGAAAAATGCTATTCTTTCTTTTCATTATTCATTTTTGTTATTACTGATAAAATTTCAAAAACACTTTTAGTAATCCTTAAAATGTGAATTGTTTTCATAATAATTTTTTCAAACTTTCTAAAAACAAAAAACAAAACACAAAAACTCAACTTTCTCTATCTCTTTGCTTTCCTTTCTCCTTGGTCAGGAACCAGTTATGTTTGTGTGCTCTATTTTTATTGAAGCTGGGATGAATATTTTGTTTCCATTATTTATTAACGTGTTTGTTATTTACTTTGTTATTTAATTTTACTATTTCAATGAGTAGCCCATATAAATATGTGAATTGATTTTTTTTAAAACAGATTAATTTCTTGAAAAATGATATATAACTACATTTTGTAAATCTACTTTTTAAGATCCCAATGAATTATAAATGAAATGATTAAGAAAATTGCTCATAATTATACAAGAATTGAAATCAATATTAGTGTTCTTAGGTTTGAGGATTCTGAGGGGCGAGGTTTTTTTTTTACTGATGTGATTGTAGTTTGTTCCTCCTTTCTCACGTATGCAAATAATGAGTCTTTCTCACTTCTTCACTGTAATTTCGCCTTTTTTGTTAGTTCAATAATTTTTTTTTAATGTGAACAGTGAGCAATTCTTCACTTTTCCCTTGCAAACAGTGAGCCTTTCCAACGCATGCAAATAGTGAGCATTTCTCACTTCTTCACTTTCATTTCTTTCTTTTTGGTTCTTTTTTACAATAATTGTAATTAGTTCAATATTTTTATTTTTTTTAATGTGATTATAGTTAGTTTAATGGTTTTTTTTCATTTATTTTTTTTATTATGAAAAAAATGTGATGTGATGTGATTGTAGTTTGTTCAATAGTTCTTTTTTTTAATATGATTGTATTGCAGTTAGTTTAATGGTTCTTTTTGTTGATTTATTTTCCTTATTATGAGGAAAATGTGATGTGATTTTAATTTGTTCAATGTTTTATTTTAATGTGATTTAATCTTTTTATTTACTGTTTTAATATAAATATTAAACTTTAATCTATACTATAAAAAAGAAAAAAAAAAATTTAAAGATCACAATTCATGGAGGTTTCTAACCCATAAGCCTTGTGGGGGTTCCAATATCCTAATCTAAATTTTATGATGAATTTTTTGAAAAAAAAAATATGATCATTATCAAAAAGACACTTAAAAATCGCAATCTATCTATCTATACTTACCCACAAGCCATGTGGGAGCTCTAATATTCCAATCTCAATTTCGAAATTTTTTGATTTTTTTTAAAAAAAAACAAACCTTCACCCATCATTTAATTTGAGCCTTTTCGAAAACCTAAACCCTATTTTGAAAATCTAAATTCTACTAACTCCAATATTCAAATCTTAATTTCTTAACTTTTTGTATATATATATTTTAATAAGTAAGATGTCAATTAAATGGTTCTCAATACTTATCTATACGATTTGCAAGTTTAATAATTGAGATGTCAATTAAACAATGAATGGTAATATCAAATATGAAATCTCAACATTTATTAATTTGGTCAAAATTTTCTGATCAACATTTATTAACTTTTTCAATCCACGTGTCTTTTCACATGACTACCTTTATTGATTTTGTAAAAATTTCCTGATCAGCATTTAAAATCCCCCATACAAATAATAATATGTAATTTAAAAAAACTTATCATTTATTAACTTCTCTGAACCCCCTAGCCTTTTGAGAGATTTGGTCAAAATCCCCTCATAATAACACTTTAATGCATTATCCCTTATAATAACACCTTTTCTAATTTTTTGAACAAGCATAAAAAAAAATTCCTTAAAACGTTAAAAATTGTAAAATATTAAACTTTAATATAATATAAAAAAAAAGACACTTAAAAATTGCAATCTATCTATCTATACTTACTATTGATTAAGGAAAAATGAGCTTTAAACCCACGAGCCATGTGTGAGCTTAAAAAAATGTGATTAACTAATTTTTAATGTTATTTAATTTTTTTATTTACTATTTTAATTTTATTTTTAATTTTTCAATTTTTTAATATGATTAAAGTTAGATAAATATAAACTCTCACAAAAATAAAAATGTGATTGTAATTAGTTGAATGATTCTTTTTTTAATGAGATTGTAGTTAGTTTAATAGTTTAAAAAAATGTGATTAACTAATTTTTAATGTTATTTAATCTTTTTATTTACTATTTTAATTTTATTTTTAATTTTTTAATTTTTTAATATGATTAAAGTTAGATAAATATAAACCTTCACAAACAGAAAAATGTGATTATAATTTCTCCTTCTTATCTTTTTCTTTTGTTTACTATTTTAATATTGTAATTAATCAAAAATTAGTTCAATGATTTTTGTTTAATGTAAAATCTTTTTATTTACTATTTTAATTACTGTTTTAATATTGTAATTAATCAAAAATTAGTTCAATGATTTTTGTTTAATGTAAAATCTTTTTATTTACTATTTTAATTTTATTTTTGATTTTTTAATATGATTAAAGTTAGATAAATATAAACCCTCCCAAAAAGAAAAAATGTGATTATAATTAGTTGAATGATTCTTTTTTTTAATGTGATTGTAGTTAGTTTAATAGTTAAAAAAATGTGATTAACTAATTTTTAATATTATTTAATCTTTTTATTTACTATTTTAATTTTATTTTCAATTTTTAAATATGATTAAAGTTAGATAAATATAAACTCTCACAAAAAGAAAAATGTGATTATAATTAGTTGAATGATTCTTTTTTTTAATGTGATTGTAGTTAGTTTAATAGTTACAAAAAATGTGATTAACTAATTTTTAATGTTATTTAATCTTTTTATTTACTATTTTAATTTTATTTTTAATTTTTTAATATGATTAAAGTTAGATAAATGTGGGGATATATTTTCTGAGTACCAACACATGGTAAGGTGACGCCGACGTGTCAGCCGAGGTGCCATGTGTCCTGGTCGTGATGCCGAGGTGATCTCGGTTAGGCCGAGGTTATCTCCGAAGATATCGGAATCCGAGATAAGTGGATAAGGGACAAGAGTCCTAGAATGAAGAGGGAACTCAACCTGGATATGGACAAGAGTCCTAGATTGGGAGAAGACTTCAGTTTGGGTAAAGATAAGACTCTTAGAGAGTTTATCCTGATCCCACTGGGAGTCCCAGATTAGCAGTAATCCTGAGTCCATTGGAGTTAGGCTCTCATTGGAACTGGGATTGAGTTGGCTATAAATAAGAGGCACCCCCATGGGTCTAAGGTATGCTTTTGATACTCAAGCTTGTGAGTTTAGCACTTGATTTATCTTTGAGAGATATACTGACTTGATCGTCGGAGTGCCCCCGGGTGGACGAACCACCGCGGGATTCTTATATTTCTGTTACAGGTCAGCCAGGTGCCATCTATTCTGCCGGTGCTCTCCAGTTGACTACTAAGCGGGCAGTGTGGTCAGAAAATCACTCACACAATTTGGCGCCGTCTGTGGGAAAGAAAGAAGAATAGATGGCCAAGGACGAGTAAGGATCGATTGAAGACAAACACTCCACGGGAGTGGGAGACCTATCGACCTCGACATCGAAGGTGACGACAAGAACATAGAAACTCGTGACGAGTCACGAGTGAAAGACGCCCGAAGGTGACGCATCAAAGACAACAGATCGAAGCGGATACTACAACAAAGATGACCTCGGTATGGAAGGATAAATACTGCGGATGAACGAAGACCCTTCGGAAGGGATGCAAAGACAGGGGCATGAGCACTCCCAAAGAGATGACATTCAAGTATAGAAGAGCTTAGCCTAAGTGGCGGATCTCGGATTCCAGATCCGGATGCGAAGACATCATCTCGGCCTAGATGAGTAGGCCCGAGAAGACGAGAGCCTAAGTGAGCGGATCCTGACTCGGATCCCGAATCCTAGAAGACATGATCTCGGCCTAGATAAGTAGGTCCGAGAAAAGAAGAGCTCAAACCGAGTGAGCAGATCTAAGAAGATAAGATCTCGGAGCTTAAGTCCGAGAAGAGAAGAGCACAATGAGCAAATCTAAGATCCCAGAGGATAAAAAGGAAACACACAAGATCAAACTAAAGTTGGCCGGGTTGAAAACCCCGGCCTAAATCCAAAGATAATGCTTAACCGTAGTTAAGCCGAGAAGATGTTTAACCGTAGTTAAACCAAGAAGATGCTTAACCGTAGTTAAGCCGAGAAGATGTTTAACCGTAGTTAAACCAAGAAGATGTTTAACCGTAGTTAAACCGAGAAGATGCTTAACTGTAGTTAAGCCGAGAAGATGCTTAACCGTAGTTAAGCCGAGAAGATTCTTAACCGAAGTTAAGCCAAGAAGATGCTTAACAGTAGTTAGGCCGAGAAGATGCTTAACTGTAGTTAAGCCGAGAAGATGCTTAACTGTAGTTAAGCCGAGAAGATTCTTAACCGAAGTTAAGCCAAGAAGATGCTTAACAGTAGTTAGGCCGAGAAGATGCTTAACTGTAGTTAAGCCGAGAAGATTCTTAACCGAAGTTAAGCCAAGAAGATGCTTAACAGTAGTTAGGCCGAGAAGATGCTTAACCGTAATTAAGCCGAGAAGATTCTTAACCGAAGTTAAGCCAAGAAGATGCTTAACAGTAGTTAGGCCGAGAAGATGCTTAACCGTAGTTAAGCCGAGAAGATTCTTAACCGAAGTTAAGACCAAAGATTCCTTAACACTTGTTGAAATTTGTAGCAATTTACAAGTTGTTAAGCTGAAACCATTCCTTAACGCTTGTTGAAATTTGTAGCAATTTACAAGTTGTTAAGCTGACAAAGATTCCTTAACACTTGTTGAAATTTGTAGCAATTTACAAGTCGTTGAGCTGAAACCATTCCTTAACGCTTGTTGAAATTTGTAGCAATTTATAAGTAGTTAAGCTGAGATTATTCCTTATCTTCACTTGTTGAAATTTGTAGCAATTTACAAGTTGAAGTTAAGTTGAGATTATTCCTTATCTTCACTTGTTGAAATTTGTAGCAATTTACAAGTTGAAGTTAAGCTGAGATTATTCCTTATCTTCACTTATTGAAATTTGTAGCAATTTACAAGTTGAAGTTAAGCTGAGATTATTCCTTATCTTCACTTGTTGAAATTTGTAGCAATTTACAAGTTGAAGTTAAGCTGAGATTGTTCCTTATCTTCACTTGTTGAAATTTGTAGCAATTTACAAGTTGAAGTTAAGCTAAGATTATTCATTGTCTATCGCTTGTTGAAATTTGTAGCAATTTACAAGTTGAAGATAGACTGAGATCATTGCCTAACACTTGTTGAAATTTGTAGCAATTTACAAGTGGGAGTTAAGCCGAGATTACTGTTTCTCTTCGCTTGTTGAAATTTGTAGCAATTTACAAGTCGAAGTGAAGCCGATGTTATTGCTTACAGACTTATAGCAATCTACTGGTTGGTTAAACCAAAGAAGATGCTTAACACTTGTTGAAATTTGTAACAATTTACAAGTTAAAGTTAAGCCAACATGTGATCATCTGTTGAAATTTGCAGCAATTTACAGGTTGAAGTAAAAGCTAAGTATATTGTTTAAATCCTTGTTGAAATTTGTAGCAATTTAAAAGTAGATCATTATTTAACATTTGTTATAACTTGAGAAAAGCTTACTGTATATGTTAATCCTTATTGAAATTTGTAGCAATTTACAAGTAGGATAGACTGAGATTACTGTTTAAACACTCGTTGAAACTTGAGAAAAGTTTGCAAAAGTTAACATTGAATAGTATATGTCTTATGCTTGTTGAAATATATGAAAAGTTTGCAGGTCAGTATCTTGCCGAAGTAAAGTTTGTAGTTATTATACCCGAGGTATGTAACCCCGAGAAGATTGCACAAAGAAGGCAAAGAATGAAAGGCACGCAGAATATTCTAAGTATAGAATCATGCAAAGGCAATCAAGAAAAGACAAAGGCACAAGCATTCAGAGAAGGAAAGTTGAATTAGACATTCAAGAACAAAGGGGCACATCGGCCATATGCAAAGCTTACATTGTCTAAAGGTACAAGAGTACAAACGACAAGGAAGGAATAATGCTTAACCGAAGTTAAGCCGAGATGATGCTTAACCAAAGTTAAGCCGAGATGATGTTTAACCGAAGTTAAACAAAGATAATGCTTAACTGAAGTTAAGCCGAGATGATGTTTAACTGAAGTTAAAACTGAGATAATGCTTAACCGTTAAGAGATGATGTTTAACCGGTTAAATCGAGATGATGCTTAACCAAGTTAAGCCGAGATGATGTTGAAACACGAGAAAAGTTTACAAGCGAGTTAAAATCGAGAATGAAGAATGGCTTAAACACTTGTTGAAATTCGAGAAAATTTACAAGTTAGAGAGCACAAAGTTAAATGTCGCAAAAGATTCGCTTGAGTCAAAACGCTGCTTTTGATTAGAACAGAACCACTAAGTGCACACCGTAAGTGGTGACGTAATTGTGAAAGGAATAAATGTTTCAAGAAACAGTGATGATAGTTTGCAAAGGCCAAGAGAAAGAGGGTCTAAAGGGGGTGAATTAAATACCAGAAGTTTTAATACATCAGCGAAAGAAGAACACATCAGGTATGTGACTATGGCACGAAGCCAACTTCCCTAATGTGATCCTAAGTGCAACTTATGTTCACATTAGGGGGCAGGGAGAAGATGCAGGGGGAAGGAATGATAATTAAGGAGCAAGGAATGTTTACACTTGTTGAAATTTTTTTTACAAGATGAGTTAACCGAAGATTATGAAGTCTACCACTTGTTGAAATTTGTAGCAATTTACAAGTTTGGTATAGCTGAGATAACACTGAAAGACGTTTCCGAGATATGATCATCCGAGATGACCAACTAGCTTGTTAAGAGCTGAGAAGATTGGCAAGTACAAAAATGAAGACCTTAAAGAACTGAGATGATGAAAGCAAGAACGTCGGACTGATCTGCTTCGACGAACGACGATGGTTCAGCCTCGGCAGTCAATTTGAGGAGCTTCTTTACCGTTATCTTGGCATCAATTTCAAGAAAGAAGCAAAACTACTTGGCATCAGCGGCAGGTTGTGTCTCACCCCCAAAAGATAGTTGGAAAGAACATCTCAAGAAATTTTCTCGCCTCGAACCCAAAGATCGATCTCGAAGAGTTTGATCAAGGCTCTTCTCGGCGATTGGCACCTCAGAGTTTGAAACCAAGGATTGAAAGCAAGAATTTGGAAAAAGACACAGAAAGTAGAAAACAGAATGTAATACGTAAATCAAGAATGGTGGAGAAGCTATCAGGAAAGCAAGACAAAAAGATTGCCAGTGCGTCAAGCCAAACGATGGCGTAAAATCAACAGATATGTGAACAGTGTGCATTCAAGAAGATGAATTGGAAACAACGGGTAAAACAGTAATGATGATTAACAAATGAAGCAGAGTTTCTTAGAAAGCAACAAGAAATAAAAAACCAGGAGGAACAGTGGCTTACTAGAAAGAGGGAAGCGGAAGAATTGCAAGTCCGACGGATGCGAAAATGACAGAATGACATAAGCTTCACCGGCGGAAAGGAACGAAGACAGTTGCAGAGCTTGAAAGCTTGGAACAATGACGGATTTAAGCAAAAGAGCTAGAAAGAGAAAAAGCCAGAGGATTGAATAAAGAGAAAAATCAGAGTCAAGAGGATAACAAAGTTCAAAGATAAAGCCAAGTGCACAGGCACTAGGTAAGTATATGAAGAAACAAGAAAGTAATGGCCCAGGCACGATGCTAGCAACAGAAAGTGGATATGGCAAGAACAGTGCCAGACATTCAAACAATTCAAAACTTGAAAACAGACGAAAATAGAAGGCAACAGAGGACAAGTAAACGGATTCAGAAGGGTTATGAAAGATTGAGCTTAATAAAAGAGTTTATGAACCTACCAAGATAAGTGAACGCCGATATGAAGATCGCCAAAGTCAAATTGATGATTGGAAATCAAGAACCCACCAGAAAATGTGAATAGAGTGGATGCAAAGCTCTTTAAGTTTATGAAATTAATGAAACCAGAAACCTCGGCTATGATCTCGAATAGCTTGGAAAGCATGAAGCTTGATACTTGACAGAAGTAGACAGTAGAGTCCAAGAAACTTTGAGGTCGGCGAGTTTGATCTTGGACAGAGGGGCACAGATGAACGAACAGTGTAGGTTCCATCACCTCAGAATGCCGAGGTAATAGAACCTAGGGGGCAGTTGTGGGGATATATTTTCTGAGTACCAACACATGGTAAGGTGACGCCGACGTGTCAGCCGAGGTGCCATGTGTCCTGGTCGTGATGCCGAGGTGATCTCGGTTAGGCTGAGGTTATCTCCGAAGATATCGGAATCCGAGATAAGTGGATAAGGGACAAGAGTCCTAGAATGAAGAGGGAACTCAACCTGGATATGGACAAGAGTCCTAGATTGGGAGAAGACTTCAGTTTGGGTAAAGATAAGACTCTTAGAGAGTTTATCCTGATCCCACTGGGAGTCCCAGATTAGCAGTAATCCTGAGTCCATTGGAGTTAGGCTCTCATTGGGACTGGGATTGAGTTGGCTATAAATAAGAGGCACCCCCATGGGTCTAAGGTATGCTTTTGATCCTCAAGCTTGTGAGTTTAGCACTTGATTTATCTTTGAGAGATATACTGACTTGATCATCGGAGTGCCCCCGGGTGGACGAACCACCGCAGGATTCTTATATTTACTACAGTCACCCATGTGCCATCTATTCCCAAGGTTTCCGGTTGATTACTAAGCGCAAAGGTGGTGGTGAAATCACTCACACAATAAATATAAACCCTCACAAAAAGAAAAATGTGATTATAATTTCTCCTTCTTAACTTTTTCTTTTGTTTACTGTTTTAATATTGTAGTTAATCAAAAATTAGTTCAATGGTCTTTTTTTAATGTAAAATCTTTTTATTTACTATTTTAATTTTATTTTTGATTTTTTAATATGATTAAAGTTAGATAAATATAGACCCTCACAAAAAGAAAAAAATGTGATTATAATTAGTTGAATGATTCTTTTTTTTAATGTGATTGTAGTTAGTTTAATAGTTAAAAAAATGTGATTAACTAATTTTTAATGGTATTTAATTTTTTTATTTACTATTTTAATTTTATTTTTAATTTTTTAATATGATTAAAGTTAGATAAATATAAACCCTCACAAAAAGGAAAATGTGATTATAATTAGTTGAATGATTCTTTTTTTTAATATGATTGTAGTTAGTTTAATAGTTAAAAAAAATGTGGTTAACTAATTTTTAATATTATTTAATCTTTTTATTTACTATTTTAATTTTATTTTTAATTTTTTAATATGATTAAAGTTAGATAAATATAAACCCTCACAAAAAGAAAAATGTTGCATTATAGACAATCTCTATTTTAATTTTGTTTATGCTAGACAATCTCTGTTGAATTTATTTTAACTGATTGTGTTTTTTTACACTATATTTCGATCACATGATGAGAAAAGAAATTTGTTTGCGTTGTGACAATCTCTGTGTTTTTACAGGATGGAACGTGATTCAGTTAAAGCTAAAATCAATTGACTATGTCGAAAAAGAAAATTACTCATTTCACGCCAGACTGATCATGATGATCCCATATTCAAGGATAAATTGAAACAACTTCAAAAAGAAGCACGTCGATTAAGAGTATGTGTTCTACGTGACAAACAATTGCATTATAGAACGAATGTTCGAAATGCCACAAGTAAGCTCTAAAGTATTATCATTTTCATATATATTAATTGAAACATTAGTTTTATACTCAATATATATATATATATATTGCTGCAATTTAAAATACAGGAGTTCTTATGCCTTCCACATCAGAGGGTGTTCACTTCCACCAAAATGTTTCAAGAGTCACTACATTGACAAACAATACTAATGTTCTAAATGGTAAGAACCTCGAGTAATAATATTTTCTAATTATTATTCGTTTATATTATAACTTGCAAATACTAATATTTGCTATTTTCATAATGAATGCTAATAGTTATATTGTTTATATTTTTCATGAAAATTATATGATGCAATAGTCATGCCTCCCATATCTGAGGAAGAAGGTGTGAAATATTATTTATATTAATTTTACAATTATGATTTATTTTACAATATTCTTATAACTTCAAAAAAGTAATGATTTTATACTAATTGTTTTATTCATGTAAATCCAAATAAAGGAATTGTTATGTTCCCAATATCTGAGGGTGTTTAGATACATGAGGATGTTTCAGAAGTCACAAGGGTGCTGAATAATAATATTGTCCTACAACAAGGTAAACACTAACATATATATAGATTTTGTTACTATTTTTAAAATTATAATTCATGATACTTATATTGTTTATTTTTTCATCCAATTAGATGACGGGATAGTCATGTCTCAAAATTTAGAGGGCATTCAGTTGCATAGAGATTTATTACAGGAAACTATAATAGCGAACAACAATATTGTCACAGAAGAAGAAGGTAATAATTATTATTTGTATTAATTTTATAATTATGATTTACTTGACAATATTATCATAACTTCAAATAATAAAAGATTTGACACTAAATATTTTATTCATGCAAATTCAAATAAAGGAATTGTTGTGTTCCCGATATCTGAGGAAGTTCGCATACATGAAGATGTTTCGAAAGTTAAAAGGGTGGTGAATAATAATATTGTCCTACCAGAAGGTAAACCCTAATATATATATATATATATATATATCTATACTATATATGTTTATAGATATTAATATTTTTAATTATAATTTTTAAAATTATAATTGACAATAATTGATATTCACGAACCTTTAAATTAAATATTAATTTTTAAGTCAATCATTTCTCAATTAAATTTTAGATGATGAAATAGTCATGCCCCTCATAGCTGAGGACATTCAGTTGCATGGAGATGTCTCAGAAGTCACTTTGACAACAAATGTTAATATTCTTCCACAACAAGGTAAGAATAAACTATTATGTTATTCATGACTCATAATTTATACTTATCTCATTACTATTCTCATTGTATTATTTCACATAAGTTTATTTTGGGATATTTAATTATTTTTCAATGATTTTTTACGATGAAATAGTCATAAATCCCATAACCGAGAGCATTAAATTGCATACAAATAATAACATTGTTCCACGACAGGGTAAGAATTATTTTGTAATAATTTTGTTTAAAAAATTAATGACAACTCTTACAATTTAAATATACATTGTCTCAAAAGTATCTATATATATTTATGTTAGGTATGCCTTTCATACCTTATCATAAAATTTCATAACTTAAACCCAAAATGTCATAACTTTTTCACTACAAAAATCATAACTTTATTACACTAAAAAATGTCATAACAAAATCTCAAAAATGTCATAACAAAATCTCGAAGTGTCATAACAAAAATCACAAAATGTCATATTATTCCTAATTTTAGGGTGCACATCATAAATTCGCTATTTATAACTTTATTACAAAATGTCATAACACATATTACAAACAATCATAACGTTCATTAGTAAAAAATCATAACTTTTTTACAATGTGCATCATTTAAAAGGGTGCACATTGTAAATTTTTCCTACATATAATACTAATTATTTACGATGTGCATCATACAGATGTTGCAATCGTTGCACGTCACAGAAAACGACGCGTACTGAGTAGATGGAAATTTAGTGACAGAACATTCACATGTCCGCGATGTGACGCCATCATGTGGTTAGATGAGAGAACAAAGGATAGTTCTAAAACCAATCCCAAATTCAGATTATGTTGTCAAGCTGGGGAGGTCCTTTTACCTTTATTGCCACACGCTCCTGACTTCTTAGATACACAATTGAGGAATGCAAGTTTCATGGAAAAAATTAGAATGTATAATTCAATGTTGTCTTTCACATCAATGGATGGAAAAGTAGATCATTCAATTTCAGATGGAAGAGGTCCATATGCATTTCGGATTAGCGGGGAAAATTATCATAGAATAGGGTCACTGTTACCAACTCCTGGTCAGAAACCTAAGTTTGCCCAACTATATATATATGATACAGAGCATGAATTGCAAAATCGTCTTGATGTGATAGGCCAAACCAGTACAAATATTTTGGGCATTGATTTGTCAATATTGGAAGGTCTACAAGAAATGTTAAATGCAGTTAATCCTTATGTGAAAATATTTCGAAGTACTGGAGATTTGTTGCGGGATCGTAATGTATTGAATCTACATGTGCGTATTTTAAAGTCCAGGGGTGAACGACAATATATCAGGCCAACTGCAAATGAAGTTGCGGCGATAATCATTGGTGATGATGCTAGAACTGAAACACATTGCGATATCATTGTTTAGAAAAATGATGGTATATTAAAAAGAATCAGTGAAATACATCCATCATATGTACCATTACTGTTTCCATATGGTACAGATGGATGGAGGTGCGGCATCTCTTTTAATACATTCTCAAGCAGATCTCGAAACAATGTGTCAATTAGAGAATTTTATGCGTTTAGACTCCAACATAGAGAATTTGAAGGTAAAACACTTTTAAGAGGAGGGCGTTTGTTTCAACAATTTGTCGTTGACTGTTATGCTGCTATTGAGCAAACTAGATTGAATTACATCAAGACCCATCAAGCTGAGTTGCGTGCAGACCTATATCAAGGAATAGAAGATGTTGTAGTTGCTGGAGATGTAGATGCGTCAGCAGTAGGGAGAAGATTTGTGTTGCCTTCGTCATTCTCTGGGGGGCCACGTAGTATGATCCAACGTTATCAAGATGCTATGGCAATTTGCAGAACTATTGGAGCTCCTGATTTGTTTATCACGTTCACATGCAATTCTATATGGCCAGAAATAAAAGTTGATCTTCCAAGACTACCGAATCAACGTGCAGAAGATAGACCTGATATCGTTACTAGAGTTTTTCGGATTAAGTTTAAACAATTACTAACCGACTTGAAGAAAAATAAAATATTTGGAGAAGTACTTTCAGGTATTATTATTCTAACACCTGTGCATTTATGATATAACAAATACTCTTAAATGTCTAATGTATCAATAATTATTTTTATGAACAGTTATTTACGTCATCGAGTTTCAAAAACGGGGATTGCCGCATTCTCACATTACAATCACACTGGCATCGGAGAATAAGCCAATCACACCTGAACAAATTGATGAGTTTATATGTGCTGAATTGCCTGACAAAAATGCAGACCCATTGGCATATGAGACTGTCGTCAAATGCATGATACATGGACCTTGTGGTGCTACTAATCCCAATGCTCCATGCATGGTAGATGGAAAGTGTACAAAACATTATCCGAAGAAATTTTGTAATGAAACAACAATTGATGATAGTGGATTTGCATCATACAGGCGCAGATGTAATGAGGGCAACACAATAAACATAAATGGATTTATAGTTGATAACAGATGGGTCATTCCATATAATCGTGATCTTTTGGTGCGATATGATTGCCACATTAATATTGAACGATGTGCGCACCCAAAGTTGATGAAATATTTGTACAAATATGTCAACAAAGGGCCTGATCGTGCGACAACTGTGATTGAGGATAATGTTATTCATCCAAACAATAATGGGCAACAACATTACAAACAAGTTGATGAGATCAAACAGTATTTGGATGCTCGATACGTGTCTGCGATTGAAGCGTGTTGGAGGATATTTGAGTTTGAAATTCAGAAACAAACTCCTTCTGTTGAGCGCTTACAATATCATCTTCCAGGTCAACAATTTGTTATATTTAATGACAATGATCATCTATACGAAGTTATTGACCAACAACGTGTTCATGACACAATGTTGACCAAATGGTTTGAAGCAAATAGAACCCACCAATCTGCAAAGGAGTTGACTTATGTTGAATTTCCAACAAAATGGGTATGGAAAAGAGAGAAAAAAGAATGGGATGTCTGAAAATCACATAAATGTATTGGTAGATTGCCATATGCACATCCAACATCGGGTGAGAGATATTATTTGAGAATGTTATTGAATAAGGTTCGTGGTGCAGAAAGTTTTGAGCATATCAGAACTGTAAATGGGGTTGTGCATACAACATTTAAATCTGCATATATTGCCCTTGGTCTACTCGATGATGATAATGAATGGCACGAGGCATTGGCAGAAGCATCAAATTGGGCATCAGCAACAAAACTTCGACATATGTATTGCACAATGCTCATGTTTTCTGATATAACCAATCCAAATAATTATGGGAACGCTATTGGAAAAGTTTCACCGATGATATACAACATAGAATCAAGAGATATGAGAGATAGTGATCTACATCTTGACGATGAAGACTTAAAAAATTTAGGACTTCTAAATTGAGCATATATTAAATAGAAATGGAAGATCTCTCAAAGATTTCCTCCCATGCCATTGCCATCTTCGCAAGGTGCTCAATTTGTGACAAATAGGCTCATCGAGAAGAGATGGAGTACGATAGTGTTTCGAAAAACAATTGTTCAATGAATTACATTCGTTTAAATAGTGAGCAATTGGAAGTTTATGACACCATAATGAATGCATACAATTGTAAAGGGGTTTGTTTTTCCTTTATGGAAGTGGGGAACAGAAAAACATATCTGTGGAAAACATTGATAGCAAAGTTTAGGTCGAAAAAAAATTGTCCTTTCAGGTTGCATCATCCGCAATTGCGGCTTTATGTTACCAGAGGTAGAATGCCAAGATTCACGCTTTTAAAATTCCAATTAATTTGGATGAATTCTCGTTGTAGTATTAATCAACAAACCGAATCGCAAAATTAATTCAAAAGGCATCATTGATCATATGGGATGAAGCTCCAATGCACCATCGTTTTGGATTTGAGGCGCTTGATCGTACTTTCAGAGATATACTAAAGGGTGTAATTTTGTTCAACCGATTGTGTATTTGGTGGAAAACTATTCATACTTGGTGGTGACTTCGACAAATTTTACCAGAGTACCAAAAGGTAGGCGGAAGCCACAATTGCAAAGATCGTTGAAGGAATCGACTATTTGGAATCATTGTCGTGTGTTACATTTGAGGACCAATATGCGTATATAGCCCATGATACTTCTATTCAAATGCGCCAACAACTGTGGATTTTGCTAATCGGATATTGATGATTGGTGATGGAAAAATACCGAATTTCTTTCATCAAGGCGGAGACTAATTGGATTGAAATTCCGCACGCTTGATTAGAAATGGATCACATGCTCTACATGATTTGATCCATGCAATCTATCGAAATTAAGTACTAGATACAAGGATGCTTCTTACTTGAAAGAACGTGGCATCTTTGCACCAAAAAATGCTGATATTGATGAATTAAATGTTATAATGCTATCAATGTTGCCTGGAGAATCTCGAAAATACCTAAGTGCAGATACGATATGTCCAGCTGAGGATGAGAACATTGACGAAGGCATGCATCCACCAGAGTTATTGCATTCATTAAATTTTCCAGGAATTCCAAGTCATTGCCTTGAACTCAAAAAGGGAGCACCTGTAGTGCTACTGAGAAATCTCAATCAATCTCAAGGTCTATGTAATGGCACCCGTCTTATTGTTGAGAGAATGGGAGATCAAGTGATTGAGGCATGAGTGATTACGGGTTCGAATATTGGGGAAGGAGTCTTCATTCCACGTATCATTTTATCACCATCTACCACATTCACCTGTCCCGATTAAAAGAAGACAATTTCCCATAAAATTAGCATTTGCAATGACCATAAACAAAAGTCAAGGTCAGACTTTAAAAAAAGTTGGTGTATACCTTCCTAATCCAGTATTCTCCCATGGTCAGTTATATGTTGCCTTATCGCGTGTTACCACACCATCAGGCTTGAAGATATTGATTGTTAATAAGGTTGACCAACCGTCAAATTACACAAAAAATGTTGTATATCGTGATGTTCTTGATGACATTTGAAGATTGAAATAAAATGTCTTTTCAAAATTTGAATGACTATGTTTTTTTTATTCTTTAATTATACAATACTTACTACTCTAAATTCTAAATCTTATCCAAAATATTACATTTAGTACACAAAAAATTGGATGATCTAATCTTTTTTTTTTCATTTTCATTTAATAAAAATAATTAAAAAACTTACCCTTACAAAATATGTTTGTATAATATTTTTTGTACAATAATTCATTACTTATTTTTTCTATTTTATCATAATGTAAACTTAACAATTTTTATTTTTTTTATTAAAAATTCTTAATATTTTCATTTTCAAATTTCTTAAGATCTATAGATACATTGTATAAAAATTATAAATTCATATATTGCTCATATGCATCTACATTGTCAATAGGTGATAGAATTATCAAATATCCCTATTTTGCTGATTTACATCCATATGCAAGTAAGTGGAGCGTTAAAGCAAAGTTAGTCAGGTTGTTATCTGTGACTAATCGTCCTGGGGGAAATATGACATTCAGAATGATTTTTGTTGATGGACAGGTATTTACAACTCTTATCATGAGATAATTGTTAAATATTTTGTTTTATATTATGTTAAAAGTGTGTACTTATTAACTTTTTTGAAAGGGTGATGCCATGGAAGGAATCAGATGCTCAAGAATATGATTACTTCAAAGAACATTTAATTGAGGGAAAATATATTGTTTTAGAGGAGTTCATATTACATTGGCTGATGAGAAATTCAAGTTGGTGCCATATTATTATAAGATGTCTTTTACTAATGATACAACAATTGTGGACATATTTGATCATGATACTAATATACCATTTCAAAGGGTATTTCCTTAAAAATTATCAGACATTGGCCAATTTCTTCATCAAGATGTTCAATTAATAGGTACATTAATTTTACTAAATGATACTTATCTAGATTATATACTTACATAGTTTATTACCAATACAAAAAATTTGTGACTATCAAAACAATAAACATGCAAATGCTAAAATATGCAGATATGATTGGCTTGGTTGTTAGTGTAACTGAATGTCAAGGTATTGCAAATCGTGATAATTACAAGAGAGAGATTCTACTACTTGATACAAGGTATGATACTATAACATATTTCTGTGTCTTTATCAAATTTGAAATACTCTACGAATTATATTATTTTTTCTAATCTCAACTTTTTTTTTTAATTGTAAAAACAGTTTCACATTGGTAAGACTAACTCTATGGGATGTGTTTGCAACAACTGATGGCATGCAACTATATGATACTCTAGAGAATGATAATATTTTGTTTGCCACTGGATTAACAGTTAAAGATTATCATGGTAGGATTACTTTTTATTCACTTTTATAATATCTATATACATATACAAATATTGATATTAATAAATTATCTTTTCTCAACTTCTAGGTCCATGTCTTGCTACATGCAAATACAGCAAGTTATATATCAATCATTCATTCTGTTATACAAATCATATTCGAGTGTGGTATGTTATGATTGTATAATATTAATCAATTATATATGACAATATAATTCTCACAATTATATATATATTGACATGTTTATCTAGGCTTGCTATGAATCCTATACCACAAAAGTTGGTATCTTGGAATCGAAAAAATGGATTCTCAATTTCACAGACATAAATAATAGCAAATGCCAAAAGAATTCGAATACGTGATTTTGCACCCATGCCAAAGGTAATAATTGTTATCATCCCAATTAATGAAAATTAAACGATATGTATATAATTTGTTTATAGAGAGATTAATTTATGTTTTTTCAAATATTTTGTAGGTCTCATATTTTCGAATACTTGGGTACATCAAACAAATTGATGTTGACAACCTTTGGATTGATTTGTGCAAAAGTTGCTATCAAAAAGTTGAATATCATTATGGGCACATTGTTTGGCGTCACTGGCTACATGATGATATTGATATTATAACAAGGTAATTTTCTTTAGGTAAATAATTACTATGTACAATAATAATTCAAACTTAATAAGTGTTTTAATTTTTTATTAGGTACAATATTTCCTTTTAACAAGCGTCCTTTTTTTTTTTGGTTGATAAGATACCATGTTAACCTTGTGGTCAAAGACAGTACTGGTTCAATAAATCTTACTGTTCAAGATAAACCCAGTAGTTTATTTTATGATATCAACCATCATATTTGAAGAATATGAGATCAAAGGTAGGAAATTATAAAATTTATTATAAATAACTTATTCTTACTTTTTCAAACACAAACTTATAATTCCAAAATTTTATAGGATAATGGCGTTAAAATGATTAAAGATTATATTGCGTCATGCCAAAACCGTGCCTATGCATTTATCATACCTGTACCAACGATGCCACGTCAACTAGATTGTGCACCGTGCGTCACCTTTGTTTTAAATATAGATTGGTTTGAAGAATGTCTATATCTTTCAAAAACTAAAAAAAAAAAATGTAAGTATAACTTTTTTACTTTACAACATTTTATAAATACATAATATATGTATTGTTCATTAATTATGATACTAACTATCATGTTGACAATGCAGGAATACTGACGGAAGGCCCACAACAAGTTAGATTTTAGTTATTTTTTGTTTTACTTATTCAGTGAATTTCGAACAAATGTAATAAATTCTTATTTTTATTACTTTAATTATGCAATGTCAATATTTTCTTTTAAAATTACATATATTTTATGCTAACAATTTAAAAATATGTTTAACATAATTATGAATGGTTTTTTTTTATTTAAATTTAATCCCGTGCATAGCACGAGTGATATGCTAGTTAAGTGTTTATTGTAATCAATAGTGTAATTATTACAATCTTTGAACCAATCACCAATCACCAATATGCACGGGATAATTATAGATATTTATATTTGTTTTCATTTTTTTTAATATATAAATTAAATACATGGGGTTTGACCGAGGAGTTTGAAAGAATTTAATAAGTGTTTATTTATTTATTTAAGAGGCATTTACACAATAATTACATAATATATAAATTAAATACATGGGGTTTGATCGAGAAATTTGAAAGAATTTAATAAGTGTTTATTTATTTATTTAAGAGGCATTTACACAATAATTACATGGGTCTCTTGGGAATGCAAAAAGTAAGGAAATTAGGATTTCATTCATTGCGTTATTCATTTAATAAGTGTAATTATTATAAATTAAGTGTTTATTGTAATCAATAGTGTAATTATTACAATCTTTGAATTTATTGTAATCAATAGTGTAATTATTACAATCTTTGAATCAATCACCAATCACCAAGTCAATTTTTTTTTAAAAAAAATATTAAAAAATCAGGAAATTAGGATTGACATGTTGGAGCTTCCACAAGCCTTGGGTTTTAAAAGACCCTTTTCCTTAATATATAGATATATATATATATATATATATACTAGCCTATCATCCGTGCTATGCACGGGATAATCATAGATATTTATATTTGTTTTAGATTTTTTTTAATATATAAATTATGTTTTTAAAAATTTTTTACAAAAATAATTTAATAATCTTATCACTAACCATATTGTATGGGAGAAGTTGAAAAAGGTACTGCAGTAATTATACACAGATTGTATCTATAATTATTCGTATGAGGGGATTTTAAATACTGATCAGGAGATTTTGACCAAATCAATAAATGCTGAGTTTTTTTTTTTAATAAAAAATTTAGAAAACTCAGATTGGGATATTGAAACTCCCACAGACTTTTGGGGTTAAAAACCCCATTTTGCTTAATATATAGTATAAATAAAAATTCCAAACTGTCACTGAAACAATTAGTGACATTTTTAAAAAAAACACAGTGAGTTAAACACAGTGAGTTAAAAAAATCAATTACAATTTTTTTTTCAAAATATAATCTAACCATTATTAATAATTGGTACTTTAAAAATCAAATCCAAAAAAAATCAAATCAAATCACAAATATTTTTATGCTATCTAACTACAATCATATTTTTTTCATAAATAATTGTAAAGAAAAACCATTAAAACAGTAAATAAAAGATTAAATCACATTAAAAAAAAAGAACCATTGAACAAACTACAATTACATCACATTTTCTCATAATAAAAATAAATAAATAAATTAAAAAAAGAACCATTAACTAACTACAATCACATTAAAAAAAAAAAAAAATCATTAAACTAACTACAATCACATTTTTTTTCTTTGTGAGTGTTTATATTTATCTAGTTTCAATCATATTAAAAATTAAATTAAAATAGTAAATAAAAAGATTAAATAACATTAAAAAAAAACACCATTGAACTAACTATAACAATCATATTAAAAAAAAGAGACATTGAACAAACTTCAATCACATCACATTTTTCACATAATAAAATAAATAAATGAAAAAAAAGAACTATTAAACTAACTACAATCACATTAAAAAAAAAAAAAAGAATCTTCAACTAATTATAATTACATTTTTCTCTTTGTGAGAGTTTATATTTATCTAATTTCAATCATATTAAAAATCAAAAATAAAATTAAAATAGTAAATAAAAAGATTAAATAATATTAAAAAAAATCATTGAACTAACTACAACAATCATATTAGAAAAAGAGCCATTGAACAAATTACAATCACATCACATTTTTCACATAATAAAATAAAGAAATGAAAAAAAAAGAACTATTAAACTAAACTACAATCGCATCACATTTTTCACATAATAAAATAAATAAATGAAAAAAAAGAATTATTAAACTAACTACAATCACATTTTAAAAAAAAAAGAATCATTCAACTAATTATAATCAAAAAATTATAATAATTATAATTACATTTTTCTCTTTGTGAGAGTTTATATTTATCTAACTTCAATCATATTAAAAAATCAAAAATCAAAAATAAAATTAAAATAGTAAATAAAAAGATTCAATAACATTAAAAAAAACATTGAACTAACTACAACAATCATATTTAAAAAAAAAAAAAAAAAAAAAAAAAAAAAAAAAAAAGAGCAATTGAAAAAAAAGAACTATTAAACTAAACTACAATCACATCACATTTTTCACATAATAAAATAAGTAAATGAAAAAAAAAAAAAAGAACTATTAAACTAACTATAATCACATTAAAAAAAAAAAAATCATTCAACTAATTATAATTTGATTTTTTAACTAACTTCAATCACAAATACGCTATCTAACTACAATATTAAAACAGTAAATAAAAGGAAAAGTCAAGAAGGAGAAAACAAAAAGAAGACTTACTGTTTGCATACGTGATCACTGAAGTTGAAAGTGTAGAAGTGAGAAGTCAAGAAGGAGAAAATAAAAAGGAGACTCACTGTTTGCAATAAGTATGTGAAAAGTTAAAAAAAGTGTATATATTGAAGAAGTTAAAAAGACTTTGAAGAATTTAATAAGCGCTAAGTTTTTTTTTTTTCAAAAAAAATCAAAAAAATTAAGAAATTAAGGTTCAGATATTGGAACTCCCACAAAATTTGTGGGTTAGAGATAGATATAAATAAATAGATAGATATAGATATAGATATTTATATTTATTTTAAATTTTTTTTAATATACAAATTATTTGTTTTGGAAAAGGTACTGCAGTAATGATGAGAGAAGTCAAAAAGTCTTGTGGGTTGAGAGAAGTTAATAAATGCTGAGGTTATTTTTTTTTTTAAATCAAAAAATTAGAAAATTAGGATTGGCATATTGAAACTTCCACAGGCCTTGGGGTTAAAAACTCCCTTTTGCTTAATATATAGTATAGATTGTAAATATATTAAGAAAAATAGGGTTTCTAAACCCCCAAGCCTTATGAGAGCTCCAATCTCTCAATCTTAATTTTATAAATTTTTTATTGAAAAAAAAAAAAAAAAACCTCAGCATTTATTGATTTTATCAAAATCTTTTGATCAACATTTATTAACTTTTTCCAATCCACATGCCTGCATTTATTGATTTGGTCAAAATCCCTCATTAGCATTTAAAATCCCCATCATACAAATAATTATAGATACAGCCTGTGCATAGTTACTGCAATAGCCTTTTAATTTCTTCTATACACTGTGGTTAGTGATAAGATTATTAAATTATTTTTATAAAAAAATCTTAAAAAACATAATTTATATATTAAAAAAATTAAAACAAATATAAATATATATAATTATCCCGTGCATAGCAAGAGTGATAGGCTAGTCTATCTATCTATACTATATATTAAGCAAAAGGGGGTTTTAACTCACAGGCCTTGTGAAAACTCCAATATCCTAATCCTAATTTTCTAATTTTTTGATTTAACAAAAAAAAAAAAAAAAAACCTCAGCATTTATTGTTTCTCCCAACCTAACCTCAACATTTATTAACTTCTCCCAACCCACAATCCCTTTTGACTTCTCTCATAATTACTGCAGCACCCGTTTCAATTTCTCTCATACACTATGGTTACATACAAAAATAAAGAAGATAAGAATTTAGCTATAGATCTCAAAAAAATATAACGTCTAAATTTGAATTATGATTTAGTAACTGTAGACAGGCCCGCAGGAGACCTCGCTATAGCTCGGACTCGATTTGTGTCACGGTTCTTAATCTTGAACCAAAGAGTCCAAATCCGGCAAATCGTTTTGAGAAAATAGATTTTTTTTTTAAAGAAGTGTCAAACATGGACTGCTTTGCCAGATACAGAGTCGCCACCTAAATATTTTATTTTTGGAAAATTTAGGAAATCCTGACTCGTTTGCCTAAGGCCACGTGTCCGTCATCACCAAAGTTACCTCGGCTCGGGAACTTGGGTACGATTGGGGAAGGTCACTTCGTGAGCACCCCCGCTCGCCCAATCAAAGATCGGTCTCTACTAACCATGATATCTATTTTTGAAAACATTGTGTGTTCTTATTCTGGTTATTAGCCTAGGTTACTATGTGATGCGCACAGCATACAAGTATAGACTGAGTCGTCTGAATTGGAACAAAACACTTCATGTTTGTTTGTGAAAATGGTTTGCTACTCGCAAGTAGGCTTAAAATGCGGATTTTACCACCCTCGGGTGGGCTTAGAAAACATGATTTTGCCACTGTCTAGTGGGCTTAAAACAAACATTTGATGAATTGTTCCAATCCAAATAACCCAACCTCCACCCACAGGCATCCAAGGCAGTTATATCACATAAGCAGTTAGCCTCATGGTAAGCATGCTATTCATGGCAGTCACTCACACGCATGCAAGGATGCTAAAGCATAAAACTCACCAAGTACTCCAAGCCAAAACAGAAGCTAATTAGAATCCATGCATGATCCTAAGTATACAGAAATGCTTAATGCAACACATGCAAAGATGCAAACTATAGCAGGCTCGGCTATTCTAAACATAGCATATGGAATGCTACAGCCAACATGTATTCAACTTGGAATTGAAATACGAATGTAGTTTGTATGATGCGCCGAGCCCGGTGCATGCAAGACAGATGAATGAATGCAAACATGCTATCATATTGCATGCTAATGGAAACATGCCCTAATCTAACCATCATAAGCTGGTAAATAAAAGGGAAGAAAGACGTGGGGTTGGAAGACATACATCACACTCACGCACACTTATTATAATTATGCCCTCGCGCAGAGGGTCCGAAAGAATAATATCTGATCGAATAGTATAGTCCAAATAAATAATACAGTCAAATATGTACAAAAATCCTAATTAATTACCAAATTAACTAAGAAAACAATAATCGGCATGCAAGCCGTGGACGCTTGACTCTTTTTTCGATGATGAATGATGCATATCCGAAGGTTGCCTTTGCGGAAATCCACCGTGATGCTCCAATTAGCCTCGCTTTGTAATAATTTTTGGAAAGCGCCAAGCCCCTAAGATGGCCGATTCTTGATTTGTCGCAACAGAGAGCGAAAGGGCATGGCAATGTATTTTCACAATGTATGCATGCCTTGATCCTCGTGCCACCAATCACGCATCTCGATGCATGATGGCCGAGGAGTCGAATTGCACAACTCGATATGAAATGAATGCACATGTAAACATAACAATACCTAAACCCCATCATGGATAATCCGGAGTGCAGGTGACTGGGGAATTGAGACACGTTCAACACTCGAGTATGAACGTACTGCTTCGTGTTTCAAGCTAACTCCTATCCCAAACACAATGCAATATGCATGACATGCATGAAATGCAACTAAGATACAACCTAACATGCAACATGCTATGAAATGGCATACACGATGCACGAGATAACATGGCATATACAATGCGCTAACAAACAACCTAGCATACACAACGCTATGGAATGAAATGGCATACACAATGCGATAATGGACTTACACTAACACAAGTGGACCTCAGCCACACTCACATAAGAGGCCATTAGATGAAAATGAGACAACTCGAGATGCGTGCACGCGTGCACGCAAACCGAGGACCGACCCTAAGGCACGAAATGCCACTCTAACAAGACATGGCAAAACATGGAATATGGCATACTAGCATGAAAAATTTCAGCCGCAAAAAGTGATGCAAAACAGCCCCGAAACATGAAAGCATGGCACCCGAAGCATGGAATGAGACCCGAAACATGAAATTAGGCGCATGGAATGACCTATGGCTATGCAACGCATGCATTATTTGAACATGAAGTGTGAAGACAGAATAAAGGCAGCCCCAAAAAAAGCATATTTATAGTTTTAAGGAAGGCCAAACAGTGAACACAAATGGGGCTAAGCTAGCATGTAAAAATGGCCCCGAAAGCGAGATAATGAAGCAAGTAGCATCTTCTGACCTCAAAAAGAGAAGGGCCATTCTAAAATGTTGAAGAGGGGCCCAAAATATGGTATTTTACAGTTTACAATAAGCCACAAAAACAAACACAAGTATGGCTAAGCTCCCATGCAAGAAATGGGCCAAAAGGGAGGCAAAGAAGGAAGTGATGGCTGCCGGCCCCAAACAGATGAGGGCCCTTCAACAATGTTGAAGAGGGGCCCAAAATATGACCTTTTACAGCTTATGATCAAACCCAAAACAGTGCACAAATAAGCTTAAAATATTATGCAAAAATAGGCCTAAAAGGAGGTTTAAACACAAAGAGAAAAAAGGAAGCCTCAAACAGAAAAAGACCCTTGACCAAACATTAAGAGGGGGTCAAAATAAGGCTATTTACAGTTCATACCAGAGCCCATAAATACAAGCACAAGGACCTAACAAAACATGCAAAAATAAGGCCAAAAGAGGGATAAAGAGGCAAGTGACAGATGAAAGCCTCAAACAGTGAAGATCCCTTCAACAAAGTTTAATAAGGGCTCAAAACAAGCCACTTTACAGTTTGGATGAGAGCCCAGAAATGCTTAAAAACAGAGCTAACATATCATGCAAGAATAGGCCCTAAAAGAGAGGTAAAGAACAAAGGGGGAGAAGAAGACTTCAAACAGCAAAATTTTTTTAATGAAACATGAAGATGACCTCAAAATATGATCTTTTTCAGTTTGGATCGAAGTCTAAAAATACTTTCAAGTAAAGCTAAACAATCATGCAAAAAAGTGCAAGTTTAAGGGAAATAGGAACTCACCCTTGAAGAACAACTTTCCAGCAGCTTTTAGTCCGAAAATCAGAGCTTTCAACCTCTTCAAATGTCCTCCAAAGTACTGAAATGAGTAATGGAGGTGATAGGCTAGGGGTTGTACTGCAAATGGTGCAAGAAAATGGATGTTTGAACTTGAAAATGGAGAGTTATGGAGGAGGAGGAGGGTTATGAGCCTAAGCCAAAAGTGTCTAACCCTTAAAAATGGAGCTCAAGGGTGTATTATATAGATGGACTCATCTTTGAAACCCAAAAAAAGGGGGGGAAAAAGAGGGGGGGGAAAAAAACCAATTTAAATGGAGTAAAACAAGGGGGGAAATTTCGGAAGTGGCGTTTTGACCACAAAGTTGGTCTCTCGGGCCACAGTGTTCCTCAAAAGGGAGGAAATAAGGTGTGCGCCAAAAATCGGAGCAAACGGAGGTGGTTAAGCGATCCCGAACCGAGACACACGGCCGACGGCTCCAAAAACCGAAAACTGGGCTCCAAACGGGAAAAATAGCCTACGACCACAAAGTTGGTCTCCCAGGCCACATTGTACCTCAAAAGGGAGGAAACAAGGTGTGCGCCAAAAACCGGAGCAAACAGAGGTGGTTAAGCGGTCCCGAACCGAGACACACGGCCGACGGCTCCAAAAACTGAAAACTGGGCTTCAAACGGGAAAAATGACCTACAACCACAAAACGTAGCCTACGGCCACTGAGAGATGGTCTACGAGACCTCTCCCTCCCTTCGGGAAAAGAAAACAGAGAAAACGGAGTCTAATTCGCAAACCGAGGCAAGACACGAAAGAGCCCGGAAGTCCGGAGGCAAGGCTCGCAGCCGAGACTCTGAAACTTCTGAACGGGCACAATATGCAATATCACCGAGCGCTCAATCGGTGACGTCTGAGTCTTAAAGTCGGTCAAAAATGGGGTGTCTACAGTAACATAATTATGTATTTTTTTATATATATCTATCAAAATTTTAAATCACTTAATGGGACAAATTAATCAAGTTTCTAAAATTATTAATTTTTTAATTTACAAAATAAATTAAAAAATATTAATTGATTTATTTATTTAATAACAAAAATATTTCATAATCTCTCCCTCCTAATCTCTCTCACCAATTTCAAAAAAAAAATAAAAAACTTGCATTCGTTTTCTCTTCCAAAAAAAATCAGATAATATTTTTTATTAGAGTCATGCTAGGTTTCATGAAAATTTTCATGAAAACCATCTGCACCGTTAGATCAGGTATGTGTCTCATGATCCAACGGTGTAGATGATTTTCATGATGGTTTTCATGAAACCTAGCATTTTCCTTTTTATTAAAGTTGTAGATATCTATCTATATCTTATATATTATATTATAACATTAAAAAAAAAAAAAAAAACTAAAAAAAAATCTTTAAAGCTTATCTAATAATTATAATAATTTTTTTTTTAATATATAAAGTTCCGTGCATAGCACGGGTTACCACTATCTATATCTATATCTATACTATATATTAAGCAAAAGGGAGTTTTTAAACCCCAAGGCCTGTGAGAACTCCAATATACCAATCCTAATTTTCTGATTTTTTGATTTTTTTTTTTTAAAAAAAACAAACCTCCATCCATCATTTAATTTGAGCCTTTCTGAAAACCTAAACCCTATTTTGAAAATCTAAATCCTACTAACTTCGATATTCAAATCTTAATTTTTAATTTTTTTTCCAAATAAAAAAAAATGCTCCACTCATCATTTAATTTGAGTCTTTTCAAAAATCTAAACCCTACTTTGAAAATCCCTCTCCTATATATATCTCCCTCTTGCCTCACTATCTTCTATCCTATTACAAGCATCACTACTGCTACTATCTCTTCTGTTTCAAATTCAATCTCCATAGAGAAACACTCTCTCTCCCTCTCTTTCTCTAATCTACAATGGCCCAATTGAGTTCATTCAAGGCTTTGACAGTTTTCTTGGTCATCGCTATCTTCTCTATTATTGGATCGTCGTAAGACTTCGAAATGGCTCCAACACCGTCACCGTCACCGTCAATGGACGCTGGATTTGCTTACTCATTGCCGATATCTGCAGCTATCGTCTTCTCTTCGATTGTTTTGTCTCTTCTCGCACTCATGAAGCACTAGATCTCCGATTCTTAAAACAAACATACATATATATGTGGAATTATTTGGGAAATTATTTGTTGGAGGGTGATGAAGGATTTTTTATTCTTTTTTTTAGTTAGTTCCAGAGAGGAATGATATGAGAGTGATTATGTACATGTTTATGTTAAAAACATTATTTAATCATAGATTTGTTTTATATTTATTGGTTCATATGTAATATACATATATGGTTTGATTTGTTTGGTAGAGCATTTGTATATTTCTGTTATCATTTTTTACGCCATAGCAGCTTCTTTGTTCGTACCTCATTTTTTGGTTATCAATTTATAAAAAATATTATGCACCCACCCTTATCAATCTATAATTTATTCTAAATATGTATTTTTATATTAGGGAGTTTATGAATAAAATGAATTTAAATTGTCAATATCTTTTTCTAAATAAATTCTAAGTTTACAAATCTAAATTTGTAATAATGTTGTTAATTTACCGAGTCACGTTGTCAAAAATCAATTCCGAACGGTATATCTAATTTAAATAATAAGATTTTTTATTTTTTTAATTAAAAATAGAAAAGATAATTTTTTAAATACATTGTTTAAAATGAGCAACATGGAAATGAAAATAGAGAACAAATTTTTATTTATTAATCTATGATTTTCTAATAGATTTCCTCTTTATTTTTCATGTTTTTGTCTGTCTCCAATTTTTTAATAATTAAATTATAGTAAACCCCCTGAATACTATTGAAATCACACTGCACCCCTTATTTAGTTAGTTCATTTTCTACTTAATTTAGCAGAGAATTGAATATAAACAAATGGAGAAAAGACAAAAAATTAAAAAGATATATTAACATGAAAAAATAAAAAAAGATAAGTCATACTATTAACCAAATCTCTCCATCTAAAAAGAGTGTAATGTTATATAAATTTTTTATTTATATATAATTTTCATACATAACAATTTGATTTATTATAAACTTTTCACTAGAAAACAAAATATCATTATAATAATGATATTTCCGTATTATTTTTATCAATTTTTTTTTATAAATTTTATATATATTTAAAATTTTCCAACTAAAAAAATTGTAAACACAACGAAGCACAAAAGACGAGGCGGTGCTGCACTGGAAGTTCCAACGTGTGAATGAAGGACCATGGTTCAATCCAAGTCTCAAGGAGTGTGAATGAAGCACCGTGGTTTAATCGAAGTCTCAAGGAGTGAATAAATTTAATTTTAAATGGGTAAATTATAAATACATTTTCTTGATATTTGATTAAAATATAAATTGCCTCGCATAGTTTTGAAAATTATATTTCACTCCAGAAGTTTTTAATTTTATAACAAATCACTAATTTTATTAATATATTATCAAGTTAATTAACAATTTTTAATGATGTTAAAAATATGTTTTAATTCATAATTTAAGTAATTTTATTATTGTATAGGAGAGTAATTATGATTTTTTTAAAAATTAATTCTGTTAAATAAAAAATTATAACAAAAAAATATTTATAATTTTATAAATTATAAACGACAATTTATATTTTAAATAAATATTCTAAAATGTATTTATAATTTTTGAGCTTTTGAGCTCCAAAACATTAATCTTAAATTTAAGTCTGAAATTTCCAATGGAGTCTTTAGCTTTTCCAACGAAGCCTTGAAGACAGAAGGGGAATATTAGCTCACTATGGAGAGACCTAACGCCTCCATAGCTTTATTGTGCTATGGTTATCTATACTATATATTAAGTAAAAGGGGATTTCTCACTCCCAAGGCCTGTGGGAACTCCAATATGTCAATCCTAATTTTCTAATTTTTTGTTTTTTAAAAAAAAAGTTAACCTCAGCATTTATTAACTTCTCTCAACCCATAAGATTTTTTGACTTCACTCATAATTACTGCAGTACTTTTTCCAAAACAAATAATTTGTATATCAAAAAAAATTTAAAACAAATATAAATATCTATATCTATATCTATCTATTTATTTATATCTATATCAATTTCTAACTCACAAGTTTTGTGGGAGTTCCACGGCCTATGGGAGTTTCAATATGCCAATCTTAATTTTCTAATTTTTTATTTTTTTTAAAAAAAGTTAACCTCAGCATTTATTAACTTCTCTCAACCCACAAAACTTTTTAACTTCACTCATAGTTACTGCAGTACTTTTTCTAAAACAAATAATTTGTATATTAAAAAAAATTTAAAACAAATATAAATATCTATATCTATATCTATCTATTTATTTATATCTATCTCTAACCCACAAGTTTTGTGGGAGTTTCAATATCCCAATTTAAATTTCTTGATTTTTTGATTTAAAAAAAAAAAAAAACCTTAGCATTTATTAATTTCTCACAACCCCTAAGTCTTACCCTTATAATAACACTTTAATACATTAAGAATAAGTATAAAAAAAATTTCCTTAAACCTTAGATTGTTAAATTATTTTTATAAAAAATCTTAAAAAACATAATTTATATATAAAAAAAAATCTAAAATAAATATAAATATTTAAAATTACTCCGTGCATAGCACGGGTGATAGGCTAGTATCTATATAGAAGAAAAATGGATTTTTAACCCCCAAGCCTTGTGAGAGCTCCAATATCTCAATTTGAATTTTTTAAATTTTTTTATTAAAAAAAAATCTCAGCATTTAAAATTCTCTTATACAAGTAATTATAGATGCAACCATTGCATAGTTACTGTAATACCCTTTTCAATTTCTCTCATATACTATGATTAGTAATAAGATTGTTAAATTATTTTTATAAAAAATCTTAAAAAACATAATTTATATATTAAAAAAAATCTAAAACAAATATAAATATCTATAATTATCTCGTGCATAGCACGGGTGATAGGCTAGTATTATATAAGAAAAAAAGGGGTTTCTAACCCACAAATCTTGTGGGAGTTCCAATATCACAATCTTAATTTTCTAATTTTTTGATTTAAAAAAAAAAATCAGCATTTATTGACTTCTCTCAACCTAAAAGTCTTTCTAACTTCTCCCATACCTACTACCACATCACTTTCAGATTCTTCTATACACTATGGTTAATGATGAGATTGCTAAATTATTTTTATAAAAAACTAAAAAAAATAATTCGTATATTAAAAAAATATTTAAAACAAATATAATTTCTTATTAAAAAATAACAGGTTGTAGTTGTAAAAAAAAAAAATACACTGTAAAAAATAATTTGTATATTAAAAAATATCTAAAAAAAATATAAATTCTTATTAAAAAAATAACATGTTCAATTGCGGGGAGGGGGGGGGGAAGAGAAAAAAATTTACACTGTGCATTCCATTAAAATCTAAAAAAAATAATTTGTATATTAAAAAAAGTCTAAAAAATTAATAAATATTAATTAATAGAATTTAGCAATTGAAATATCTCAAACCACATCTCTTGTCTTCTCAAATATTCCCTTTTCTTGGTTCCTGCATTTATTCTAATATTGATAGAGAATTGAACATGTGGAAGAGTGAGAGACATTAAAATTATATATTGAGTTATGTAATTATTGTGATGAAAAATAAATGTTGTCTTCCTCTTCTATAACGATTTATATGGTTATACCTCCAATTAAAACGTCAAATGTGCTTCTATATCATCACTAAATGTTGCTTTCATTTTTTTAGATACTTTGTCTCACAATTATTTGTGTTTTGTGTTATGAAAATTATTATATCTGTATTTGCTAAAACTATTAGATGGACCTAATGCAAGAAGTGTAAACAATTTCAATGTCATTCTCGAGATTAAAAGTACAAAAAAATATAAACAAAAAGTATATCAATAGACAAGATTTTACAAAATTTGTTTGTCAGTCTCACTTCTTGAAAATCATGTAATTCATTTATTTTTTGTATTATATTTTATATTTGATTTTTTTTATATTTTTTTAAATATAGTTTTCTTTGTTTTCTTTAAAAGTTTATTTTTTAAAATTAATTAATAAATAAATAAATCATTTTCTATTTCAAACAATTTCATTTTTTTTTATTTATTATTATTTTTTTTTTAGTAGTTTTAGTTTTGGGCAATTACTTACTTTTTTGTTTTTCTATATATTGTAATTTTGTGCATTTTAAGTGTATGATGTTTTCACTAATACACTCGAAGATGCAGTATGAAAGAACTATCATGCAAAAATCAAGCAAGAAAAAATAAATAAATCAAACAATACAATGAATGTGGAGTAAAGATCAAAGATCAAAACTCTCAAAACAAACAAGTAAGTAGAATAGAATATTTAACAATAGACATTTAAAAATTTGCAACAAAATTTTATAACTTTACTTTTTGCTAACAAAATTCTATTTGGTACCAGCTAAAGAAAATATTTTTAAAATATATATATTTTTAAAATTTGAAATTAAAACTATAGTAAATTTATGTAAGTATAATTGTTGACCACACTTTTTTAATTAATGTATAATATTTATATTGACTACCTTTTTCAGATTTATTTTTTAAGTATTTATATAGGAGTAAATAAATGTCGTTAGGAATAAATTTTTCCTTAATTTGGTTATAAATTTTTTCCATACATTATTTTTAAATTTTGAATAAAAGTAAACATAAAATAATTGATTGAAGATATGTTGTATTTGTTATATTATTTTTTTTTATTTTAAATTTTTTTTCTTTGTTCTATTATTATTATTATTTTTTTCTATGCAAAGAAAAAAAAATTAAAATCACAATTCACATATATACAAATAATTATAAACACAATCCGTGCATAGCACAGGTAGAACATTAGTATTATATAAGGAAAAAGGATTTTTAATCCACAAGCTTTGTGGGAGCTCCAATATCTCAATTCTAATTTTCTATTTTTTTGATTTAAAAAAATAAATAACCTCAGTATTTATTGACTTCTCCCAACCCACTAACCTTTTAACATCTCTCATAGTTATTGCAGCACCATTTTCAACTTCTACCATACACTATGGTTAGTGATGAGGTTGTTAAATTATTTTTATAAAAAATCTAAAAAAAATAATTTGTATATCAAAAAAATATCTAAAACAAATATAAATATTTATATCTATCTATTTATATATTATATAAGAAAAATGGGGTTTCTAATGAAAAGCCTCCTAAAAACTCCAAACTCTTATTCTAAAATTATTGAGCTTTTAATTTATAAAATAGAATAAAAAAATCTATTTGTTGATTTATTTATTTAATTATTTTAAAAATATTTCATAATCTCTCCATCATAATCTCTATCACCAATTTTCAAAAAAAAAAAAAAATTCAAAACTTGCATTCATATTCTCTCCTCAATCAAATAATATTTTTCATGAAAGTTGTGGATATCTGTCTATATCTTATATCTTATAACATAACAAAAAAAAAATTAAAAATCAGATATACAAACAGATAAAATTAATAAATTAGATTTTTATTTATTCAGTTAAAATATTTCTTTTGCCTCACAATATCCAACTTTAAATTTTAAAAATCTATAAAGTCTATCTAAACAAATTTCATTTCAAAATATCTTCCACTATTATACTTTAAATCAATAAGACTCACATATCTATCACATATTTAACTCGAATCATAACTTACTTAAATAATAATAATTAAAAATAAACAAAAACCACAGATAAATTAAATTTTTTTAAAAAAAATAAAAACCCACAACTCCATCTAAAATAAATTGAAAACAAAAAATAGAAATCACACAAAAATAAAGAAGATAAGAATTTAGATATGGATCTCAAAAAGATATAACAATATCTAAATTTGAATTATGATTTAATAATATAATTATCTATTTTTTTGATGTATGTCTATCAAAATTTTAAATCACTTAGTAGGACAAATTAATTAATTTTCTAAAATTATTGATTTCTCAATTTATAAAATAGATTTTAAAAAAAACTATTAACTGATTTATTTATTTCATTATTTTAGAAATAATAATTATCCTTTAATTTATAAATTTCAAATGGAAATATATGAAAAATATTTCATAATCTCTCTATCCTAATCTCTCTCACCGATTTCTAAAATAAAAAAAAAATTAAAACTTGCCTGCCTTCTCTCTTTCCCAAAAAATCAGATAATACTTTTCATGAAAGTTGTGAATATCTATTTATGTCTTATATATTATCTTATAACATTAAAAAAAAAAAAAAAATCAGATATACAAACAGATAAAATTAATAAATTTAATTTTTATTTATTCAGTTAAAATATTTCTTTTGCATCTCAATATCCAATTTTAAATTTTAAAAATCTTTAAAGCTTATCTAAACAAATCTAATTTGAAAATATCTCCCACCATAATACTTTAAATCAATAAAACCTACATGTCTATTACATATTTAACTCACATTATAACTTACCTAAATAATAATAATTAAAAACAAATAGAAACCATAGATAAATTAAATTGCAAAAAAAATAGAAACCCACAACTCCATCTTAAATAAATTGGAAAAAGAAAAAAAAAACAAATCAAATAGAAATCACACAAAAATAAAAAAATAAAAAGATAAGAATTTAGACATAGATCTGTACCTCGACTTTTTCGCGCCCCCTTTCGAAAGCTCGAAAGAAGCCCTACAGTTCGGACTCTCGCAGTTTCGAATCTAATCTCACAAGTGCAATGTGAAATTAATAAACACCAAAGAGTCAAATTATGGCAAATCTTTTGAAAATTTGATTTTAGAATCAAAATTACCAAAATTGGACTGCTTTGCTAGATATAGAGTCGCTATCTAAATATTTTATTTTGGGAAAATTTAGGAAATCCATGACTCGTGCCAAAGGCCATGTGTCCGTTATACCAAAGTTGTCTCGGCTCGGGAACTTAGGTACGAGAGAGGAAGGTCATAAATTGAGCACCCCCGCTCGCCCGATCAAAGATCGACATCTACTAATTATAATATAATTTTTATCAACATTATATGCTCTTGTTCCGATTATTAAGCTAGCTTTACTATGTGATACGCACAAGCAAGTATAGACTAGTTTGCTCAAGTTGGAACAATTCAAATTCATGTTTGTTTTGGAAAAAGGGTTTGAATTTGCCACCTCAAGTGAGCTAAAAGTTTGCGAATTTGCCACCAAACATAGTGGGCTTAAAACTGATTTGCCACTCAACAAAGTGTGCTAAAAACGTAAATTCGTTGAATCATTCCAATTCAAGCAACAAGCTTTCATTCACAGGCATTCAAGCATTTAAACAAGTAAGCATTTAGCCTCATGGCAAGCATGCTAGTCATGGCAATCACTCACACTCATGCAAGTATGCTAAAGCATTAAAAACTCACCTAGTACTCCAAGCCAAAAAAGAAATTAAGTAGAAAAATATGCATGATTCCTAACTATGCAACATGTCTAATGCAACACATGCAATATACAATTAATAGGCTCGGCTACTAATATGACATGTGATTCAATTAAATAACATGCAGTGTAAGCACGAATTCAAAGAATTATTAAAATGACAATGCAGTTTGAATGATGCACTGAGTCTCGGTGCATTCGAGACGAGATGAATAGATGTAAGCGTGTGATATGTTAATTGAAACATGTCCCTAATCTAACCATCATAGGCAATTAAATAAAAGGGAGAAAGACGTGGGATTGAAAGATATACACATTATTACATTTTTCTCTCACGAAGGAGAGTCCGAATGAATAAAGCAAAACTAACTAGCAACTAATTAGAGCTAAGCTAATTAAGCTAAGAATTACAAACAAAAATGAAATAAATAGCTAAACTAATTAACTAATTATTACAACACTTTTAACTTAACTAACTAGTAAGCTAACTAATTAAGTTACAACACAAATGTAAGCGAACTAAGTAATTAAAGTCTCTAACTATGTTGCCTCTACTCCGCCTCAGGAAATGGGAGATGCACATGCTTAGATACCACCCGAAAAGACCTTCATTTTGCTCTCGAAAGCCTTTGTTTGTAGAGTTGTACACTTCCAGAACCATTTTGCTCCACCTTACCAACATTCTGATGAGGTTTGCATCAGTGGCCAGCCGGCCACTGGTAAAGGCTACCGGCCATCAATGGTGCTCTACCAACCATGGATAGTGGCCTGTCGGCCACTAATGCACTGGATCATCATGCTGCAACAGAGGACAAACAAAGCAAAGAAATGGTATTTCCAAGAATTATCTGCACAATTCACCCCTTCTTTTCATGAACAAATATAAGGAGCTCTGAACTTAAGCCACAAACCACCAACTTAAGCAATTTCATGCATGATGGCTTGTGATTCAAGAAGTGAAATTTCAATAAATGCAAAATGAGACACAAACCTCCTCCCTTTCATGAAAAATCAAGGGAAGAAGTTGACCTTAGAGACTCGAATCATTTCATCACTAGCAAGTATGAAATGGTCCAAGTTTCATGTGTTCAATTAACGTCCGATTGAACACATCAAAAACACAACCAAATTCTTATCTTGGCTCATTTTTAGTTCCAAGTTTTAATTACTCATTTCACTTTACCAACCATTCATTAATCCAATTAAGTCCAAAAGGTGAGTTAAAGTCCTCTAATGGAAAGAAGGCTCAAAACACAAGTTACTTTGGGTATGAAAGAAGTCTCATACCATTGGTAATGAACCCCCTAAGGGATTAAACCATTAAGTATGAAACCTCAATTTCACACTTAGGCAAATAAGTGACTTGAAACCACTTTCAAAGAAAAAATAAAAACCAAGAAATGAGGGAGGTTGCAAAGGTGATTAGTACTGAAATGAAGTGCAAAACAACACCAAAACATGCAATCAACTCAAACAAGGGGTATCTAATGGCCTAAAACACCAAGCTTGTGTGGACCTTTACACTACAACCATGCAAAACAAGGCCTAACTGACCCAAATAGTCTAAAACAGAGCTAAAGCAGTCTAAACAAAGGCAAAAACATGCTAGAATATAGTTACTAAAAGCTAGAAAATCATGCTAATATATAGAACTAACTAGGCTAACAAGCAAGACACAAAGAGTGGAGGCTAACCCCTCCAATTTTGGACTTCAAAACATGTTTTTTTGCCACTAAGAATACTCTGAAATTCAGTGGTTAAAGGCCCACAAAAAATTTGTTTTAAAAGTGGGAAACAAAGTTGCAAAAGCCTTTCAAATAAGAAAGAAAAAAGGGTGAAGCATCCCCTAACTTAAAATAGTCTCAAACCATCACTTTTAGTCCACCAAAACAGGCTTTTTATAGTTCAAAAGCAGCCCAAAAACAATGGGAAAAGATAGCAAAATGAGTATGCAAAACAAAGTGTACAAGATAAGTATTATACCTCTTGAAGGGAAGAGTAATTTTAGGCAACAAACCAAGCAAATACCACCTTTTAGAGCTCACACCAAGCCCAAGAACACCTCAGCTCAGAGATTAGGGGATTTGGTTAAGTATAGTGTACCTAGCAACTAAGCACAAAATTTCAAGAGAGAAAGAGAAATGTCAAAAGAGATAGAGAGAATTTTTGTTCCAAAATTTCTAACCTCAAAACATGAGATATGGGGTCCCTATATACAGAAAACATGAAATCTATACAAGGAGATCTAGCCCTCCACGTGTGGATAGATGCAAGCATCTGTGCATGCAGCTGGCACAGCTGACATAAAATATCTACAGAAAACATCGGTGGTAATCGACCATCGGTGATGGCCAAAGGCATCATTGATGGCAGCAGACAAAAATCTTGGCGGCGACCTCCAAGGATGACCGCGAGCCACCAGATTGCAGGCTAGAAAGACCAAGGCATGGTCCAAAAATGAGACAAAATGGATGCAAGGTTTGAAAGGCTCAAATCTGTAGCGTTTCAATGAGGAATTCGGCCTCGGCGAACAAACAGACTACATCGGATGTACCTGTAAGAACACCCAAGTCTTGAAGGGCCGTAAAAAATGAGGTGTCTACAGGATCTCAAAAAAATATGACAATATCTAAATTGGAATTATGATTTAGTAATATAATTATCTTTTTTTCTTATGTATATCTATCCAAATTTTAAATCATTTAATAGGATAAATTAATCAATTTTTAAGTCTTATTTAAAGAATAATCTGATTAGTCATCCTAACTCTTAGACTTCGCGAGCACTAGCAAATGAGCTAATAGATTGGGTTAAGTGAGGTCTAAATTGTTGGAGGTAACATTCTCTCATTCTATAAATTTATTTGTTTTTTAATTTTATTTTTTTTCATGTGTGATTATTTTTCTCTACTGTTGGTTTGGTTTTGGTTTTGGTTTTGGTTTGGTTTCGGTTTTAGTTTTAGTGAGGTTTATGTATTTGTTTACAGGCTTATGGTAGAGAAGAATTATTGGTGATTATGGTTGCAATCAAAGTATCTATGTTCGTTCTTTACCAAGGATTTTGATCGGATTTTATTTTCTTCAATGAAGACCATAAAATTGAAATTAAAAAAAAATTAGGTATCAAATTTTTTTATTTTTTATTGTCATTTTATTTTATAGAAAATGTGAAAATTTATTAAGAATTCAAGATTTTACTATAATGTTAGGTAAATTTAAAACTTTTAAATATCATTGTATTATTTATTTTTATCCTCTTTCTATCCCATTATACAATTACAGCTATATGTTAGTTTGTTAATTATAATTCAATTAATTGAAAATAAAAGCTTCATATAACTTTTCATATATATTATAGTTAATTTGTTACAGTTATAGTTATATCTAATAGCATAATATATAGGGATAATTTCTAAATATAATTTCTATTTTTTTATGCGATTAAATAGTCCATCTTAAATAGTATACAGAATAGTCAGATGGCTTCTTTTATCTCTAAAAAACCCAATCTAATTTTTATTTTATTTTTGCTTTTTAATTTTTAAATTGAAACATCAATTGTTTATGTCTATAAAACAAAATTGGTAAACACATATCCAAAAGCTACACATTTTTTTTAATATAAAGGATATTTGCGAATAGAAAATGTTTGACACCTCAAAATTTTTTCTGTAATTTGACTTATAATGATATAATCATAAGTGTCAATTTTTATGCAAATATGGGATAAGAATGAAATTCTTTTAAAAATTGATAAAAAAATTAATGAAAAAGTTAATTCATATAAAATCAAAAAATTTATTCAAATTTAAAATCAAATTAGATAAGAAAAAATTAAAAGAAAATAAGGAAAGTTTGAAAATATTTTGAAACCTTCTTATTATTAAAGACTAGAAATCCATGTGTGTATTATATTCATATTGTATTTTTAGTTCTGAAATTGAAATTAAAAATAAATGTAACTTAAATTATTGGATTAATAATAGAAACATCATATTAATTATTATTAAATATCACTTCACTTCACAGTTAATAATAAAATTGTATATTTGTCCTGATTATAACTTTTAAATTTGTATATTTTCATAACAAGAAAAGGTATTTCATAACTCATTTAATCTCATTTAATTAGATTTAACTTTTTTTTAATAAAAATTATCAAAATTGCACTTTAGACTTATCTATATATTTTTTAATTTTTTTAAACTAATAATTTAAAAAGTTATAAATATAAAAGTTAACTTATAAATTTTAGGTATACCACAAAACAAATATTAAATTATTTCAAGATAATTATAATAATTTTTTTTAATTTTTAAAATCTCGTACATAGCACGGAATACCAATATTTAATTAGTATACTAATAGATGATGTGGCATAATTTTAAAAATTTTAATTATTTATAATTTGTATAATAGATAGGGATCAGTAATAATAATAATATAAGACTAGGTGAAAAGTCATTTAATAGACTTGAATAGATTTCCAAATAATTATTCACATATTTCACATTAGAAATCAGGTCGACATTGAGACTATCTTTTCATATTGTATAAGGAAAATGTCTCGTAACTCAAATTTTGTGGCTCAAATGGCCAAAACGACGTCGTTTTGGCCATTTTTATGTTATTCTGTACTTAAAACAACATCGTTTTGGCCATTTGACTCACTTTTGAGCCACAAAATTTAAGCTACGTAGCATTGTCGATTGTATAATTGTTTTTATTGTTGTAGTTAGGGGTCGTCTTCGCTCAATTGCCCACTCAAACTGATATTTTTAGGGTTTAAAAAAAAAATATATTAAGCTTATAAGATTGGATTGAGCTGAAATTTTGTGCCCATTTAATTTGAGTTGAATTTAGGATAATATTTTGTGCCCATTTAATATTTGGGTTGGACTTAGAATAATGGGCTTTAGCCCAGCCCAGTCTTATATTAAAACATTTATTAAAAAATCATATTGATTTTATCATTAGATTTTGATAATGTTTCAAATTCAAATAATAATTAAAATGATCTAAAAAATTAATATCCTTTTAAGACCAAAAAATAATAATAATAGCCTATATCTGTTGGGTTAAGTATATGGATTTAGAATTTAACAGTTTTTTTTTAGTATGGGGCTTGGAATGGCTGCTTTAGGCCTGATATTGGGCCAAGTTAGATTTGGGATGACACACCTCTTCTTATAATATAATCCAACTCCAGCTTGAGATTTGTCCACCCTAGTTATATTACTCATGGAAACGCTAATGCTGTGTTTGGTTGAGAGATTTGAGGAGGGATTTGGAAAGGAAAATAGAAAAAGTAAGTGAAATGTGAAAAAAATATACCTACATTTCACATAGTTTCACACACCTTTTCCCTTTCTCTTTTCAAATCTCTCCTCAAATCCCCCAACCAAACACAGCGTAAAAGTTACAAATTTTGAATGAATCTATTTATATATTTATTTATTTTTATATATATCTGGGTATTCTGGCTAATTTGGACTCACCTCAACTAATAATATCAAGGTCTTAAGTCAATGATTGGGTAAATTTTTAGTGGCCTCTTAGAATGATTCAAAGTATTTTGAATTTTATCCTAAAGTCTTTATTGATTGGCCAAATTCTTAGGATCCGTTTGATTAGAAATTAATAAATGACGGAAGGTGAAAATAGTAGAAAGTGAAGTAAAAGAAAAGGAAAGGAAAATAAAATATATTTTCTTGTATAAATTTGAGTAGGATGAAAATTTTACAAGGACTAACCAACTATTTTTATAATATATTTTAATTTTCTTATATTTTCATGTGTTTTTTGCAAGAAACTATAAGCTTATTTACTATACTATTATGAGTTGTACAAGAAAATTCACTTTCTTATAACTTCCATCATTTTCATGCTAAACAAACTCAAAAACAGTATTATTATTTTTTTTCATTTCTTTCACTTTTTACCATTTTCATTCTAACCAAACTGGGCCTTAGAGTTCTAAATTTAATTGTATAATTGTTTTTATTATCGCATAGTTCACACTAAACAAAATAATTAGATAATTGCTCTAATTAAAGAGCAAACTCTACTGGAGCAGGGCAAATTATCTTATATTGGAATAGTTTAGTACAGATTATTTGAGTTATTTATAATTTTTTTTTTTTTTTTATTTTGTCAAATTATGCAGTTTTTACTTAAAACTTATTAAGTAAAAATAACTTCAATAAATTGAAGAAAAAGGTAATTATTTAAAAATTAGAAGAAAAGTTGTTTCAGCCTCTTCTTTTAAATTGTAAGTTTTTAATTTACCATAAATTGCACCAATAAAATGTCTTCATATAAGTTTTTTCCGTATATTAAATTTCATTTCAAGGGGAAATTATATTTCAGTCCAACTTTTCAAAAATAATTACAAAATTATAAAAAAAATTATGATTTTAATTAGAGCTGTGCTAGGGGGCTCGAATTTGGAGCCCCCGAATCCCCCGAAAATGAAGAGACGCAGAAGAATGAAGGAAGAAGAAGGAAGAAGAAGAAGGAAGGAGAAGATTTGGAGGGCACTATCAGCGGAGGCAGAGGCGGAGGATCGGGACGGCTGTGATCGAGAGAGGCAGGCGAGCGAGGCGGAGGATCGTGATCGGCGGCAGGCTGTGCGACTGCGACGATCGGCGAGCTCGACCTGCGACACCTGTGATCGGCGACTGCGACTGCGACGAGCGGCTCCCTCCCTCCCTCTCCTCTCCTCTCCCTCTCCTGTCTCAGACCACTCTCTCCTCTCCTCTCTGTCTCAGACCAGCATGAAGAAGAAGGAGGAAAAAAAAAGGAAATGCCCAAAACGACGTCGTTTTGGGCATTTCGGGGGATTAGGGGTGAACTTTTTCGAGCTCTCAAACATTTCTCTTTTAATTATTAATATTTATAAAGCTTATTATTGATTTGTAATTATTTTTTTCTAAAAATCACTAATTTGATATTTTTCCAAATTTCAACAGTTAAAATAATTACAATTTGAATACAATAAGGAAGGAAAAATTAGTAAAACATTACTCTCTAATTTTGTGTAGTAGGAGAAGTTCAAGATATTTTTTTTCTATTAGTTAAGGTCCTTTGATAAAATTTCTCTGTAATCATACCAAAGAAATTTTAAAATTTTTCTGTGAAATCAAAAAAATTTCTCTATATCGGGGCCAAAAATTTCTCTGAGTAGAGTCAGAATTTCTCTGAGTATGGTTGGAATTTCTTTGTGAAAATGTTGAGGGATCTCAACTATTATGAAAATATTATATATACTTTATCTTATAAAATCTTAATATCATAGACCTTAAAAAAAATTATCTTATAATATTTTAGTCCAATTTTTCAAAAATAATTACAAAATCATGAAAAATTTTATAATTTTAATTATTAATAGTCATAAACTTTATCCTTGATTTATAATTATTTTTTCCAACGAAATATCAACAGTTAAAATAATTGCAAGTTGACTGCAATTTTCAAAAGTCAGCCAATCGCAAGTGGGAAACATAGAAACGCCTGAGTCGGCTGGCACGTGCACTTTCAACCAAAATGAATAACTAATTACATTAAAAGTTAATGACACTTTTCATTCTTCTAATTTCATTTAAAATTTACTTTTGTTCCTATAATTTTAATTTAAATAATTTAATTTTTTTCATTTTAAATTTAATTTTAATTTAGTTTTTTGTCCAAGTTGAAAGTTAAAATTAACAATTTCTAGACATTTTTAATTTGAATAATTTAATCTTTAGATTTTAAGTCTAATTTTGATTTAATCTTTCCGTTAAAATTAATCATTTCAAGACATTTTTTAATTTTATAAGGTTTCAATTTTGTCCCTTCATGTAAATTGAAGGTTAATTTTGAGATATTTGTTAATTTTCTAAGATAAAATTAATAAAAAATTAAATGAAATGACCAAATTAAAAATAAACTTACAATGTAAGGATTAAATTATTCAAATTAAAATTATAAAAATTAAAATAAAATTTAAATCCAATTATAAGTGTTAAAAATGTAATTAACTTTTAATTAAACAAGCATGCCTACAAATAGCATCCTATTCCTTCCCGACATACATGCGCACAAAATCTTTTCAAAAAAGTAGATTGTAAATTCCTCTTCTTTTTTCTTTTCTTCGGCTTTTTAGTGATTAAAATATTAAACAACATCAATGTGAACTGGTCTATTGAGTTGACTTTATAGAGGTTATTACAAATTTCATTTTCATAATTTAATCTATTTAATTTGTAAATGTCTATGTATATATTGTTTTTAAAAAAAAATTAAATTGATTATAATTATAATTACACTTATATATATATATGTTTCCTTCTTTAAGAGAATATAAAATAAGAATAATGTTAAAAATAAATCACCATTTTTGTAAGACCAATATAGGCAAATAATATAGTTATAATTTTTTTTTATAAATAATATATACATAAAAACTTACAAAATGAAAAAATCAAATTATCAAAATAGGAATAACGGTAGGCCTCACTGTCCATTTGGATAGTCCAATCCATAAATGTGAACTACAAAATGTTGTGCTCAATATTAAAATATAGGGGTCCGGCTTCTGTCAAGTTCGGGATCGAACTGGACGGTACTGTTGGACCCGTGGGGGCTCATCGCAGGTCCCGTTTTAAAAATCTGAACCGTTTAATGCGTAGAACTCGTCGAGTACTACAAGCTTATTGAAAATCACGTTGATTGGATATTGATAGCTATGTGATCAAATCAGTTTTGTATAAAAAAAAATGGACGGTGAAAAAATTAGCGGTTAATAAAAAACTATTTTGTTCACATAGCTATCGATATCCGATCAACGTAATTTTTTACAAGCATATAATACTCGACGAGTTCTACACATTGAACGGTTCAGATTATCAAATTTGGACTGTAAAAATTATAACCAAAATATAGTGTATAGTAGATCTTCTTTCAATTTTTTATTATTAAATACAAAATTAATAAGTCTCACTTATATTTATTAATATAAACTACATATTATGTCTGACTAATAAAAAAAATTATATATTGCATTACTTAAAAATATACTAATTGTAGCGTATGATTGTCATTAGCTATATATCAGTTTACAAAAATAACAAAATAATCTTTTATGAAATGAAAAGTTTTACATTATTTTATATAAATTTAATCTCAACTAGTTAATATCAGCACATTTGTGTACAAACAAACACAATTTATTTTACATATCCAACCTAATACCACAGTAGTTTTCTTATCACTCAATCTTATCGTACTCGCAATTTCATTCAACCTAATCTTACAATCAAGCGTGGCTTCCATATTTTGACAAGTTAGTGTAAAATGCAATCTAGTTTTCACGGCCTAATTTATTCTGTAACATTGAAAAAGTACTACTATTTTAAAAGTGATTTATCTTAGCGTGGTCTTACTTAAATCTTGGATTAATGAAAAACCATGACCACGGAGGATCAAAGGGGCCAAATAAAGAGGCCCTACTCGGACAAACACTTAATTCACATTGCATTTTTCCAATTTTTCAACTCCAAGGAGAGAAGTAATAATAAATTGAACCAATTCTTATTCTTGTTATGAGTGGTGTACCTGTAGAGTTCCACAGGAACTTATATCTACTCGTAAAAAATAATGGTCATACATAAAAATGTTTTGCATCTCAAGAAAATATTTAAAAAAAGGGCTTCAGAAATAAAATTACTAATCCAAGTTTATTGTGTGACCAGTACCACATTAAATTTAAATACGTATCATAATCTTTATTGCGTAGCTTTTCTGCGTTAACATGTGTGTTTAAATTTCAATTTAATAATCAATAGGATTAATCTATTTATCAAAATGCTTACATTTCACTAGAATGTCTTACATTAAATATTTTCATTTGTGTATGGGATATTATTTATAAAGTATCTGTTTAGGATTTTTTTTTTTTGGTTTTCTCAAATTGATTAGTTATATATATTGTATTTAATCTTAACTATGGTTCTAATTCACTAAATTTTATACTAATTGGATACATTACTAATAAAAATTTCAAAAAATAAAAATAAAAATTGGATATATAGCCTTTCTCTCCTAGAATTACGCCTTGATGCATGTTATGACAAGTGCAATTTTCACAACTATTGTTTAGATAGTCTTGAAAAAGGTCCATGTAAGTGTGTATGTTTCACAGTTAAAACAATATCATTAGATTGTATATATAGTCTTTGCTAATATCTCATACAAATGAAGAAGCAAAGAAAATGGATGACAAAGGTGCCAAAAGTAAACTCAGCATTACTAATGACTATTGTTTTATTTTATATTGTCAAGGTTGGTGCCATTGTGGCCAATTGTCAGACTTCTCAACTCAGTGGGGCCCCGAGTTTGGTTTCTCAAGAAAACATATATAAAATTTGAAATAAATATGGAAGGTAATGGTGAAACTATTTTATTAGATTTTATATAAATATATATATATATATATACAGTAGCGGAGCCACATAAGGCTCAAGGGGTCACGTACCTCCCTGGGTTTTGAGAATTTTTTTTTAAACATAAAGAAAATATTTTAAATAAAAAAAATTATTAAAATATTATTTAAAGTGAAATGTCAATGACATTTTTAAAATTATGAAAACAATAATTGTTATTTTGATTAAAATAAATAGGCTATGATAAGTCATATTATTATCTATGAAAATTTCAATATAATGGTGATTTCTATCATTATTGGCATACAAACATAATTAATTTCAACGAAAATATAAAATTTATTGGATTATTAGTTACATTTGACATGTGGAGTTTATCTTTCATGTGTTTCTTTCCATTCATAACTAAAATGACCACTATATAAATTATAATCAAGTAACACATCTTCAATTATAAAAAATAAAAAATAAATTACAATAGGTCATAACTAATATCAGAATGAGTCATAACTAACTATTACTTGATATATAGTCATAACCAAACTAACAATTACAAGAAGTTATAACTAAATTATATCTAATACTATAATGTGTTATAACTAAATATCACGAAGATCATAATTGCGACATATGAAAGACACTTTTTTGTGGTATGTTTTATAGAATTTCTCTACTAAAATATATCATTTCTATCTCAACATATCTTCTTTTTTAATTTTCCAATTCACTTATAAAATAATTACTGTCCAATATTTGTATAAAATTTAATCTCAAATCCTTTAATTTAAAATTCTCATTTATCCAAATGAACTCTTAACAATTAAGTTTAGTAATATCTCATTGTTATTTATTATGAAAAAAAAAATTAATATTATCATTAATTTGTGCCCTTGCACTGAATTCCTAACTACGCCACTGTATACATATGTTAAATGTAAGTAGATTTTTTGACAAAGTAATAGATCATAGATCTGGGCTTTATCATCATGACAAATGGTAAAAAAGTTACGAGATTAGAAATTTATTTATGTATAACATTACTTTCAAATAAAATTTCGTATACAAAATTATAGCTTGAAATCGTGTGACTCTCTAACTTAATCATGTAGTTTTAGTTACCGCAATTTGAGAATTTTTCTTGACACGTGTCATGCAAACAATGACTCCAAATCATTATAAAAGGCCACCCCATTTCATAGTATGGCACCAAGTATTTCACTTAGCCATCAAACTCATCAAAAATGTCTCTCAAGTGTTTGCTAGTGTTGTTACTTGCAGTGGTGGTTCTCACCACTCCTTCACTTGCTGATTACATGAAGCCACACCCTCATGAGCACATGGCTCCAACCCCAATTGGCCAACCTCCCAAGGGAGAGAAGCCACCACTACCAGAGCACAAGCCACCAACTCATCATGGTCACCAACCTGCTCACCCTCCGGTGGAGCATGGCGAAGACTTGAACAAGCCACCGCAGAAGGTGATGCCTCCATGCCCAACTCCGGCACAGAAGCCACATGGGCATGGTCCTCACAAGCCACCCCACAAACTTGCACCACCACCTCATTCCATCTGAGTGATCCCTTCCTAGTACTCTCTACTATGGTTATAGAAAGATATAAAAATAAGAGCCTATTGTCATTGGATCTTATTATTCCTATTTTTGTGATCAGCTAGCACTAGCAGGAGAGCTCTTGTTATTTATTAGCTGCATTGTAGTGTTTGTGGAGATGGTTATGTACCACTTTCATCTACGATATATTACCATAACTATTCACCATGTTTGTTTCTAGTTTATTGAAAATACTTTTCAAAAAAATTTAATTTCTTATTTTTCGTATTTTTTTGTTTTTTTTTAATATTTTAAGCAAATTTTTTAATTTTTAGACACACCTAACATAAATACACTTAAAAAATATAATTTTCGTGAAATTTTTTTTAAAAAAAATTCACTATATACCAAAAATACAAAAAAAAAAAAAAGAAAATTCATTATATTTTTCATATTTTTGTGTATTTATTAATTTTTTAAAAATATTTTTCACAAATATTTTACTTTTTAGATACATCTAAGTAAGGTGCATCTAAAAAGATAAAAAAATATGTGCTTAAAATTTTAAAAATATTCACTAAAAATAAAAAAACACGAAAAACAAAATATTCAATATTTAGAAAATTGAATTCAGAAAACTAAAATCAAACATAGTAGTGTAAAAATGGCTCACGGCCCGGGATAGGCCTGGGTTCGAGCCCAATCCGAGCCCCTGGGCCTGGGCCAGGGTCATCATTTTGAAGCTCGGCCCGCCTGAGGACCAGTGTCTTTTTTAGTAAAAAATAATAAAATTTTGGTCGAAAAAATTTAAAAAAAAATGGTCAAACCCGTCCAAACCCGATCCAAGCATGAGGCTAGGCCCACCAGCCTGTCCAAGGCCCCAATACCTATGGGCTTGGACTAGGGCCTGGACCTAATTTTTTAGCCCGTTGACCGTCCGACCCAATTCGAATTTTGACGGGAGCCCGCAAGGCCTGACATAGGTCGGGCCGCGCCAGATTTACAACATAATTGTTTTTCTTTTTTGTTTCTTCATTTTTCAAATCTATGCTATTCTTGCCATGTATGTCCACTCCAGTTTTAATTATACAGAATATGGAGAAGTTGTCTGGCAAGTCCGCCTTATTACTTGGCTGTGTGCCCAATTTATAGTAAAGCCTCGTTTGAGAATAAGTTATTTTAATAATTTTTTGATTTTTTATAAAAAGATATATAAAAAAATGAAGACAGTGATGTGACAACTTATATAACTAAAATAATTACTCCTAAATAAGGCCTAAAATGATACATAATCATTTTGTCTAAAATATTAGAAAAAATATAATTAAAAAAAATAATCGTTACATAATCTTATACAATTATAAAGATACCTCACATAGAATATAGAAGGGACGTACAAATGTACAATTTTTAGAAATTTTTAGAAAAATGTTGAGGTAATTTAGTTTGTAATTATCCAAAAAAAAACGTAGAGGAAAATAGCCATTCGAATAGCAATAAATCTAAGAACACATATGTTGTATAAATTGTATAATTAACTAAATAAATAGATTTATGATTAATCCAATTACATTATAGAATAAGAAAATATGTTGGAATTTACAATCATATTATATAGAAATACACAATATAATAAAATAGTAAAGAAAAAAAATTAAAGCCTGTGTGGTACTACAGTCTTCTTAAAACAGATTAGCCGCCTCACTGTGGGTGCTTGAGTTACATCGGCTTCTATCTCCTAGGTTACGACGGTTTAGACCGACTAACGCAGAAACACCTTCTGATAGTTTTGGCAAACCGACAATGGTAGTACTCTCCCACACAGGAAGAAAAATTATAAACAGAAGCAAACTGACCGTATATACTCTGGAAATAAAAAATCTGTACCAAAACCAAGGAAGAAGGGTCTCCTTTTATACACCATGGGAGAGAGAGGAGGAGCCTCCAGCCATGACTAATGCCCATTACTCCTGCAAAGCTGCTAGAGTAATGGACCAAAATTGATGTGACAATAATATCTGAGATATATATTCTGTATACACAAGTGTGTATACCTGCAGCAGACTTGGCCCAAAAAATTTAGGTTGATAAACTACCAATCCAACCCAGCCTAAACCTAACCCATTCTAACAAGTCTCAAGCCTCAAGCCTCAAGATCCAAGATGCAAGATCCACAGATCACGGACCACGAACCCGACTTAGACCGACCAACTTAGACCATAGTCTTGGCCCAAGCCCATCCTAGAAGCATCCATAACTCCCTTCCTTCAGAAAATCTAGATGTCCCAAAGGGCTCATACCCTTATCAAAATCTTAAGGTTTAAATACCTATCAAAACTTTTCTCTACAATCAATATGGGATTGGTAGTTATACACAATTCCTAATACTTTATTCATAAGACCATCTTTATGAGACAATTTTTCTTTCAATTCTTAATGATTTTTTGTCATTCTTTTTGTGGTGTAAAGATCTTGTTACAAATAATCTAAACCCATTTGAAAAATTTAGAAATCTCCTAGATGTTGATTTGTGATTATGTACCAATTTTAAGCAGAATATAACAATCCCAATCAAATAATCAAAGACAAATCGACACAACGATTTTACGTGAAAAAACCACAATTGGACACCTCTAACTGTGATTAAAAAACCACGGGCAACAGCCACAAAACTGTAACGCCCTCAAAATAATAACATTAAAACCCATCAATTTAGACATGCATTGATATAAAAGGTAAATATTCTTCTATTCATCAGAGTAGTTCATTACAATGAGTATTACATGTTAACAACAAAAGCAAATGCCCCATGGGCTTACAGCTTTCCAAGTTAACACTTGGTTACAAAAAGGAGAGTACTAACTCAATACACATTAAGCCCTTGGCTTGAATTTACATGTAATACATCCAAAAGATAACAAAACGACAAAAAGTCTGTCTGCCTCTAGCCTCCTAAGCTATGTCCTTGGAGGTGGCATGCTACCTGTACCTGAAAATGATGTCCCATAAAGGGTGAGCCACGGCCCAGTAGCAACACACTAAACCAGCTATGAACAATGACTAAAAGATTAGCAGTTGATAGATGGTCAACACAGATACATCCACATACATATCACATTCCGATTTCATGACATTAAGTCCATGTTACTCTTCATTTGCTATTTCTTTTCAACTTTGAGTTTGAAAACAAGGCTTAACATCTAACCAAATAACTCAATGAGGTTATGACTCATCTTTAAAACACTTTCGAAATTTATGATGGATACACATTTTAATGCTGTATCAATAACACATAAACCATTTCTATATTTTACAAAAGATACACATTTCAGTGCTGTATCAATATAACATAGAATCACTTCTATTCTTCACAATTGATAACGATATACATTTTAGTGCTATATCAAATCAATTCGAACACTTCCATAATCAACATTTCATACACATTGTAGTGCTGTATCAATGTCACACAAAATTCGGTTTAGAGGTCCATCCCATATCTTCCCCTAAACCGTAGAGTACATCCCTTATCTCCTTCCACACAACACATGTATATAAATATAGATCATATACAATCAATCAATACATAAAGTTAATGTATTATTCTAGTCGCTATATTCGATAGCATACTCAATCGATTAGTTTTAGTTTGCCTAATCATCATGCATTGTCTACAACAATCAAGACTGTCCTCTACTGATAGCCTAAAGCAGTTATTTCTATACCGAAAATAAATGCACCAAATGGATATATAATCAACATTTCAACTATGTGAGCGATGAATGAATTTAACTACACCCTTTAATCCCATACACATCCAATTCCAACATTCTCAATTCAATTCCTCTTTTCTTCAAATTAATTATACCAATTAATTTATCAATGTAATTAGGGCATTTCCCATAATTAACATCACAACCCTAAGGTTCCATTTTCACTAATAATCCAATAATGATCTCATTTCTCTATGCCCAACATGCATATAAGTTTATATAAACAAAACCCCAACTTTTGTAAAATTACACAAAGGCCCAAACTTTCTCAAAATTACCCAACTCATCAAAATGTTAAAATTCAAAGACAAAGCTCATGAGAAGGAGTAAGATATCCCTACCTCAAATTCGGAGCTCAAAGGGAGAAGATGACGAAACTCAAAGTGCTTCAAAACTTAATATGCTCGGATCAAAATGTAGCCCTCGACGATCAACACAACTTTTGTAAAGGCCAAAGGTGAGGGAACAACTCCTACTAGATCAATACCTAGAGAGAAGGGAATGGTTTAGAGAGAGAAGCTCTCCAATGGTGTTTTTTGAAAAAGTAAGAGAGAGAAAAGATGTGAAAAAGTGATTCAAAAATGAAATCCCGAAGTTGTTATAAAAATCACCCCGCTCGAGCGTGGAAAACCCCGCTCGAGCATCACTCACAGACTCCCGCTCGAGCGTCAAAACTCCCGCTTGAGCGGCGGATACACACTCCCAAAACTTTTGCTGAACCAGGTCCCCGCTCGAGCGTAAAACTCCCCGCTCGAGCGTCCAAACGCCCGCTCAAATGTCCAACACTGCAGAGGAAATACTGGGAGATGAAAAATCACACTCGAGCGTCAAAACACCCGCTTGAGCGGAGAAGCAACAATGAAGGGCCCGCTCGAGCATCAAAAGCTCCACTCGAGCGTGAAGGCAAAAATCTGGACAACTACTTTTGGTTTCTAAGTTCAACCAACCTATAACAAACCTGCCCAACACATCTTATAACTCAAATACAAAGTACGAAAGGATGCAAACAAGATATAAACAACTACTAACATCCACGGAGACAAGTTCGGATCACTGTACAACAATGGGTGAAACCCGGAATTGCTATAACCTCCCCCCCTTAAAGAATTTCGTCCCCGAAATTAAGCACAAGTTTTCAAAAATAGGTTTTTCTCCTTTTAAACAATGTTACATTTCAACATTAAACAACTCGACCCATCCCGGTCATTCCATCTCTTGTCAAGAGGCATTTCACGACATATACATTTCAACCTGCATTTCCTTTCCAATTTCAACAATTTCATATCATAACTAATGTTCATGATACATTTCCAATTCTATAATACTCAACATATGCAATGTTATATCAAATTTTCATTTTGAGGCAAGTTCCAAAACACTTCTATTAAACCAAAACATAAACCATGTTTTACAACCTAAGATATATTCAATACTCTTAAGGTTCAATAATACAACAAAATATACAATACATGCTCAAACATCCACCAATAGATCCGGATATTTCTCTCAGACCTCCAACTCACGTTCCTAAGTGGCTTCCTCCACTCCGTGATGTTTCCACAAAACCTTCACTAAGGGAATAGTCTTGCCTCGCAAGACTTGCTCCCGCCTATCCAAGACCCGAACCGGTCTCTCCTCATACGAGGCATCCTCATCACCCTCTAAGTTGGTCCAATCCAATACATGTGATGGATCCGGCTCATACTTCCGAAGCATACTCACATGAAACACGTCATGAACTCCGGACAACTGCGGCGGCAAAGCTAAACGATAGGCAACCTTGCCAATCCTCTCAAAGATCTCAAAAGGGCCAATAAACCGAGGGGACAACTTCCCACTCTTCCCAAACCTCATCAATCCCCGCCTAGGTGATATCTTTAGAAAAACATGATCACCCACCTCAAATACCAAAGGTCGCCTCCTACGGTCGGCATAAGATTTCTGACGACTCTGGGCAGTAACAAGCCTCCTACGGATAAGCTCAACTTTCTCCGTCGTTTCCCTCACCAACTCCGGACCCAACAAAGGTGCATCACCCACCTCGGCCCAACAAACTGGAGACCTACACGGTCGGCCATACAAGGCCTCACACGGTGCCATACCGATACTAAACTGGAAACTGTTGTTGTGGGAAAACTCCACCAAAGGCAAGTGTCTCTCCCATGTCCCACTAAAGTCAAGGACACAACCACGAAGCATATCCTCAAGGATCTGAATAGTACGCTCGGACTGCCCATCAATCTGAGGATAATAAGCCGTGCTAAAGGTCAACTTAGTACCCAAGGCAGTCTGCAAACTCTGCCACAACCTTGCAGTAAAACGAGGATCTCTATCTGAGACAATCGTCATTGGGACCCCGTGCAATCTCACTATATCCCGAATATACAAGTTGGCAAGATGATCTACCGAATCTCTCACACGCATAGGAATGAAGTGCGCTGACTTAGTCAACCGGTCTACAACCACCCAAATAGCATCACTACCCCGCTGAGTCCTCGGAAGACCTACAACGAAGTCCATAGTGACATGCTCCCACTTCCACTCGGCAATAGGCAAGGGTTGTAACAAACTCGCTGGCCTCTGATGTTCGGTCTTCACTTACTGATAAGTAAGGCACTTCAACATGAAAACCGCCACATCTCTCTTCATACCCCTCCACCAAAACTGGCGCCCCAAATCATGATACATCTTGGTGCCTCCCGGATGCACCGTAAGGCGTGAATGGTGAAACTCTCGGAGTACCTCCTCTCGGCAGGACTCCGGCACAAACAATCGGTCTCGGTATCTCACACTCTAGTCGAGATACTCAGACAAACCCTTCTCAACCTTCCCGCTAGAGATCTTCTCTCGAAGGGATTTTACCTCAAGGTCACCTCTCTGTGCCTCTAACACTCTACTCACAAGTGTAGGCTGCGTAACAACAGAAAACAAGGCTGCAGCCTCAACGGATTCGCCCAGAAGCAAATCAAACTCGCCAAGCGCACCTAACATCTCCCACTCCCGGATGGCTATACCAGCTACATCACTAATGGATTTCCTGCTAAGGGCATTGGCCACAACGTTGGCCTTCCCTGGATGATAGTACAACTCGAAGTGGTAATCCTCAATAGACTCCATCCACCTCATCTGCTTCAAATTCAAGTCTTTCTGTGTAAACAGATATTTCAGACTCTTATGATCCGAGAACACCTCGAATCTCTCACCATAAAGGTAGTGCCTCCAGATTTTCAAGGCAAAAATCACTGCTACTAGCTCTAGGTCATGTGTAGGGTAATTCTTCTCGTGTATTTTCAACTAACGTGAACCATAGGCTACCACTTTCCCCTCTTGCATCAACACACAACCCAAACCCTCTTGTGAGGTATCACAATAAACCGCATAACCCAACCCTCTCTCCGGAATAATCAAGACCGGAGCGGTGGTCAATCTAACTTTCAGCTCTTGAAACGACTTTTCACAAGTCTCACTCCATACGAATTTGACTCCCTTCCGAGTCAGTCTAGTCAACGGTGAAGCTAACCTAGAGAAATCCTTCACAAACCGGCGGTAATACCCAGCTAATCCCTGAAAACTGCGGATCTCAAACACACTCTTAGGCTGTGCCCAATCTTGCACTGCCTCTATCTTGGATGTATCAATAGACACCCCTTTCCCGGATACTACATGGCCTAAGAACTTGACTTCTCCTAGCCAGAACTCACACTTCCCAAACTTGGCATACAGCCGATGGGCTCTAAGCAACTCAAGCACCACTCTCAAGTGTTCCTCGTGCTCCTCCTCCAAAGGTGAATAGATACGAATGTCATCCACGAAAACGACTACAAAACAATCTAAAAATTCCCGAAAGATCCGGTTCATCAAATCCATAAAGACTGCCGGTGCATTGGTGAGCCCGAATGGCATCACCAGAAACTCATAATGGCCATATCGCGTACGGAATGCCGTCTTCAGAATATCCTCTTCCCTGACCCTCAACTGATGGTAACCCGATCTCAAGTTTATCTTAGAGAAACAACGAGAACCCTTCAACTAGTCAAACAAATCATCTATACGAGGCATAGGGTACTTATTCTTGATCGTAGCCCGATTCAACTTCCGATAGTCGATACAAAGTCTCAAGGCACCATCTTTCTTTTTAGCAAAGAGGGTCGGTGCTTCCCACGGCGAAACACTAAGGCGAACAAAGCCCTTATCCAGCAACTCCTAGAGCTGAATCTTCAACTCACTCAACTCGGCTGGGGCAAAACGGTAAGGTGCCATAGAAATCGGCGCCGTGCCGGGCACTAAATCAATAGAGAACTCAATCTCACGGTGAGGTGGCAAACCAACGAGATCCTCGGGAAAAACATCTGAATACTCACAAACTACTATCGGTAATACAATCTGGGTCTCATCACACTCACTACTAAAAAGGCTAGCAAGAAGACTACTAAGCTCACTCCGCCCTCGCGGATCATACACCGGTGACAACACACTACCAACCTGATCCCCCAAGAAATGAAAACACTCCCCGCTCAAGGTACATACTGTGACCCTCTGGAGGTAGAAATCGATAACAGCTCGGTATGACGATAGCCAGTCCATACCAAAAATAACATCAAAACCCTTCATGGGCATGACTACAAAAGGGAACGGAAGCCGATGGTCGGCGACCTCTATATCACAACCTCTACATCCGTGCTTCAAAATCAATTCACCCCCAAGAGGTGATACAACACATATAGGAGATGCTAATTGTGCCAACTCCAATTCCAAAATAGATGCAAATGCAGCAGATACAAAGGAATGAGACGCACCTGTATCAATCAATACACTAGCAACTGAGTTGCAAAACAGAAAAGTACCTCTCTGGCCGATGGAACTGCAGTCCTGTGATAAAGATACACGCATCCAAGAGGGCCCCTGATCCACTGCCACCCCTGAGCATACGATCACCGCAGATCGGGACGATGAAGCCCCCTGATTGGCCCTCGAGGCCTGCACTGACTAAGCTGGCTGAAGACTCTGCCTCTGCCCAGATGCACCAGATATGCCACTCAACTGCGGGCAAAACCTCTTTAGGTGCCCGCATGACCACACTGATAGCAAGACATGGACTGGCCCCTGCCCTGACTCTGGCTCTACGGTCTAGCTGAAGAAGAAGTAGCTCTCTGACCTCCTCCCCTCTATTGTCAAACCGAAGCCTTGTGGCCCAGCTGACCACACTTGTAACAGGTGAAATCTCTCTGATTGCCTCTCCCCGAGCCTGCACTTGGCACTACAAAGGTCGATCTAGCAACACCACCCTGAGACTGCTGAGGGTTAGCACCCCTTTATCTCCTGCCATCACCCTGACCATCCTGGCTCCTCTTAGAGTCCCTCTATCACTCCTCCTCCTGCATCATGATCTCCATATGGGCTGCAGTATCAACCAAGCGCCCATAGTCTCGGATCATAAAACCACCAACTCTCATCTTGAGGCCGCGCCTCAACCTCTTCTCAAACTCGATACAGCGACGTTCCTCGGACGCCACAAGTTCAGGTGCGAACCTGGACAAGCTAGTAAAAGCAGCCTCATACTCGGCCACTGAAGAACTCAACTGCAAAAGCTGGCAGAACTGGTCTCTCAGCTTCTCCCTGACTGCTGGAGATAAGAATTTCTCTTAGAAAGCACTCACAAAAGCCTCCCAAGTGCCACCAATACGTCCCTTCATAAATTTCCACCAGTGAACCACATCCCCTTTCAGCTGGAAAGAAGCCAAGGTCACTTTCAATGCTCCGTCCTCGATGCCAAGCATCTCAAACGTCTTACTCATTTGTTCCAACCACTCATCCGCCTTAAGTGGCTCCTTTGGATCCCCCAAAAACTCATCCGGATTTGACCAGAAAAACTCCCTCTTCAGAAAAGAAGGCCCTGCATCAACAACCTAGGCCTAGACTTGATTCTCAGCTCTGAGAATGTCCATGGATGCTCTCAATGCTCCTGTCATCTCGAGTTAAGGCGCCATGGCTCGCCGACCACTTGGCTCGGCCACATTGGCCTGGCTAACACCCTCCTGCTGCGCCAGAATATCATCCGGTATAGGCACCTCCTACCTCCTAGGCCTACCTCGCCTACCACCACGTCCTCGTCCTAACATCCTAATAAAGGTAACGAAGAACATTAGCACATTCAAAAATGTGCCGAAACTAAACACTCGCGTCCTAATGCATGGACAACTGTAATTCACTCCACGTAAGCACATAAACACATAAGCACTTACGAATTTCATTTCTGGATAATGATAGTCTCGAGGCGTTGCTAGAGTTCCAGTTAGAAACAGCATTGATCAAGTGTTTTTCCAATAGGACTCCCAGAAACCCAAGGATCCAATCAACATCCTAGAAACTAAATCCCATACCCACATAGTCAAATAAACATGTTATCAATAAACATATAATGTCACACATATGTCTCTAACAAGCGAGACAAACCCATTGTGATACTAATCACTTTCCATGTACCCAAAGTATTCGAACCCGGTATGCTCTGATACCAAGTTGTAACACCCTCAAAATAATAACATTAAAACCCATCAATTTAGACATGCATTGATATAAAAGGTAAATATTCTTCTATTCATCAGAGTAGTTCATTACAATGAGTATTACATGTTAACAACAAAAGCAAATGCCCCACGGGCTTACAGCTTTCCAAGTTAACACTTGGTTACAAAAAGGAGAGTACTAACTCAATACACATTAAGCCCTTGGCTTGAATTTACATGTAATACATCCAAAAGATAATAAAACGACAAAAAGTCTGTCTGCCTCTAGCCTACTAAGCTATGTCCTTGGAGGTGGCATGCTACCTGTACCTGAAAATGATGTCCCATAAAGGGTGAGCCACAGCCCAGTAGCAATACACTAAACCAGCTATAAACAATGACTAAAAGATTAGCTGTTGATAGATGGTCAACACAGATACATCCACATACATATCACATTCCGATTTCATGACATTAAGTCCATGTTACTCTTCATTTCCCATTTCTTTTCAACTTTGAGTTTGAAAACAAGGCTTAACACCTAGCCAAATAACTTAATGAGGTTAAGACTCATCTTTAAAATACTTTCAAAATTTATGATGGATACACATTTTAATGCTGTATCAATAACACATAAACCATTTCTACACTTTACGAAAGATACACATTTCAGTGCTGTATCAACATAACATAGAATCACTAACATAGAATCAATTGATAACGATATACATTTTAGTGCTATATCAAATCAATTCGAACACTTCCATAATCAACATTTGATACACATTGTAGTGCCGTATCAATGTCACACAAAATCTGATTTAGAGGTCCATCCCCTATCTTTCCCTAAACCATTGAGTACATCCCCTATCTCCTCCCACACAACACATGTATATAAACATAGATTATATACAATCAACCAATACATAGAGTTAATGTATTATTCCAGTCGCTATATTCGATAGCATACTCAATCGATTAGTTTTAGTTTGCCTAATCATCATGCATTGTCTACAACAATCAAGACTATCCTCCACCGATAGCCCAAAGCAGTTATTTCTATACCGAAAATAAATGCACCAAATGGATATATAATCAACATTTCAACTAGGTGAGCGATGAATGAATCTAACTACATCTTTTAATCCCATACACATCCAATTCCAACATTCTCAATTCAATTCCTTTTTTCTTCAAATTAATTATACCAATTAATTTATCAATGTAATTAGGGCATTTCCCATAATTAACATCACAACCCTAAGGTTCCATTTTCACTAATAATCCAATAATGATCTCATTTCTCTATGCCCAACATGCATATAAGTTTATATAAACAAAACCCCAACTTTTGTAAAATTACACAAAGGCCCAAGATTTCTCAAAATTACCCAACAATTCCCCAACTCATCAAAATGCTAAAATTCAAAGACAAAGCTCATGAGAAGGAGTAGGATATCCCTACCTCAAATTCGGAGCTCAAAGGGAGGAGATGACGAAACTCAAAGTGCTTCAAAACTCAATATGCTCGGATCAAAACGTAGCCCTCGACGATCAACACACTTTTGTAAAGACCAAAGGTAAGGGAACAACTCCTACTAGATCAATACCTAGAGAGAAGGGAAGGGTTTAGAGAGAGAAACTCTCCAATGGTGTCTTTTGAAAAAGTAAGAGAGAGAAAATATGTGAAAAAGTGATTCAAAAATGGAATCCCGAAGTTGTTATAAAAATCGCCCTGCTCGAGCGTGGAAAACCCCGCTCGAGCGTCAAAACTCCTGCTCGGGCGGCGGAGACACACTCCCAAAACTTTTTGTCAACGGTCCCCGCCGAAAGAAACTCCCCGCCGAGCGCCACATTAAACTCCCGCCGAAGGCCCAAATGCCCGCTCGAGCGTCTAACACTGCAAAGGAAATACTGGGAGATGGAAAATCACGCTCGAGCGTCAAAACACCCGCTCGAGTGGAGAAGCAACAACGAAGGGCCCGCTCGAGCATCAAAAGCTCCACTCAAGCGTGAAGGCAAAAATCTGGGCAACTACTTTTGGTTTCTAAGTTCAACCAACCTGTAACAAACCTACCCAACACATTCTATAACTCAAATACAAAGTACGAAAGGATGCAAAGAAGATATAAACAACTACTAACATCCACGGAGACAAGTCAGGATCACTGTACAACAAGGGGTAAAACCCGGGATCGCTATAAAACAATCCACTAAGAAGATTTAAAGGAATTACCCAGGTATACTCTCAATTACCTAGCGAATCCACGCCTAATTGAACCAACCTCTATGTGCCTCTTCCAACCCCATCTTCACCTCGGAATTATCTTTGCAATGAGCCACTCCAGAATCCACCGAAGCTTCAGGCTCGAATTCTTCAGAATCTACCGAAGAATAACTCTCTCTCTCTCTTGTGTATAACAAACAAAACCTTTGATGTACTCTCTTTAAACCATGAGTTGAATTCTCAATAAAACATCAAAGAAAACTAACAAAATATCCCCAGATATAAACCTTAATATCCAACAAGAAGATCTGGAAGAATTACTCTAGTTTTAGGAGAAAACCAACTACTTATAGAAAATTAAAGTAATCCTAGTTTTGGAAGAAATCCAATTACTTATTGAAATCCAAAAGTAATCCTAGTTTTGGAAGAAAACTAACTTCTTATAGAAATCCTTGTCAAACGGGATTGCCAAGAATAAAACCTAACAATCTCCCCCTTTGGCAATGCCGTGACAAAACACACTTAACAAATAAAATCCTAATCACCCCAACCCATTACAACCAGCAAAAACAAACTTCTTTCTCACGGTCATGATCTGCAAAACAGCTATTAGTGCCACAATATCCAAAACAACTATTAGTCTCACAAGAGTATATAAAAAAGCAATAGACATATGACATGATTATCTTGAAACATAAGATGGAAAACATGAATAGATGAAAACTAAGACTCGTGAACAACAACTCTCAAATAACAAAAGCAAGATCATAAACCACACAAACAATGATATGACGATATAAATATTAGGAGTACGCAAGAAGGAAATAATTTGCAAACAGTGCATAGAAACATGCAAAACAACAAACGCCAATTTTCCTTACCAAACAAATCAAAGTGTTCATACTAACAAACTTTTGCAATGATAAACCAAACTCCCTTACCAACCCAAATCAAGATGAACCAAACTCCCCCTCACTAAAAGCAACCACAAACACTGAAAACAATGAACAAGAAGAAAAAGACAAAAAAAATAATATGATGGAGCAAGCAAGAAATCTTAGATTTGTACCTTAGAACACACAAGATTATCCAAGAAGCACAATTACAAGAAAACACAATGTGCACAACCTCTAGAAAATTCCTCATAAAAGAAAGTGATGCATTATGTGAAAAGCATAGATCCCATGATAAAAGTGTGTGTGTGACTCTTGGAGTTTGACAAACACTAGATTCAATCCTAGTAGTGATCTGAAAGCTGGACTTCCGACAAAAGAATCTAAGCACAACCAAGGAAAGTCAAACCACTAGGAATCAAGGGGTATTTGGTGAGTAAAGGCGGAGGCTCCCCCTCAATCAATGAATCTTTTCTTCTTTTTTTTTCTTTCTTTTGCACATTTTTTTTTCTTTTTTTTCTTTTGCACATTTTTTTTCTTTCTTTTTCACACTCATTGGCGGCTGACACGCTCAAGAGTATGAAAACCGAACCAGAGAAGTATGGAGATAATAAGAATGGCCTGGTTGGTGACTCTGAGGTAGCCTTTTCCTCATGCATGGACTACAAAGAACAGATGGGAAAGCCATGGAGATGCAAAAAGATGGAAGGTGGTTAAGAGACTCAACATCACCTATGATATGCTAGTATAGGTCAATTCCTCTAGAAAAGCAAAAGATACAATGCCAGAAGTCCATAGAAAAAAAAATAATCACTAAGGCGAAACACTCCGATATTTGCTAATCCAAGAGTGTGTACAGAATGAGACATACTAATCAAAAACACACACTCCAAAATGAGTAATGACCACAAAAAGCACACACATATTAACATGTAATGGATATTCTTATAAATTCCAATATGCACCAAGGACCACTCAAAAATTTCAAGCTTGCAAAACTATACTAAGAAAATCTTTTTGGATATTTTTTTTTCTTTTTCTAAACAAAGCAAGACATAAAACGAACATGCACACATATATTTTTTTTCATTAAAAAAAACACACAGAAACCCAAAAAACTAAAACAAATTAATAAATTAACACAAGTTAAGTTTTCTCACCCAAACCGCTTTAGTATAAACAAAATTGTGAGCATTGCGGTTCTTGGGTGGTGTCTTGACGTTGTGGTTCCCTTTGTTTTCAATGGGAACTCGTCTTGGCTTGGTTTCCAACTTCCTAGTTTTAGGTCTAGGCAAATACACTCTCCCATGCAACTTATAACAATAAGGGCAAATATGACCATGCATACCACAATGATGACAAATAAAAACAGGGTGTACCTTCTTTTCTTTTACCTTACCAACTCTAGGAAGTTTGAAAACTCCATCCTTATAATGAATTTTTTGTTCTTCCTTTCCTTGAGTTCTTGTATCATGAGATGTAGATGCACTCTGTTTTTGCTCTTTGTTATCACCAAAACCAATGCCACTCTTGTCAGAACAAATTTGTTGAGACCCAATGATATTGTCCAAAGTCTTTGATCCTCTGTTTCAAAGACCAATGGTTGCCATAGCACACTTGAGTTCTTCCTCTTTCTTGATCATTAGTTCTTCTAAAACAACTTGAGACATCTCAAGAGATTCAATCTTTTCTTCATATGTTGCATAAATTTGTTGTAGCTCATTCCTCTCTGTCTCACAAGTCAAGAGTTTTGCACAAAGAGCTTGTCGATCATTAGCTATCTTGATGGCATCAATCCTAGCCTCAGAAATCCCATACTTTAGTTTGACATTCTCACTTTCACGTGCTTTGAGTTTCGTTGTGAGTTTGTCATTTAATTTGAATAACTTAAGAGACTCCTTATACAACTTTTCATAAGCTTGCTCAAGCTCTTCATCCTCACGAATTGAATCCATTATCACAAATCAAACAAGATCTCGTTCTAAAAGAATTTTTTTAAAAAAAATAGAACGACCGCTCTGATACCAATTGAAAAATCTAGAAATCTCCTAGATGTTGATTTGTGATTATGTACCAATTTTAAGCAGAATATAACAATCCCAATCAAACAATCAAAGACAAATCGACACAACGATTTTACGTGGAAAAACCACAATTGGACACCTCCAACTGTGATTAAAAAACTGCGGGCAATAGCCACAAAACAATCCACTAAGAAGATTTAAAGGAATTACACAGGTATACTCTCAATTACCTAGCGAATCCATGCCTAATTGAACCAACCTCTATGTGCCTCTTCCAACCCCGTCTTCACCTCGGAATTGTCTTTACGATGAGCCACTCCAGAATCCACCGAAGTTTCAGTTCAATTCTTCGTAATCCTTCAAGAACAACTCTCTCTCTTGTGTATAACAAACAAAACCTTTGATGTACTCTCTTTAAACCATGAGTTGAATACTCAATTAAACATCAAAGAAAACTAACAAAATATCCCCAAATATAAACCTTAATATCCGACAAGAAAATCTGGAGGAATTACTCTAGTTTTAGGAGAAAACCAACTACTTATAGAAAATTAAAGTAATCCTAGTTTTGGAAGAAATCTAATTACTTATAGAAATCCAAAAGTAATCCTAGTTTTGGAAGAAAACCAACTTCTTATAGAAATCCTTGTCAAACGGGATTGCTAAGAATAAAACCTAATAGCATTTAATCTCACATCAACCAATGATTGGGACCTACTTTAATTTCACATTAAAGTTACCAAAAAATTCATTTTTTCCAAGAACGTGAACGTGATGTCTTGAACTATTCTGTCGTTTGTGTAAACCGAGACAATAGACCTCACACAGGAGTTAGTCCAATCATTATTCTTATTCTTGTTCTCACTAATGTGTCCGGTATGGCCTTGGAACACTAGTCTGGTTCAGTGAGTGGCGTTAAAGAATTCAACCTTACCAATTCTTAAAGAAGCAACCCCACTTCGCACTCACATAGGTGACCTATAAAGATATCTCATTATACCACGGTTGACTATTCATATCACTTAGGTCATTAAAAGTATTAACTTAACCTTTCACTCCCACAAGGTATCACTGTACAAAGGAATGGGTAAGAGGATTTACCTCTTCAATGACTCACTTGTGACACGAAATTAGGTTGCCACTTTGAACCTAGATCTTGGGATCTCCAGCCAACTAAGTTGGGTTTTCCGTTCCGGTAACATTACTAAAGGCCTTAACCCCATTCTTCTTAACGACATTTCTATTAACTCTCGAGTTAACCTTTTGGTTAGCGGATTCACAATGTTGTCTTTAAACTTTACATAGTCTAGAGAGACAATTCCATTAAAGAGTAGTTGTCGTATGGAATTACATCTACGACGGATATATCTAGACTTTCCATTATACATATGACTTTGTGCCTGTCCAATCGTCGATTGGCTATCACAATGAATACAGATAGCAAGCACAGGCCTCAACCAACGTGGAATATCCTCAACGAATTGGCAAAGCCATTCAGCTTTTTCAGTTGCTTTATCCAAAACAATAAACTCAGATTCCATCGTTGATCTCGATATACACGTTTGCTTGGAAGATTTCCAAGACACGACTGCCCCTCCGAGGATAAACACATAACCACTAGTGGATTTGGAGTCCTTTATATCAGATATCTAATTAGCGTTATTATACCCTCCTAGTACCGCTGGGTATCTGGTATAATGCAATCCATAATCCTGGGTGTAGCATAGATAATCTAACATCTGCATAATGCTTCTCTAATGAGTGGCATTCGGATTACTCATGTATCTACTAAGCCTGCTAATAGAGTAGGCTATATCTGACCTTGTATAACTCATCAGATACATCAAACTTCTAATGACTCGAGAATATTCTAGCTGAGAGACACTTTCACCATTATTCTTGGTCAAATGTAGACTCACGTCTATTGGTGTCCTAGACACACTTGTATCTGATTTACCAAATTTCTCAAGTATCTTCTTAACGCAGTGTAGACACCCCATTTTTGACCGACCTTAAGACTCAGATGTCACCAACTGAGCGCTTGGTGATGTTGCATATTGTGCTCATTCTAAAGTTGCGGAATCTCGGCTGCGAGCCTTGCCTCCGAACTTCCGGACTCTTTTCTGCTTTGCCTCGGTTTGCAAACCAGGTCCCGTTTTCTCCATTTTCTCTTCCCGAATGGAGGGAGAGGTCTTGTAGACCATCTCTCAGTGGCCATAGGCTACATTTTGTGGTCGTAGGCCATCTTTCCCGTTTGGAGCCCGGTTTTCGGTTTTCGGAGCCGTCAGCCGTGTGCCTCGGTTTGGGACCGCTTAACTACCTCCATTTGCTCCGCTTTTAGGCACATACCTTGTTTCCTCCCTTTTGAGGGACACTGTGGCCCAAGAGACCAACTTCGTGGTCGAACGCCACCTCCGGTGCTTAATAGTCAGTTTTTGGGGCCCCGAGCTGCGAGTTTCGGTCCCCGAACCTCCGTTTTGCATCTGTCTTGGTCTATTTTTGGCGGGGACCTTATTTTCATTGTTAGAAAGGTTGTAGGAAGATGGGAGGCCAACAATTTTTCTGAAAAACTAGTTTTATTTCTTCATCGCTCTTCATCACCCGTTTTCTTCCCTAGAAAGCTGGTTTTTCCCACTCTCGGGCCACTTTTTCTGACTTTCCACCACATCATTGTGTTGTACACACTTGGGAGGCCACCAATATGGGTAGGCCGGCCAGGAATTGTCCTTGACCCTTTTGAACCCCTCTAAAAAGCTAGTTTTTCTCTCTCTTGGTTCACATTTTCTGGGTTTTGACCATGCAGCTATGTTGCACTCAACTGGGAGGCCACCTTTTTGGGGTGGCCGGCCAGCAATTCTTCTTGACCTCTTTGACCCCTGGTCGGCCGACCAGGGGTGGTGGCCGGCCGGCCACCTGACCCTTTTGCACCTGGCCGGCCATTTTTGTCCCTTCTGGTGCATTCCAACTGTGCCAGCTGTTTTACATCAGACCCCCTACTCGAGGGTCTGTCCTTTTGGGGGGAGATTTGAATTGGTTTTTCCCCCCCATTTTCTTTGGCTCCTCTCCCTCTATATAACTAGCACCCTACCTCATTTCTAACGGTTAGAAAAACCAGCTGCGGCATTGATACATACAACCATATATCTATCTACTCCAAGCCTCCAAACACCTTGGTTCTTGGTCATTTCACCCTACACCTCATAGCCTACCACCTCCACACTCCATTCCAGCAACTTGGAGGCCATTTGCAGAGGTTGGAAGCTCGGAATCTTGGACCAAAGGCTGTTGCTTTGCTGTGCTACAAGGGTGAGTCCCTATTTTCCCTTTTCTTGCCTTATTTTGCTCTATATCTTAGCCCCTTTTGCAAGAATTTTTGGGCTTCGACCTGAACTAAAAATAGTCTTATTTTGAGCTTATCTTCATGTTTAATCAAGAACTTTTTTTTTGTTTGAGGTCTTCTACTCTCCCTTTGTGCTTTATCCCTCTTTTAGGGCTTATCTTGCATGATATATTAGCCTTACTTGTGAGAATTTTTGGGCTTCAAGCCAAACTGTAAAGTATCTTATTTTGAGCCCCTCTTGAACTTTGTTGAAGGGCTCTTTGCTGTTTAAAGTCATCTACTTCCCCCTACCCATTATCTCTCTTTTAGGACTATTTTTGCATCACATTTTAGCATTACTTGTGAACACTTTTGAGATTTGATATAAACTGGAAAAAGTCTTGTTTTGACATCCTCTTTAAGTTTGGTTAAGGTCCCATTTCTGTTTGGGGTCCTCTCCTCCTATGCATGCTTCATTCCTTCACGATTAGGGCTATGCATTAGAGCTCTTGCATTGGCCATGGCTTGGCCTCTTAGCCACTGAAATCCAGCGGATTTTTAGTGGCTTGGGTGTTTTCTTGAAGGCCAAAATCAGAGGGGGGTGCCCCCCCTCTCTCCTTGTCTTGTTTGGTGGTTTTTTTTAACCTTCCAAAGGGACCCTATTTTGCATACATTGAAGTCACTTTCCAGGGCCTATTTGGTGGGTTTTAGGATTGTCATAGTCCATTTCCAGAGGTGGTTTTGCTATGATTCATGTCTCTCTTGTATGTGCTTAATAACCCCTTGTATGGCCCTCTAAAGGAGCTCACCATTTTTACACATGTTGGCTGCATTTCAGTGATTATTTGGGTATATTTTGGCATGTTTTGTTCACTGATTTTTTTTGGTTTGATGAGTTCTCATATGCTTCGTGCACATGCCATGTAAACCATGTTTGCTAGTCAAAGTTGCATGCTATTTTAGTCCATCATGCTAGCATCTTTTGGTCATGCCTTGAATTAGAAATGTTCATGTTTTGGGACTGCCTTGGCTCTGTCTTTGTGCTTCATAGTCAAATAATGCATGCTTTGTATAGCTACAAGTCAATATATGTGCCTAGTTTTGAGTTTCGGGACTATTCCATGCATTGTATGACATATATCCATGATTCGGGATCATTTTGCATCATGATTCAGTGCTGGAATTTGCATGTTTGAATTCCATGTTTCATGCCTTGCCATGTCTTGTTAGAGTGGCAGTTGGTGTCTTAGGTTCGGTCCTCGATTTGCGTGCATATATGCACGCATTTCGATAGTCTCATTTTCATCTTATGGCTACTGATGTGAGTGTGGATGAGGTCCACTCATATTGGTGTAAGCCCATATTGCATTGTGTATGCCATCTTAGTCTATAGCATTATGTATGCTAGGTTGCATGTTAGAGCATCGTGTATGCCATGTTACATCGAGCATTATGTATGCCATTTCATAGTATTGCACATGCTAGGTTGTATGTTAGTCACATTGTGTATGCCATCTCATTTGCATTGTGTTTGGGATAGGAGTTAGCCCAAGCACGGGAAACGAGAGACGTTTCGTACTCTAAGTGACGGAACGTGTCTCAATTCCCAGTCGCCGATACTCCGAATTACCCATGATGGAGTATGGGCCTTGTTTTGTTCATATGTGCATCTATTTCACATTAAGTCATGCAATTTGACTTCTCGGCCATCATCCATCGAGATGCGTGATTGGTGGCACGAGAATCGAGGACTACACTCCCTGAAGAGTAGTCAAGCATACATATGTGAAAATACGTTGCCATGCCCCTTTCTTGCTCTCTGTTGCAGCAAATTAGAAATCGGCAGTCTTTTGGAGCTTTGTGCAATATTCCGGGCTTAATTGTAAACAGAGGCTAATTGGGGCATCGCAATGGATTTCCGTGCAAGGCAACTCAAGCATGCATCATTCATCATTTGGAACAGGGCTGAGGCGGTCCATGGGCTTGCATACCAATTTACTGTTTTCCTAGTTCATTTGTTAATTAATTAGGGTTTTGTACTTATTCGGACTGTAATTATTCATTTGGGACTGTATATTATTTATTCGGACCCTCCGAGCGAGGGCACAATTGTAATAAGTGTGCGTGCGTGTGATGTATGTCTTCCAACCCCACATCTTTCTCCCTTTTATTTACCAGCTTATGATGGTTAGAATAGGGCATGTTTCAATTAGCATACAGTATGATAGCATGTTTGCATTCATTCATCTATTTTTCATGCACCGGGCTCAGCGCATCATACTCACTGCATTGTATTTCAATTCCGAGTTGAATACTTGTTAGTAGTAGCATTCCACATGCCATGTTTAAAATAGCCGAGCCTATCTTAGTTGCATTCATGCATGTGTTGCATTAGGCATTTATGCATAATTAGGATAATGTATGGATTTCTAACCTAGCTTTTGTTTTGTCTTGGAGTACTCGGTAAGTTTTTACGCTTTAGCATCCTTGCATGTGTGTGAGTGACTGCCATGATAGCATGCTTACCATGAGGCTATTTGCTTATGTGATATAATTGCCTGAATGCCTGTGGGTGAAGGTTGGATTATTTGGATTGGAACAATGCTTTGACTGTGAGTTTTAAGCCCACTAGATAGTGGCAAAACCATCTTTTCTAAGCGCACCTGAAGGTGGCAAAATCTGCATTTTAAGCCTACTTGCGAGTAGCAAACCATCTTTCAAAAACAAACATGAAATGTTTTGTTCCAACTCAGGCGACCCGGTCTATACTTGTATGTTGTGCGCATCACATAGTAAACCTAGGCTAATAACTGGAATAAGAACGCATAATGTTTTCAAAACTAGATATCATGGTTAGTAGAGGCCGATCTTTGATTGGGTGAGCGGGGGTGCTCACGAAGTGACCTTCCTCAATCGTACCCAAGTTCCTGAGCCGAGGCAACTTTGGTGATGACGAACACGTGGCCTTAGGCAAACGAGTCAGGGTTTCCTAAATTTCCCCAAAAATAAAATATTTAGGTGGAACCTCTGTATCTGGCAAAGCAGTCCATGTTTGGCACTTCTTTCAAAAAAATCTGTTTTTAAAAATGATTTGCCGAATTTGGACTCTTTGATGATTCATCGGTCTTGCATTGCACTCTGCGAGATTAGATACAGGACCGTGACATTAAGTCCTGAACTGTAGTAAGCCCATATGAACAGAACGGGACTCATCCTCCCGGGGTGTTCGGGGACGTCTACAATTTCTGGTGACTCTGCTGGGGATTTAGAGAGCTTGACTCGAACTCATGATATCTTGTTTTGATTACACTTGTGTGCTTATTTGCATTGCATTTGCGTTGGTGCGCCTAGGACACCGTGTTTGCCATCTGCTATTCTTGAACGGTTTGCCAGAGGCTGCGTGCCATAAGGCTTATCGGTTACGGGCTCTGCCAGTATGGAAACACAAACCCCGGTTTTACCGGGGCACCCTTTTGACCATTCGACCTAGTGCATATTCGGAATCCATAGTGACCATTCCAAACTAGGACAGGCTGCTTACCCGATTATAGGTTGTTTGAAACCGCTGCGTGCGTAGTGAAACCCTTGCTCCTGACAAAATAGGACAGGGAAACCCTACCCCAACATAGGGGTGTTTTGGCTCTCACTTATCTGTTATGTGCTTTTAGAGTGCGTCTCTACAGGGGAAATGCATATCTCAGTTTACGAGTTTGGGGCATCAGGCCTGCGGGCATCAGTCAGTGTTTGAGAATCAGTTATCTGCGGGTATCAGATTTAGTCTTGAGGGATAGTGATTCAGGGATAGTGATCAGTGTTTGAGGACAGTGTGTATTCAGCTTATCGACCATGTGTTGTTATGCCCAGCTGTGTGTTGTGTATTTATTTTAAGCTGTTATACTGTTCGTTTATTTGGTTATTTATTTCCTTATTGCTTTATTTATCTTTTTTGCTAGGGCAGTTTTAGCACAATTGCTTTAAACCAAGCAGATATTCCCCAAGCACTCTGGACAAGAGGTCATCGGCTCAATTGATCTAAGGATCTGGTCGACGGACAACCAATGTTTCATTCTCTACCCCCGGTTATTAGACGGAGGCCGAGAAAACGTAGTGTGTCTGAGCAGAGGTTACCAGAAAGATGGTCTACCCTAGCAAAGGAATGGCCGTGAGGTCTTAGTCGCCATAGAAATACGCATACCACCAACAACAGGATCAGCAGAACATGGCCGGAATGGAAGAAATGATGCGCCAACTCCAAGAGAGTATGAAGCAAATGCAGGAGGACGCTGTCCGCCAAGCAGAGTTCTCTAAACAGCAGGCCACAATCATGGCCCAGCAGGCGGAGCTAATTACCCGGCTACAGCAGCAAGCCGGAGCATCAGCCTCACATCCAATTCCTCCCCCACCAGGGGTCCCGCTACCCGAGCAGACACCAACTACCCAGAATGTCTTGCCAAATGCCCAGAACATTTTGCCAAATGTCCATGCCGCTCAGGAGGACACAGACATCCCAACGGGGCCGGCTTCGCCCCCGCTTCCACCTCAATTATCCAAAGTACATACACCCGTCAACCACCCAGACTCTCCCTTCGAGTTCGAAGTAAACCCTACAGCACTGAAATTGAGCAAGCTCGAGAAGCTATTCAAAAAATCCCAAGGGGTAAAGGCTATCCCAGATATCGAGGACGGATATAACGATGTGGCTGTGATGTTGTCAGATAGATTCAAAATGCCGTAGATCGATCGCTTCGACAGATCTGGGGATCCCATGGTCCACCTCCGACTATTCTCAGATATACTACGGCCGATGGGCCTAACCCGAAGCTTTCAATTATTCGCCGGACCGCCGGTGTGGCCGCTATCTGGTATGTGAAATTGGAGGATGATGTCAAGCGAAGTTGGGATGAAATGGCCGAGTCCTTTGTTGCGCAATACTCTTACAACACCCAAATCGAGATTACAACCCGTGATCTCGAAACAACAAGGCAAGAGCCCAAAGAGTGCTTCTCGGATTTTGTGACCCGATGGAGGGCAAAGGCCTCGATGATGACTCTAAGGCCCACCGATAAGGACCAGATCATGATGATTGTGCGCAATCTCCAGCCAAAACTGATGCAAAAAATGATTGTGCTCCACTTCCCCACCTTTTCGGATCTGCACGAGATGGGGGTACAAATTGAAGATGCAATGAAACAGGGTCTGATTGACCAAGACAGAGAGCAACCCCGGAGAACCTTTAATCAGAATAACAATGCAGTTCGAGGGCGCCAAGAATCGCAAGAACTTCAGAGGTAAGCATGGTCGCCACCATTCCCCCTCCCCTTCCAAGGCCCATAGCAGCCACATCCTTCTCCGATGCATCCGGAAGCAATATACAGACCATCAAATACCAACCCAGGGGCCAAAGAACCTTCGCCCCATTGTACATGCCCCTGTCCAAGGCTCTAGGGGTCTTAATCAGAAAAGGGTATCTAAAACCCCTAGAGCCGAGGCCGTTACCAAATCCACTACCCCCCACTCACAACCCAACCAAATACTGTGTATATCACCAGCAACACGGTCATGACACTGACCAATGTTTCAGATTGTGTCACGAGATTCAAGATCTCGTTGACAAACAAGTGATTTTGCCACCAGAAAGGCCCAATGTCACAACCAACCCACTCCCTACACACAACCAAGCCCCACCTCCCAAAAGAATCAACTTTATCCAGACTGGGGTCGTGTCTTACCATCCTAGCATCTATATCACTCCTTCCCATCTACCCAAGCCGGAGGTGCTCCTTCCTGACTACACTGACTTTTTGTGCATGCTGGACATCTCCACAACCCAACCTGAGTCAATGGTGGTGGCTGTTGAAGACGGTGCAGGGGAGATTGCAGAAGATGATGGAATGGTTGAGTCAGGGTTTGAGCAGTCTGGGAATTTTGCTGGGGAAGCCTACGATCCGAGTGATTATATTTTGTCAGCAGGCTAGTTTGAGCCAAGTGTAGAATTGCCAGAGAAAGCAGAACTGTGTGTGATCCAGGGGGATAGATTGGAGCAGGGAACGGATGATTTAACGGCCGTAGAAGAGGGTTTTGCCAACCTCCAGTTGTTCAATGACCAGGAATCAGGGGACGCAGCAGTCAACTGGTTTGATTATGAGGAATCGGCAGAGGCTACCGGATGGCTGGATGATCAACCTGATGTTGTAGAGTTCCAACAGGGCCCGGCAGGGGCGAGGGTATCAGTTGTGGCTAGAAGGGCCGGAAGTCAGAATACATTGCCGGAGAGTGCCGGTACGAAGAATTTCGCTCAGGACAGGAGCATTGTGAATACAGGGAAAACTGAACAACAAATTGCGCCAACATAGGTGGATCAAGAAAAGTTTCAGGATTTTGAGAGAACCAGGAAAGCCAAAGCCCATGAGGGGACTGAAAATGCTGTGGGCACAAGAACAAAAGATGCTGTGAGCATGTGAAAGTATCATGAAAGTACAATCATCTTTGGAGCAGCATGGATATCATTGGTCGCTCACGGAATGTGGTGGGAGGATGATGATTTATGTCTTGCCCACACAGACGAGGATTGGGGGAGCAATCAACCAAACGACACCTGGTATCTCGATGAGGTTTATCCCATGACAAGAAGCGGGCGGTATTTCAAGCCCCCGCACCTAGACCAGCCAAAGGCATCTGGGAAGGATAAGGAAGCTAAGAGACAGAAAGAGAAACAACTTGAAGAAGAGGCTGTGCTCAAGTAGTTAAAAAAGATACAAGCAGACATCTCCATCTGGGGACTGCTTATGGCATCACGAGTACACAGACAAGCTGTCCTATCTGCCATGGACAAGGCTAAACTCTCGATAGAAACCACGCCGGAACAACTGGTAGGATTAGTCTTTCCGGGAGGAGTTACCCCGATGTTGACTTTTTCTGACAAGGAACTGCCACCTGAGGGTGCGAACCACAATAAGCCACTCTACATCTCGGTGGAGTGTAGAAATAAATGGATACCGGTGGTTCTTGTTGATACCGGATCCGCCATCAACGTGTGCCCGGCAAGGACAACATATGCAATCGGTTTGAAGAACGCCGACTTTGTACCAACAGCCCAGGTGATTCAGGCGTATGACAACACAAGCCGGGAAGTAATGGGGACGGTAAAAATCCAGACCAAGGTTAGGCCAGGACAACACAAGATAGACTTCCACGTCTTAGAAGTTCCGGCAACCTGCAATCTGCTTTTGGGGCGGCCGTGGTTGCACCAGGTGAAGGTCGTCTCGTCCACTCTGCATCAGATGGTGAAATACCCTTATGGAAAGGGACTAGCCATTGTTTTCGGGAATTCATCGATCCATCCACCTCCGGAGGTATCTGCACCAGTCCTAGAAATTGAGCACGGCATAGAGGACGTGTTTATGTCAGGTTTTACCTTAGCTGAGGCTCAGGTTGTGCAAAACATCATGGCTGTTAATGAGGAAGTGTATGTCAGTGCTCAATCTATATACCTCATGAACAAGCTACAACACATCCCCGGGATGGGATTAGGAAGGAGCAGCTAGAAGGGCGTCGCAGCATTGGCCGAAGTGCCACATAACCCTCATACCTTTGGCTTGGGTTATCTACCCACCAAAGAGGATTGGATAAGAAAGGGGAAGGAAATGGCTGGAAGAGCCAGAGCAAAGCGAGCTGGGAAGCCTTTTGAACTGATACATAGGCCCAGTCAGGGTACCCTAAACGGACACTTCGTCCGGGAGGGGGAGGACTTTCCGTTTTGTGGCTTCCCAAAGCCGTCGCTGAACGTGGAGAAGAAGTGTGTGCCAGGTTTCGAGATCTTCTTCGACCTGCAATTATCTGGGGATGACGTTGCCGAAGAGAAGACAGACCCATCAGCTGAAGTTGAGCAATGTAAGGAAGTGGATTCCAAGGGCGCTGAAATTGAAATGGGGGTAGCATTGACTTGTCTACTTTCAGATCCTCTGATCGACCAGAAGTGCTTGGGGGATAACGTTTCGGTTTCCATGATTGGGAATGAAACGGCTGTGGCCCTACAGCAACTATTTTGGATGTATCTATCGCACCCTCTCTTACTTGGCAGTACGAAGAGGGGTTTTTCTCCAGCAGCACCGGGTCAGGTAGTGAGCCGGAATCTGATTCCACCGAGTCTTGTGAGTCAGAATCAAGTTCCAGCTCGATTGAGTCTGAGTCTAGTAATCCTGGGGATGATAACTCGGATACCATAGTCTTGTCCAGGTCGTCTTTTTCTTTCTCTTTCGAGTCTATTGTAACCGAGGAATCGGACGATTTGGATGTGCTTAATTGTCACGACCCAAACCCGGCCCTATGGGTTTAGCACCGTAATTGGCGATGTCGAGATTATCAAGGCTCTTTGAGCGATATCTGATTAAGCAGTCTGAGCTGGCGAAATATCTGATAAATAACTAGTGTCCATTGAGCTGTGAAAATCTGTATGCCAAAACATTTTTTTTCCATACATTCATACAGTACGGTCTACATACAGTCTATATAATCATATACAAACATTCAGTACAGGACCTAATCCCTCGATAGCGTCTGATAAATCTGAGTACAAAAGCAAAGTGAGGAGACAGTGGGGACAATAAAACACCCCAAGCCATCGTGGCAACTCGGAACCTCACAAAGGAGGCACATAGGTGGCTTGACAAAATCGGGGACCAACCCACGCTCCTAGCTCCGGCTGCGTCACGAGAACCTACATATATATATATAAACAGTGAGCTAAAGCCCAGTGAATAACATAATGCGTAAAGAGGTTATGAATGAATGTCCTTACAGTAATGAAACCAGTTCATTAAACAGTATTTCAGTCTTTTAGTATTTCAGTCAATCAGTCATATGTGGTACACCCATTAGCCTATAAACAGTAAGTCCAAAAGGACTGGGTCTTAACAGACGATAATGATGGCCATCAATCAAGAAATGATGGTTCCACAAGGAAACCGACAGAGCTCAGAATAAGAATAAAGAATAATTGCTAAGGATGCCACAATCTGATTGAATCACAGGACATACATTCATTTAGTAAACAATAGTAGTTCAATAAACAGTTCAGTTCAGTATTCAAAAGATAACCATTTTGAACATATCTTTACACAATTGTTACTCACAGAGATTGGGCTATAGCAGCTAGAGCGCGTCCCCGAGAGCCAACCCTAAACAGTTAACAAATAGAACACACACTAAGTTTAACAGTCGAGAAGGATGATAATTAAATCCCTAAATTTCCTCGGTGTGGTTCTATATCTAAATCCTCATTAAGATGCCTTAAACTAGGCCTAAGGATGCCTAGGATGGGATGAGGATGCAAAAAAATACAGTTGGAAGGCATTTTTCAAAAGTTGCTGAAAACAGGGGTCTCACTCGAGCGAGCCTTCCTTCGCTCGAGCGAGGTTACAAAATTAAAGGCTTCGCTCGAGCGAACAATCCTTCACTCGAGCGGTCTGATGAAACAGTAAAAGTAATGGATGCTCGATTTTTACGCGCGATGCTCGCTCGAGCGAGCTTCCAAAATCAAAGGCTTCGCCGGCGAGAATTCTTCGCCGCTCGGCTCGATGAAATGAAAAAGTACTGGTTGTTGGATTTTTACGTGCGATACCACGCTCGATGCTCGCTCGAGCGGAGACCTAAATAAAAGGGTGCTCGCTCGAGCGAGGAATCCTTCGCTCGAGCGAAGAAGCCAAATCTGGAATTTCCAAATTTGCCTCCCAAGCTCAAACCAAGCATTCTCAACTCAATTCTCGACCTCTTGGGCTCAAATTCTGGAAAATACATCCTAAAACAATGTATAACAAGTTTCAAAAGCCAATTTATGAATTCAAGCCCCAAAGGTGAGTCAATTAAATCCAAAATACAAACCCATTTTCAAGAACACTTTCAAAACATGCAATGCATGAACTTTAGTCCAAAATCAAGCTTTAACTCTTGCTCAATTGAGCTCAAAAGTTGGAAAACAAAATGAAAACATGGACCATAGCTTAAACATGGACATGCATGTACAATTCCAACATGAATTCAACTTCAAAATGCACCAATATGGCCATGCATGCAACAATGGAGTTCCAATTCAACATATATGAGCAAATACAAGTCTTGACTTCTCTATAACCATGGTACATGCAAGATGAAGCTTAAAGACAACAAGAAGAAGATAAATTTCTTACCTAGAGTTTCAATTTCTTGCCTAGAAGTTCAATTTAGCAACCTATGTCACAAATCCTTCAATTCCCAAGCAATTCAAGCCAAATGAGATGAAGCTAACTCTCTCTCCCTCACTCTCTCTAGTTTGGTCGGTTGGGATGCAAGAATAGGGGCTGATCAATTGTTATGACTCAAGGTATACAAGTCTCAACAAGTGTAAAGTAGGGGCCACTAAGGGTGGCAAAGGTGTAATTAAGTCCAAGTTTGCAATTAACTCATTTTAATCTACTTTAATCATTCCTAATCAATTTTCAGATAAATATACCATTAAATCACAAATATTCTACTGATTCCAAAACTCTAAACAGTTCCTAATTCGGCCGCCGATAAGGCCTCCAATTAGCAGTTTAAACATACGAATTCAAACAGATAGTCATTCAATCAAACAGATACCATATGCAATACAATAAATAAACTTATTCAATTTCAGTTTCGATTTCAATCAGTCCATTCAGTACTTCAGTTAATCCAATTATCATCATTATCAGTTCTGTTTAACAGTAACCAGTAGCTAATTCAACAGTTTATCGATAATCGGTACGAGGGTTGTTACATTAATAAGAATCAAGTAGCTGTGGTTTCTGAGTACTTTTCTGTGCCCTTGATTTATTGCATTAACTCAGACTTTCAAAATTTTGATGAAATCGACGAGGACGAAATTCCTCCGATTTTGCAATGCTTAATTGAACAAGAGCATGAGAGATTTGTTAAACCTTTAATAGATGAAATCACTACTGTGAATATTGGTACTGAGGAGGACCCGCGGCTAGTCCAGATCGGGTCCACGTTATCTTTGGAGGAACGCGAGCGCTTAGTCGCTTTATTAAAAGATTTCAAAGATGTTTTCGCGTGGTCCTACGAAGACATGCCTGGGATCGATCCTGAGATTGTACAGCACTGGATCCCTCTTGACCCCGAGGCCCGACTTGTCAAGCAGAAACTCAGGAGGATCCACCCGGACTGGGCTCTCAAGATCAAGGAAGAGGTCACCAAGCAAATTGACGCAGGCTTTTTACTGGTATCCGAATACCCGACTTGGTTGGCCAACATCGTTCCAGTCCCGAAGAAGGATGGCAGGATCCAAGTATGCGTGGATTTCAAGGATTTGAACAAAGCCAGTCTGAAGGACGACTTTCCCTTGCCGCATATTGATGAGTTAGTGGACTTTACAGCGGGCATGCTTTGCTTTCATTCATGGATGGCTTCTCAGGATACAATCAGATAGTGATGCATCGAAAGACCAGGAAAAGACTGCATTCACCACTCCGTGGGGGACATACTGCTACAAAGTAATGCCGTTTAGGTTGAAGAACACTGGAGCTACTTATCAACGGGCCGCGACCACAATATTGCATGACATGATCCACAAAGAGGTTGAGGTGTACGTGGACGACATGATTGTCAAGCCCAAAGATAGAGAGGGCCACTACACCGCCTTGCAAAAGTTCTTTCAAAGGATCAGAGAATTCTGGTTTCGGCTGAATCCTCAAAAGTGTACGTTCGGTGTTACAGCAAGGAAAATGCTGGGGTTTCTGATTACACAGAGAGGTATCGAAGTCGACCCTTCCAAAATCAAGGCCATCTTAGAAATGCCACCACCAAGGACTGAAAAGGAGGTGCGAGGCTTTCTGGGTAAAGTGCAATTCATAAGACGGTTTATCATAAAATTAACCTTGACTTGTGAACCACTTTTTGGTCTCCTGAAAAAAGACAAGAAATTCTAATGGGACGGCCGATGCCAAGCTGCTTTTGAACAGATCAAGGAATACTTACAGAACCTGCCCGTGTTGTCACCACCAGAGCTGGGGAAACCGTTGATATTGTACCTTTCAGTGACTGAGACTACAATGGGTTGTATGCTCGCGCAAGAATCAGAGGACAAAGTGGAGAGAGCCATCTAATATCTGAGCAAGAAGATGCTAGAGTATGAGACTCGCTACACACCGTTGAAGAAGACTTTCTTAGCTTTGGTATGGGCTACCAGGAAGCTGCGGCACTACCTGTTAGCTCACTCCGTAATGTTGGTTTCACGACTCGATCCCATCAAATATCTTTTCGAGAAACCAGCACTTACGGGTAGGCTAGCTCGTTGGTTACTGCTGCTCTCCGAATTCGATCTGAAATATGTAACGTGCAAGTCAGTCAAGGGAAAAGCATTCTTAGCCGATCATCCAGTGGAAGAGGGTGAAGCAGTTAAGTACTTATTCCCAGATGAGGCCGTTTTGCATATCGACGACAAATTTTGGACGATGAACTTTGACGGAGCGTCAAACCAGCACGGGTATGGGATAGGAGTGCCGCTGATAGCACCTGACAAGTCCCGTATCCCTCTAGCCTTCAAACTCCAGTTCAAAGTCTCGAACAACGAAGCAGAATATGAGGCATGCATTGCCGGTCTAGAAGCAGCCCTGGAACTAGGGGCTAGACGGTTGGATGTCATCGGGGACTCGAACCTTGTTGTGTTTCAAGCAAAAGGAGACTGGAAGGTCAAAGAAGAGAAGATGATGATGTATCACTAGACCTTGGATTTGTTCATTCCTCGGTTTGAGAAGCTAAACTTTGCTCATCTACTAAGAGAGAACAACAGGTTCGCAGATTCTTTAGCAACTCTATCTTCCATGATAGACATCCCGTTCGGAGTCCGGATGCGTCCAGTCATCATTGATCAAAATTTTGCGCCGGCCTACGAAACGATTGCTACTATAGATGAGGTTCAAGACGAAAACCCCTGGTATTACGATATTTGGAATTTCTTGGAGAATGAAGCATACCCGCCATGGGTAAATGCCAAGGATAAAAGGGCAATCAGAAGAATGGTCGTTCAGTTCATCATCTGTGGAGGTAAACTGTATAAGAGAGATCATCTGGGAATGCATAAGCTGTGTGTCGATGCCGAAGAATCGAAGCGCCTAATGGAGGCCATCCATGGAGGGGAATGCGGTGCGCATATGAACGGAGTAATGCTAGCATAGAATATCCTCAGACAGGGTTACTACTGGTCCACTATGGAGGAAGAATGTATCAATTTTGTTCGAGGATGCCACAAATGTCAAATTCATGCAAATCGCATGAACATTCCGCCGTCGAAGCTGTACAATATGACTTCGCCATGGCCATTTTCAGTCTGGGGAATTGATGTGATCGGGGCTGTCACTCCGAAGGGGTCAAATGGGCATGAGTTCATCCTGGTCGCGATAGATTATTTCACAAAGGGGGTCGAGGCCTAATCCTATGCGGTGTTGAAGGCTTCACATGTTGCGAAGTTTATCAGAAACAACATCATCTGTCGCTACGGAGTCCCAAACGAGATAATTTCAGATAACGGTTCCCACTTCAAGAAGGAAGTGATTGACTTGTTGGAAAAATACAACGTGGCTTTTCATAAGTCATCTACCTATCGGCCGCAAACCAATGGAGCGGTTGAGGCCGCCAACAAGAATATCAAACACATACTGTAGAAGATGGTGGAAACCAATCGGGATTGGCCAGATAAGCTGCCGTTTGCTCTATGGGGTTACCAGACTTCAATCAGAACTTCTATTGGGGCGACTCCGTATTCATTGGTTTATGGGATGGAGGCCGTTCTACCTATCAAAATTGAGGTTCCGTCTTTGCGAGTATTGGCTGAGTGTCAAATAGCCGAAGCAGATTGGCAGCAGAGCAAGTTTGAGGAACTCATGTTCTTTGATGAGAAAAGACTGAAAGCTCTGTACCATGTTCAAGGTTATCAGCGCAGAATTGCCCGAGCTTTCAACAGGAAAGTTAAGTTCAGGAATCTAAAGGAAGGAGATTTGGTGCTCAAGGACAACCGAGCTCTCATCCACGACCCAAGGGGCAAGTTCCAACCCAATTGGACTGGTCCCTACAACATTAAGTCTATTTGGTCCGGTGGAGCTGTGGTTCTGATGGATCTAGATGGCTTAGAGTTCTCATAACCGATCAATATGGACAAGTTGAAGAAATATTACCCTTGAGAGGCTCGCTGGGCCGAAAACCCGAAAGGGCGACCTAGGCAAAACTTAGAGCACAAAAAATTTGAAATTATAAAAATTGAGCTCGCAAGGTTGAAAACCCGCAAAGGGCGGCCTTGGCAAAAGTTAGAGCGTAAAAGAAGAATGAAAATACCCAAGTGAACCCGAGCCTGAACTACGTAAGGCTTGATTCCCATCTTTGGGATACGTAGGCAACTTCATCCTGAAGTTCAGCCATAAACTTTTCCCTGATCAACTTTGTCCATTTGATCATCTCAGTCATCTTTGTCTATCAGCATTCATCGTGATCTCCGATGCGGTGCTTTTAAGACTAGGGGCAACTTTCCGTTGCTGTGCAATGTCGCGATGTTATTTAGACTAGGGGCAACTTTCCAGTTGCAGGGGTTCAGGATTGTGCATCTCAGTGGCAGATCTCAGGCGTGTCCAGTTCTGATCCATATCGAAAATGGTTTTGAAAAGTTTTAATAAAAGTCGACTTTGTTCAAAATTAATCTTTTTACAACTTAGACTATTTTTGGACCAAAGCGGAAAATTTTCAGTACCCACAACCTTCAATTTCATTGATTTCAATACAGAGTTCTCCTGCTCTTACATACAAATTGAAGTTGCTTTTTATTACATCCATAAAGAAAACTTGAAAGTACTGGTAAAGCAATAAATCCAGGGCATAGATAAGTCAGTGTCCTCGCGCCTCCCGAGCAGGTTGAAGCCTCTGATGCCAAGCTGGGCCCAATCTATGCCTCTTCATTGAGCCAATCCAAGCACTCGTCAGACAAAGTGCAACTGAAAGTGGGAGCGGGGGCCAGGAGCTCTCTAGTCCTCCATGCTATGGCATACCGGGCAAGCTGTGAGCCTCGGACCGGAAATGCGGCAAGATACTCTATCCCCTCTGGCAGGCAAGTCTGATCATGACCGAACTGGCACTGGAACCGGAACGGAAAGTAGAATACACAGTGAGTCAGACCAATCAACTAGATCCCGGTCTGCCGAGACATGCTGTAGCTCATTGCTCGGAGATTGAGCCAAGGATAGCGCCAAGCAATGCGATCTGCCGACAAATTGTACATCCAGTCGAACCACCATCCCTCATCAAGGGCATCGACTAGGCGTTGTCGAAAGAAGTAGCCGCGAGCTGAGTAGGCTGGGCAAGAGTCCACAATCTGCAATTTATCCATCAACCATACCTGGGGAGGGATGAAAAATGAGAGAATAAAGAATAGAGAGATGTACGATGAGAGAAAAGTGAGGAAAGGGTTTTGTGAGAAAAAACCGAGCCCGAGGGCCGAGTGACGTGAGCAATATATATGTGAGATTGGGTGGGAAACATTACCTGCAGCAGTGGTGGACTCCCCGCAAATCTGGTCGTCTCCTGGCGATAGAAAGCATCTAAGCCCATCAGTGTCTCGGCCAATGTCATAGCGATGTAGCTCTTTCCTTCCTTCAAGCCTTGAGCAACTTCAATCAGACGAATGCTAGATCTACTAAAGCCTGGGGCAAGCAACAAGTGAGATAGCATGCACAAGCAAAGGGCGTGTAGCCGAAAACCTTGCCAATAATGGTTGCGGCGGTCACCGGCATCAGAAAAACGAAGAATCAAGCCAAGGATGTCCAGTTCCCCACTGCAGATCAGAGACCGAGCGTCATGCATGGTGAGCCCACACATCCACCCTAAAGTTTGGGCGTGGCCGAAGCGAAACTGAGGCAAAATTTCTTCATAGCGTTCAGATTCCATCAAAACTTGAAAATCTTCGAAAGTTGGACATACTTCTTGCCCGCCGAAGCTAAACACATGCATTACCGGGTTCCAAAACCTCGCCGCGGCATGAAGGAAGGGAAGGTGCAACGGAGTACGGCTCAGCGTGAATAGTGCATTCAAGCCGAAGTCCCGGAAGTTCAACTTTTCCGAGCCATCTAGAGAGGCGATCCAAGCTGTGAGATTTTCGACGAGAAACGCCTCCATTTTGGTGCAAAACTGAGATGAAATGAATCAACTACGGAGCTAGGTCTTTTAAAGAGGATAAGGCACTGTTCGGGGGGACACGTGTCAAAAAATTGGTGGATGCCAAGCTAGGTGGCCGGCCGGCCACCATTTCTGGTAGGCCGGCCATCCCTCTCCCCTCCAATGCAAAAAGCTGGCCGACCAGCTCCCAAAGATGGTCGGCCATGCTGCAAAGTGTGTCTTTGGCCCTGTTCTACCCTCTAAAAGGAAGTTCCCAGCATTTGCATGCATCGGGAGTGTCGAAGGCCTCCATTTCCCTCAGTTTCGGATGCATTCTGTCACCCAGATCGTCCGAGATGCACTTTGTTTATAGAGTTGTTGTTAAGTCTTACTTATCGAGTTGTCGTTTTGTTTGCAGAGATGTCTTGTTTATCGAGTTATTAAGTTTTGTCGAGCTATCGAGTGTCGTGCATTGAGTTGCTAGTTTTTGTTTAGTCAATTTTGTTGTGCCTTACTTATCGAGTTATCAACTTTGTTGTGTTTTGCTTATCGAGTTGTAAACTTGCTAAGGTTTTGTTATTTCTTAGTAAGTTAGGTTGTTTAGTTTGTTGCGTCGGTTCACTACCTGACTTGGCAAATACACAATGCACATTTCCATTCAATCTCATTTTGGTGCAAAATGATGTGATGCGATGCTAAGAACATAAAATACAACACTTTTTTAAAAGCTGTTTCATTCCATCATGCATCCTTTGTTACAACATTTTTTACAACAAGGGTACAAGTTTTACAAAAAATAAAACTGCCTAACAATGTACAATGTGCTACAACTACTAGTAAAAAGGTAAATAAATTAGGGAACAACTGCATCAATGCTCTCAAGAGCAAGAATGAGAAGCCCTCTTCGTCCTCTTCATGAACGACCTCTGACCATCATCACCATCATCCGAGTTTGGCCGCCACCCTGAACCCTCCTCACCTCATCTCCATTATCGAATCGGATCGAGCCACCTCTCTGTCGGTAGATGTCTCGATCGGGATTTGACCTCCTCCTCATCGCTGGACTCCTCATCTATGATGTGCGCCTCAAGACGCCTTCGTCATCCGAGACGACTCCCCTCTCCCAGCTCCTCGAGAAGGCCTAGATGGCCCAGCTCCTCGGGAAAGCCCAGGTGGCTCGGCCTGTGGCCCGGTATATATCGGAAGCATCTGAAAAGGAAGAGTGTAATTTGGACGCATCAGCTCAAATATGTATATCAAATGGAAATACAAAGAAGCTACATGAAATGGGCGCATATAGGTACAGTACGTAAATGTGGTGTGTGTCAAATGTGCTCAACACAAGCAGCCTATCAATGCAATAAAATGTTCAAGATCAACATGTCATCAGGAGTATGATAAATGCAAGAAAACTAACGGATACCTGGACACCCATGATGGACAACTACGCCTCTCTCCGCAGGACCATGCCCTCAAGTGAGGCTACCATCCCGAGCACCTCGTCCATGTACTCCCTGGGTGGCTGCAGATACAAGCTCAAGTCATCAATGAATAAACGAACACCAAAGTATCTGAGTGATAAACGGAAAACAGTGGAACATACCAGTGGTGAGTCAGGGTCACTGACATATCGGTGGTCAGGCATAGGAGGCTCTATCGGAATCGGGTAGGAAGTCCCATATCGCCATCCCATCAACTCAGTCGACATATCTAGCCATCCAAAATGATGATGAGTCGGAGGAATCGAGGGAACCAATCCACCCCCACCTCTAGATGTGCCAGCCCTGCTGGTGGAAGGGACATCTGCAGTCCGAGCCTGGCTCGATGAGGGCATACCAACAGACCTCCTCGTCGGGGTACGGACTCCCGTCAGTGGAGGCATCAAGTATGTGTGACGGTAGGTCCCGTACTCCCCCTGCTCCAAATGTAGTAATGCTTCGGTACCTTGCATAACACTAACGACATCCTGAGGAGGGAGCCTATCAGCGGTCCGCATATCATTTGGAGGCGTTGAAGGAATGTCCTAAGTAGGGTAGCCCCATACCTGACGCAAGAAGCGATCCCCCAAAAACCAGGCCCTACCAACTGGCCCCTTGAACAGGATCCTATAGCAAGAGGCACCCCATACTCCGGCAAACTGAAATCGGAGGTCTTTACCTAAAGGCGCCTAGGGCTGCTATGTGATCTGCGGATAACCGATGTATAAGCTAATCAGAAATTGTGAATGTGCAAGATAAATCAAAGATCAGAAACATGAAGAACTGAGAGTTCTGAAATACCTCTTACGGCCGCACTGTATCAAAGTACTGCCGTAGGTAGAGGAAAGACTCCCGAGGTCTCGGCCGATACTGGCCCTCAAATACAAGTGAATAAGGGGTCGTGAGGGGCACCTCCACCTCAAGCTCCGGGGCTAGCGTCGGGAAGTACGCGTAGACCCATAGTTGTGAAAAACAAAGCAGTAGCCATCAGAATACAACATGCTGAGTGCAGAATGTAAATACAAAATGCTGAGAGCAAAGTGCAAGGTACAAAATGTAAAGTGCGCCGTGAGTGCAATGTACAAATAATAAAAAGCAGAAATGTAAATCAAGAGGACAGAAAGTACCTCCCAGGCCCTCCAATAGCCGCCAAACATGTTCCCCCGTCCGCGGGAGGTCACGCCCATATAGCAATAGAGAGTAGCCAGGCTGGCGCCACCCCAATCATATCGGCTGACCTGTGATAGGTCCACTAGAGCACTCAACAGATAGAGCCCGACAGGGTTCCCCCTATCGGTGAACAGAGTGGTCCCAAAAAGGAACATCAGAAATCCGCGGGTGTACTGTGCTTACCTCCTCAATAGTCTCAGGCTCCATCTCCGCCCTCCTGAAATAGGAAGAAAACCAAGTATATCGGACTCTGCCCAAAGATCTGTCAACTGGTGGGCGAGCTCCCAATAAGTAGATCCAGGTGGCCTCCCACTAGCCCATGTCCTCTTCATATGGAATGGCCCAACCTCCCACATCAAGGCCTGTCAGTACGGCGAAGTCAAATGGGGTCATAGTCATATCCCCGGTAGCAAAGAAATGGAAGGAGTTGGTGGTGTCCTACCATCTCTCTACCAAGGCACCCATCATCGTCCTACTAACAGGACAACGAGATATCCCAGTGCAAAAGGGCCCAAACCCTGCCACGTCAACCAAATCCCAGACAGCCTCCGGGAGCTCTGCGTACCACTCCCTCGCCGCGATGGAGCCATATCCTCGCGCAGTACGAGAAGTCACCTGCATTCAGGATGAACAAATGTATTCAGTTTCAGAATGAAATGTATAAGCTGCGTGCAAATGAAATGTATGAGCTGTGTGCAAAATCAAATCAGATACAGAATCTGGGCTGTGTGTTCAGAAAATTCAAAGTATGAGCCGCGTGTTCAGAATTCAAGTGTTTGGGCTGCGTGTTCAACTCAAAATCAGTGTGGGCTGTGTGTTCATCTCAAAGTTCGAGCTGTGTGTTCAACATCTAGTATTTGAGCCGTGTGTTCAGATTTCAAAGTACGAGCTGTGTGTTCGATATCAAGTGTTTAGGCTACGTGTTCAACTCAAAATCAGTGTGGGTTGTGTGTTCATCTCAAAGTTCGAGCTATGTGTTCAACGTCAATGTTAAGTATTTGAGCTGTGTGTTCAGATTTCAAAGTACGAGCTGTGTGTTCGACATCAAGCGTTTGGACTGCGTGTTCAACTCTCAATCAGTGTGGGTTGTGTGTCCATCTCAAAGTTCGAGCTGTGTGTTCAACATCAAGTATTTGAGCTGTGTGTTCAGATTTCAAAGTATGGGCCGTGTGTTCATCTCAAAGTTTGGGTTGTATGTTCAACTCTCAACGAATGTGTGCTGTGTCCTCACAATCAGAAAAATGGGCTGTGTGTTCATCTCAAAGTTCGAGCTGTGTGTTCAACATCTAGTATTTGAGCCGTGTGTTCAGATTTCGAAGTACGAGCTGTGTGCTCGACATCAAGTGTTTGGGCTGCGTGTTCAACCCTCTACAAAGTGTGTGCTGTGTGTCCACCTCAACAATGAGCCGTGTGTTCACAATTCAAGTGTTTAGGCTGCGTGTTCAACTTTCAATCAGTGTGTGCTGTGTGTTCACCTTAACAATGAGCCGTGTGTTCACAATTCAAGTGTTTGGGCTGCGTGTTCAACTTTCAATCAGTGTGTGCTGTGTGCTCACCTCGACAATGAGTCGTGGGTTCAGAATTCAAGTGTTCGGGCTGCGTGTTCAACTCTCAACAAGTGTGTGCTGCGTGTTCACAATCGAATAGGGGCTAGTGGTTCAGAAATTCAAAGTGATTGAGCTGTGTGTTCAAGATGCTAACAGAATACTGTGTTATAGATTAAGTATTCAGAACAAGCTGTGTGCTAAAGTAAGCAGCAGTATGTTGTGTGAACGCATTCAGAACGAACAGATAAGAAATACACAGCAAAAGCATGAAATGCACGGAAAATGCAGAATACATTGTAGAAAATGTAGAAGTGAAGTACATACCTCATGCGCCTGGTAAGAGAGGTGGGACTCTGGCTCCCGCAGTAGTAGATCTACAGGCGTTTGCTCATCAAAATCAGTGAAGTGGTAGAAAACGGCTAGAGGGAGGATGTACGCCGGAGGGTCATACCTCTCGAGAATAAATGGCCGAATCCTCGGGGGTAAAGACATAATGTCTGGCTCACCCTCGACACCTGGAGAACCTCCACCATGGGAAAAATGACCTGTCATTTCAAAAAATCTGCAAAAATGAGCCAAAATTGGAAAAAGTCAACAAAAGTCAACTCTCGAGAAATGAAAAAGTCAACAAAAGTCAACTCCTGAAAAAATCTTCCAAATAATGAGACAAACTTACCTCAAGTGACGAAAATGAAGAAAGAAGCACCGAAATCAAAATTTAATCGGTTCAAAGTGTTGAAAACCGAAAGATTTCGCGAAACAACCTTGCGTGGGGCGTTGGAAAACGCATATGGAGCGCAGATCTAAGAGGGAAAATGCTCTAGGAAGGTAGAGGGGCTGATTTCGGAGTTAGAGTTGTGAGGAAAAGGTGTTTGGCCGAGTGGATTTAAAGAAATGAGAGCAAAAAGACCAAGCGCCTAATTGTTTTGGCAGGTGGCCTACCGCCACCTTTTTCTGTAGGGCGGCCATCCCTCTCCCTCAAACCTGGCCGGCGGCCTCCCCCTTGGACCAAACATGGCCGGCAGCATTCCCAAGGTGGTCTCCAAGGTCCCTGCAAATTTTGGTGATGATTGGAGTCCCCGGCACCCGAGAAAGTACAAGAAAAGTGCACTTTTAGTCACAAAATCCCCCCGCGGGAACTTCAACTCCAACTTTCGATGCGTGTCTCATCGTTACTCGTCAAAAGCAAGGTGTATCCTTTTTGAATATGTTGTGACCCATTCGGGAGGTAAACCGGAGGTCGCGATTGAGCCACCTTCGTCGAAACTTGCATTGCTTTGCTCGTTGTTTCGTTTCAAAATGTGCATTCGAGTTTACACTTATCCTGCATTGTTATGCACGTCACTTGCATTCTCATGCACACCACTTGCACTGTTCTGTACGTTTCACGAGTATTGTCATACCCTTGTGCCTAACTTGCGTTGTCACACGCGTCGCTTCTCGCATTGCGATGCACTCACCCATCAACACCGCGTTTGCCTGCATCCGATATCACACTGAACATATGTTGCTAACTATGTTGTGCTTGTTGAGTTTCTTCCTTTTGCAGGCACGATATTGTATGCACGGTTCATTTGAGGCTGGTACGACCAGACATGCCACACAGGTATTGTATCTTCTCCGTGTGAGACGTGGTGAGAATTCAATGATTCTTTACATACTTCAACTACATGAAATGTAGTATTGCTTTGCATTCTTACTTAAAACTGTTGCATCTATTGTGAATATTTGCTTCATTACAGCTTGCTGCTTCGCATGATCATTGAGTTACACCCAGCTTTGTGCATATCGCTTTGCATTTTACCCCCTGCCTGCGGGCATGCCTGCAGGCACATCTTTTTGTCTATCTTGCCTGTTTGTCTGAATCTTCGGCCTTGTCAAAAATGGGTCGTCTCTGGGCTTTGACATTCACTCCCGTCATTTATGACTTTCGAGTTCTGTCAAAGTGGGGCAACTGTAGACACCCCATTTTTGACCGACCTTAAGACTCAAACATCACCAACTGAGCGCTCGGTGATGTTGCATATTGTGCTCGTTCTGAAGTTGAGGAATCTCGGCCGCGAGCCTTGCCTCCGGACTTCCGGACTCTTTTGTGTTTTGCCTCGATTTGCGAACCAAGTCCCGTTTTCTCTGTTTTCTCTTCCTGAAGGGAGGGAGAGGTCTCGTAGACCATCTCTCAGTGGCCGTAGGCTACGTTTCGTAGTCGTAGGCCATCTTTCCTGTTTGGAGCCCGGTTTTCGATTTTCGGAGCCGTCGGCCGTGTGCCTCGGTTCGAGACCGCTTAACTACCTCCATTTGCTCCGGTTTTTGGCACACACCTTGTTTCCTCCCTTTTGAGGGACAGTGTGGCCCGAGAGACCAACTTCGTGGTCGAACGCCACCTCCGGTGCTTAATAGTCGTTTAAGGGCCCCGGCTGCTTGTCCTCGAACCTCCGTTTTGCATCCGTCTTGGTCCATTTTTGGCGGGGACCTTATTTTCATTGTTAGAAAGGTTGTAGGAAGGTGGGAGGCCAGAAATTGTTCTAAAAAACCAGTTTTATTTCTTCATCGCTCTTCATCGCCCATTTTCTTTACTAGAAAGCTGGTTTTTCCCACTCCCGGGCCACTTTTTCTGACTTTCCACCACATCATTGTGTTGTACACACCTGGGAGGCCACCAATATGGGTAGACCGGCCAGCAATTGTCCTTGACCCTTTTGAACCCCTCTAAAAAGCTAGTTTTTCTCTCTCCTGGTTCACATTTTCTGGGTTTTGACCATGCAGTTGTGTTGCACTCATCTGGGGGGCCACCTTTTTGGGGTGGCCGGCCAGCAATTCTACTTGACCTCTTCGACCCCTGGTCGGCCAGCCAGGGGAGGTGGCCGACCGGCCACCTGACCCTTTTGCACCTGGCCGGCCATTTTTGTCTCTCTTGGGGCATTCCAACTGTGCCAGCTGTTTTGCACCAGACCCCCTGCCCGAGGATCTGTCCTTTTGGGGGGAGATTTGAATTGATTTTTCCTCCCTTTTCTTTGGCTCCTCTCCCTCTATATAACCAGCACCCTACCTCATTTCTAACGGTTAGAAAAACCAGCTGCGGCATTGATACATACAACCATATATCTATCTACTCCAAGCCTCCAAACACCTTGGTTTTTGGTCATTTCACCCTACACCTCATAGCCTACCACCTCCACACTCCATTCCAGCAACTTGGAGGCCATTTGCAGAGGTTGGAAGCTCAGAATCTTGGACCAAAGGCTGTTGCTTTGCTGTGCCACAAGGGTGAGTCCCTATTTCCCCTTTTCTTGCCTTATTTTGCTCTACATCTTAGCCCCTTTTGCAAGCATTTCTGGGCTTTGACCTGAACTAAAAATAGTCTTGTTTTGAGCTTATCTTCATATTTGATCAAGAACTTTTTTTCTGTTTGAGGTCTTCTACTCTCCCTTTGTGCTTTATCCCTCTTTTAGGGCTTATCTTGCATGATATATTAGCCTTACTTGTGAGAAGTTTTGGGCTTCAAGCCAAACTTTAAAGTATCTTATTTTGAGCCCCTCTTCAACTTTGTTGCAGGGCTCTTTTCTGTTTGAAGTCATCTACTTCCCCTTACCCTCTATCTCTCTTTTAGGACTATTTTTGCATCATATTTTAGCCTTACTTGTGAACACTTTTGAGATTTGATATAAACTGGAAAAAGTCTTGTTTTGACATCCTCTTTAAGTTTGGTTAAGGTCCCATTTCTGTTTGGGGTCCACTCCTCCTATGCATGCTTCATTCCTTCACGATTAGGGCTATGCATTAGAGCTCTTGCATTGGCCATGGCTTGGCCTCTTAGCCACTGAAATCCAGCAAATTTTCAGTGGCTTAGGTGTTTTCTTGAAGGCCAAAATCAGAGGGGGGTGCCCCCCCTCTCCCTTTGTCATGTTTGGTGGTTTTTTTGGACCTTCCAAAGGGACCCTATTTTTCATACATTGAAGTCACTTTCCAGGGCCTATTTGGTGGGTTTTAGGGTTGTCATAGTGCATTTCCAGAGGTGGTTTTGCTATGCTTCATGTCTATCTTGTATGTGCTTAATAACCCCTTGTATGGCCCTCTAAAGGGGCTCACCATTTTTACACATGTTGGCTGCATTTCAGTGATTATTTGGGTATATTTTGGCATATTTTGTTCACTGATTTTTTTTGGTTTGATGAGTTATCATACGCTTCATGCACATGCCATGTAAACCATATTTGCTAGTCAAAGTTGCATGCTATTTTAGTCCATCATTCTAGCATCTTTTGGTCATGCCTTGAACTAGAAATGTTCATATTTTGGGACAGCCTTGGCTCTATATTTGTGCTTCATAGTCAAATAATGCATGCTTTGTATAGCTACAAGTCAATATATGTGCCTAGTTTTGAGTTTCGGGACCATTCCATGCATTGTATGACATATATCCATGATTCGGGATCATTTTGCATCATGATTCAGTGCTGGAATTTGCATGTTTGAATGCCATGTTTCATGCCTTGCCATGCCTTGTTAGAGTGGCATTTGGTGCCTTAGGTTCGGTCCTCGATTTGCGTGCATATATGCACGCATTTCGATAGTCTCATTTTCATCTTATGGCTACTGATGTGAGTGTGGCTGAGGTCCACTCATATTGGTGTAAGCCCATATTGCATTGTGTATGCCATCTTAGTCTATAGCATTATGTATGCTAGGTTGCATATTAGAGCATCGTGTATGCCATGTTACATCGAGCATTGTGTATGCCATTTCATAGTATTGCGCATGCTAGGTTGTATGTTAGTCACATTGTGTATGCCATCTCATTTGCATTGTGTTTGGGATAGGAGTTAGCCCAAGCACGGGAAACGAGGGACGTTTCGTACTCGGAGTGACGGAACGTGTCTCAATTCCCGATCGCCGATACTCCGAATTACCCATGACGGAGTCTAGGCCTTGTTTTGTTCATATGTGCATCCATTTCACATTGAGTCATGCAATTTGACTTCTCGGCCATCATGCATCGAGATGCGTGATTGGTGGCATGAGGATCGAGGACTACACTCCCTAAAAAGTAGTCAAGCATACATATGTAAAAATACGTTGCCATGCCCCTTTCTTGCTCTCTGTTGCAGCAAATCAGAAATCGGCAGTCTTTTGGAGCTTCGTGCAATATTCCGGGCTTAATTATAAACAGAGGCTAATTGGGGCATCGCAATGGATTTCTGCGCAAGGCAACTCAAGCATGCATCATTCATCATTCGAAACAGGGCTGAGGCGGTCCATGGGCTTGCATACCAATTTAATGTTTTCCTAGTTCATTTGTTAATTAATTAGGGTTTTGTACTTATTCGGACTGTAATTATTCATTTGGGACTGTATATTATTTATTTGGACCCTCCGAGCGAGGGCACAATTGTAATAAGTGTGCGTGCGTGTGATGTATGTCTTCCAACCCTACGTCTTTCTCCCTTTTATTTACCAGCTTATGATGGTTAGAATAGGGCATATTTCAATTAGCATACAGTATGATAGCATGTTTGCATTCATTTATCTGTTTTGCATGCACCGGGCTCGGCACATCATACTCACTGCATTGTATTTCAATTTCGAGTTGAATACATGTTAGCAGTAGCATTCTATATGCCATGTTTAGCATAGCCAAGCCTATCTTAGTTGCATTCCTGCATGTGTTGCATTAGGCATTTATGTATAATTAGGATCATGCATAGATTTCTAACATAATTTCTGTTTTGGCTTGGAGTACTCGGTAAGTTTTTACGCTTTAGCATCCTTGCATGTGTGTGAGTGACTGCCATGATAGCATGCTTACCATGAGGCTATTTGCTTATGTGATATAACTGCCTGAATGCCTGTGGGTGAAGGTTGGGTTATTTGGATTCGAACAATGCATTGACTGTGAGTTTTAAGCCCACTAGATAGTGGCAAAACCATCTTTTCTAAGCCCACCTGAAGGTGGCAAAATCTGCATTTTAAGCCTACTTGCGAGTAGCAAACCATCTTTCAAAAACAAACATGAAATGTTTTGTTCCAATTCAGGCGACCCGGTCTATACTTGTATGCTGTGCGCATCACATAGTAAACCTAGGCTAATAACTGGAATAAGAACGCATAATGTTTTCAAAACTAGATATCATGGTTAGTAGAGGCCGATCTTTGATCGGACGAGCGGGGGTGCTCACGAAGTGACCTTCCCCAATCGTACCCAAGTTCCTGAGCCGAGGCAACTTTGGTGATGACGGACACGTGGCCTTAGGCAAACAAGTCAGGGTTTCCTAAATTTTTCCAAAAATAAAATATTTAGGTGGCGACTCTGTATCTGGCAAAGCAGTCCATGTTTGGCACTTCTTTCAAAAAAATCTGTTTTCAAAAACGATTTGCCGGATTTGGACTCTTTGATGATTCATCGGTCTTGCATTGCACTCTGCGAGATTAGATACAAGACTGTGACATTGAGTCCTGAACTGTAGTGAGCCCATATGAATAGAACGGGACTCATCCTCCCGGGGCATTCGGGGACGTTTACACACAGTAAGACTGAGAAAGTACAATACCACTAGATGTTCTGGTAATCTTAATACCCAGAATGACATCTGCAAGGCCCATATCTTTCATGTCAAACTTAGAGTTTAACAATCTCTTGGTAGTTTGAATCATTTCATCATTACTACCAACAATGAGCATGTCATCTACGTATAGACACAAAATGACATGACCTCTGTCAATGTCTTTAATATATACGCAGTTGTCGTACTCATTGATTCTAAATTCATTTGATAACAAAACGTTGTCAAACTTCTTACGCCATTGCTTAGGAGCTTGCTTCAAACCATATAATGACTTAACAAGCTTACAGACTTTCTTATTTTGCCCTGGAGCTAAAAACCTCTCGGGTTGTTCCATATAGATTTCTTCATCTAAATCTCCATTTAAGAAAGTTGTCTTTACATCCATTTGATGTATCTCCAGACCACGTAAAGCGGCTATCGCAATCATCATGTGAATGGATGTAATCCTTGTCACAGGTGAATACGTATCAAAGTAATTTAGGCCTTCTCGTTGCTTGTATCCTTTGATAACTAGCCTAGCTCTATACTTATCAATTGACTCATTGGCTTTCATCTTTCTTCTAAAGATCCATTTACTCCCCAAGGCCTTACTGCTTAGGGGTAGATCAACCAACTCCCAAGTATGGTTCTGTAAGATGAAGTCAATTTCACTCTTAATTGCTTCTTTCCATAAGGGACTTTCAGGTGAAAAGTTTGAGGTTCTCCCTCTAATATATAAGTCAAGAAGTCTAGGGCCAAAAGACTTGGCAGTCCTAGCCCTCTTACTCCTTCTTGGCTAATCTACTTCCTCTCCTTGATCATCTACTTGATCATTTTCAAGTTTCTTCTCGAAACTTTGATCCTCTCCTTAGGTTTGGCAACGAAATACATCTTCAAAGAAGGACACATTTTTTAACTCCATTATGATATTCTTGTGGATATCTAAAATATCAGACTTGTGCACAAGAAACCTATATGCACTACTATTCTGTGCATAACCAATGAATATACAATCTACGATTTTTGGACCTATCATAACCCACTTGGGTGTAGATACCGCCACTTTTGCAAGACACCCCCACATTCGTAGGAAATTATAAGAAAGCTTCCGACATTTCCATAATTCATATAGAGTCTTTGTCTACTTTCTTCTGAGGAAATTCTATTTAGAATGTAATTCGCGGAGAGAATTGATTCCCTCCACAAGTTCTGTGGCAACCCAGAACTTATTAATATTGCATTCATCATTTCTTTTAATGTTCTATTCTACTACTCAGCAACACCATTTGACTGAGGGGAGTATGCCTCTGTGGTTTGGTGAATGATCCCAACTTGAGCACAAATCTTAGCCAACGGGGACTCATACTCACCACTACGATCACTTCTTATAGCCTTGATCTTTCAGCTTAATTGATTTTCAATTTCATTCTTGAAAAAAATAAATTTATCAATTACATCATCTTTGCTTTTAAGCAAATACACATAACAATATTTAGTACAATCATTAACGAAAGTGATGGAGTACTTATTGCCACCACGTGATTATACGACTTTCAAGTCACCTACATCACTGTGCACTAAATCCAAAGGCTCTCTACTTCTTTCAACAGAATGAAAAAAAGTCCTTGTCATATTTGCTTTTACACAAGTTTCACACTTGTGATTTGGATGAATCTTAAAAAATGGTATGTGATCTAATTTGATTAATCTATGCAAAGAGTCAAAATTTACATGACCTAGTCTACCATGCCATAAATTTGGGACTCAAGCATATAAGTAGAAAAATAAGCTTTCTCATTAATTTTTGGGATAATAGTCATTACATTTAGCTTGAACATACTACTCGACATATATCCGTTCCCCATACAGACCCCACTCTTGGTCAACACAACCTTATTAGACTCAAATACCATACGGAAGCCATGTTTGCTCAAGAGCGATCCTGAGACAAGGTTATTATAAATGTTCAGCACAAATAAGACATCGTTCAGAGTCAGCTCTTTCCCCAAAGTCATCTTCAAGACCACCTTGCCCTTTCTCTCAACAGTTGAAGCAGCAGAGTTTCCCATGAACAACTTCTCACCATTTGAAACTGGTTCGAAGGTTGTGAACATTTTTTTCTCTGCACAGATGTGGCGATTGGCCCCAGTGTCATTACACCATTCCTTTGGGTTGGATCCCACCATGTTCACTTCAGAAACGACAGCTGCCAGATGCATATCGTCCACATCTGGTGATCGATCCTCCATCTCAGCCATGTGTGCCCTACTTTTTTTTTGTGGAGGGTACTTGTTGTAAGGCTTCTTCTTCTTGCGGCAGTCAACCGCCCGATGCCCATCGCTTCCACAGTTTAAGCATTTTTCATTGAACCTAAAAGTAGGTTCCTGCGGCTTGTAGACTGATCTTTTGGAGACACTGCCTCTTGCCCCCAACTTTGAGCTTTTGCCTGTCGGTGGCTTTTTCTTTACCCCCGAGGACTGGCCATGCTCAACCACATTTGCTTTCATAGCGGAGGTATTCCCTCTTTTCCTCCTGTTGTCTTCCTCAATCTAGAGTCTGACAGCGAGCTCTTCGACTGTCATCTCCTTTCGTTTATGCTTCAAGTAATTCTTAAAGTCTTTCTAGCCGTTAGAAAGCTTCTCAATCAGAGTAGCGGCCTAGAATGATTCACTCAAGAACATTCTCTCTGCATAGATTTCGTGCAGAATTACTTGGAACCCTTGGACTTGATTGATGACGGTTTTTTAGTCCACCATCTTGAAGTCCAGAAACTAGCCAATAACAAATTTCTTTACCCCAACATCCTCAGTCTTGTACTTCATGTCCAAAGCATCTCATAACTCCTTTGCCGACTTCTTGGCATAAAACAAGTTGAAAAATGAATCTGCCAAGCCATTCAAAACGTAGTTCCGGCAAAGGAAGTCTGACTACTTCCAAGCATCTAGAGCCATGAGCTTCTATTTGTCTTACTCATTATCCTCCACAACTGGTGGATCCTCACTCAAAACCCTTGTAAGGTTAAGAGTAGTCAAGTAGAACAGCATCTTCTACTGCCACCTCTTAAAATTCACTCTCGTGAACTTCTCCAGGTGCTCGTGATGGTTGAGCAGGCCTTCCGGAACAGCAAGAGTAGCAACAGCGTTGACCACAGAGGTCACAGCAGTAGGGGTTTGCAAGCTAGTTACCTTGGGGTTCAGATCCTCACCAACATTAGCAGTAGCAGCAGCATTGATAACAATTGTCATTTCTGAAAAATACAACAGGATTTCATTTTCTGTGTTTCCAGAAATTAAACTTAACACTAGAAAATCTCACAGTTGGAAATTTAATTCAAAACGAGTCTTACCACTTAACTTATAATCAAACATGGTCAAGAATATTCCCAGGAAGACTAGAGGGGCCACATCGGTCCCACTTAAAATCCAATTAACCTTTTAACAAAACTTTCAAGAGCATGTTGACTCCTAGTCCATGAGAAACAATTTTTAGAATTAAGTTTTTCAAGGGATGAACTACGCTAAAACAAACCAAGGTCCAAACTTACAAGCAATTTAAAAAATTGCTAACAAATTACAAGCAATGTAAAACAATTGCTACAACAATTATAAGCAAACTTGCTTTTACAAATTGGTAAATGAACCAAATTACAACTCAAGCAAAATATTGCTTCAAATAATAAGAAATGAAACCAATCCAAATAAGGATTCTTATTTGTGTAAAACTCCTTTCCTCGCTTAGGTATTTCTGTAAAGAGAGTTAGCTGGAAATACAAGAAAATACAAATCAAATAATCTAAAAAAATTGTACATACAATCAAATATTATAAAACCTCCTAGCAAATTATTGGATAGGGGAAAAATAATAATCAATTAAAATACTACACAAGTTATCAAACCTTATAACTCCTAAATAAATAAATTGAATTACTAGGCATGAGTTACACAAATAAAACTAAAACTCCAAATTTAAATTTAAATTTAAAATTTAATTTAGACAAGTTACAAACATTTTATAACTTCAAATACATTAAACTAAAAATGCATAGGTTAGAGTTACATAAAATTTAATTCAAAATAAACATGTAAACTTATAACTCCAAATAAATAAATTAAATTAATATGCAAGAGTTACATATGAATTTATACAAAACAATAACCATGTAATACACATGTGAATAAGATCATACATATAATTTTAGAAACAATAAGCATGAACAAAAATTAAAATCTAGAAAAATTTGAACATGCAAATTATGTTATAAAATTAGAAAATAAAAAGACATGCAAAGCATGGTATGAAATTATGAATCATGCTCATACAATAAAATTATATTAGAACCAAATAAGCATACAAATTATGCAAGAAAGATTAAGCATTCTGATTAAATTAAAACCATACAATTCACACATACCATTACATATATAAATTTTCTAATCTAAACAGGGATTTGTAATCATGATTTCATATATGTAATTAGTGGCATAGCATACCAATTATATTGAATAACAGCGGACTTAAGCATGTAAGAATATTATTCTATCATACAAAATCATGAGTTCATGTCTTACACAGTGGACTCTTGTTCAAATTCAAAAGACCGTGGGTGATTACAATCCAAGGGAATTAACATAGCAGTATAACATTATATTTTGCTCTGTTTCAACTCCATGGCAGCAAGACATTTCTCAAAAAGCAGTGGCCGGCCGACACCATTTTGTCCGATCGACCACCATTTTGTCTGGCCAACCACTTTCCAAGGCCGGTCAGCCATCTATTTTGTACAAGCCATGGCATTTTTACAACAGAACAGAGCAAAATCTGAGGCCAAAACAAAATAATTTTCTGACTGTAAACAGAATAGAATTTGGCAGCAAACAGAGAGGTTTCTGGAAGGATATTCTCGGTTGCGTATGCATGTGACCCCTTGCCTCCTGTTCTCATCCTTTAAATTAGTATTTTAATATTAATGTGTTGTAATTAATTAGTTAATAATGTGTTGTAATTAATTAATTAGATTCATTCGAATTTATAATAACTAGTTAATTTAGTTAATTCGTTTGGTATCGTAATAATTAGTTAATTAGGACATTCATTCGGACCCTCTTGTGCAAGGACAAATTTGTGACACTTGTAATATTGTGTAAGTCTTCCAATCCGCATTCTTTCTCCCTTTTATTTACTTGCTTACTATGGTTGCATGTAGTATCATATTTTTGGTCTCATATCATTACCATGAATTGCACCAATTTTTGCATACATTAGGATTTGGCTCATTATACTTGATAAGCATCGATTATTTCTTACTTGAATACATGAGCTACTATATGCCTTGAATTGATCCATATGTCATGTTAAGAAGCCGAATCCGATAGTCGCATTTTGTATGTATTGCATTAGTCACTTGCATATTAGAACATGCATTTTTCTAGCTATTTTCTTCTATTTTGGCTTGCCTCGATTGAGTAATCGGTGAGTATTTCTTACTTTAGCATATTGCATGTGTGTTAGTATTGTCATATCAAGCATATCACCATAAGACTAAGTGCTTATTTGATATACTTCTTGAATGCCCGTGGATAAAGGCTATTTCTCTTAAGTTAGGATGGTTTGATTAATATACATATGAGCTCGTTTTTTCAAATAGCACATATTCAAAATTCTTTTCAAATAAACATAAAATCAAAGCATTCCAAATTGGGTGAAATAGTCTATACTTGTATGCCTCACATAGTAAGGTTAGCATAATAATCGTAACAAGAGAATATACTGTACATAAAAATCACATCATGATTAATAGAGATCGATCTTTGATCGGGTGAGTGGGGTGCCCAATTAATGACTTTCTCCTCTCATACCTAAGTTCCCGAGCCAAGACACTTTGGTTATAGCGGACAAGTGGCCTTTGGCATGAGTCACAGGTTTCCTACATTTCTCAAAAATATTTAGGTGGCGACTCTGAAATATGGCAATGCAGTCCATTTTTGGCATTTTTGATTATAAATCGATTTTTTCAAAGATTTCTCTCATTTGTGTTTTCTGTTTCACATTGCACTTGTGAAATCATATTCAAAACCACGGCAGTCTGAACTATAAGGTTATCGTATCCGAGGAGACTAAACCCCTCCAAAGAGCAAAAGAAACCAGCTACAATGATGTTTTACCATTAAATGTTGATGAGTAAAGTTGACTTATGGAAGTTTTGGTGGAATAATGAATCAATTTGTATTTCGTATCACTATTCAATGGCTGCAATCACTTCAAAACATTGTCATTTTTTTTTTCTAATTTAATTTTTTTAAGATGAATTTATTTTGTCAAAGAAAGAGATTATAGATGTCATGGTAATTCAGTATAAACTTATCTCCGAAATGGCAATTGGTATTTTAGATAATACTCTCTCTAGTTCAAACATCATTTGAATAAAAAGCAGATGAATTAAATTATAAAGTTGATGTATTCTATACTGATTTCTTATATCCATTTCTTAACATCAGTGGATGCTAGCTTCACTTATCCTTAATCGATAACATTCAGACAAGAGAAATGGATATCTTATTATTTTTCCATGATGACAGCAAGTTCAAAGTTACTTGGATCTGTAAGAGTTGAGTTTTAATGATTAGGACCTAACATTCCCTTTGCCAACATGCAAGACTGCTGATCTCTCTACTCATGTATCTGAACCTTGCAAGAAAAACTTGTTTTTGCAAAGTTTATACAGAGAGGAGCAAGAAAAATCACATATGAAAAATGGTAACAATAGTGGGAAGCATGCTTTTCATAGTGACATTCAAGATAAGGATATAGTTGAAGCTCTAGAAAATAAGGTTCAATATTGGACAGACTTTTCAAAAGTTCACTATCATCCCCAGAGTCTATACAAAATAAAATGGTTTTCATATGATTCTCTGTTTTGTACAGAATTATTATTTTAGATTGAAATATACTTAGTTTGTATAGAATTTGACATTAAAAGTTATTCCTTTTTGGATGGTTGGAAGTGAAATTGATACAAATTGCGAAATGATTGATAATATATGTATTGTTTTGTTTATATACATGGTATGTATTGCACAGAATACATGCAGGTTATGGACAAATTAAAAAAATAATAATAACATGTTTTTTGCCACTAAATAATTGGTAGCCAAAAAAGAAGTAAATATTTTTAGTGACTAAATAGTTAATAGCTAAAAAAAATAAAATAAAATAAAAACTTTTGGCTACTAAAATTTTAGTAGCCAAATAAAAAAATAGACTTTAGGCAACTAAATTTTTAGTAGCTAAAAAAAATAAGATGAACAAAAAAAACTTTTTGGCTACTAAATAAATTAGTCATCCTAAATAATTTTAGTTTTGGCGACTAAATGTTTTAGTCGCTAAAAATGCGATATTAATTTTTTTTAAAGCTTTTGGCAACTAAAAGATTAATCGCCAATTTAGCCTATCAACGACTAAAGTTTTTTTTGTCGCCAATGCCTTTACTTTTGGCGACTAATTGTTTAGTCGCAAATTTAGGACTTTCACCGACTAAATTTTTTTTAGTCACCAATACGTTCCCCACCAGTCTTCCCGCGACCAAGCCGGCGACCAAACTATTTAGTCAGGAAAACTTTTCGGCAACTAAAATCTAAACTTTGGCGACTAAAAATTTAGTCGCCAAAAGTGTAATTTCGTGTAATGGGTTAAGTTAGGAATCTGAAAAATTCACAATTTGAACCGGTTCAATCCAATCCGATAGGTTTGGATTAGTTTTTTGATTTTGTGGTCTGGTTCTGGTTTGGAAATTTTGGGAATCGGTCTCTGCAGATTAGTTCCAGATTTGTGTTCACGGTTTCCGAATTATAACTAAACCGAGCCATATGTAACTTAAGCCATATACATATCATACTCCCTACTACTGTTATTGCTATTCTTGTTGCGTTTTTTAAATTATTTAGCATTATTTTAGTTTTATATTTGTTGTTACCATGATAAAATATTTATTTGATGAGAGTTTTATGCTTGCTACATTTTGAACCATATGTTTATTTACTAGATATTATATTTGTTTAAGTTATATTTCAAAAAAAATTGGGCAAATTAATGTTGAACAATTTATGATAGGTTGACTTTTTTTTGAAAATGATACATGATTTTATTTGTGAACAAATTATGTGAAAAATCGAAGTTTCAAACCGAGCCAAACCATGTTTAAATAATTTTGTTCTGATTGATTTCATAATTTAAATAGATTTGTTTAATTCCATAATTAATCCTGATTTTACCCCCAAATCGAACCAATCCGAACTATACTCATCCCTAAAAAGGCTCAAACCCATTTTCTGTTAAATTTCCATCTTTATGTTCTTCGTTAACTCCCATATCATCTATGGCATATTCATTCCAACCAACTTCTCTCCACTTGCAATTAAATCTTCATATATTTGTGTTACTTTGTATCAAGAATTACAAAAAATAAAAAAATCAACAATCAACAATCAAACAATCATATTTTATAATAAATGAAAAAATTATAATCAAATAAAAACAATACCTACATAAAAAAATAAAATTAAAAATCAAGAATTGTATTTTATTATAAATGAAAAATTATAAAACCAAATAAAAGAAATACCATCTTTAGGAGACTCATTTAAGTTAAAACAATTTGTTGAAATGCAATGAGGAATCTCACTTGTAATCAAATCAAATCTTTATCCATTGTTGCTATAAAATTACAAGAAGAATTTAAAAAATAAATTAAATAAACAAATAAAAAAAGAAGAAATTCAACATCATATCTCAATATATATATGAATTAGATAAAATGATAGTAACTTTCCCTTTTGAGTCTTTTTTTCCCCTCTTTATGTATTTTATCTAACTTTCCATCTTGCTATGAAGAAAGCAGAACTTCGTGGTATTGAGGAAAAGCTAAGGAAAATAAGTCGAAAGGTTTTTAGAATGGTGGGAAATGAAAAGAAAAAAACCAAAGAGACAAAATAAATAAATAAATAAGGGTGTTTTCGTCACCTTAATTTTTTTGGTGGTGCTACATGCACCAACTAATGTACTAACTAGTATACTAACACTAGTTATGATATTATTATTAACCACACTCATTGATCACATTACAAATATCAAAAACCTTTTAAATTATGTTATATCATCAATTGGTACATTAATTAGTACACTAATTTGTGCACATACTATTATTCTAATTTTTTTACAACCACACATACATTAATTTTACTATTTATTACGACGGTGGAGTTTTTTAGAGATATTTAATACAATAAATAATGTTTATGTAAATTTGTTACATTAATTTTACTATTTATTACGGTGGACTGGATTATGATGTTCAAGTTAATGGGATTCATTACGGGTCCTGTTTTGATAATTCGAACCATTCAATGTGTAAAGTTCATCGAGTATTTCATTCTTATAAAAAAAATAACATTTATCGGATACTTGATCAGATCAGATTTCTGTCAACAGTTTATTTTAAAAATTATATTTGCCGTTGATAGAAATATGTTTTGATCAAGTGGTTGTCGATATCCAATTAACATCATTTTTTGCAAGAATAAAGTACTCAACGAGTTCTACATATTAAACTGTTCAGATTATCGAAACAAAACTCGTGATAAGCTCTCACAAACCCAAAAATACGCTTCAATCCGATCTCGAATGGGAGAGAAAGCTGCCCCAATCATGAATAGTGATTTATTAGCAGAGGTAACAAGTCTAAAAGGTGTAATGAATAGTCTTAATATTGTTATAATGTGAAAAGTTTGTTGTTCAAGCTTTATATATAAGAATGTAATAAAACTGGGAGTAATATGAGAGAATAGATTGAAATAAGGGAGAAACTAAAAAGACAATAGATTTAGATAATATATCAAAGGTGAAAAAGGTAAATAGCCATCTCCATATATGATGATAATCAGCTGGCTACAGGGTACAAACACTACAATGTAACTAATAAATTACATAAGCTCTCCTGCTAATGCTGACTGATCATGCAACAATCACTCAGAAAATAAGAAAAATGGCTTTTATTTCCATAAATCTCTCGATAACCATAATATAGGCTAAGAAGTCACTCAGATGGAATGATGTCCATGTGACTTCTCCGACGGAGTTGGAGCCGGAGGCAACACCTTCCGCGGTGGCTTATGGGAGTATCCACCATGCTCCAGGGGAGGGTTTGCCACTGGAGAGTGTGCGGCGTGGTGACCATGGTGATGGCCATGAGTTTGGGGCTCTACAGGAGGGTGTGCCACGGGAGAGTGAGCGGGTTGGTGACCATGAGTTGGTGGCTTCTTTCCCTCGAGAGGTTTGGTAGCTGGGGTTGGTGCTTTGTGCTCATGAATGGATTGCTCAAGGAAATCTGCAAGTGAGGGAGTGGTGAGAACCACCACGGCAAGTAACAACACTATCAAGCCCTCGGGAGACATTTTTGAACTTGATAGCTTGGTGAAATACTTGATGATATTGCGTGAAATGGTGTGGCCTTTTATAATGGTTTGGAGCCATTGTTGGCATGACACGTGTCATGGTCTAATATCCTACAGTAATGATTTAAATCCTCACAAAATATCACCCCCATGATTTCCCCCCATGATTCCCACTCATTTGTGATTGGTCCAAATAAGAAAGAAAAAGAAAAAAACAACAGTAATGATTCAGACTCCCACAAAACATCACCCCCACAGCCCTCACTCACTTGTGATTAGTCCAAATAAGAAAGAAAAAGAAAAAAAAAAATAATACAAACACATCATGGGTCCACATCACTGTGGGGGTGGTGGGGGTCTCCCCAAATGGGGGTCCCAAACATTTTTCAAAAAATAAAACAATACAAACATATCATTGGTTCACATCACTGTGGGGGTGGTGGGGGTCTCCCCAAACGGGGGTCCCAAACATTTTCTTTTATCCTATTGTGATAGTAGAAACAATAATGATAGAGACCTCACAAAACACAATCTCACAACTCTCAAAATGATCTAAACCATTCATGTTACTGTCAGACACGACTCTCAAAAAAAAATTCAAACACATCAACGACTAATACATCAGTGAGGGTCACGGGGTCCTCTTTTGTGGGGGTCCCAAACATTTTCTTAGTGGAAATTACATAATTAAGTTGGTGAGAAATCAGAGATATTACTAGACACAACAATAATAGACCCAAATTAATAATTAATAATGTTATATGTATTAATTAATATATTAATTAGTATATTAACAAATAATGTGTCATAATTTTAGAGATTTTAGGTATTTATAATTTGTATAATAGGTGAGGGTCAATAATAATGACATAATACTAGATAAAAAGTCATTTAATAGACTTGAATAGATTTCCAAATAATTCTTCACATATTTCATATTTGATTCTATAATTCAAATTAAAAATCAGGTCGACGTTGAGACTATCTTTTCATATTGTATATCAGTTGTCTCATAAGGATTACTTATCCATGCCTTTACCGCATCTTTTTCCCATCTTTCTATTACTTCTTGCCATATCTGAGGGTCGAATCTGGCTAAATCTAAAAGGGTTCCCTGGTTATTAGGTAGTAGTAGCAAAAAGCGTAATGATGATGAAGATATTAAGGTAGAAGAATTTGTAGATGTAGAACAACAAATTGAAAAATTTTAAAAAGAAAAGTTAGAATTAATTCCAGCCAAATATGTGTATAGATTAGGAAAGATACATAAATTCATATCTGAGGGTCGAATCTGGCTAAATCTAAAAGGGTTCCCTGATTATTAGCTGGCTGTAGCTGCCCAGGCCTAGCTTATCAATGGCTCTATACCGATGAGGAAGAAGAGCAGCCCTGCTTGGCTCAATTGTCCGCTCAAACTAATATCTTTAGGATTTTAAAACAAAAAAATATTAAGCTTATAAGATTGGATTGAGCTGAAATTTTGTACCCATTTACTGTGGGTTGAATTTAGGATAATATTTTGTGCCCATTTAATATTTGGATTGGACTTAGAATAATGGACTTTAGCCCAGCCCAGCCTTATATTAAAACATTTATTGAAAAATCATATTGATTTTATCATTAGATTTTGTTAATGTTTCAAATTCAAATAATAATTAAAATGATCTAAACAATTAATATCTTTTTAAGACCAAAAAATAATAATAATAGCCAATATCTATTGGGTTAAGTAGATGGATTTGAAATTTAATAGTTTTTTTTAGCACTGGGCTTGGAATGGCTACTTTAGGCTTGATATTAGGCCAAGTTAGATTTGGGATAACACATCTCTCCTTATAATATAATCCAAGTCCAACTCGAGATTTGTCCACCCTTAGTTATATTAATTGTGAAAACGATAAAAGTTATGAATTTTGAATGAATTTATTTATATATGGTATCTTTTTATATTTATTTATTTTTATATATATCTGGGTATCCTGGGCAATTTGGGCTCACCTCAACTAATACCAAGGTCTTAAGTGCCAACAAGGAACATTTATTCTTTGTTTTCATCAAGAACACCAAGCTTGGACGATGGGTCGTACACAACCCTCTAAGGATCTGGATTGTCAGAGGTCACCCAACTCCCTGACAATTCTAGCTGATAATCAACATGGGGCGTGTGGCTGATATGGGCTAGCCACCAAAGCCCTTTCAGAATTTGCCTGGGATGGCAGTTCTGGATATGTGCTGGGGACCTGTGAGCATGTCTCAAATTCATCCAGAACCGGAATTGGGATAGGTTTGTTCAAAGAAGATTGGAGGGTGAGAAGTGAGTCCAGGTGTTTATCATTATTCACTGTGACCTCAACCAAAGCAAGAGGGGGGGAAACAGGTAATGCATGTTGTTGAGGCCGTGCCCCCCGTTTGGTCTTTGTTTTCCTGGGTGCCTTCCTGGTTAGAATTTGACTATTTGGGTTTAGACAGAGAGAGTGTGAAGCCACTCTAAATTCAGGTGTGGGTTTAAGTAGCTTTGGGTTGGGTAATTGGAGATGGTCTAGGTCTTGGGCTTTCCTTTTCAATGATAATGTATTGAAAGTTTTGGACAAAACCAAATCAGGAATAATAGGGCCCAAAGGGAAAGAGGTGGGAACAAGTTGTGGGCTAGGAGGTGGGCTTTGGTCTGAGTCAGGAGAGGGTGAGATGGATAGAAGAAAATGTGGACATTTGAGGGAAGATGGGCTTTCTGAAGGTTCAGTGACAAAGTAGGCTGGCCTAGCATGAAGTGTAGGTTGGATAGGATGTATGGGCAGATTAGTAGAAACCCCAAATGAGATTAGGTCCTGACGCCAGCAAGAGCTATGGCGGTGGGATTTGTGGATAGTAAGATGATTTGCCACAGGCGTATGGGTTCTTGGTGGAAGGGAAATATGGACAGGGGGTTGGACACGTGAAATGTCAAGGTCATGGAGTAGTGGGTTGGATTCAGCAGTAGCAACAGAGCACAGAGGTTGCCCCCTCACCTCGTCCTCTATCATATAGTTTGGAATGATTGCCGTAGGCATACTTGCCTTGATTTCACGCATCGATGGGTTGTTCATAGAGCTTGCCGCCGGTGTGGCATTGCGAGAACCCGATGAATAGAGCCTAGCTTCCATTGTATCAATTTGCTTTTGGTAAAACTCAACTGATAACCCTAGGTTTGGAGCCACCCCTGTCCTCAGCTCAGAACCATAACCAAATTGGCTCCCCATACTTCGGTCGACAAATTTGCAAGAGTGTTGATCATGCCCAATCCTTCCATAATCGTAACAAAAATCGGATAATCGTTCAAATTTAAAATTTGCTTCGGACAGTCATAGGACTTCTTTAGCTGTGGTTCTTCAGGATTGGAAAGGCTATCTGCAGGATGGTATTACCTTTACTGTTCAATCATCTTCGATTACCAATCATCTTCGATTACCCAAGGGGAAGCACGAGCGGTTCGACTGGCATGTGCCTTGTCCTCAACCCTCGATCTCTTTCAAGTTCATGTCGAAAGTAATAATAAAGCAGTTATTGAGCTAAGTGTATCTGAGTTGGATCCTCCTTGGGACTGTCAAGCCATTATCTATGACATCCTTCAAGCTCGAGCTCATCACAATATCATTTTCAGTTGGTCCCCCAGAGAATGTAACCGTGTCACCCATTGGGTTGCCTCTACGCACCTAAAGGACTCACTACCTTTGAATTGGGTTGCTCATCCCCCTTGTGAGCTTTCTGCTCTATTATCTAATGATGTTCTGTAAGCCGTTTGGCATTTCCATGTTCAAAAAAAAAAAAAAAAAAAAAAGGTCTTAAGTCAATGACTGGCTAAATTTTTAGTGGCCCCTTGGAATGATTCAAAGTCAAGATTTTGAATTTTATCCTCAAGTCTTTATCGATCAGCCAAATCCTTAGGATCCGTTTGATTAGAAATAAATAAATGACGCAAGGTGAAAATAATAGAAAGTGAAGTAAAAGAAAAGGAAAGGAAAATAAAATATATTTTCTTGTATGAATTTAAGTAGGATGAAAATTTTACAAGCAATAACTAACTACTTTTATAACACATTTTAATTTTCTTATATTTTCATGTGTTTTTTGCAATAAACTATAAGCTAATTTATCATGCTATTATGAGTTGTATAAGACAATTAACTTTCTTATAACTTCCACCATTTTCATACTAAACAAACTCAAAATTATTTTTTTTTCTATTTCTTTCACTTTCTACCATTTTCATTCTAACCAACACTACAACATATAAGAGTTTTAGGGACCAAAGATTTTGGTCTCTAAAAGTGAAAATTTTGTTGTAAAAGACATTTAGGAACCAATTTTTACCGTCATGAGGATAATCGCTAAAAAGTCATCTCGAAAAGTTAAAAACAAGGCTTTTAACAACAAATTTTTGAAAATGTCACTAATAAATAGACTTTTAGAGACAAAATTTGGTTTCAAAAAATAATAATTCATCACTAATGTCTAATTTTCATTACTAAAAATATAATAACGACACTTTTCGCCACAAAAATATTTGGTCCCTAAAAAATAATTTTGCCTCTAAATTTTAGTCTCTAAAATTTTAATTTTTTATAGTGCAAACTGGCCTTTAGAGTTCTATATTTAATTGTATAATTATTTTTATCATCGCATAGTTCACACTAAACAAAATAACTAGATAATTGCTTTAATTAAAGAGCAAACTCTATTGGAGCAGGGCAAATTGTCTTATAATGGAATAGTTTAGTACAGATTATTTGAGTTATTTATAAAAAAAAATTATTCTGTCAAATTATGCAGTTTTTATTTAAAACTTATTAAGTAAAAATAACTTCAATAAATTGAAGAAAAAGGTAATTATTTAAAAATTAGAAGAAAAGTTGTTTTAGGCTTTTCTTTTAAATTGTAAGTTTTTAATTTACCATAAATTGCACCAATAAAATGTCTTTATATAAGCTTTTACCGTATATTAAATTTCATTTCAAGGGGAAATTATATTTCAGTCCAACTTTTCAAAAATAATTACAAAATTATGAAAAAAATTATGATTTTAATTATTAATATTTATAAATTTTATTATTGATTTGTAATTATTTTTTTCTAAAAATCACTGATTTGATACTTTTCCAAATTTCAACAGTTAAAATAATCACAATTTGAATACAATGAGGAAGGAAAAATTAGTAAAGCATTACTCTCCAACTTTGTGTAGTACGAAAGATTCAAGATATTTTTTTCTATTAGTTAAGGTCCATCGATGAAATTTTTCTGTATCGGGGCCAAAAATTTCTGTGAGTAGAGTTAGAATTTCTCTAAGTTGGGCACAAATTTGTCTGAGTATGGGCAGAATTTCTCTGTGAAAATGTTGAGGAACCCCAACTATTATGAAAATATTATATATACTTTATCTTATAATATCTTAATATCATAAAAAAATTTCCTATAATATTTTAGTCCAATTTTTCAAAAATAATTATAAAATCATGAAAAATTTTATAATTCTAATTATCAATACTCATAAACTTTATCCTTGATTTATAATTATTTTTTCTAAAGAAATATCAACAGTTAAAATAATTACAATTTGACTGTAATTTTCAAAAGTCAACCAATCACAAGTGGGAAACATTGAAACGCCTGAGTCGGCTGGCGCGTGCACCTTCAACCAAAATGAATAACTAATTACATTAAAAGTTAGGAATTTTTATTGATAAGTTTAATTTAGAAGTGTTTTAACTTAAGAAATTTTTTAACCCATTTAGTCTCATGTATGTATAGTTTTATTCCATAAAGTCCATTTTCTTGATTTACACTATTTTCTTGGACACTTATGCCCTTATATTCAATTTTGATACTCTCATAAATATTTTTTGAAGAATTAGTAATTTAATGATGTGAAAATTTATATTTTAAAATTCACATTGCCAGAAATATAAAATTGGCCGTGGACGGCCTGAAACTTGCTGACGAGCCGGGGCGGGCCCGGCCCGTTGACAATGTAAATATTCACATTGACATGTTAACATTCACATTAATAGGAGTGTAAAATTGGCCCGCGTCCCGTGGTGGGGCGAAACCCGCCTGCGGCCCATGGGCGGCCCGGGGCGGGCCCGGTCCGGCCCGTTGACAATGTGAATATTCACATTGACATGTTAACATTCACATTAATAAGAGTATAAAATTAGTCTGCGACCCATGCGCGGTAACAGCATACACGCGCCCTGTAGGCCCCTGGTCCACCTGCTCACCTCTAGGAGCATATGATCACAGACCGACGGGACGACGAAGCCCCGGATTGGCCTCGAGGCTGCCTGCATCGAGTGGTGAAAACCTGCATCTGCCTAGAACCACACGCTTCTGATGTGGTACTCAACTGTGGGCAGAACCTCTTCAGGTGCCCAGGTTGTCCACACTGATAGCAAGACAAAGACTATCCTCGCCAAACTTCGACTCAAGGATGGTCAAGAAGAAGAAGCGACCTCCGCCTTCAATGGCAAACCAAGCCTTGTGACCTACCGCCACACTTGTAACAAGTAAACTCTCCTCGATTGTAACTCTCCGTAAGACTGGCACCTTTGGAAAGGTCGATCTAGAAACTCCACCCTAAGACTGCTGAGGGTTATAACCCCTCTGTCTCCTGCCATCACCCTGGCCCTCTTGGCCCCTCTTGGAGCCTCTATGCTTCTCCTCATCCTCCTCCTGCATCATTAGCTCCATATGAGCTGCAGCATCCACCAAATGCCTATACTCCCGGATGAAGGACCCACCAACCCTCAACTTGAGGCCACGGCTCAACTTCCGCTCAAACTCATAACAACGGCGCTCCTCTGTCGCCACAAGTTCAGGTGCAAACCTGGACAAGCTAGTAAACGTAGCCTCGAACTCGGCCACAGACAAACCCTCTTGTTTGAGTCGGCTAAACTGATCTCTCAGCTTCTCCCACCATCGCAGATAAGAACTTCCACGGAAAGCCTCTACAAAGTCCCCATGCACTACCAACACGGCCTTCTCATACTTCCACCATTGACCAAGATCTCCTTCACCGGAAGGATGCCAAGGTCACCTTTAGAGTCCCATCCTCGATGCCAAGCATCTCAATGTCTTCTCCATCTGCTCCAACCACTCGTCACTTTAAACGGCTCCTTAGGATCTCCAATAAATTCGTCGGGTTAGACCGAAAAATTCCCTCTTCAAGAAAGAAGGTCCGCTTCAGAACTCGATGCTCACCGAGAATACCCAAAGCTCTCGCTATTTCTGCCAAGGCACCCATAGCTCTGCCGACCATTGCTCGGCCACATTGGCACAGCCAACCCGTCTGACCGCTTAGGAATATCATCCTAAAGGTATTCTTCGCCTCGCAGCCTACCACGCCTAGCACCTCTCGCCGCCCCGACATCCTAATAAAGGTAACAGAACGTTAGCACATTCATAAATGTGCCAAAACTAAACACTCACGTCCTAATACATGGACAACAAGAATTCACTCCACGAAGCATACAAACACATAAGCACTTACAATTTTCATTTAGGATAATGATAGTCCCAAGGCGTTACTAGAGTTCCAGTTAGAAACAACATTGATCAAGTGCTTTTCCAACAAGACTCCCAGAAACCCAAAGATCCAATCAACATCCTAGAAATTTAAATCCCATACCCAAATAATCACATGAGCATGTTATCAATTTAAGCACATAACATATGGCACTTCATCTAAGTCTCTATCAAGCGAGACAAACCCATTGTGATCCTAATCACTTCCCACGCACTCCAAAGTATTGAACCAGACGCCTCTGATACCAAGTTGTGACGCCCTCAAAATAACAACATTAAACCCATTAATATAAACTTGCATTTATATAAAACTGTTCCACTTTCTTCTATTTATCAGAGTTTCATTACAAAAGGTATTACATGTTAACAACAAAAGCAAATGCCCTGAAGGCTTACAGCTTTCCAAGTTAACACTTGGTTACAAAAAAAAAAAGCTAACTCATTACACATTAAGCCCTTGGCTTGAATATACATGTAATACATCAAAATGAACAAAACAACAAAAAGGCTCCTCCGCCTCTAGACTCCCAAGCTATGACCTTGGAGGTGGCATGCTACCTACACCTGAAAATGATATTCCCATATAGGGTGAGCCACAGCCCAGTAGAAATACACTAAACCAACCATGAACAATGACAAAAAGATTAGCAATTGATAGATGGCCAACACTCATACATCCACATAAATTTCATTTTTATGTCATACGATTTATGATTCCTAATCCCTTTTCATTTTCCCTCTTTCAATAGATAGGCCTAAAAAGCTCTATTACCATCCCAACAGACATGTATAAGAACTGTGTCCCACATTCACAGATAAGCATAAAAGCTTTATCCACATTTTCAACGGATAAGTATAAAAACTATATCCCACTATCACAGATAAGCATATAAGCTCTATCCACATTCCAACAAGATATGCATATTAGCCCTATCTTCACTTCCCAAAGATAAGCATATGAGCTCTATCTTCACTTTTCTAGACAAGCATATGAGCTCTGTCTACGGAGTTCATCCTATCTCCTCCCAACACTATCCGGTTTAGAGGTACATCCCCAACTTCCCTAAACCATGAGTACATCCCCTATCTCCTCCTCTACACATAATGCATACAAACACATTGGATCTATATACAATCATTCAATACATACTGCTTAATGTATTCCATCAATCGTCAATTCCATGACACATTCCGTAGATTAGTTTTCGTTAGCCTAATCATCATGCATTGTCTACAACAATCACGACTATCCTCCACCGATAGCCCAAAGCGCTTATTTCTAAGCGTAAAATAAATACACAAATGGATATATAATCAACATTTCAATTCGGTGAGTAATAAATAATTCAACTACACCCTTTAATCCCATACATTCTCAATCTCAACATTTCCACTTCAATTCCTCATTTCCCACAATCAATTATCCCAATCAACTATTCCATGTAATTAGGACATTTTCCATAATTAACATAACAACCCTTAAGGTCTCAATTCCTCCAATGATTTAACACTTAACCCATGTTTCTATACTAAACATGCTTCTAGGTTCGTTATAAATGAAAACCCAACTTTTGTAAAATTACACAAATGCCCCAAACTCTTTCAATATTACACAACAATCCCAACATCTCAAAATACTAAAATTTAAAGACAAAATCCATAGAAAGGAGTAGGATATCCCTACCTCAAAGTTTGGGCTCCAATGGATGAGGTGACAAAACTCAAAGTGCTCCAAATCCCGAAATTTTCAGATTAAAATAAGCCCCTCGACGATCAACACAACTTTTGTAAAGGCCCAAGACGAGCAAACAACTCCTATTAGATCAAATCTAAGAGAGAAGGGCCGGTTTTAGAGAGAGAGGCTCTCAAATTTGTGTTTTGGGAAAGTAAGAGAGAGAAAGAATAAGAAAAAGTGATTTTAAAAGTCCAAACTCGGATCTTTAAACCTAGTCGCCCGCTTTCGGCCTAAAGCCCGCCGAGCGGACTACAACTTCGCCGAGCCAAACTCCCGCCGGCGGCGGATGCACACTCTCAGCATCACGACAGATTAGTCCCCGCCGGCGGCCAATCCTTCGGCGTCCAACACCACACGAGAAAAAGTTGGATGGGTGTATTCCGCCGGCGCCAAAACCCCGCCGAGCGCATAAGCAACAGGTCCCCGCTGAAGGCCAAACTCCGCTTCGGCGGACGGGTCAAAATCTGGGCAACTAGTTTTGGTTTCTAAACCCAACCAACCTGTAACAAACCTACCCAACACATCCTATAACTCATATACAAAGTAAAAAATGATGTAAACATGATAATCATCAACTATTAACATCCACGGACACATGTCCGGATCACTGTACAACAAGGTTAAACCCGGAATCACTATAACCTTCTCCCCGTAAAGAATTTCGTCCCCGAAATTAAGAACAAGTTTTCGAAAACAGGTTTTCTTCCATTTTAGGCAATGTTACACTTTAGCATTCAATAACTTGACCCATTACCGGTCATCCCATCTCTCATCAAGATGCATTTCACAATACATACACTTCAACATGCATTATTCTTTCCATTTCATCCATTTCCAACATACATGGTTCACAATTCATATCATAAGCAATGATCATGATACATTTCCATTTCTACAATATAGCCAACATATGCAATATCATAATCAACCCCCATATCAAGGTAAGTTCTACAATACTCCCAAAAACCAAAACATTCACAATGTTTTACAACTTAAGACATATTTAATGATCTTAGAGTTCAACAATACAACACATGTTCAAACATCCACAAATAGGTCCGGATATTTTCCACGGACTTCCAATTCACGTTCCCAAGTGGCCTCCTCCACTCCGTGATGTTTCCACAAAACTTTCACCAAAGGAATGGTCTTGCCACGCAGGACTTGATCCCGCCTATCCAAGACCCGGACCGGTCTCTCCTCATACGAAGCGTCCTCATCTACCTCTAAGTCAGTCCAATCTAATACATGCGATGGATCCGGTTCATACTTTCGAAGCATACTCACATGAAACACGTCATGCACTCCTGACAACTGCGGCGGTAAAGCTAACCGATAAGCAACCTCGCCAATCCTCTCAAGGATCTCAAAAGGACCGATAAACCGAGGGGATAACTTCCCACCCTTTCCAAACCGCATCAAACCTCGCCTAGGTGATATCTTCAGAAAGACATGATCACCCACTTCGAACGCCAAAGGCCTCCTCCTACGGTCGGCATAACTCTTTTGGCGACTCTGGGCTGTAACAAGCCTCCTACGGATAAGCTCAACCTTCTCCGTCGTCTCCCTAACCAACTCCGGACCCAACAAAGGTGCATCACCAACCTCGGCCCAACAAACTGGAGACCTACACGGTCGGCCATACAAGGCCTCAAACGGTGCCATACCGATGCTAGACTGAAAGCTGTTATTGTAGGCAAACTCTACCAAGGGCAAGTGCCTCTCCCACGTCCCACTAAAGTCTAGGACACAACCCCGAAGCATATCCTCAAGGATCTGAATAGTACGCTCAGACTGCCCGTCAGTCTGAGGATGATAAGCCGTACTAAAGGTCAACTTAGTGCCCAAGGCACTCTGCAAACTCTGCCACAGTCTGGCAGTGAAACGAGGGTCTCTATCTGAGACGATCGTCACTGGGACCCCGTGCAACCTCACTATGTCCCGAATATACAAATCGGCAAGATGATCTACTGAGTCTCTCACGCGCATAGGAATGAAGTGCGCCGACTTAGTCAACCGGTCTACAATCACCCAAATAGTATCACTACCCCGCTGAGTCCTCGGAAGACCTACAACGAAGTCCATAGTGACATGCTCCCACTTTCACTCGGCAATAGGTAAGGGTTGCAACAAACCTGCTGGCCTCTGATGCTCGGCCTTCACTTGCTGACAAGTAAGGCACTTCGACCTAAGATCGCCACATCTCTTCATACCCGCCACCAAAATCAAGCGACCAGATCCCGATACATCTTAGTACCTCCCGGATGCACCGCAAGGCGTGAATGATGAAACTCTCGGAGTACCTCCTCTCGGCAAGACTCCGGCACAAACAAACGGTCTCGGTATCTCACACTCAGGTCGGGATACACCGTCAAACCCTTTTCGACTTTCCCACTGGAGATCTTCTCTCGGAGGGACTCTACCTCAAGGTCACCTCCCTGTGCCTCTAACACTCGAGTCACCAGTGTAGGTTGCGCAACCACAGAAAACAAGGCCGCAGCCTCAACGGATTCACTCAGAAGTAAATCGAACTCCCCAAGTGCACCCAACATCTCCCATTCCCGGATGGCTATACTAGCTACATCACCTATGGATTTTCTGCTAAGAGCGTCGGCCACAACATTGGCCTTCCCCGGATGATAATGCAACTCAAAGTCGTAATCCTCAATAAACTCCATCCACCTCCTCTACCTCAAATTCAAGTCCTTCTGTGAAAACAGATATTTCAGACTCTTATGATCCGAGAACACCTCAAATCTATCACCATAAAGGTAGTGCCTCCAAATTTTCAAGGCAAAAATGACAGCTGCTAACTCTAAGTCATGCGTAGGGTAATTCTTCTCGTGAATTTTCAACTGACGTGAGCCATAAGCTACCACTTTCCCCTCTTGCATCAACACACAACCCAAACCCTCTCGTGAGGCATCACAATAAACCGCATAACCCAACCCTCTCTCCGGAATAATCAACACCGGAGCGGTGGTCAATCTAACTTTCAACTCCTGGAACGACTTTTCACAAGTCTCACTCCATACAAACTTGACTCCCTTCCGAGTCAGCCTAGTCAACGGTGACGCTAACCTGGAGAAATCCTTCACAAATCGGCGGTAATACCCAGCTAATCCCAGAAAACTGCGGATCTCAAACACACTCTTAGGCTGTGCCCAATCCTGCACTGCCTCAATCTTGGATGTATCTACAGACACCCCTTTCCCGGATACCACGTGGCCTAAGAACTTGACTTCTTCTAGCCAGAACTCACACTTCCCAAACTTGGCATATAGCCTATGGGCCCTAAGCAATTCAAGCACCACTCTCAAGTGTCCCTCGTGCTCCTCCTCAGAAGGCGAATAGATAAGAATGTCGTCCACGAAGACAACCACAAATCGATCTAAGAATTCCCGAAAGATCCGGTTCATCAAGTCCATAAAGACTGCCGGTGCATTGGTAAGCCCAAATGGCATCACCAGAAACTCATAATGGCCATACCGCGTACGGAATGCCGTCTTCAGAATATCCTCCTCCCTGACACTCAACTGGTGGTAACCCGATCTCAAGTCTATTTTCGAGAAACAGCGGGAACCCTTCAACTGGTCAAACAAATCATCAATTCGAGGCATAGGGTACTTATTCTTAATTGTAGCCCGATTCAACTTCCGGTAGTCGATACACAATCTCAAGGCACCATCTTTCTTTTTAGCAAAGAGGGCCGGTGCTCCCCACGGCGAAACACTAGGGCGGACAAAACCCTTATCTAGCAATTCCTGGAGCTGGACTTTCAACTCAACCAACTCTGCTGGAGCAAAACGGTAAGGTGCCATAGAAATCGGCGTCGTGCCGGGCATTAGATCAATAGAGAACTCGATCTCTCAGTGAGGTGGCAAACTAACGAGATCCTCGAGAAAGACGTCCGAGTACTCACAAACTACCCTCGGCAACAAAACTTGGGTTTCATCACACTCACCACTCTCAAAGCTAGCAAGTAAACCACTAAGCTCACTCCGCCCTCGCGGATCATACCCCGGTGGCACAACACTACCAACCCGGTCCCCCAAGAAATGGAAACACTCCCCGCTCACGGTACAACAAGTGACCCTCTGACGGTAGCAATCAATAACTGCCCGGTATGACGATAACCAGTCCATACCCAAAATAACATCAAAGCCCTTCATGGGCATAACTACAAAGGGAAACGGAAGCCTATGATCGGCGACCTCTATATCACAACCCCTACATCCATGTTTCAAAATTAACTCACCCCCAATAGGTGACACTACACATATAGGAGATGCTAATAACGCTAACTCCAATTCCAACACAGATGCAAATCTGAGATACAAAAGAATGAGATGCACCCGTATCAATCAACACTTTAGCAACCGAGTTGCAAAACAGAAAGGTACCTCTCACTACCGATGGAGCCGGTACTAGGTCCTACGTGATAAAGATACACGCCACCAGGGCCTGGTCCACTTCACCTCTAGGAGCATATATTTCTGCCTTGTTGGACGACGAAGCCCGGATTGGCCATCGAGGCTCGCCTGATCGAAATGGTGAAAACCCTGTGTCTGCCTAGAACCAGACGCTCCTGATGTGGCACTCAACTGTGGGCAGAACCTCTTCAGGTACCCAGGCTGTCCACACTGATAGCAAGACAAAGACTGTCCCCTGCCCAAACTCTGACTCTGCGGTCTGGCTGAAGAAGAAGCAGCCCTCTGACCTCCGCCCTTCAGCAGGCAAACCGAAGCCTTGTGACCCAGCTGGGCACACTTCTAACAAGTGAACTCTCCCTGATTGCCTCTCCCCGAGCCCGCACTCGGCACTGGAAAGGTCGATCTAGAAACTCCACCCTGAGACTACTGAGGGTTATAACCCCTCTGTCTCCTGCCATCACCCTGGCCCTCTTGGCCCCTCTTGGAGCCTCTATGCTTCTCCTTATCCTCCTCCTGCATCATTAGCTCCATATGAGCTGTAGCATCCACCAAATGCCTATACTCCCGGATGAAGGACCCACCAACCCTCAACTTGAGGCCACGCCTCAACTTCCGCTCAAACTCATAGCAACGGCGCTCCTCTGTCGCCACAAGTTCAGGTGCAAACCTGGACAAGCTAGTAAACGTAGCCTCGAACTCGGCCACAGACAAACCCTCTTGTTTGAGTCGGCTAAACTGATCTCTCAGCTTTTCCTACCATCGCAGATAAGAACTTCCCCTGGAAAGCCTCTACAAAAGTCCCCCATGCACTACCAACACGGGCCTTCTCATACTTCCACCATTGACCCGCATCTCCCTTCAGCTGGAAGGATGCCAAGGTCACCTTTAGAGTCCCATCCTCGATGCCAAGCATCTCGAATGTCTTCTCCATCTGTTCCAACCACTCGTCAGCCTTAAGCGGCTCCTTAGGATCTCCAATAAATTCGTCCGGGTTAGACCGGAAAAATTCCCTCTTCAAGAAAGAAGGTCCTGCTTCTGCAACCTGATGCTCAGCTCTGAGAATACCCAAAGCTCCCGCTATTTCTCGGGCCAAGGCACCCATAGCCTGCTGACCCGCTGGCTCGGCCACATTGGCCTGGCCAACCCCCTCCTGCACTGCCGGAATATCATCCGGTAAAGGTACTTCCTGCCTCGCAGGCCTACCACGCCTAGCACCTCTGCCTCGTCCTGACATCCTAATAAAGGTAACACAGAACGTTAGCACATTCATAAATGTGCCAAAACTAAACACTCACGTCCTAATACATGGACAACAGTAATTCACTCCACGTAAGCATACAAACACATAAGCACTTACGAATTTTCATTTCCGGATAATGATAGTCCCAAGGCGTTACTAGAGTTCCAGTTAGAAACAGCATTGATCAAGTGCTTTTCCAACAAGACTCCCAGAAACCCAAAGATCCAATCAACATCCTAGAAATTTAAATCCCATACCCAAATAATCACATGAGCATGTTATCAATTTAAGCACATAACATATGGCACTTCATCTAAGTCTCTATCAAGCGAGACAAACCCATTGTGATCCTAATCACTTCCCACGTACCCAAAGTATTCGAACCCGGTACGCTCTGATACCAAGTTGTGACGCCCTCAAAATAACAACATTAAACCCATTAATATAAACTTGCATTTATATAAAACTGTTCCACTTTCTTCTATTTATCAGAGTTTCATTACAAAAGGTATTACATGTTAACAACAAAAGCAAATGCCCTGAAGGCTTACAGCTTTCCAAGTTAACACTTGGTTACAAAAAAAAAAAGCTAACTCATTACACATTAAGCCCTTGGCTTGAATATACATGTAATACATCAAAATGAACAAAACAACAAAAAGGCTCCTCCGCCTCTAGACTCCCAAGCTATGACCTTGGAGGTGGCATGCTAACTGCACCTGAAAATGATATTCCCATATAGGGTGAGCCACAGCCCAATAGAAATACACTAAACCAACCATGAACAATGACAAAAAGATTAGCAATTGATAGATGGCCAACACTTATACATCCACATAAATTTCATTTTTATGTCATACGATTTATGATTCCCAATCCCTTTTCATTTTCCCTCTTTCAATAGATAGGCCTAAAAAGCTCTATTACCATCCCAACAGACATGTATAAGAACTGTGTCCCACATTCACAGATAAGCATAAAAGCTTTATCCACATTTTCAACGGATAAGTATAAAAACTATATCCCACTATCACAGATAAGCATATAAGCTCTATCCACATTCCAACAAGATATGCATATTAGCCCTATCTTCACTTCCCAAAGATAAGCATATGAGCTCTATCTTCACTTTTCTAGACAAGCATATGAGCTCTGTCTACGGAGTTCATCCCCTATCTCCTCCCAACACTATCCGGTTTAGAGGTACATCCCCCAACTTCCCCTAAACCGCGGAGTACATCCCCTATCTCCTCCTCTACACATAATGCATACAAACACATTGGTTCTATATACAATCATTCAATACATACAGTTAATGTATTCCATCAATCGTCAATTCCATGACACATTCCGTAGATTAGTTTTCGTTAGCCTAATCATCATGCATTGTCTACAACAATCACGACTATCCTCCACCGATAGCCCAAAGCAGTTATTTCTAAGCAGAAAATAAATACACAAATGGATATATAATCAACATTTCAATTCGGTGAGTAATAAATAATTCAACTACACCCTTTAATCCCATACATTCTCAATCTCAACATTTCCACTTCAATTCCTCATTTCCCACAATCAATTATCCCAATCAACTATTCCATGTAATTAGGACATTTTTCATAATTAACATAACAACCCTTAAGGTCTCAATTCCTCCAATGATTTAACACTTAACCCATGTTTCTATACTAAACATGCTTCTAGGTTCGTTATGAATGAAAACCCAACTTTTGTAAAATTACACAAAAGCCCCAAACTCTTTCAATATTACACAACAATCCCAATATCTCAAAATACTAAAATTTAAAGACAAAATCCATAGAAAGGAGTAGGATATTCCTACCTCAAAGTTTGGGCTCCAATGGATGAGGTGACAAAACTCAAAGTGCTCCAAATCCCGAAATTTTCAGATTAAAATAAGCCCCTCGACGATCAACACAACTTTTGTAAAGGCCCAAGACGAGCAAACAACTCCTATTAGATCAAATCTAAGAGAGAAGGGCCGGTTTTAGAGAGAGAGGCTCTCAAATTTGTGTTTTGGGAAAGTAAGAGAGAGAAAGAACAAGAAAAAGTGATTTTAAAAGTCAAAACTCGGATCTTTAAACCCGATCGCCGCTCGGCGCCCAAAGCCCGCCGGCGGCATTCACAGAACTCTGCTCGGCGGCCAAACTCCCTTCGGCGGCGGATGCACACTCGGCATCACGACAGACCAGTCCTCGCGGCCAATCCCCTTCGGCGTCCAACACCACAGAGAAAAGTAATCGGATGGGTGTATTCCCGCCGAAGCGCCAAAACCCCGCCGGCGCCAAAACCCCGCCGGCGTATAAAGCAAGAAGGTCCTCGCGTCAAACTCACTCGGCCGGGACGGGTCAAAATCTGGGCAACTAGTTTTGGTTTCTAAACCCAACCAACCTGTAACAAACCTACTCAACACATCCTATAACTCATATACAAAGTAAGAAAGGATGTAAACATGATAATCATCAACTATTAACATCCACGGACACATGTCCGGATCACTGTACAACAAGGTTAAACCCGGAATCGCTATACCCTATAATTTTAATTTAAATAATTTAATTTTTTTCATTTTAAACCTAATTTTAATTTAGTTTTTCTGTCTAAATTGAAAGTTAAAATTAACAATTTCTAGACATTTTTAATTTGAATAATTTAATCTTTACATTTTAAGTCTAATTTTGTCTTTCCGTCTAAATTGAAAGTTGAAATTAATAATTTCAAGACAATTGTCAATTTTATAAGGTTTCAATTTGGTCCCTTCATGTAAATTGAAGGTTAATTTTGAGACACTGGTTAATTTTTTAAGACAAAATTAATAAAAATTTAAATGAAATGACTAAATTAAAAGTAAACTTAAAATTTAAGGATTAAATTATTTAAATTAAAATTATAAAAATTTAAATAAAATTTAAATCCAATTATAAGTGTTAAAAATGTAATTAACCTTTAATTAAACAAGCATGCCTACAAATAGCATCCTATTCCTTCCCCACATACATGCTCACAAGATCTTTTTAAAAAAGTAGATTCTAAATTCCTCTTCTTTTTTCTTTTCTTATGTTTTTTAGTGATTAAAATATGGAGTTTTCTTAGGTGTGCAACCCACAAAAGGTGTAAGTGTGTTGCACACCATATGCCACTCACACAAAAGGTGTAAGTGTAAAGTGTAAGTGTAAGGTATAAGTGTAAGTGGAAGGTATAAATGAAATGCATAAGTTGCACACCATGTGCCACTTACACAAAAGGTGTAAGTACAAGGTAAAAAATGTGTAAATGTAAGGTGTAAGTGAACACAAAAAGGTGTAAGGTGTAAGTTGCACACTATAGCATTACCCTTAAAATATTAAACAACATGGATTTCCTCAATGTGAACTGGACTATTGAGTTGACTTTATATAATTTATTACAAATTTCATTTCCATAATTTCATTTGTAAATGTCTACATATATATTGTTTAAAAAAAAATTTAATTGATTATAATTATAATTACATTTTTTATATATATTTCCTTCTTTAAGAGAATATACAATAAGAATAATGTTTAAAATAAATCACCATTTTTGTAAGACCAATATAGACAAATAATATAGTTACAATTTTTTTTTTTATAGATAATATATACATAAAAACTTACAAAATGAAAAAATCAAATTATCAAAACGGAAGTGATAAATCCCCCGAATGGGGGTCCCCCGAATCTCCCGTTTTTCCCTTTCAAGTAAAAAAATAGAAAAAAAAAAAACAATTTGCCAAAAATGACAATTAGGGGGATTAGGGGGAGTTTTTTTAGGGGCATTTTTCATTTTCCTTATCAAAATAGGAATAATGGTAGGCCTCACTGTCCATTTGGATAGTCCAATCTATAAATGTGAACTACAAAATGTTGTGCTCAATATTAAAATATAGTATATAGTAGATCTTCTTTCAATTTTTTATTATTAAATACAAAATTAATAAGTCTCACCTATATTTATTAATATAAACTACATATTATGTCTGACTAATAAAAAAAATTATATATTGCATTATTTAAAAAATACTAATTGTAGCGTATGATTGTCATTAGCTATATATCAGTTTACAAAAATAACAAATAATCTTTTATGAAATGAAAAGTTTTACATTATTTTATATAAATTTAATCTCAACCAGTTAATATCAGCATATTAGTGTACAAACAAACACAATTTATTTTACATATCCAACCTAATACTATAGTAGTTTTCTTATCACTCAGTCTTACCGTACTCGTAATTTCATCCAACCTAATCTAACAATTAAACATGACTTCCATATCTTGACAAGTTAGTGTAAAATGCAATCTAGTTTCCCCGGCCTAATTTATTCTCTAACATTGAAAAAGTACCACTATTGTAAAAGTGATTTACCTTAGCGTGGTCTTACTTAAATCTTGGATTAATGAAAAACCATGACCACGGAGGATCAAAGGGGCCAAATAAAGAGGCCCTACTCGGACTAACACTTAAATCACATTGCATTTTTCCAATTTTTCAACTCCCAGGAGAGAAGTAATGATAAATTGAACCAATTCTTATTGGTGTACCTGTAGAGTTCCACAGGAACTTATATCTACTCGTAAAAAATAATAGTCACACATAAAAATGTAATACATCTCAAGAAAATATTTAAAAAAAGGAGCTTCAGAAATAAAATTACTAATCCAAGTTTATTGTGTGACCAGTACCACATTAAATTTAAATACGTACCATAGTCTTTATTGCGTAGCTTTTCTACGTTGACATGTGTGTTTAAATTTCAATTTGATAATCAATAGGATTAATCCATTTATCAAAATGCTTACATTTCACTAGAATGTCTGACATTAAATATTTTCATTTGTGTATGGGATAAGCACTGTTTGGGAAGCCTCAAATGAGGCTGTTGTAGTCCATTTTCAAAAAATAGCCTAAAAGCACCACTGTCTGCAACTTTTTCAAAAAAAAAAAATAGGCACTGCGCTGGGCTGTACAGCCTACACTGTCACAGTCGGAAAAGTCAACAATGCCGGCTAAATTATGATTTTACCCCTTCACATCATTTTAAAAAATTATAATTCAAGGACAAATTTGTCATTTTACATTCAAACATCATTTCAACACACTTTCCAATACAACAACTCAACTAAAAAATCATCTCATCTTTCCAAACACAAAAATAAAATAGCCTACTAAAATAGTCAAAAAGCCAAATAGCCTACTAAAATAGCCACTTCCCAAACGAGGTCATTATTTATAAAGTATCTGTTTAGGATTTTTTTTTTTTCCTCAAATTGATTAGTTATATATGTTGTATTTAATCTTAACTATGGTTCTAATTCACTAAATTTTATTCTAATTGGATACATTAATAATAAAAATTTCAAAAATAAAATAAAATTGGATATATAGTCTCTCTCTCCTAGAATTACGCCTTGATGCATGTTATGACAAGTGCAATTTTCACAAATATTGTTTAGATAGTCTTGAAAAAGGTCCATGTAAGTGTGTATGTTTCACAGTTAAAACAATATCATTAGATTGTATATATAGTCTTTGCTAATATCTCATACAAATGAAGAAGCAAAGAAAATGGATGACAAAGGTGCCAAAAGTAAACTCAGGATTACTAATGACAATTGTTTTATTTTATATTGTCAAGGTTGGTGCCATTGTGGCCAATTGTCAGACTTCTCAACTCAGTGGGGCCCCGAGCTTGGTTTCTCAAGAAAACATATATAAAATTTGAAATAAATATGGAAGGTAATGGTGAAACTATTTTATTAGATTTTATATATATATATATATACATACACTGTAGCGGAGCCACGTAAGGCTCAAGGGGTCATGTGCCCCCTGAGTTTTGAGATTTTTTTTTTTTTAAACATAAAGAAAATATTTTAAATAAAAAAATTTATAAAAATATTATTTAAAGTGAAATGTCAATGACATTTTTAAAATTATGAAAACAATAATTGTTATTTTGATTAAAAATAAATAGGTTATGATAAGTCATATTATTATCTATGAAAATTTTAATATAATGGTGATTTCTATCATTATTGGCATGCAAACATAATTAATTTCAATGAAGATATGAAATTTATTGGATTATTAGTTACATTTGACATGTGAAATTTATCTTTCATGTGTTTCTTTCTATTCATAACTAAAATGACCAATATATAAATTATAATCAAGTAACACATCTTCAATTATAAAAAATAAAAAATAAATTACAATAGGTCATAACTAACTATTACTTGATGCATAGTTATAACCAAAATAACAACTATAAAAAGTTATAACTAAATTATATCTAACACTATAATGTGTTATAACTAAAGACTACGAAAATCATAATTGCGACATATGATAGACACTTTTTTTGCGGTATATTTTATAAACTTTCTCCACTAAAATATATCATTTCTGTCTCAACGTATCTTCTTTTTTAATTTTCTAATCCGCCTATAAAATAGTTACTCTCCAATATTTGTATAAAATTTAATTTCAAATCCTTTAATTTAAAATTTACATTTATCCAAATGAACTCTTAACATTTAAATTTAGTAATATATCATTGTTATTTATTATTATAAAAAAAATTAATATTATCATTAATTTGTGCTCCCTCTGCATTAAATTCCTGGCTACGTTACTGTATATATATGTTCAATGTAAGTAGATTTTTTGACAAATTTTTTTATCAGTAACACAAAGTAATAGATCATAGATGTGGGCTTTGTCATTATGACAAAAGTTACAAGATTAGAAATTTATTTATGTATAACATTACTTTCAAATAAAATTTCATAAATAAAATTATAGTTAGAAATCGTGTGACTCTCTAACTTAATCATGTAGTTTTAGTTACCGCAAGTTGAGAATTTTTCTTGACACGTGCCACGCAAACAATGGCTCCAAATCATTATAAAAGGCCACCTCATTTCACCTAGTATGGCACCAAGTATTTCACTTAGCCATCAAACTCATCAAAAATGTCTCTCAAGAGTTTGCTAGTGTTGTTACTTGCAGTGGTGGTTCTCACCACTCCTTCACTTGCTGATTACATGAAGCCACACCCTCATGAGCACATGGCTCCAACCCCATTTGGCCAACCTCCCAAGGGAGAGAAGCCACCACTACCAGAGCACAAGCCACCAACTCATCATGGTCACCACCCTGCTCACCCTCCGGTGGAGCATGGCGAAGACTTGCACAAGCCACCACGGAAGGTGATGCCTCCATGCCCAACTCCGGCACAGAAGCCACCTGGGCATGGTCCTCACAAGCCACCCCACAAACTTGCACCACCACCTCATTCCATCTGAGTGATCCCTTCCTAGTACTCTCTACTATAGTTATAGAAAGATATAAAAATAAGAGCCTATTGTCATTAGATCTTATTATTCCTATTTTGTATGATCAGCTAGCACCAGCAGGAGAGCTCATGTTATTTATTAGCTGCATTGTAGTGTTTGTGGAGATGGTTATGTACCACTTTCATCTATGATATATTATCATAACTATTCACCATATTTGTTTCCAGTTTTTATGAAAACACTTTTAAAAAAAATTTAATTTCTTATTTTCTGTATTTTTTGTTTTTACAGAATTTTTTTAATATTTTAAGCAAATTTTTAGACACACCTAACATAATTCACTTAAAAAATATAGTTTTCATGAAAAGAAAAAAAAATTTAAATTCACTATATACCAAAAATACAAAAAAAAAAAATGAAAATTCAATATATTTTTCATATTTTTGTGTATTTATTAATTTTTTTTAAATATTTTTCCACAAATATTTTATTTTTTAGATACATCTAAGTAAGGTGCATCTAAAAAGATATAAAAAAAAATATGCTTAAAATTTTAAAAATATTCACTAAAAATAAAAAAATACGAAAAATAAAAAATTTAATATTTAGAAAACTGAATTCAAAAAACTAAAATCAAACATAGGAGTATAAAAATGACTCGCGACCCGAGGTAGGCCCGGGTCCGAGCCCAATCCAAGCCCTTGGGCCCTCATAAGAAGTTTAAAGCCATTTAAGCACAAACTCTATCAAGCTTAAACACAATCTTGAGACTAACCAACCCTCAAAATAAATGAAAAAATGAAGAAATGAGGGAGGTTGCAGAATTTCAGTGCTGAAATGGCATGCTAAAGACACTAGATCATGCAAGCAAAGCATGCAAAACATGTTCAAAAGCCATAATCATCAAGACTAGTGAAGAGCACTACACTAGAGGCATGCAATATCAAGCACGAATGACCAAATCAGCTCTGGACAAAGCTTAAACAAGTCAAAACAGAGGCCAAAATATGTTGAGATGGTAGTCCAAAAGGCAAGAAAATCATGTTCATGTATTAGCTCATAAAAAGGGCATAAGGCACAACTCCCAAAAGCAATGAAAGAGTGGAATATGTGAGAGTGTGACAGAGTTATATGCACTGAAATCACATGTTAAATGATGCCAAAACATGCAATCAACTCAAGCAAAGCATGTTAAAGGCCTCAACTCACAAAGCTAGTGAAGCCATTTACACTATAGCTATGCATAACAAGTCTCATATAACCAAGACCACCCAAAACCGAGTTAGAGCATGTCAAAACATTAGCAAAAACATGCTAAAATAGAGCTAACACAAACTAGAATGATAGGCCAACTCATTAGGCATGCTAAGTTAGTAAGCATGATTACACTACAAGTGTAAAAAGCAAGCAAAAAGTGACCATCATTTTAAAGCTCAACCCGCCCGAGGCTCAGTGTCTTTTTTAGTGAAAAATAATAAAATTTTGGTTGAAAAAATTTTTTAAAAAAAAAAATAGTCAAGCCCACCCAAACCTGATCCAAGCATGAGGCTAGGCCCAGGCCACCCAATGCCCAAATACCTATGGGCTTGGGCTAGGGCCTAGACCTAATTTTTTAGCCCGTTGGTCATCCAGCCCGGCCCAAATTTTGACGGGATCCCGCAAGGCCCGACATAGGCCAGGCCGGGCCAAATTTACAACATAACAATTGTTTTTCTTTTTTGTTTCTTCATTTTTCAAATCTATGCTATTCTTGCCATGTATGTCCACTCCAGTTTTAATTATACAGAATATGGAGAAATTGTTTGGCAAGTCCGCCTTACTACCTGGTTGTGTGCCCAACTTATAGTAAGGTCTCGTTTGAGAATAAGTTATTTTAATAATTTTTTTATTTTTTATAAAAAGATGTATAAAAAACTAGAGAGAGTGATGTGACAACTTATATAACTAAAATAATTACTCCCCAAATAAGGCCTAAAATGATACATAATCATTTTGCCTAAAATATTAGAAAAAATATAATTAAAAAAAAAATAGTTACATAATCTTATACAATTATAAAGACACCTCACATAGAATATAGGAGGGACCTACAAGTAATTTCCTCACAATATGACATGCATCTAAATTATTAAAGCCACCCCCGTACTCGGACGCACCTAGGTAAGCGAAATTTTTTAAAAAATGTTTAGCTTGTAATTATCCAAATAAAATTATGGAGGAAAACAGCCATTTGAATAGCAATAAATCTAAGAACACATATGTTGTATAATTAACTAAATAAATAGATTTATGATTAATCCAATTACATTACAGAAGAAGAAAATATGTTGGAATTTACAATCATATTATATAGAAATACACAATATAATAAAATAGTAAAAAAAGCAAATTAAAGCCTGTGTGATACTACAGTCTTCTTAAAATAGATTAGCCGTCTCACTGTGGGTGCTGGAGGTACGTCAGTTTCTATCTCCTAGGATACGACGGTTTAGACCGACTAAAGCAGAAACACCTTTCTGATAGCTTTGGCGAACCGACAATGGTAGCACTCTCCCACACAAGAAGAAAAATTATAAGCAGAAGCAAACTGACTGTATATATTCTTGAAGCAAAAAATCTATACCAAAACCAAGGGAGAAGGGTCTCCTTTTATACACCATGGAGGAGAGAAGAGGAGCCTCCAGCCATGAAGGCTAGCACCAATGCCCATTACTCCTGCAAAGCTACTGGAGTAATGGACCAAAATTGATGGGACAATAATATCTGAGATATATATTCTGTATACACAAGTGTGTATATCTGCAGCAGACTTGGCCCAAAAAATTTAGGTTGATAGACCACCAATCCGGCCCAGCCTAAACCTAACCCATTCCAGCAAGTCTCAAGCCTCAAGATCCAAGATGCAAGATCCATGGATCACGAACCACGAACTCGACCCCAGCCTGGAAAGGCGGCACACACGTGCGCATGTGGTAATTTTTCCATAACCAACTTGGACCATAGCCTTGGCCCAAGCCCATCCTAGAAGCATCCACAACTCCCTTCCTTCGGAAAATTTGGATGCCCCAAAGGGCTCATGCCCTTATCAAAATCTTAAGGTTTAAATACCCATCAAAATTTTCCTCTACAATCAATGTGAAATTGTTAGTTATACACAATTTCTAATACCTTATTATTCATAAGGCCATCTTTAAGAGACAATTTCTCATTCAATCTTAATGATTTTTTATCATTTCGTGGTGTAAAGATCTTGTTACAAAGAATCTAAACCCATTTAATCTCACCTCAACCAATGGTTGGGACCTACTTTAATTTCACATTAAAGTTACCAAAGAATTCATTTTTTCCAAGAACGTGAACGTGATGTCTTAAACTATTCTGCCGTTTGTGTAAACCGAGACAATAGACCTCACACAGGAGTTAGTCCAACCATTGTTCTTGTTCTCACTAATGTGTCTGGTATGGCCTTGGAACACTAGCCTGGTTCAGTGAGTGGCGTTAAAGAATTCAACCTTACCAATTCTTTAAAAAGCGACCCCACTTCGCACTAACATAGGTGACCTATATAAGATATCTCATTATACCACAGTTGACTATTCATATCACTTAGGTCATTAAAAGAATTAGCTTAACCTTCTACCCCCACAAGGTATCACTATACAAAGGAATGGGTAAGAGGATTTACCTCTTCAATGACTCACCTGTGACACGAAATTAGGTTGTCCCTTTGAACCTAGATCATGGGATCTCCAGTCAGCTAAGTTGGGTTTTCCGTTCTGGTAACATTACTAAAGGCTTTAACCCCATTCCTCTTGACAACATTTCTACTAACTCTCGAGTTAACCTTTTGGTTAGCGGATCCGCAATGTTGTCTTTAAACTTTACATAGTCTAGAGAGACAACTCCATTAAAGAATAGTTGTCGTATGGAATTACGTCTATGACGAATATATCTAGACTTTCCATTATACATATGACTTTGTGCATGTCCAATCACCGATTGGCTATCACAATGAATACAGATAGCAAACACAGGCCTCAACCAATGTGGAATATCCTCAACGAACTGGCAAAGCCATTCAGCTTCTTCAGTTGCTTTATCCAAAGCAATAAACTCAGATTCCATCATTGATCTCGATATACACGTTTGCTTGGAAGATTTCCAAGACACAGATGCCCCTCCGAGGGTAAACATATAACCAATAGTGGATTTGGAGTCCTTTATATCAGATATCTAATTAACGTTACTATACCCTCCTAGTACCGCTGGGTATCTAGTATAATGCAACCCATAATCCCAGATGTAGCGTAGATAATCTAACACCCGCATAATGCCTCTCCAATGGGTGGCATTCGGATTACTCATGTATCTACTAAGCCTGCTAACAGAGTAGGCTATATCTGACCTTGTGCAACTCATCAGATACATCAAACTTCTAATGACTCGAGAATATTCTAGTTGAGAAACACTTTCACCATTATTCTTGGTCAAATGTAGACTCATGTCTATTGGTGTCCTAGACATACTTGTATCTGATTTACCAAATTTCTCAAGTATCTTCTTAACACAGTAAGACTAAGAAAGTATAATACCACTAGATGTTCTGGTAATCTTAATACCCAGAATGACATCTGCAAGGCCCACATCTTTCATATCAAACTTAGAGTTTAACAATCTCTTGGCAGTTTGAATCATTTCATCATTACTACCAACAATGAGTATGTCATCTACGTATAGACACAAAATGACATAACCTCTGTCAATGTCTTTAATATATACGCAGTTGTCACACTCATTGATTCTAAATCCATTTGATAACATAACGTTGTCAAACTTCTAATGCCATTGCTTAGGAGCTTACTTCAAACCATATAATGACTTAACAAGCTTACAAACTTTCTTATTTTGCCCTGGAGCTGAAAACCCCTCGGGTTGTTCCATATAGATTTCTTCATCTAAATCTCCATTTAAGAAAGTTGTCTTTATATCTATTTGATGTATCTCCAAACCACGTAAAGCGGTTGTCGCAATCACCATGTGAATGGATGTAATCCTTGTCACAGGTGAATACGTATCAAAGTGATCCAGGCATTCTCGTTGTCTATATCCTTTGATAACTAGCCTAGCTCTATACTTATCAATTGACTCATTGGCTTTCATCTTTCTTCTAAAGATCCATTTACTCCCCAAGGCCTTACTGCTTAGAGGTAGATTAACCAACTCCCAAGTATGGTTCTGTAAGATAAAGTCAATTTCACTCTTAATTGTTTCTTTCCATAAGGGACTTTCAGGTGAAAAGTTCGAGGTTCTCCCTCTAACATATAAGTCAAGAAGTCTAGGGCCAAAGGACTTGGCAGTCCTAGCCCTGTTACTTCTTCTTGGCTAATCTACTTCCTCTTCTTGATCATCTACTTGATCATTTTCAAGTTCCTTCTCCGAACTTTGATCCTCTCCTTAGGTTCAGCAAGGAAATACATCTTCAAAGAAGGACACATTTTTTAACTCCATTATGATATTCTTGTGGATATCTAAAATATCAGACTTGTGCACAAGAAACCTATATGCACTACTATTCTGTGCATAACCAATGAATATACAATCCATGATTTTCAGACCTATCATAACCCGCTTGGGTGTAGATACCGCCACTTTTGCAAGACACCCCCACATTCATAGGAAATTATAAGAAAGTTTGCGGCCTTTCCATAATTCATATGGAGTCTTGTCTACTTTATTCTGAGGGATTCTATTTAGAATGTAATTCGCGGAGATAATTTATTCCCCCCCCCCCCCCACAAGTTCTATGGCAACCCAAAACTTATTAACATTGCATTCATCATTTCTTTTAACATTTTATTCTTCCGCTCAGCAACACCATTTGACTGAAGGGAGTATGGCTCTATGGTTTGATGAATGATCCCAAATTAAGCACAAATCTTAGCAAACGGGGACTCATACTCACCACTACGATCACTTCTTATAGCCTTGATCTTTCAGCTTAATTGATTTTTCAATTTCATTCTCGAAAAGAATAAATTTATCAATTGCCTCATCTTTACTTTTAAGCAAATACACGTAACAGTATTTAGTATAATCATCAACAAAAATGATGGAGTACTTATTGCCACCACGTGATTATACGACTTTCAAGTCACACACATCACTGTAGACTAAATCCAAAGGCTCGCTACTTCTTTCAACAGAATGAAAAAAAGTCATTGCCATATTTGCTTCTACAGAAGTTTCACACTTGTGATTTGGATGAATCTTAAAAGATGGTATGTGATCTAATTTGATTAATCTACACAAAGAGTCAAAATTTACATGACTTAGTCTACCATGCCATAAATTTGGGGACTCAAGCATATAAGTAGAAGAAGAAGCTTTCTCATTAATTTTTGGGATAATAGTCATTAAATTTAGCTTGAACATAGCACTCAACATATATCCCTTCCCCACATAGACCCAACTCTTGGTCAATACGACCTTATTAGACTCAAATACCATGTGGAAGCCATGTTTGCTCAAGAGCGACCCTGAGACAAGGTTCTTATGAATGTCTGGCACAAATAGGACATCGTTTAAAGTCAGCTCTTTTCCTAAAGTCATCTTCAAGATCACCTTGCCCTTTCTCTTAACAATTGAGGCAGTAGAGTTTCCCATGAACAACTTCTCACCATTTGAAACTGGTTCGAAGGTTGTGAACATTTTTTTCCCTACACAGATGTGGCGATTGGCCCCAGTGTCATTACACCATTCCTTTGGGTTGGATCCCACCATGTTCACTTCAGAAACGACAGCTGCCAGATGCATATCGTCCACATCTGGTGATCGATCCTCCATCTCAGCCATGTGTGCCCTACTTTTGTTTTGTGGAGGGTACTTGTTGTAAAGCTTCTTCTTCTTGCGACAATCAACTGCCCGATGCCCATCGCTTCCACAGTTGAAGCACTTTTCATTGAACCTAAAAGTAGGTTCCTGCGGCTTGTAGACCGATCTTTTGGAGACACCGCCTCTTGCCCCCAACTTTGAGCTTTTGCCTCCAACTTTGAGCTTTTGCCTATTGGTGGCTTTTTCTTTACCCCCGATGACTAGCCATGCTCAACCAGCTTTTTCTTTGCCTCCAGCTTTGAGCTTTCATAGTGAAGGTATTCTCTCTTTTTCTCCTGTTGTCTTCCCCAATCTAGAGTCTGACAACGAGCTCTTCGACTATCATCTCCTTTCGTTTATGCTTCAAGTAATTCTTAAAGTCTTTCTAGCCATTAGAAAGATTCTCAATCAGAGCAGCGGCCTAGAATGATTCACTCAAGAACATTCCCTCTGCATGAATTTCATGCAGAATTACTTGGAACCTTTGGACTTGATTGATAACGGTTTTTTAGTCCACCATCTTGAAGTCCAAAAACTAGCCAATAACAAATTTCTTTACCCCAGCATCCTCAGTCTTGTACTTCGTGTCCAAAGTATCTCACAGCTCCTTTGCCGACTTCTTAGCATAAAACACGATGGAAAGTGAATCTACCAAGCCATTCAAAACGTAGTTCCGGCAAAGGAAGTTTGACTGCTTCCAAGCATCTAGAGCCATGAGCTTCTATTTGTCTTACTCATTCTCCTCCACAGCTAGTGGATCCTCACTCAAAACCCTTGCAAGGTTAAGAGTAGTCAAGTAGAACAGCATCTTCTACTGCCACCTCTTGAAATTCACTCCCGTGAATTCCCCAGGTGCTCGTGATGGTTGAGTGGGCCTCCCAGAATAGCAAGAGTAGCAACAGCATTGACCACAAAGGTCACAGTAGTAGGGGTTTGCAATCCAATTGCCCTGGGGTTCAAATCCTTACCAAAAATAGCAGTAGTAGCAGCATTGGTGACAGTTGCCATTTCTGAAAAATACAATAGGATTTCATTTTCTGTGTTTCCAGAAATTAAACTTAACACTAGAAAATCTCACAGTTGGAAATTTAATTCAAAACTAGTCTCACCACTTAACTTATAATCGAACATGGTCAAGAATATTCCCAGGAAGACTGAAGGGGTCACACCGGTCCGACTTAAAACCCAGTTAACCTTTTGACAAAACTTTCAAGAGCATGTTGACTCCTAGTCCATGGTAAATAATTTTTAGAATTAAATTTTTCAAGGGATGAACTAGGTTAAAACAAACCAAGGTCCAAACTTACAAGCAATTTAAAAAATTACTAACAAATTATAAGCAATGTAAAATAATTGCTACAACAATTATAAGCAAACTTGCTTCTACAAATTGGTAAATGAACCAAATTACAACTCAAGCAAAACATTGCTTCAAATAATAAGAAATGAAACCAATCCAAGTAAGGATTCTTATTTGTGTAAAACTCATTTCCTCGCTTAGGTATTTCTGTAAAGAGAGTTAGCTGGAAATACAAGAAAATACAAATCAAATAATCTAAAGAAATTGTACATACAATCAAATATTATTAAACCTCCTAGAAAATTATTGGATAAGGGAAAAATAATAATCAATTAAAATACTACACAAGTTATCAAACCTTATAACTCCTAAATAAATAAATTGAATTACTAGGCATGAGTTACGCAAATAAAACTAGAACTCCAAATTTAAATTTAAAATTTAATTTAGACAAGTTACAAACATTTTATAACTTCAAATACATTAAACTAAAAATGCATAGGCTAGAGTTACATAAAATTTAATTCACAATAAACATGTTGAAAATCCTAAGTGATTCGTGACTAGATTAAGATTAAAGTATTTTAATTCCCAATCATTCAAAACACACAATCCAAATCATCAAGCACTTACGAAAGTGATTTAGATTGTTGTTTTTGAAATAAACAATAAATCGATACAAACGATTTTTACGTGGAAAAACAACAATTGAAGAACCTTCAATTGTAATCAAAAACCACGAGCGAAATGCCACTAAGCAATCCACTACTGAAGAAAAAAAGATTACAAAGATAACAAACAAATTACCCAACTCATCCAATTTGTCTTCAAACCTTCTGTAACTCTTTCACCAAGCCTTCGTCTCGAAATTGATTAATCTGAAGTTGATTCGACAACGTCACTTGTCGAGTCAACGACTACGTACAGAATCAAACTCCTTTGAAACTCCATGTTTGGATCTTCGGAATCCACCGAAGAATAACTCTCTTAATTATGAAGAACCAAACTCCTTGATGTGTGTATCTTAGATCATAGGTTACAAACTCTCTCAAATATATCAAGGAAAACTCACCAAAAACTTCAGATGAAAACCTCAAACAAAACCCTAAAATTGTTAAACAAGATCTAGGAGTCATCACCCTAGGATTGAACCAACACACGAATATATAGTATCTGAGATCGCGCGGTCCGCTCAAGCTTGGGAAATCCGGCTCGAGCGGAGACTTCATATTCCGTGATTCATACAGGGTTCACGCTCGAGCGGAAGATACCATGCTTGAGCGTAGAATCACAAAGATCGATATTTTTTGAGACTTACAGAGATGCTGTGAGAGTGCAAACCCCGCTCGAGCGTCACTTTCCTCGCTCGAGCGGGGGAACTGGAAAACTGGAAAAAAACAACTCGAGTACAAACTAAGGTTTTTTCATGGAATTTGACAACAAAGGGTCCTAACAATCTCCCCCTTTGTCAAATCCTGGACAAAACCATTCTAAAGCAGTTTTCCTAACAAAATCACAAAATACAAAACAAACAAAAACTAATCCCAAAAGAACATGCACTTCTATAACCAAAAGAACATGCACTTCTATAACCAAAGTCTTTGAACAATCCACCTGAAAGAAAAGCAACCACACATACCAACCAAAATCTATGGAACTATATTAATAACACAATATAAAATGACTGATAAACATACTATCCATCCATCAAAAATAACATATACCCAACTGTACCAAATACCAAGTATATAACAAAAAAAACTGTACCAAACAAAAAAAAAACTGTACCAACAATGCAACTGTACTACTCTCCCTTTTTGTCCGGGAGGGATCAAAAACAAGAGAATCAGAACTGGACATCAAAAATCATGGAACGGTGGTGGGATCAGATTCAAGCATAGACAGGATCTGAGCCAGCTGAGAAGAAGACTGGGCCACGGAGTCCTCAATGCGCTGTGAAGAAGCCTCAAAGGTACGGAACCGAGCATCAGCAGTGGTCTCAAGATCTGTGAGCCGGGCCTCAAAGATATCCATCCACCCCTCGAGATAATCAAACCGTGAAGTAACAGACCGCTCAAAAGACTAAAGCTGGCCACGAACCGTACGAACTGGAGGTGGCTGCTCCCCCTCGCCAATAGCACCACCGGCATCAGCTACATCGTACGCAGCCTCCTCTGCCATAGCAGCAGCGTCACTAGTACACACATCAGACTCCGCCTCAAAGAGAAACCCCCTGAATGTGAGACTGACTTTGAGAGATAATCTTTTTGGTAAAAGGCCGGGTAGGGGAAACAAACTCATCTTCATCAAATGAGGGAACCTCAAACTTGGCGAGAAGCTTGTTTATGAGGCACCCGTAGAGTAAACCTAGATTGTTGCACTCATATGCTGCAACCATTTTTTGGATGATCAATGTGGCAAGATCAATGGAGCGATTTTGAGCAAGACACTGAAGGACAAACCCTTGGTCCTAGTTGATTTCGGAGCTATGGGTGGTGACTATAACATTTGCACACACAATGAGGTTAAGCAACCTAAACTGAGGGAGAAGCTCATTTTGTTTGATCAAGGAACCGGAGGGCCAAGAACGAGGGAAACCACACAAAGTATTTGCAACCTCATTGAAGTCATAAGTGGGGCAAACGGGAAAAGGGTAGAAGATGGGGAATACCTCACGAATCCCTAACAACTCTCAAATAAGGTCAGTGGTAACAGTAATGGACTTTGACCTGACCCAAGTCTTGAAGGATGGCCCAATATTATCAAGACTTTCCGTGTTACAATAGAATTCTCGCACCCAAGTTAGGTTTTGAGGACCAGAAAACAAACGGACATTATCCCCACCCAAGGGATCAAAAAAGGAACGGATAGGGATAGACTCGAATGTGTTGGGTTGAACATTACGTTCAAGATGAATGGATTAGGCTGGAGAAGACTCGCGGAACAACTTGGCTTTCTTAGCCGAGGGGAATCGGTTAGTGTTAAAAGTAGGGCGAGGGGCAGTGGACTTCCTTCTCTTGAAGGTGGACATGAGTAAACCAAGAAAAATGAGACAAAAAAAAAAACAACACAGACAACGCCCAACCCAAGACCAAAAATAAACCAAAAGAGACAACACAAAACATTAGTAGCATAGTTCTATATAGCAACATGAGGCAAGTAAATAAAACTATGATACAACAATGTAGGCGCAAAAGAACCAAATAGTTCAAATAGGAATCATGGTAAACAAGGCATCCATCAAAACATCAATAACCTTAGCATAAGATAAATGAAATGTTAACCAAAGCTAAGGAAACATCAAGCAAGCACACATTAAGCCAACATGTTTAAGGACTCAATCAGCAATGCAAAGACACTAGATTACAGTATCACAGATCAATATATGTAGACAAAAAAAAGAAATCCCCAATTTAAACCGAAGAGAAGAAAAAAAACAAAATGCTCCTAAGCACTAACCCTAGATGCAAGAAAGAGACATTAAACCATGATGAAATAATCAACATCAACAATGAAGAACCCTAGACATGAAGAACAAAAACAAAATAAACACAGCAACACACTGTAAAACAAACTCATCCAAAACAAACACTAGGAAATCAAAGAGACAAAAATACAACAAAAGAAACAGAGGAGAAAGAGATGAGAGACATACCTTAGATGTGTAAACACACGGAAATCACCAAGAAGACACCAAGGATGAGCAATAAACAGAGACGCCAAGGATGCCCTAGGAGAGAGAAACCACTTTGGGAAAAAAATTGAACTGAAGGATCAAAGGAGGGGGAATTTAAACAAAACCAGTCCGTTTGAGCGTGGGGTTTAACGCTCGAGCGTGAGACAAAGCATGCAAAGACCCGCTCAAGCGCGAAAACGGACGCTCGAGCTTCAAAACCACCCTCCCAGAACTGTAAAGCAAGGTACAAAATGCTGCAAGACCCAAAACCACGCTCAAGCGTGGAAATGTCCGCTTAAGCAGGGACAAGACATCAAAAAAAAAAAAAAAATTAATTAAAACAAAAAAAAAACTAAGATGACCTGGAACCAGCGGGGAGTCCAATTGGAAGACTGTACCACTAGGATAAACTTATCCATCAATCATGAATCCTATAAACTTGTACAAAAAAATTTGAAACACCAGGTTATGAACAAAACAGATAGAATTCAATCAATGACATAAGCAATATAAGAATGCATAACTCAAAAATACACATGAGAGCTCACAAATAAAATGTGTGTGTGTGTGTATGCAATCCTTGAGAGCCACAAAGCTAGAGTTAATCCTCGTAGTGATCGGATGGCTGGACCTCCGACAAGAGTAGCAGACCATCACAGAGAAAAGTCAAACCACTAGGAATCATGGAGTATTTGTTGAGTAAACGCGGAGGCTCACCCTCAATCAATGATTCCCTCTTTGTTATGTTTTTGAACTTTACTTTCTTGTGGGCACTCACTGGTCACATGCACGCTCAAGAGTATGGAGACCAAACCAGAAAAGAATGAAATCAAAAAAGATGGCCTGGTTGGTGCCTCTGAGGTAACCTTTTCCTAATGCCCGGATTTCAATGAACTAAGGGAGAAACCATGGAAGTGAAAAAATATGGTAGATGGTTAAGAGACTCAACATCACCCATGATATACTAGTATAGGTCAATTCCTCTAAAAAAAAAGTACAAGAAACACTGTTAATGGTCCATAGAGAACTTTGATCACTTGTGCGGAAACTCCTGCAATAGTTTATCTCAAGGATGTGTACAGAATGAGATCATGAAGTAAATGAGTATGGGCATTTAGAATGAGCTATGAACAAAGAAGAATGAGATCTTGTAAGTAACATGAGCAGTGTTCATATAAATTTTTTGATGCAAAGATATCAGGAATCAATGACAATAAGTTTATTACATCCAAGTATACAATAAGCCAACCACTCACACTCACTTTAAAAAACAGAAAACAGCCTAGTTACTGAGCACTACACCCAAGGTCTTTCTAAGAAACTCAAATCGAAGAAGATCAAGGGGTTTTGTAAAAATATCAGCTTTTTGATGCTCAGTGGGTACATGTTCCAGAACAATAAGGCCTTCTTCCACTAACTCTCGAATAAAATGATGACGGATGTCAATGTGTTTGGTGCAAAAGTGTTGGACAGGATTTTTTTAAATGTTTATGGCACTTGTGTTATCACAGAAAAGAGTGAGAGTGTTCTGTTCTATCCCATAGTCATGAAGCATTTGCTTCATCCATAACATTTGTGCACAACAACTCCCTGAAGCAATGTACTCAGCCTCAACAGTCGAAAGGGAGATGGCATTTTGCTTTTTACTATGCCAAGAAACCAAATTATTCTCAAGGTAAAAACACCCCCTGGATGTACTCTTCCTATCATCAGCACACCCTGCCCAGTCGGCATTAGAAAAACCAGTAATTTCAGCTGTAGTATCAGTAGAAAACCAAACGCCATACCCCAATGTCCCATTAACATATTTAATGATGCGTTTGACAGCAAGAAGATGAGACTCTTTAGGACTGGCTTGGTAACGGGCACAAACACCTACACTGAAGGCAATATCAGGACGATTGGCTATGAGGTAAAGAAGACGCCCTATCATACTCCTATACAGGGTAGGATCAACATCAGTACCAGAGGAATCTTTGGAAAGATGAAGACTGGTGCTCATGGGAGTGCGTGCATGTTTGGCAGACTCAAGACCAAACTTTGACACAAGATTTTTGGCATACTTAGACTGAGAAACAAACATACCTAAAGGAAACTGTTTAATTTGAAGACCCAAAAAATAAGACAACTCTCCCATCATGCTCATCTCAAACTCATGTGTCATGCAATCTGAAAAATATTTCACAAGATGATCAGTAATGGATCCAAACACAATATCATCAACATAAATCTGAGCAACAAGAATATGAGACTTAGTATGTTTCACAAATAAGGTCTTATCCACACTACCCCTTTGAAAATCATTATCAAGAAAAAAGATAATAAGTCTATCATACCAAGCCCGAGGGGCTTGTTTCAACCTGTACAAAGCCTTGTCTAACTTATAGACATGATTTGGACATTTAGGATCCTCAAACCTTTTTGGTTGCTCAACATAAGTCTCTTCTTTCAAGTACCCATTCAAAAAGGCACTTTTCACATCCATTTGAAACAATTTGAAACCAAGAAAACATGCAACACCAAGTAAAATACGAATAGATTCGAGACGTACAACTGGGGCAAACGTCTCATCATAGTCAACACCCTCTACTTGTGTGTAGCCTTGAGCAACCAACCTGGCTTTATTCTTAACCACAGTACCATTCTCATCAGATTTATTTTTAAAGATCCACTTGGTACCTATCACGTTCATGTCTCTAGGTCTGGGAACTAGAGTCCAAACATTGTTACGTTCAAATTGACCTAATTCTTCATGCATAGCATTGACCCAACTATCATCTAGCAAGGCCTTTTTAAAATTCTTAGGTTCAATTAATGAAACATAACACATATGTGATACCTCATCCCGAATCTATCTTCGGGTTTTCATTCGATCCGATACACTTCCAATCACCTGTTGAGCTGGATGATTCAGTTTCACCCTTGCTGATGGTTTGAACTCAGGACTTGTGGTGACAAAAGCATCAGGAGTGATGTCTCTTTGTGCACTCTTTGGACTTGAACTTACCTGTGAGAATGGTGCTGTAACAACTTCTTGTGATTGGACCTCAGTTTCTCTTTGACTTTGTGGTTTAGTATCCAAGATTGGAGACTCACCATTGTCATCCTCATTTGTTGTTGGAGTAGGTGAACCTGTGTCATCTATAACCACATTGATTGATTCCATTAAAGAAGAAGTTCGCAGGTTATAGACTCGAAAAGCCCTACTAGTAGTTGAATACCCTAGAAAAATACCTTCATCACTTCGAGAGTCAAATTTGCCCAAAGGCTCTCTATTTTTGAAGATGTAACACTTACTTTCAAAAGTTTTGAAGTATTTTACATTAAGTTTCAAACCCTTCCACAATTCATATGGAGTTTGTAAAGTGTCGGGCCTTAAATACACGCGATTTATGACATAAACAGTAATATTTAGGGCTTCAGCCCAAAACTTTGGAGGAAGTTTCTTATTAAGGAGCATGACCCTAGCCATTTCTTGAACAACTCTGTTCTTCCTCTCAACCACTTCATTTTGTTGTGGAGTAATAGGTGTAGAAAATTCATGCTTAATTCCATGCATATCACAAAAATCCGAAAACGAACTATTTTCAAATTCACGACCATGATCAGTTCGGATTCTTATGATACGCCCAATGGAAACACCCTGTTCATTTTGGATTTTAAGAACTAAAGCCTGGAAAGCATCAAACGTATCATATTTTTTCCTTAAAAAATTTACCCACGAAAATCGAGTAAAATCATCAACAGTTAAAAAAATATATCTTTTACCTCCAATGCTTTCAGTGCGAGTAGGACCCATTAAATCCATGTGAACCAATTCAAGAGGACGTTTGGTTGTAAAGCTATTCACCTTTTTATGAGGGGCACGGGTCTGCTTTCCAAGCTGACATGGTCCACACACATGGTTCAGATTCTTACCTAGTTTAGGTACTCCTCTCACAAGCTCTTTGTTGGCTATCTTAGTTAGGTCTTTGAAATTTATGTGACCTAATCTTTGATGCCACAAATCAATGTTACTTATGATGGTAGAGTGACAAGTGAGATCAGTAGTAGTAACAATCCCATAGCAGTTATCAAATGTGTGAACCCCATGCAAGACAGTATTTCCCTTTTTATCCAAAATTTCACATTTATTTTTTAAAAACAATACTTCATGGTAGGAATCACACATTTGACTAATGCTCAAAAGATTTTCTTTAAGACCATCAATAAGTAGAGCATTTTCCAACTTGGGAAGACCAGCAACACTTATAGAGCCCTTACCAATGACTCTAGAAGTGCCGCCATCTCCAAAGGTAACAATTCCTCCTTCATATTTTTCAAGGGAGGTGAAGTAGGATTTGTTACCAGACATGTGACGAGAGCACCCACTATCAAGATACCACATGCGTGAGTCACGTGCTTTTAGAGTAGTGTGAACAACTAAACAAGTCAAATCATCTTTTCTCACCCAAATCTTTTTGGTCTTGGTAAATGTCTTGGCGTTGTAAACACCCTGATGAATCTTGGTATTCCGCTTAGACATGTAAGGTTGTCTCCTAACCCAAAAAGTATTCAAATTTCTACCCTTTTGAGACACCTTACCAAATAATTCAAAGCAATAAGGACGAATGTGGCCATACCTGCCACAATGATGACAGATAAAAACAGGTTTTACCTCCCTTTTGTTGATCTTATCCCCTTTAGGTAGATGAAGAGATGGGTCACCTTGATCTACCTTCAACTTTCCCTTTGCTTGAGTCTTCAGGTCATGTGAAGTAGAGGCCTATCCCTTGTGAGCTATCGCACCATAGCCTAACCCACTTTTGTCACAACCTATTTGTTAAGACCTGAGGATGTCTTCTAATGATTTGGAACCTTTGTTCCACATGGCAATTGTGGCTCTAGCAATACGGAGTTCTTCATCTTTCTAACAGACTATCTCTTCTAATGTAGCTTGTGACATCTCAAGGCTTTCAAGCTTTTCTTCATATGTGGAATACACTTTCAGAAGTTCATTCCTTTCAGTTTCACAGGATAGGAGTTTTCTACATAGGTCTTGCCTGTCACTTGAGATCTTGATGACATTCTGCTTTGCTACTACAAGTTCTCCTTTTAGCTTGACATTCTCGCTTTTACATGCTTTGAGCTTGAGAGAGAGTTTGTCATTGATTTTGGACAAATTCAGAGATTCCTCGTAAAGCTTTTCATAAGCTTGTTGTAATTCATCACCATTAATCTCATCATTGTCTTCTGATGTTTCATCATCCTCTTTTTGCTCTTCATTCTCCTTGATCTCATCCAATCTAACAACTAAGGCAGGAAAGTTACTGGATGGTGGTGAAGGTGAATCTCCTCTTTCATGAAATTGGCTCAGAATTTCCTATGCATCTTTAGCCTTTGTGCAGTGAGCAACCCATTGTTGTTCTTCATCAGAAATTGCTCCACGAATAATGTCGGGGCTCTCGATTGCTCGGATTGTCGACACTACGTATCTTCTTCAATGGTTTGCCAGCCTTCTGGGTCAAAAGCTCTCAGAAACACCCTCATTCTGATCTTCCAGTACAAGTAGTTACTCCCATCAAAGGTGGGAGCATGATGCAGGTTCTGACCATAAGCTAATTCCGCTGGCTTTGGAAGAGGTTGAGTGAAAGTGGACCAAAATGTCATGAAAGCACTATCCTTGTCTTCACCGGATTTAAGTTCTTCGGGTTCTTGTTCTGACCCGCTTTCATCATCCTAAGCCACTGTGTAGACTTTCTTTCGATTCTTTTTCGAAGGACATTCAAGGGCAATATGGCCAAACCCTTGACATTCATAGCACTTAACCCCTTGCCCCTTTACAATTTTCTTTTCAGGTTTTAGAGCAAGTTGTGGTGAAAAAGTTTTGGGTTTTTCATTACTCTTGTCTTTTAAATTAAGGTCTCTGAAATTAGGCTTCTTTTTCTTCAAAATTTTTTTAAACTGTTTAGTAAACATAGCCGTCATCTTAGACTCTAAATCAAACTCAGTCTTCGGAGTTCTTGCAGTCTTATGAGCACTAGTGAAAGCCACACTATCTTTTTGTTTTTTCTTAGAAATCTGGTGGGTTTCATAAGTCTGCAAGTTTTCAACCAACTGATCAAGTTTAAAGGAATCAACATTCTGAGCCTCCTCAATGGCTGTCACTTTTGATTGGAACCTCTCGGGTAAATACCTCAAAATTTTTCCAACAACTTTAGCTTCAGGGATTTTTTCACCGAGTGTGAAACAGAAATTCACGATGTCACTAAGTTTTACATAGAAATCATCAAACGTCTCATCATCTCGCATAAAAAGGGTTTCAAAGGCAGATGTGAGACGTTGAAGTTTTGACCTTTTAACAGAAGTAGTACCTTCGTGAATTGTTTCAAGAATGTCCCAAACCTCTTTTGCTACCTCACACATGCAGATACGACGAAACTCTTCAGGTGTGACAGAGCAAAAAAGGGAATTAAGAGCCTTACTGTTCCAACTCGAGTTTTGGTAATCGGTTGTGTCCCATTTATCAAGGGGTTTAGCAATATCAACACCATCAATGATGACAATAGGTTCACTCCACCCATAGATCACGCAGTGCCAAACTTTCTCATCGATGAATTTTAAAAACGCTCTCATACGAGCTTTCCAATAAGAATAGTTTGTACCATCGAGTAAAGGGAGTCTATGGGTCGAGTTACCTTCACGAATTGAATCCATATCACTAGTCACACAAAATCACACTCCTATAGTTTTGATAAAAACAAAGACTGGCCCGCTTTGATACCAATTGAAAATCCTAAGTGATTCGTGACTAGATCAAGATTAGAGTATTTTAATTCCCAATCATTCAAAACACACAATCCAAATCATCAAGCACTTACGAAAGTGATTTAGATTGTTGTTTTCGAAATAAACAATAAATTGACACAAACGATTTTTACGTAGAAAAACCACAATTGAAGAACCTTCAATTGTAATCAAAAACCATGGGCGAAATGCCACTAAGCAATCCACTACTGAAGAAACAAAGATTACAAAGATAACAAACAAATTACCCAACTCATCCAATTGGTCTTCAAACATTTTGTAACTCTTTCACCAAGCCTTCATCTCGGAACTGATTAATCTGAAGTTAAATCCACAACTTCACTTGTCGAGTCAACGACTACGTACAGAATCAAACTCCTTTGAAACTCCACGTTTGGATCTTCGGAATCCACCGAAGAATAACTCTCTTAATTATGAAGAACCAAACTCCTTGAAGTATGTATCTTAGATCATAGGTTACAAACCCTCTCAAATATATCAAGGAAAACTCACCAAAAACTTTAGATGAAAACCTCAAACAAAACCCTAAAACTGTTAAACAAGATCTAGGAGTCGTCACCCTAGGATTGAACCAACACATGAATATATAGTATCTGAGATCGCGCGGTCCGCTCGAGCATGGGAAATCCGGCTCGGGCAGAGACTTCATATTCCGTGATTCATACAAGGTTCACGCTCGAGCAGAAGATCCCATGCTCGAGCGTATTCTGCTCGAGCATAAAATCACAACATCCAGTGTTTTGCAAACTTAATAGAGATACTATGAGAGTGCAAACCCCGCTCGAGTGTCACTTTTCACTCGAAAGGAACTGGAAAACTGGAAAAAAACAACTTGAGTACAAACTAAGGTTTTTCCATGGAATTTGACAACAAAGGGTCTTAACACATGTAAACTTATAACTCCAAATAAATAAATTAAATTAATATGCAAGAGTTACATATGAATTTATACAAAACAATAACCATGTAATACACATGTGAATAAGGTCATACACATAATTTTAGAAACAATAAGCATGAACAAAAAATAAAAATCTAGAAAATTTTGAACATGCAAATTATGTTACAAAAGTAGAAAATAAAAAGACACGCAAAGCATGGTATGAAATTATGAATCATGCTCATACAATAAAATTATATTAGAACCAAATAAGCATACAAATTATGCAAGAAAGATTAAGCATTCTGATTAAATTAAAACCATACAATTCACACGTACCATTACATATATAAATTTTCCAATCTAAACAGGGATTTGTAATCATGATTTCATGTATGTAATTAGTGGCATAACATACCAATTATATTGAATAACAGTGGACTTAAGCATGTAAGAATATTATTTTATCATACAAAATCATGAGTTCATGTCTTACACAGTGGACTCTTGTTCAAATTCAAAAGACCGTGGGTGATTACAATCCAAGGGAATTAACATAGCAGTATAACATTATATTTGTTTATTCACATGAAAACCAACACAGCATCATTCATAACATATTGATTATAATCATGCACTATGATATATAAAACAGTGGCCTATACCATAGAATTGATTTTAACGACAATGCTATATTGTAAAAGAACAAGCAACGAGTATGCTATTTTTATGCAATAGACCTCCTAAACATACTGTCCGTCACACCCCTAGCAACATAATGCACCAGTGGACTAATTGATAGAAATTACATATGAATCTATTTAATATTTTCATGAGAAATACATAATATGTTTTAAGATTGTTGTACAAATTGTATAATTAACTAAATAAATAAATTCATGATTAATCCAATTACATTACAGAATAAGAAAATATGTTGGAATTTACAATCATATTGTATAGAAATACAAAATACAATAAAATGGTAAAGAAAGCGAACCAAAACATGTGTGGTACCACAGTCTCCTTAAAACAGATTAGGGCCTCACTGTGAATCTTTGAAGTGCATAAACCTGTGCTTCCCAGGATACGATAGTTTAGATCTGCTAATACAGAAGCACCTTCTGATAGTTTTGGTGAACCAACAATGGCAGCACTCTCTCACACAGAAAGAAAAGTTATAGGCAAAAGCAAACTAAATATATATATTCTGGAAGCTAAAAATCTATATCTAAACCAAGGAAGATGGGTCTCCTTTTATATACCATAGGGGAGAGAGAAGAAGTCTCAAGTCATGAAGGTTGGCAACTGTCACGACCCAAACCCGGCCCTATGGGTTTAGCACCGTAACTGGCCAGTAATCCGAGATTACCAAAGGCCTGCTGAACAGTAATATAGTTAAACAGAGTACAGGGCCTGGCGGAAGCCAATACAGTAAATAACTAGTGTCCATTGAGCTGTGAAAATCTGTATGTCAAAAACATTTTTATGCATTCATACGGTTCAACACAGTACATTCTATACAATCATATCTGATCAAGACGGGATTGAATCCTCGATATGATCGATAAACAGTCTATACAAAAGTACAATACAGTAAAGAGACCGATGGGGGACACAAAAACACCCCAAGCCATAGCATGGCAATTCGGAACCTCGCAGTGAGGCACATAGGCTGGCTTGACAAAAACTGGGGACCGACCCACGCTCCTAGCTCGATGCAGTTCTTTGAGAACCTACATATATATATAAACAGTGAGCTAAAGCCGATGAATAACATACACGTAAAGAGGTTATGAATGAATGTCCTTCTGAATGAAATCGTTCATTAAACAAGATTTGATCTTCAAGATATTCGATCAATCACCATATGTGGTACATCCATTAGCCTATAAACTGAGGGTCCAAAAGGACCAGTCTTATGAACCCAACAATAATGATGGCCATCAATCAAGAACAAGATGGTTCCACAAGAGAACCGACCGAGCTCAGAATAACGAATACCAATGCTAAGGATGCCACAATACAGCCTGAATCACAGACATACATTCATTCAAGAACAATATCGGTTCAATAAACAATTGAAAGATTCAAAAGATAACCATTTTGAACATATCTTTACACAATTGTTACTCAGAGATTGGGCTAATAGCGACTAGAGCGGCGTCCCGAGAGCCAACCCTAAGCAAGAAACAAATAGAACACACTAAGTTCACAAATCGGAAAGGATGGTAATTAATCCCTAAATTCCTCGGTGTGGTTCTATGTCTAAATCCTCATTAAGATGTCTTAAACTAGGCCTAAGAATGCCTAGGATGGGATGAGGATGCAAAAATACAGTTGGAAGGCATTTTTCAAAAGTTGCTGAAAACAGGGGCCTCGCCGGCGAGCCTTCCTTCGCCGGCGAGCTCCCAAAATCAAAGGGTTCGCCGGCGAACATTCCTCGCCGAGCGGTGCGATGAAACAAGAAAAATCTTGGATCTTTGGAAATCTACGCGATGGTCGCTCGAGCGAGCTTGCAAAATCAAAGGGCTCGCTCGAGCGAGGAATCCTTCGCTCGAGCGAGGAAGCCAAATCTAGAATTTCCAGATTTGTCTTCCAAGTTCGAACCAAGTATTCAATCACCCAAAACTCAATCTCTTGGGCCCAAAATCTAGGAAAACACTTGAAACACATATTACATCAAGTTTCAAAAGCCAATTTGACAAATCATAGCCCAAGAGTGAGTCCATGTGAGCACCATTACCATAAATTTCCAAGAACCAAGTTGTAATCCAACATTCTTGAATTCAAATGTATTTTAAAGCTTCAAAACATGATCAAATGGTAAATTTTCTGGAGAAACATGATGAATACATGGACTTTAATAAAAATATGAACATGCATGTAAGTTTCCATGGACAACAACTTCAAAATCTAAGAACAAGTGCATGCATGTATGAGCTAAGTTCTATTTCAACATATTAACCCATAATTTGGTTCAAAACTTCAAAATGAACATGAATTATGCAAGACACTACTCAAGATCAACATTAAGGAGAGGAATTCACTACCTTAGACCTTGAATGCAAGAAGTATGAGGTTGGAAATGCAAGACTCCTTCAATCTTCCTAATGTCTAAGCAATTCCTCTAGCAAACCAAGATGAAATCAATCTCCCCTCACCCTCTCTCTCTCTAGCCGAATTTGAGACTCAAGATAGGCTGAAGGAAAGTGTTTTGTTGAAGTGTATGAACTCAAGAGTAAAATTAAACATTGGCCACCCAATGGCAATTCTGTAATTAAGCTAGACTCATTATTAAAATGTTATTTAATCAGTTTTAAACATCCCAAATCGAGTTTTAATTGAGCCTACCATAAATTTACATAAAATCTAACTAGTCCAAAACACTAATCAATTTCGAAATCGGGCGCCGATAAGGCTTCCAATTTGCAGTTTAAAGTTTAAAACACGAACAGATATTCCGACACCGAACAGATAAAAACACATAAGTCATGCAAATAAACTCCAGATTTTTCCCTTAATCATTACTAGGCATAATTACGTTCTAATTAGCGTTAATCAGGGTCGGGGTTATTACAGCAATCAACGCCCATTACTCCTGCAAAACTACTGAAGTAATGGACCAAAATTGATGGGACAATCATATCTGAGATATATATTTTGTACACACAAGTGTGTATATATGCAACAGACTTGGCCCAAAAAGTTTAGGTTGGTGGACCATCAATCCGACTCAGCCCAAACCTAACACATTCCAACAAGATCCACGACCCACGGATCACGGACCTGGACCAGTCCGAGCGGGCGAGCAGCGCAGGCGCTCATGTGACAATTTTTCCATAACCAACTTGGACCATAGTCTTAGCCCAAGCCCATTTTTTAAGCATCCATAACTCTCTTCTTTCGAAAAATTTGAATTTCCCAAAGGATTCATGCCCTTATCAAAATCTTAAGGTTTAAATACCCATCAAAACTTTCCTCTATAATCAATATGGGATTGGTAGTTATACACAATTCCCAATACCTCATTCATGAGGCCATTTTTATGAGACAATTTCTCATTCAATTTTTAATGATTTTTGGTCATTCTTTTTGTGGTGTAAAGACCATTTTACAAAGAATCTAAACACGTTTAATCTCACCTCAATCAATAGTTGGGACCTACTTTAATTTCATATTAAAGTTACCAAAAAACCCATTTTTTCCAACAACAAAAACAAAACTCATTGCGTACAAGACATTTTTTTTTTTATAGGAACCTATAACAAGGTTGGGGAAGATTCTATTTATACTCAAAAAAAATATTTAAATAAATTCAATTTTTAAATACATCCTATTAAATTATTTAGAGTTATAATTTATTTTTAGTACACTAAATTTTTTCCCCAAATTACTCTTTTAAGGTACACCCAAATAAAACAAATTCAAAAATTCAAATTACTTTTGAAAAATCTTTGTTTTGTTCACATACTCACATGGAATACAATCAAGTAATCCGGCACCAACAAAAGAGGACAGTGGAGGAGAAGAAAAATGGTAAAGGAAGGCAACTAATATTCAGCCTATTTTTCGTCATTATTATTCGGATTTTCAGAACTGAACAAAGTGAATTTGTTCGAAATTGAACAAATTCACTTTATTCAGTTGTACACTACCAAATAAAGTGAAATTGTTCGGTTCTGAAAGTGCGAACAATAATAACAAAAAATAGGTTGATTATTTGTTTTTAGGGTAAATTACAAATACACCCCCAAGATTTACTTAAAATACAGATTAGTCCATGTGATTTGAAAAATTATAAATACCCCTATATTAGAATTTTTTATTTAACTGAATTAACTGAAAAAATAAAATTCATAATGGCTCTCCTATACAATAATAAAATTACCTAAATTATTAATTGAAACATATTTTTAAAATCACTAAAAACTGTTAATTGACTTAATAATTGATTAATAAAATAGGCAATTTGTTATGAAATTAGAAATCTCAGGGGGTGGAATGTAATTTTCAAAATCACAGGAGGCAATTTGTATTTTTATAAAACCTCAGGTGGTGTATTTGTAATTTACCCATGTTTTTACGTATAAAAAAAATAGAAATCAATATTTATATTTTGATATTTATGTGAATATTTACTTCCTTTTTAATGGGTTGTTTCAAAAAAACTAGTTTGATTATTACTCTCATACATTGTTTAATTTTATTCAAATTTTCTTCCTCTTGCAAGTAATAATAAAATAAAAAAACAATGATATCGATGGCAATAGTGAGTTTTGGTGGTGTAGATTGGAGTTTTGGAATAAGAAAGAAGAAGAAGAGAAAATAATTGAAACTTAGAAAAGAAAATGAACAGATTTGAATAAGAAAAATATGTAAAATTGATTAGGTGTATCATGAGAAAAAAATATATTTTTTATTTTAATATTTAATATGTATTACTCTTATTAATAAATTTACACTATGATCTAATAGGAATTAAAATTTTAAAATTTAAATGAAACATACTAAGATAAGTTTTAGGTTCAAATGGAGTAGCCCCAAGGTTGGTGCATTAGAATTGGAGCTTGGGCTGGTTTATTAACGCACTATTTTTTGGGTTTTACTAAGCATTAGTGGATTTGGGCTGAATTCCTAAATATTACGGGTTTAATCAAAATTCACCAAGGTTTGCATGACTTAAATCATTTTAGCAATAGCAAAAATATTTCTTTGGGCTTTACGTTATTTGAAGTAGCCCATTCAAATAGCCCATCATTGTAACAAAAATATATAGGGGAACTTACCAAGAAGTCCCATATATAAAGTTCAAGATCTATCTAATCTCCAAATAAAACACTTACACCAATTAGTCCTATATATTTTTAATTGTTACCAAAAATCCTTTTTTTTTTTTTTCAATTTACAGATGCTGTTACATTCTACTACTGTCAAACTTCCATCAAACGATCACCAGAGACTCGTCGGAATACTCAACATTATCGGAAGTCACCGGAGTATCGCCGGAAGTTCACCGGAGTGTTAAGAACGTTAATGGAAGTCGTCCGAATGTTCAAAACATTCACGGAACTTTAAAAACATCATTGGAGATTCACCGAAATATCCAGAATATCACCGGAAAAAAAAATAAATAGAGAAATTAAAGTGAACAAATATAGCAAAATGTACTAAATATTAATAAACTAAAAGAAAAAAAAATGGAACCACAAAAAACAGCAACAATGGGAAAAACATATACTATTTTTTAATTTTTGTAAGGTTTAAGCAAATAATCTCCAATATTGATCAAACTGAAAAGCAAGTTTTGAAAATGTAAAATATTACAATTTCAAAGCAAAAATTTATTAAGTATTTATTCTTATTAATCAAACTGAAAAACATGTTATGAAAATGTAAAATTTTACAATTCTAAAGACTGTTATGAAATTGCAAAACTTTACAGTTTTATACCATGATTCATTCCAGCACCAAAAAAATTTAAAACTGCAAAATTTTATAATTTTCATCGCCTGTAACTAAAACTCGAAAATAACTTGTTCAAAACTTAAAAAAAATTTCCATTAGAACAGAAAAAGAGAAGTGTATAACAAAGAAAATGTAAAAAAAAAAAAAAAAAAGATCGAAGGAGAGAGGTGAATATAGAGATAGGATTATACTCCGGCAACAATTTTTTGTTTAGATCTAACCGAATTTGATATAGATCTACTTAGATCTGATGTAAATCTACACAGCACCAAAAAAATTTGAAACTGCAAAATTTTACAGTTTTCACCGCCTGTAACTAAAACTCGAAAACTACTTGTTCAAAATTTAAAAATTTTCTCCATTAGAACAGAAAAAAGAGAAGTGTATAACAAAGAAAATGTAAAAAAAATAAGAGATTGAAGGAGAAAGACAAATATAGAGAGAAGACTGTACTCCGGCAACTATTTTTTGTTTAGATCTAATCGGAGCTAATGTAGATCTACATCAAATCTGATGTAAATCTACTTATCTTCTTCGTCAGAAACATATCTTATTTATTGTTGGTGAGACTGAAGTAAGTAGTCGGCGGTCGGTGGTTACTAATGAATCCCAATCGATGGTAGTCGTCGGTCGTCGATGACTATATATCGGAAAGAGAAAGAGAAAAAGCAAGATATGGTTACCCCGTCAACGATCGCCGAAAAACACAAAGAGCAAAAGAGACAAAGAAGAAGAGAGGCAAAAAAGAAGAATAAGTATAAACAAAAAGACTTTTCTTAAGTGTGCAACCCACTTACGGTTGCACACCATATGCAACCTCACAAAAAGTGTAAGTGTAAGGTGTAAGTGTAAGTATAAGGTATAAGTGTAAGTTGTAAGATGTAAGTGGGTTACACACCATATGCAACCTCAAAAAAGGTGTAAGTATAAGGTGTAATTTTAAGTATAAGGTGTAGTATAAGGTGTAAGTGTAAAGTGTAAGGTGTAAGATGTAAGTTGCACACCATAATAAAACCCCAAACAAAAAGTTATGGAACTAAATAGATTACACGCTTTTCAAACAAAACTTCTTGGTAATTTTCTCAAATATATATATATATATATATATATATAGAGAGAGAGAGAGAGAGAGAGAGAGAGAGAGAGAGAGAGAGAGAGAGAGAGCGCTTAGGGCTTTTTAGTTAGAAAATTGCACTCTTGTAGGTCACAAGTGATGGGTGTGTTTAGTTTATGTTTGGAAACATGTTTTTGGAAACAAATTTTTAAAAATATGTTTCGTTATAAATTTTTTTGAAAAAATTTAAAAATTAATTTTCTCTATTATACATCAATAAATCACTTTTTTTCTTTTTTTTCTCTTTCTCAATCATTTTTTCTCTCACATATATCTATGCAACTATAATAAAATATCAAATCATTCCAAACTCTTAAACTCCAAAATTATTTTCAAAACATACAACCAAACAAATCAAAAAAAAATTTAAACTTTATCCCCAAAATTTTTTTTAAAAAATTATCTCAAAACACAAACGCCCGATATATTTGCAATTTTATTTTTAATTTTTTGAATAATTTGATGAGGAATGAAATTTATTCAACTTGTTTGGTTTTAATTTTTTGAAAACACTTTTTAGAAAATTTTACTTTCTTATTTTTCATATTTTTTTATTTTTAGTGAATATTTTTAATATTTAAGCAATTTTTTGAATTATTAAACACACCTAACATATATACATTTGAAAAGAATATTTTTTGTGAAAAAATCTTTTAAAAATTCACTAAATACCAAAAAATATAAAAAATATAAAAATTCATTATTATTTTATGTATTTATTAATTTTTTAAAATATTTTTTTTATAAATTTTACTTTTTAAATATATCTAAATAATATTTATCTAAAAAAGTAAAAAAAAAATACTTAAAAATTTAAAAATATTAACTAAAAGGCTTACGCTACATTTACTTTTCTATTTACAAATTCTATTTTTATTTTCACCTTTTTTGTGTAACCACTTACTTTTTGTGAAGTAACCTTGAGTTGCACACTTAAAATAAGTTCTAACTAAAAATTAAAAATTTAATTTAAAAAATTAAAACCACACGCAGATTAATATTTTTGATGATTAAAAAAAAAGTCATTTAAACAGTTATTGGATGCGATGGGAAGAGGTGACAGTTAGTCGGTGGCATTCTTGAAAAATAAAATAATAAAAAATGTGATAAAGTTCAAGATGAAAAACGTGTATGAAGTACTGTACTTTGAAATAGTTATATAAATAAAACTTTATCATTAAAATATTGGAGCGTGTTGGCAACATATTAAAAAGTTAATTTTTTTTTAATTTTTTAACCTTTTAACAGAATAAAAAGTTAATTTTTTTTTTTGTTTTTTAACCTTTTTTTTAAATTATATTATCCCTCTATTTTTTTATATAAAAAAATTAAAAAGTCATAAAAAAATTAAAAAATTAATTTTATATCAATTTTTCAAAACACCACATTATTACACAATACCCATTTTGAAAAGTAAAAATAATAATAAATTTATTAATTATTTTTTTGACTTTTTTTTAAAAAAAATATATAAAAAATTAATATAATCCAAATAAATTATTAAATCTACTCTCTTTTTTTTTCTTCTTTTTTTTTTTCTCATTTTCAAAACAAGCCTCTCATGAGTATAAAGTGTAATAGTAACACGTTTGGTTCTGAGTTTTAGAAAAGAGTTTTCAGAAAATTTTATTTTTTTATTTTTAGTATTTTAATGTTTTTAATGAATTTTTTTAATATTCTAAGTAATTTTTTAAATTTTTAAACACACCTAATACAAATACACTTAAAAAATATAATATTTGTAAAAAAAATTTATAAAAAATACACTAAATACCAAAAAATAGTATATTTTTCTTATTTTTTTATATTTATTAATTTTTTAAAATATTTTTTCACAAATATTTTATCAATTTAGATACATCTACTTACGGAATATTTAAAAAAATAAAAAATTACTTAAAATTTAAAACATATTCACTAAAAATTAAAAAAAAAAAATACGTAAAGTAAAACAGCAATGGTAGAGGATCCTAATTTTTGTGGCTCAAATGACTCGAATTTGTCAAAACGACGTCGTTTTGAGTACAAAACAACATCAAAATTGTCAAAACGATATCGTTTTGACAATTTTAAACCATTTGAGCCACAAAAATTAGGGCCCAAACATTTTTCAAAATAAAAATAATAATTTTAAAAAAAATTAATTTAAAAAACTAAAGCCAAATATTTTTGTTTTGGGCCCGTGGGTGCGTAATGCGCACTGCAAGACCTGCGCCCGCAGAACCCGTGAAACCCGTTGACTTTCTCTCTCTACATCTATATATCTATGACTTGTGTACATGGGTCGCTCTCCCCAGTGCTGAAAGAAGAATCTCATTCTTTTTCTCTTCATCTCTCTGTCTTTGCTTTTTCATTTTAGCGGTCTGAGACAGACAGATATACACGAATGTTTCAATTAAAGCCATTTCCAAACTAAAACCTCGAACTTATTTCTAAGTCTTGAATTGCAATCTCTCTCTTTCTCTATATCTATATATATATATAGATATAGATATGCTAATACCCACAACCTTAGAAGAGGCCCAAGAACATCATCGACCCCCTTCACTTTATTCTCTGCTTCTTCTTGTTTAGTCTTGAGATTCAATTTTTCTATTTCTTCAAGCTATGGAACCTGTGGTTCTTGATGGTATAATCAATCGATTGCTCGAGGTTCGGGGTAGACCAGGGAAGCAAGTTCAGCTTTCAGAGTCAGAGATCAGACATCTTTGTGTCCAGTCCAAAGAAATCTTCTTGCAACAGCCCAATCTCTTAGAGCTTGATGCACCCATCAAGATCTGTGGTACTTTTTCTATCAATTTCCCCTGTTTTCCCCCAATTTTTAGGATGATCAGTTTGACTAGGTTTTAATTTCAGTGAAATGGGTTTGACTAGGTTTTAATTTTAATGAAATGGGTTTGGCTTGACATTGATTGTTCTCGACTGGGTTTGCTTTAATTATGATAAACCTGAAGTGGGTTTGGTTGATTGTGATTATTGTCAAGTGGGTTTGGTTTAGTTTTGATTTGCACTTAATTATTGTGTTTGTGTAGGGGAACTCTATTCTGGTCATGAATTAGTTGTGCTTATTCTGAAATGTTTTTTTGATTTGATGATAAAATATTCTAGGATTACAGATTGAAATTTGCATTTGAAGAGATTTAGTATTGATTTACTGCTTAAATTGGGTATTCATATCGGGAATCATGTTGTGGATATATTCTTAATTGCATATTTTGCTCTAGTTGTGAGTGATTCGTACTACGCACTGTTTGTTTTGTGTTTTGGAAATTTATTGATTTCTGAAATTTTTTGTGTTTATATATTTTAGTTTCTCCATATTAGTTGCTGTTATTACTGGTTGAAAATTGTATTTTCCAAAAGTATTTCAACTATGCAATGCAAATGGATGAATTAGCTCATGGAAAGTTCAACTCATAGCACACCAAGGTTGTTGATTCAATTCTATTAGAGGTTTTTTTTTGGGGGGTGTGAATTACACTAACCTTGTATGAGGTTACTAACAAAGTAACAATTATTGACCTTCCCTCACGCTTCTAAAATGACACTGAGCTCTCCTGTCGAACATGTTGGCTAAATGGCATTAAGGATAACGTGCATTTACTTTTTTACACTTAACTATTTATTCAATTGTTTTTATGGAAATAAATGTTTTAGCCTTCTATGTGAGGTTAATAACACTCAATCCCACTTGTAACACGTATATTGAGACCAATGACCAGACATTGGGTGGTCATTAGCATTTTTCCTGTTTAATAAGGCATGTTTGTGCAATAGTGCAATTCAAGGTGGTGCATACCATATACCTAGACAATAATATGCATCTTAAGAAGCACAAACACTTCTATTGAGGAGGTGTCTTGTGACCAACACCCCGTGTCAAACACCTGCAAACTATAAACATGTTTTGAAACATTTATAAGATGAATACGGCATGTGTACTTTAATGTTCTACAATTGTTTTGCATTCTTTGGAATGCAAGTGTTACGTGGCTTTTTTAATTTTAACTAGGCTTTTTGTTTTTTCATTGCTTTAGAATAGCTTATTCATATATTTGACTTATAATAAATTATAATTTTTTTGATGTGTCCCAAGCATATTGTGTCGTGCATTTTTCTAAGCTAGTCATGTCGACATGTCCATGTCATGCCTGCATGTCAGTAAATGTGCTACTTAGTATGCGTCTTAACTTGATCTAATCATTGACTACAATTGTTTCTTGTCAATAGCGATTCAATGCATTCAGTGGAAGCATCATTTTTCAAATTGTTACTTAAATGAGTTATGTACTCTGGAAGTGAATTTTGTATCCAACACTGAACTTTGGCCTCCATTTTAGAGTTATTAGGGAAACAAAACAATGAAACTCCCTATGAAGTTGTGATAATTATCTATTGAAATTTGAATGTATTGTTTATGTTATTTCCCACGATTCATGAATATGTCATTATGATTGTCCATTTATTTATTTATTTTTTTTTAGGGGATATTCATGGTCAATATAGTGATCTTCTAAGGCTTTTTGATTATGGTGGGCTACCTCCTCAGTCTAAATACTTATTCTTGGGGGATTATGTGGATCGAGGAAGCAAAGCCTGAAACTATATGCCTCCTCCTTGCATACAAGATAAAATATCCCGAAAACTTCTTCCTTTTGAGGGGAAACCATGAATGCGCTTCGTAAACCGTATATACGGATTTTTGATGAGTGCGAAGGTTTAATATCAGACTGTGGAAAATCTTCACAGATTGCTTTAACTGCCTACCTGTGGCAGCTGTCATTGATGAAAAGATTCTCTGCATGCATGGTGGACTTTCTCCGGACCTCAATGACTTGAATCAAATCAGGAATATACAGCGTCCAACTGATGTTCCCGAAACTGGTTTACTATGTGATTTACTTTGGTCTGATCCGAGTAAAGATGTTAAAGGGTGGGGTATGAATGATAGGGGAGTTTCCTATACCTTTGGCCCTGAAAAGGTGACCGAGTTTCTTCAAAAGCATGATCTGGACCTCATTTGTCGTGCTCATCAGGTTTGAACTGTGTTAAGCTTATTCTTTTGCTACATTCATTCTTCAAGAGTGTCTCATGATTATTCCTTATCATGTAGGTTGTGGAAGATGGGTACGAGTTCTTTGCCGATAGACAACTTGTAACTGTATTTTCGGCTCCTAATTACTGTGGAGAGTTTGATAATGCTGGTGCGATGATGAGTGTTGATGACTCTTTAATGTGTTCTTTTCAAATATTAAAGCCTGCGGAGAAGAACTCAAAGTTTGGCTTTGGAAGCACAACTACAGCTAAGCCAGGAATGCCTCCAACAAAAAACAAGGTAATCATAAGCCTACTCCCAAGGGTTAAGTCCTCTATCTAACACATTGTTGTGGTGAATATGGTTTCCTTAAAGATTGCTTGAAACTAGGTGTGTTTATGGGTGTGGATGAGAAGAAAATTTTAAAGGGGCTAATGCAAGTACAAATTCAATAAAACTATTTTGAATTAATGGGATATATTTTGCAACATGCAATTTCAATCAAGTATTAGGAAATAATTGTTCAAATCGCTGTGCAGTTATCGTCAATTACTAGAGCTAAAGTCTTTTGTGCAATCGTTTAAATGGTACCAAATTATTATGCAAGTATCTTTTTGCGAGGTTAGAAATGTTTCTTTACTGGCAAATATGAGTTTCTTGTTCCTCAAATATCGAAAAAAAATTAGAGAATCCTAGTGTCTAAATTGGGTACCTAGTGTCGCACACTTATCTCACACCCTTATACCTGTTATATTTGGCGGACACAGGTACTTTGGGGGAAGTAGAAGAGTCTGTGTAAGACAGTGTTACCAATGGACTGGTCCTTTTTTCTTTTCTTTTTTTCACTTGCTTGTGATATTTCTTTTCTTGTCCTTAAATGGAGAATTCTCTTTCATGTTCATGTCATGAATGATGATTGTGATAACATCCCAATCTCATCATTCTTCTTGCCTAAGACAATTGTAATGTGCATTTGCATTTTATAGTGTTCTTGAACTATCAACTTCATTTACACATTCATCGTTGTGCATGGTCTTTTTGCAACCATATACCCATTGTGAGCATGAGAGGGAAATATTTCTTCTCTAGCTGTCAAAATTAGAGTTATTGCAGGAATTACCTTCTTTCCAGAGGCTGTGTTTTGAAATAATGCCTGCTCAACCAACTTAATTTAACTCTAAAATCTTGTGAAAATTGATAAACTTGATATATTGGTTTGCCTGATTCCTAAATCGACAATGTCCTAACCATATTCATATGGGTCCCAACCAAAGATTTGTGTTTGCGTGATCCAACCAGATCAAGATTCAACTGTAGCTAAGGGTGTGGGGAAATAGAAGAGAGAATGAGAGGGAAAAGAAGAAGGGCCACAACCCTATAACACAAAATGGTCAAAGCCTTCAATAGTCAATATTATTCCAAACCTAATTATTACAATGCAAACACCTAATATTTATAAGCTACAAACACTAATTCAAAATAGGAAACTAAATCGTAATAAATATACGAATCTCCAAATTAAACTATAAATAAAAATAAATTAATGTAAATATAAAAGTTAAAAAATGAATAAAATCTCCATGCCATATTCGACATCAGACATCTTCTTGTTGCTCCTCCGTTTTGTCAAAAAGTTCCGTCGTTGAATATACCCTGGTAATTGAAAGCAGTAAATGCCATCTGTTTGGTAGCTTTTTAAGCACTCTTTTTCACTTGTTTGCAGTTCCTCGGTGCAAAAGTATGATATCTGTTCATTTGAAGCAAACATCCGTCGAAGGGCTTGGGGCATGGGCCATTTCATTGCAAAGGGCAGTTAAAAAATGTGGGAACTTTTTCAGGAAAGAAATTATGTGTATTCCTTCCTTTGATATAAGTGGTGAAGGCTTGTAATTTTTTTCTATTTTTGTTTTTGTTTTTGTTTTGTTTTGTTTTGTTTTGTTTTTTTTGTTTTTCTGCCTTGCTTATCCATGTACAATACAAGTTGCTACAGCAAGGGGTTTGGGATCGCACCCTGTACAGGAGAATCGCTCGTCTGTTGATATTATAATTAGAAATGAACTTTGGAACATCCTAGGAAAGCTGTCATATCGCACATACATGGACTTCTGTTCATGATTTCAGGTGAGTCCAGTAGTTTCTGTTACAGCATTTCTGTGGTGAGTAGTATCATACATGTTTTATCCACCAAATGTGTGGTATGTACCTTTTCTTTCTGTTATGTTTGGATCATGGATTTGTCAAAAGAACTTGAAATGAAATTACTCATAATGCTACCTTCTTTTTTCTTTTTCTTTTTTCTTTCTTCTTTTTTTTTGCATAATGAATACTTTTCATTTTTTTAGAACAAATTCAAGATCCAAACATGGCGTTAATTTTAGAACAAAAGAATAGAACCATTATAATATTTGATAGCATGCATGTCATTGTCTTTACGCGGTGTTTGATTGAGAGATTTGTAAAGGAAAAGGAAAAAAATGCGTGAAATTTATGTATATTTTATTCATTTTTTATCTATATTTTTTATTTTTTATTTCAAACTCCTTGTATCTTCCAATGAAATACAGCGTTAGTATAGTGGGCAGTGAATTGGCAATTGCATTATGGAGATGTGGATGTTTGAAAAAGGTTCATTTGAGTGGCAAATTTGAGGTTGGCACTAAGCTACTTGACAAATCTATAGATTATTATTATTATTATTATTATTATTTATTATGATGTCATGTTCCATGGGTTGTTGATGCGTTTCTGTGACATAAAAGAGATGAAATACCTCTGAAGTGGCCTTGGATACTTTTTAAGTTGGATGTTCCTAGTTCAACGTAATTGTTGTTTCCTAATTGTGCGAGTATTGGGTACTTTGGTTGGTACATTTTTTTTTTTTCAGTACATCAGAAATAATATTGTGCAATTATTCAGTATTACTGTTGACATTGATGTGATAATATTACAAATATATTTTGGTCCTTGATTATTCAATGCTATCGGCAGTGCCGGCTTTGGGCATTGGCCAACAAAGCTATGGCCTAGGGCTTCTTAAAATAGACTTAAAAAAAGAATTCCTTTTATTATGGTATAGTGTAATATATTAGGTATGTTTTAAGTTTAAAAAAAAAATTAAAGAGAAAATACAAATTAACTAAAAATAAATTGACCTATTAAAAAATTAAAAGGCCCATTCAAAAAAGAAAAAAGATTTGGACCTCGAATCCTTCTCCCCCGAATCCCCCGAATGCCCAAAACGACGTCGTTTTGGGCATTCCGTTTTTTTTTTCTTTTTTTCTTTTTTCTTCCGCCATTGTTGAGCTCTGCAAGCAGAGGAAGAGGGAGAGAAAGAGAGGGAGAGGGAGAGGGAGAGGGAGAGGGAGAGGAGACACACACACAGAGAGGGCCGTGCATTCGGCCGATCCTCCGATCGTCGAAAGCATGATCGTCGCTGCGCCGCCACGATCGTCGAGCAACGTGATCGTCGCCCGCGCATGAACGTCGCCTCTGCCTCCGCCCGGTTCCTCCTCCTCCTCCCTCCTCCTTCGTCTTCCTTCTGACCTGCAAAAGAAAAAAATGGGGATTCGGGGGATTCGGGGGATTCGGGGACCTCGGATTCGAGGTCCCAATCGCTTCTGTTCAAAAAAATTAATATTGTAATCCACTAAAAATAGACCCAAAAAAGGATCCTTCTATTATAGTTTATTGTAATATATTAGGTATGCTTTAAATCTAAAAAAAAATTAAGGTAGACCCAAATTAACTTAAAATAAATTGACCTATTAAAAAATTAAAAGGCTCATTTAAAATAATTAGCATTGTTATTCATTGAAAATGATTTTGCAAAAAAATAGATTATACATGTATGATTGATTTATTTGCTTCTAAAAATGTAAGAAGAGCGATGATCAAATGATACTTATTAATTGTTATAATGTAATACTAAGTATTTTTTGTAATTTTGACACAAATTTTGTCTTTTATCTTTTCTTTTTTTTTTCATTTTTTAAGTTTCAAAAATTTATTAGTTGATTATTGACTTTGAATACCGAAAATCTCAGGGCTGGGCTTGGCTATCGGTCCGCAAAAGTTCTATGACCATGATGTGTTTGTGGCATTGTCATAAGTGTGCCAAAGGGGCAATATTTATTATTATCTTTTTATATGCTGAAATGGCCAAACACTTTTAACACAAAATTCAAAATTTTAAAAAATAAATAAATAAATAAATCACAAGCATTCCTAATAAGCTTGTGAGGCCATTGTATAGTAATCTTCAATTGTTTGTTTGATAATTTAGAGTTTAATTCAACTTGGCTATGTCCATTGGTAATTTACAAGATGTGGATACAATTGCTAGGAAGTATCGATATGAAGTCAACAAAAGCAAAAAAATTTCCGAGGTCATTTGATAATATGTTAATTTAATTAAAAGTCAAAAGTTAAAAAAGTTATGCAAAAAAGTCTAAGAATTTTCTAATTCTTTTTACTTCACAATTTTTTGTTTAAAAAAACAAACAAAAAAAAAAAAAAAAAAATTTCACTTTATATTTTAGTTAGAAAATCACTTTCCAAAAGAATTCTTATCATTTTTGCTTTCTCGCTAACAAAGGGTAACATTTTAGTATTTACAAATTGTATCATTTTTTTTAATATTATTTTTCCCAAAACGAATAAAAAAATATTACTAAAAGGACATTTGTCAAAGCTCAACATGAAACAAAAAGCATGAAGAAGCTAATTAAAGTAGAATTGTATATTTTTTTAACTTACGTTTTTTTTATTATTATCTTTTGACTTACAATATTATGTTTGTTCGAATTCAAGGTTTGTGGTTGTTGGGGTTAATGGAAAAGAGAAGTTGGTCTGTTTGGTTATTTAGTTTTCAAAATCAAATTGAGTTTTTAATTCATATTATTTTTTTTTAATGAATTTCTTTAATATTTTGATCAAAATTTTATTTTTTAGATGTATCTAACTTAGATGTACTAAAAAAACGGGAGATTTGGTGATAGAGCCCTCAGTATCTATTTTATCTTTCAAAAGCACAAGAATTATATAGATACTTTTAAAATCTCCTAATATTTTAAAACTTATTTCTTTTACTATATCACCCTCATATCTCTCAGCTTTCTTATTAAGCCATTTTCATAGTGTATTTCAGAGTAAAGTTTACTATAATTCAAAATAAAATTTTACTCTGGTTGAAAACATGTTGATTTGCTTAACAATATAAAATTTTACTTTGAATCATAGTAAATTTTACTCTGATTCAGAGTAAAATTTTAATCTGAATCAGAATAAAATTTACTATGATTCAAAGTAAAATTTTATATTGTCAAGCAAATCAATATGTTTTTAACCAAAGTAAAATTTTACTTTGAATCATAGTTGTTAGGACTCTTTGTTGTCAAATTCCATGGATCAAATCCAAGGTTGTAATTTTTTAAATTCACATATTGGGTCAAACTAGGATTACTTCGGATTTATCTAAGAAGTTGATTTTCTTCCAAAATTAGGATTATTTTTGAGTCCTTTAAGAAGTTGGTTTTCTTCCAAAAACAGGATTACTTTAGATTTTCTATAAGTAGTTGGTTTTCTCCCAAAACTAGACTACTCATTAATTTTTCCTCCAGATCTTCTTTGTGGTTCTTAAGGTTTATATCTGGGGATATTTTGTTAGTTTCTTTGATGTTTTTATTGAATATTCAACTCATGGTTTAAAAAAGAGTACATCAAAGGTTTTGTTTATTAAACAAAAGAGAAAGTCGTTCTTCGGTGGATTCTGAAGAATTCGAGCCTGAAGCTTCGGTGGATTCTGGAGTGGCTCATCAGAAAGACAATTCCGTGGTGAAGATGGGGTTGGAAGAGGCACATAGAGGTTGGTTCAGTTAGGCGTTGTGAATTCGCTAGATAATTGAGAGTATACCTATGTAATTCCTTTAAATCTTCTTAGTGTTCTTGTGACTGTTGCCCATGGTTTTTTGATCACAATTGGAGGTGTCCAATTGTGATTTTTCTACGTAAAATCGTTGTGTCTCTTTATCTTGATTGTTTGATTAGGATTGTTATATTCTGCTTAAAATTGATACATAATCACAAATCAACATCTAGGAGGTTTCTAGATTTTTCAATTGGTATCAGAGCTGGTCGTTCTATTTTTTTTTTTTTTTAAATTTAGAACGAGATCTTGTTTGATTTGTGATAATGGATACAATTCGTGTGGGAAATTCTATGGAAAAAAAAAATCCAAAAAGATTTTCTTGTATGATTTTGCAAGCTTGAAATTTTTGAGTAATCCTTGGTGCATATTGAAATTGATGAGAATATCCATTACATGTTAATATGTGTGTACTTTCTGTGGTCATTACTCATTTTGGAGTATGTGTTTTTTGATTAGTATGTCTCATTCTGTACACACTCTTGGATTAGCAACTATTGGAGTCTTCCACCTTAGTGGTTTTTTTTCTATGGACTTCTAGCATGGTATCTTTTGTTTTTCTAGAGGAATTGACCGATACTAGCATATCTTGGGTGATATTGAGTCTCTTAACCACCTTCCATCTTTTTGCATCTCCATGGCTTTCTCCTGTATTCTTTGTAGTCCAGCCATGAGGAAAAGGCTACCTTAGAGTCACCAACCAGGCCATCCTTATTATATCCATGCTTCTCTGGTTCGATTTCCATACTCTTGAGCGTGTCAGCCGCCAATGAGTGTGCAAAAAAAAACGGAAAAAAAATAAATAAAATAAAAGGAAAAAAATAAAAGATTCATTGATTAAAGGGGAGCCTCTGCCTTTACTCACCAAATACCTCTTGATTCCTAGTGGTTTGACTTTCCTTTGTTGTGCTTAGATTCTCTTGTCGGAGGTCCAGTTTTCATATCACTACCAGGATTTGAATCTAGTGTTTGTCAAACTCCAAGAGTCACACACACACTTTTTCTCATGGGATCTATACTTTTCACATAATGCATCACTTTCTTTCATGAGGAATATTCTACATACTGTGCACATTGTATTTACTAGTAATTGTGCTTCTTGGATAATCTTGTGTGTTTTAAGGTACAAATCTGAGATTTCTTGCTTGCTCCACCATATTATTTTTTTTCTTCTTGTTCACTGTTTTCAGTGTTTGTGGTTGCTTTTAGTGAGGGGGAGTTCGATTAATCGTTATCATGTCATTGCTTGTGTGGGTTTTGATCTTGATTTTGTTATTTGAGATTCCTTTGTTAATTCGTGACAAACAGGGAGAGAAATTTGTTTTTCATGTATTCATGTCATGTGTCGGGTGCATATGTCTTAGTTTTCAGGTTTTCATGCTACATGTTCTTAAAATCTCCAAGTTGCATCTATTCATGTTTTTCATCTCATACTTCAAGATAATCTAGCCATATGTTTATTGCTTTTTCATATACTCTTGTGGGACTAATAGTTGTTTTGGAGATTGTGACACTAAAGTTATTTTGCAGATCATGACCTTGAGAAATAAATTTGTAAAGAGATTTGGTTATAAGTGCTGGTTCCTAGTTGGTGGTGTTGTTCTTGTTTTGATTGGAAAATTGTTTTTGTGTTTTTGTTAGGAAAACTGTTGTAGCATGGTTTTGTCCAGGATTTGACAAAGGGGGAGATTGTTAGGACTCTTTATTGTCAAATTCCATGGATCAAACCCAAGGTTGTAATTTTTTAAATTCACATGTTGGGTCAAACTAGGATTACTTTAGAAGGATTACTTTGGATTTCTCTAAGAAGTTGATTTTCTTCCAAAATTAGGATTATTTTTGAGTCCTTTAAGAAGTTGGTTTTCTTTCAAAAACAGGATTACTTTGGATTTTCTATAAGTAGTTGGTTTTCTCCCAAAACTAGACTACTCATTAATTTTTCCTCCAGATCTTCTTTGTGGTTCTTAAGGTTTATATCTGGGGATATTTTCTTAGTTTCTTTGATATTTTTATTGAGTATTCAACTCATGGTTTAAAAAAGAGTACATCAAAGGTTTTGTTTGTTAAACAAAAGAGAAAGTTGTTCTTCGGTGGATTTTGAAGAATTCGAGCCTGAAACTTCGGTGGATTTTGGAGTGGCTCATCAGAAAGACAATTCCGTGGTGAAGATGGGGTTGGAAGAGGCACATAGAGGTTGGTTCAATTAGGCGTTGTGGATTCGCTAGATAATTGAGAGTATACCTGTGTAATTCTTTTAAATCTTCTTAGTGGATTGTTCTTGTAGCTGTTGCCCGTGGTTTTTTTTATTACAATTGGAGGTGTCCAATTGTGGTTTTTCCACGTAAAATTGTTGTGTCTCTTTGTCTTGATTGTTTGATTGTGATTGTTATATTCTGCTTAAAATTGATACATAATCACAAATCAATATCTAGGGGGTTTCTAGATTTTTCAATAGTAAACTTTACTTGATTCAGAGTAAAATTTCTGTGTGAAATTCTTATTAGAGAGATTCTTATCACAGAGAGAGAAAGAGAGAAATTGAATAGATCATCCATTTTAATAGATTGATCATCCATTGAACAAGTTGAGTATGAACAGATCAATTCAAAAACCAGTAAAAACACAAATCTATATTACAAGGATGTATAACCACAAAACACATAGATCAAAAACTAAACAAAAACATCTCAACAAAATAATTAAATCAACAGAAAAATCAAGCAATCAACACATCAAACTACTCACCAAATCGTTGAATCTTCAAATCCGACAACTGATTCAATCGATCTAACATCAAATCCAAATAAAACTACTAATTCAAAAAAAAAAAAAAAAACAAACAAACAAACAAAACAAAGCAAAACTTGAACTATAAACCTTAACTCTACCCGATCCATTTAGATATAGAGAGAGAGAGAGAGAGAGAGAGAGAGATGAAATTCTTAAGTCAATTAAGGTTGAGAGGAAAGAGAAAAATCCAAACCATAGGACTTGAAACCCCAGGAAAAATTGAGTTTGAAACTCGAGAACCGCCATCTATAGCTAGAATTAAAGGAGCTTGAAGTCATATTATACAGTCTAAAACTTGAGTAACTTCAGTTCGAGTCCATTTCTTACTCTCCATCAATTTCTCGATCATGATAGCTCGCCAAAGACTTTCCTCGTCATCAAGAAGAGCATCATTACTACTCTATTTCTTCATTCTAGTAGCGGTTGTTTCTCTTTGGCATGGGGTAAAGGAGCTATTGTAACGGTGCTCCGACATTGAGTATGTTGGTAATTTGAACGATTCAGAATTTGAAGAACAAAGAAGATAAGTTGTGTTTAGAGGGGGAGGAAAGAGACAGAGAAGCTGGGGAGAGAGTGGATGGAGAAGGTGAGAAGATTTAGTTGAAGGTATAATAGTCTAATAAAATATTTAAATAATAAATTTTGTCCTTTATGTAAGACTTTATAATTATGAAAGGGTTTAGAAAATATAATTTTTTTTTAGTCCTTTTAACAATGAAAGGAAGGTAAATGAGGTTTATAGCCAAATTAATAAAATATTTATGATAAAAAATAAAAATAGAAACTCAAAATACAATAAATGCAAAAATGTATTAATTTTTGTATTTTTTTATATTTATTAAGTTTTTTAAAGATTTCTTCACAAATATTTTAATTTTTGAATAAATCTTAAATAAGATGCATCTAAAAAATAAAATAAAATAATTCATTAAAAAAATACAAAATAAAACTCAGTTGTGATACAACCACTTATTTATACAATAACATGGTTGTGGTTGCCTAGAGCATCAATCATTTTGGTACCCCCATGGCATCAAAGCAATTTCTTTTTTACTAGGAAATGATATAATTTTAACCTTGCAAACTACTTTCGTTTTGCAATGATATTAATCCCTTGGACAAGAACATCTTGAAAAATAATGTGTTGTCCAGTGTTGGATCAATTGTTCCAAATCATCAATTTACTTACATACTGCATTCCACCATGGCAGCCTAGATGGCAAGTCAACAAAATCCATTTTCAGAATATCAAAAAAAAAAAAATATTTCCAAGATTTTAATCAACAGATGAGACGAGTATACTCAAGAGATCAATCCAAGGCTCTGAGCATTAGTTTCTACCTTACTTTTCAATAATCAGTTATTTTTTAACTTATTTAAACTATTCTGCCTCATAAATAAAAAATAAAAAATAAAAAAAAATCTACGAACGAGGAAATGTCAAATGTCTACTGGGTATATAAATAGGGCAATCAACAGTTGAGAGTGTAAATATATGAAAACACCACTTTTGCTTTTGAAAAACAAAAAATATAGAAAATTATACATGTGTAAATAATTTATAAAAAAAAAAATGAAAAAAAAAAACGATGTTCATGGGACGCAAAACAAGAGACTTGTTTCGAAACTTTTACCAACCTGCACGCAACGAAATGCTGGTACAAGGTCAGCAGCAGCAATGCTTGTAAGAGTTCACTGTGAAGAGTTCTGTATACTGATCCTACAAAATTTTTAATCCACCTCAACGAAAGAATTTCCGATGGTTCGTCACCCTGCCTCAACAACAATAAGCTCTCTGAAATAATTTTTCATCCAGTAAGAAGTTAGCTGGAGAGACCAAAGCAAACCCTAAAAGAAAAATCGAGCCAGAAAGAATCAGGTATAGTATCTGTACATCTCTATTCCTAATCATTAGGATCCATTTCTTCATCCTGCTCCAACGAGGAAGTTGTGCTAGTCGAGCTGCCTTGATCATCTAATTCCAGTTGTCCTTCCAAATCATTCTCATCTTCTTGTGATTCAGTCTCGTTAACATGGTTCTTTTGATAGCTAACTGTTGTGAGACTCTGCTCCATCGATTTGGGGCACTCGTCTTCACCTTCATATAACAACTGATGATTAATGCCCTTGGTTGAACCTGGAACGTCAGGAATCTCAGAAGTTTCAAGAATTCCACATGAGCATTCGGGAAATGGGTGAGAAAGGAATGACTTTGGTTTTGATAGACGAAATTCCCTCTTAAGGCCCTCCTCGCCCAGGCCTTTGTTCAGATGTTCTCGCACTGAGAGTGTCCAATTTCGCTTTGGATAATAAAGATTGTCTCTGGTAATATTGAAGAGCTCAGCAAGATATTTCCTGCTTGTAAGACCACAATGTATAAGAATAAAGATGAAAAACAATAACATTGCCCAAATAATAGAAGAAAAAAACAACAAATATGTTGATGAAGAAAAGGAACAGAAACACACAGCTACTAAGCGTTTTCATTTGGGGAAATTCATTTTACCTTCCAAATTATCCCTAAAAAATCAATTGTAACATTATCCATTTTATTATATCAATTTTTGCACCTGAACTATTTGAATTGGGATCAATTTGACCCCTGTCACCCCGTGTGATCTACAATCAGATGGAATTTGCTGACTTGGCCCCTCAAACTCTTCTTTGAAGGGAAAAATGTTTGCTGCCTATGCACAAACGTTACGTGTGAGACACAACCACAAGCGGGTTATATTAGGGTTTTTCAATAGGGTTCCAAATCGAAATTAGGTGGGAAAGAGTCCATTTTCCCTTCGTCAGCAGATTTTGTCTAATTATAGACAAGTGACGGCAGGGATCAAATTCATCCCAATTCGAATAGTTCAGGTATAAAATTAATATAAATTGATTTATGAGGAATGGTTAACTTTCTTTTTTCATTTTGTTATTCTTTCAACCATTCTATTAGCTTTGGGGCAAGGACAATAAATACCTATGAAGCACGGATACTCCGAAATAGCCCCCGTACGCGTATCGGATACGTATCGGATACCGATACGCGCCCGATACGGCTGGATACGTATCGGATACGAGAAATGAAGTATCCAATATTTTTTTTTAATTTTTGAATTTCGGATACGGCTCGGATACGCAAGGATACGGTAAGGATACGGTCAAGATACGGTATGGATACGGCGGGACAGAAAAAATAATTTAAAAACTTTAAGTTGGGGTCAAATTGTAAAATATGAAAAAAACATAAAATAAAACACAAAAAAGACAGATCTTCGAACAGGTGGAACCAAACACAAGAACCAAACTCTCTCTTACCTAGGTCGAACAGCAGCCGCGAAGGAGGAGGAGAAGGAGTTCGTCGTCGTCTCGGACAACAACATTTATCGTCGATCGAGATGACTCGCCGATCGTCTTTTAGGTTCGTCCCTCTCTCTCTCTCTCCCTTTCGCTCCCTCTGTTTGCCTCTCACAACACTAGATCTCAGGAACTCTCTCTCTCTCCCTCTCGCTCGAGCTCGATCTCGATCTGTCGACTGTTGATCGTCGATCAAACAGCAACTCGCCGATCGTCTTTTGATCGCGACTCGATCTCCCTCCCCCCTCCTCTCTTGACTCGATCTCATCTATCTGTCTTTATTTATTTTTATTATTATTTTTTTTAATTTGTTGGATGTATTATACTCTGCGATTTACAAATCAAATAAGGTATTAAAAAAAAAAAAAAAAAACCTTATATGTATTATTTGGTTTAAATAAAACAAATAAATAAATAAAACAAATAAACAAATAAGGTAAAAAAACAAATAAATAAATAAATTTATTAATAAATAATAAATAAATAAAATAAGGTAAAAAAACTTATTAGTAAATAAATAAATAAATAAACTTATTAAAAATAAAATTTGTCAACTTATAAAATTATGGTTGTTATGGGTGATGCTATATTGTTAAAATTGTTGAAATTTAATTGAATTGATGAATTCTTTGTTATGGATGATGCATTATGGTTTATGGGTGATGCTAAAAATTGTTGAAGTTTTATTTTATGTATGTTACATTACTAAAAATTGTTGAAGTTTTATTTTTGTGTATGCTACATTACTAAAAATTGTGAAAAAAAATATTTTTTATGAACGTATCCCCGCCGTATCCGTATCCTACTTTTTCGAATTTTGCCGTATCGCCGTATCCGTATCGTATCGTATCCGTATCCCGTATCCGTATCCGTGCTTCTTAGATAAATACCAATATGTACCATTATGAATACATGTGAGAAAATTTGTTACATCCAAGACCAATAAACAAAAGAGTTCTTTTACCTGTCAGGCCGATATGTTCTCGAAGACGCCATCTCATAAAGCCGATGCCCCATGACTAAACTTGAAAAATCTGGCCATCCACTCCCATCATTGTTGAAACCAGGAAAGAAAGCATCGGCTCCCACCGAAACAATATAATCAAGAGCAGCCCATAACAACCGATGTGCTTTCCTCCTCAATTCAATGGGTGAAGGGTCTGGTTCAGAATCCTTTTCTGAAACCCAACCATACCAACCTTCCTTTTCATGCTGATAAATAGGTCTGTCGGGAGGTGGAGGAAGAGGCCGGGGACGAGGACCAGCTTTGTCCCATTCTTCTTTTAGTTGGTCCACAGTCTTGGCAGGAGGAAACTGGAAAGTGTCCTCTGGAAGTGGAGTTTCCGGTCCAACTAAATTGGTTAGCTCTTGCTTGCTGCATAAAGAAGTACGATCCACTAAGTTGGTGTACATGGCACGTAAAGGTATCAAAACCCTTTGACCACCAAACGTTTCAGAACCTGCCAAGTATATTCTTGTTTTCGGAGGGTAACCCATGGCCCGGAGGAGGAGTCCTACCTACAAATATGAAGAAAGAAGAAGATAAGACTCGTAAATTTAGATTAACAATATAAATACATAATGATTGCTCATAGCTTAATTGCCTATGCTGCAATCCAAGTAGATCCTTGTTAAAAGTCCAGTCAATGACACCAATTATGTAATTAGTATTTGTTGCACCTAGCAATATCTTTTGTTACCAGCCTTGTGTATCAATTAAGTGATCGGAATGAAAACAGAGTATAAAAAAAGGTGACTGAATAGTTTCATAAACTGAAAATAAAATTAAACCGGTATTTGTGTAGTCAATGCATAAGTGTAGAAACCTCTCTCACATCTGAGTTTCCATTATTTGTAGCTATTATCAAACCTAAGATGCATCATGCATGACATTAAAACATGTCCAATGGCCATGGTTTTGTCCTCAGCATATAAACAACTAGGCTATTGTCTATGAAAGATGAACATTCTTCACTAAGCTTGAAAATAATCAGCACTCCTGTATGACTCGCAACAAAATAAGTTCTAATTCTCCTACTTTCCATAATATAATATCTTGTTAGTTGAGTGCAAAAAATGCATAAAACTTAGACACTAATACTAATGTAATAACTTTTTTAATACATTAAGAACACGAATGTGATAATAACAGAGAGGTTCCATGAAACCCAAGGAGTTGGCCTAGTGGCAAGGCCTTGAGTCTTGGGGGTGTGCTCCCTCCAAGGTTCAGGATCGAAACCTTTTAGGTGCTAACAATTCCTTAGGGCCATCAGATTGGGAGAAAACCCTTGAATTAACTGTGGTGTTCACGGGAAACTCCTTGTCAAGGGCATGTAGACCATTGGGGATTAGTCGGGCTTTGATCCGGACTCCCCAGGGCCAATCCAAAAAAAAAATAATAGAGAGGTTTCATGGAAAGCCATCAGATTATTCAATTTGGAAAGCAGCACACAAGCAATAGTGAAATTATATTCAATATCGACGAGGTTAGCAAGGACAAACGAATCCATAATCAGTTCAATGGATTGCTGGATGGGGGAATCTGGAATACTGAAATAGATATTTACAGAAAAGTAACCATATGACTAGACATACCTCTTGAGGCATGAGGGGGCATGAGCCATTCCCTTTTCGGACATGTGAATCAACACTCAGTTCTTCGTGTACAATTCCTTGTTTAATCAGCTGTGCTCGTCGGTATTGTATAAGTTCAGTGTGAACATCCTGAGAAAATATACAAAAAAAACACAGTCAGACATGAAAAAATCAGAATATAGTACATTAGTAACAAGCAAGCAAATTTGAATATTCAGTGCCTCATATTGGGTCAAATTAAGTAAAACAACCATGATTCATAGTTTTGCACTAGCAAACTCTTTAGACATAGAGATACACATGACCTACTACAAGCTGTAGATATTAAAGATTTCCTTTTGTTAACTTTAACCTCATAAAATTCATGCTTTATATAATGCAGTGTGTATTGCAAAAACTATTTTTCTTTCACTGATGTATTGTGCATTTGTTGTTGACGTTGAGGAAATCTACTAACCAGTAAATTTTCAGTTCTCAGAATTGAATATGCAATTACATTTGGAGACTATAGAAATGATCCATCCGGTTACACAATTTGAGGAAACTCAAACAGAGCAACTAAAGACAGTATAAGAGTCGAAGATAACTTTAAAAAATAAAATGAATATAATCTTTTATTCTATGTATGAATCAATTATTATATTATAAGGAAACATATTCATATCACCACTAAAATTAAACAACAATCAAGAAAGTTATTATATAGGTACAATATACATGAATATGAATGCAAAGGCCACTAAATAGGCCAGAAAAAAAGTTAAAAGACAAATGCTGTACTACCTACAAAAATAAATAAATAAATAAATAAAATTAACAGGATTCACCACAAAGATAGCCACTATGCAATGTTTAAGGTTTAAATATTAATTTCTCCAAAAATTTGTCCACCTAATTAATCAGTGAATTCTTAAACCCTTAGTGGTAAAGGGGTGAGAGACGAGAAATGAAGGTGGAGATGAACAAATCAGACACACCTTAGTGGTAAAGGGGTGAGAGACAAGAAATGAAGGTGGAGATGAACAAATCAGACACAGCTTTAATTGTATCTACCAACATTGAACTCATGCAAAACAATACACACTTGGATCATCTTGCCTGTAATCTTCACTCTCCCAAGTCCCAACATATTGGCAAATCCATCAAAGTAGCTACTGATTGAAAAACAAAAGTAATTGCTAAAAGAACACAATAATGAGGAGATTTCGACACTAAATTTGAGAAGCCATATATATTTCTTTCATGATGATGCTCAATTACATAATCTCATTCTAATAGGTTATCTTGGTATTGCAATATGATTTGTGTTGCAACAACCAGGCCATAATCAAATAGGCAACATAATAGAAGTAAGTTTTGGTAACTAACCTGAAAAAGCTCAGCACAGCCATGATATGCCAAGGTATCCCTCACAAGGCCAGGATGGAAAGCAAGGTAAGGTTGGCCTGAAGCTCGTAACCTGAGGAGGAAAGTCAATTTCATAATAACCACCACATCATAAGACACTGTTAAATGGAGAACAGAACATAGCAGTTCAATTAAAGAGCAACAATTCTTTCCACCTCAATTTAAACAAACTAACAGAAAATATCGTGTCCCGATTGAATCTGGCACCAAACATCCTGAATAGGAAAAACTATTACAAGTGTGCCCTTGAATGGTGTCCCTGAGATCCCCTGATTTAGGTACAAGCTTGCATGTATGGATGCAAGCCAGTAGTCAATAAATAGAGGACCATCTAAGAATCCACCCCTAAAATCCCAAAACCAAAGTTTCAACATGAGTAAACCGCATGCACTCTCACCAACAAAAAAAAAAAAGTGTCCTTTGACTACATTTGAATGTTGCTAGGCTTAAAATTGATTCAAACAGCTGTTAGAGAAAAGTCAACAGTCAGACCTACAAGCTGACTAAAATCTGCAATCATCTTTTTAATAATGCATTATTAAGGTATTTTTTTTCTTATTTTATTTGAGTAAGACTACCTTAAGCTAGGAAAACTAAATTGGGATGTGTAGTGTTTTCATGCCTCGCCTATTCTAACCGAATGAACACTTACTACCTACAAGCGCACTCATCGTAGACTGACTCTCCACATGAGTCCTTAAAATGACTTGGTTCATATATTCATTTATTGACATCTTTCAATTTTAGAGCCAAATTTATCCTTCAACATGAATTTTAGAAAGCTTTGCACTAGAGGCCAAAAAAAAAAAAAAAGTTGTTCAGCTGAAAGAACTTAGAGACTAAATTAAAAATCAGGAATAGTTAAGTTTTGCATCGAAAACAAGGGATTATAAATATCTAGATGTGCCTAACAAATAAGTTATGCAATCAGAATCTCTTACCTTTCCACCATTAGGCGCCCAAGTGCGAGAATTTCTGGGCGGAAATGAAGTGCATGAAATGACACGCGACATCTGAGCCTCTGATACTCGGCCAAGCTAGAGGGAAGGATAGGCTAGGAAGAAAACAAATACAATTTGGAGGGATCATTATCTTTGTTGAGGGAAATATAGTGACCACAGTCATGATCAAGGATAAAAGAAAACAAAACAGAACACCCCCACTAGAAAGTTATTACATAAAAAAAAAATTTTAAATCCTGCAAAGGCTTAAATTTCCAAAATCCAAATCAGCTAAACCACCTCCAAAACTATGACAACATTAAACAACAATTACCAATTAAACTACTACCATCCTAGCAATCATAGTTCACCATCAGTACATCTAACACAAGGTTTTTTTTTTTTTTTTTTTGGTAAGACACAAGAGTATTGCACCACACAGTATAAACTAAATGCTAACAAGACGTAAAAGATATATGTATGAATAAATACACATAAATCTGATGAGTAATACACAGGCCTATGCCCCCCACCAAAACTTGAATCTTTTTATCTCACCCTTTGGCAGTGGTAGGAGATGGCAGAAATGCCACTGAAGCTAACAAACATGCCTAATGTATGTACAATCTGTACACATACATACAAGCACAAACAAACATAAGCTACTCAGTATTTGTTCGGATGTTTGAATGCACATATAGTTGCATGTATATTAAAACACAACGGGAGCATTTTTAGGGTAATTTTGGTTAACTTGGCATGTATAGTGTGTTATCTCAAAATACAGAGTACCCTGCCAAAGTTAACTTGCTTCACTAAGAAAAACTTCAAAATAACTCTACAGGCCCTTCAAACTGAGACCAAAATTGTGGCAATGTCACTAGCAAAGCCCCTTTGGTTGTTTCAATGAATGATTTTACAAATCAGCTACCTAAATGGCTGCTTTGGTTACACAGAAGCAACTAAAGAGCCCTGACAATAACATTACCTGATTGTTGTGTAATTGCGATTGATGGTGCTTTTGTGAGCGTCAGAACGAGAAAGAAACAGAGAAAGAGAAGGGGCAGCATAAAAAAAAAGGAGACACCATTAAAGAAAACAAAAGACAATGTACCTGCAGGCAGCTTCCATCATGAAGCACTAATCCAACAACCCTCACTTCTTTCAACTTTGGCAGGACCTCCTCAATGTAAAAAGTTGGAGAAGTTGAACTTTTGGGCTTGAAGATTGGAAACTGTTTCCGTTTCCTACGCTCCTTCAACTTTGGAGGCAGCTCCTTTATAATGATTACATCATTTTTTAGACCTGCTATGAACTGGTCCTCATCATACAGATATGAAAAAGTCCTGAACTTGGAACTGCACATCATTTTGAGAAGAAAGAGAATTTGATAATTTAGGCATGCAAAAAATAGCATTTTGACTAGAAAGTTAATTTGATAGTTTAGGCATTCAAAAAACATGATTCAATTCTAGCTCATTCTGCTTTTGATTAAAAGTGTGGGGGGGAATAAAAAAAATAAAAAAACCTGATGCCTTTCGAACGAGTACTTTCTTGAATCTCTGGAATGACAAGTGTTGCATTTAGAAGCCTGGAGATGGCAACAAGATCACAAATCTACAAATTGGCATTACAAACTTTCAGTTAGAACTAAAAACTGATATATACTTAAAAAATCTTTACAATGACTACGAACATACCGAGCTTCGAATCTTCTCAAATCCACCAAAAACTTTGGCATGTATGAAACCATTATTCTCCTCAGTTGGAACTGCAACATGGATGTAAAGGGTTAAGGTTCAAAACAGTACAACTGAAGCTTAAAAGTAAGGCCAACCCCACCCCCTTGAAGAAAAAAGGTAGGGAAGGGAAGCAACTTGACATAGAAAGGATCTATGAACGATTATTTGACAAATTTTGAAGGGAAAAAGTAAATAGAGTCCTAATCGAATTCACCACTGTTTGCAGTCTAGGTTGATGTGGGTAGACTGGGGCCCTCTGGGAATGACGGCAGGCACTGAGATAATGCGAGACCATCAGTGGTAGAGAGAAAGAGAGTTGCATATGGAAGGAAGGGAAGACACTTTTTATAGGAGAGTTGGCCCAAGAAGGCAGCTCACTCTCGAGAGTCATGCTGCCATTCTTGAGCAAAGTGATGGTGAGGCAAGAGGAGGTACTAAGGGTGGGTGAGGTGCTTGAAGGGAGGTGAGGCACCTAAGGGAGGCAAGGCCATCAGCGGGGGCCCATGCCTTGTGAAGTGGAGTCAATCCCCTTTTAGCTGATGACATGGCATGTCATGAAGGGCCCAAATACCTACATTTAGCCCTCAACATGGTTACTCTCATGAACTGAATGAGAGAGCGTGTGCCTATCTCTTGATCATAGGAACTACTTGATGAAACCAATGCCATAATGATGGTGATGTTTTGTGCTTTGACAGCAACTCTAGCCCCCATATTTGTTGTTGAGAGAAGAGGCAGAGAAGGCATATGAGATAGGATCTGTGATCAAGAATGAGTAAAAAGTTACTTTTTGTTTGATAACTCGGTATCCAGCCCATTAGACCAACCAATCCGAGGGACAAGTCCCACCGTCTACTAGCGGGGTACCCAATTAAAGACGAGGCAAAGTCCCGTATGTACTGCCTCCAAGAAGTTGTTTGCACCTAGGAGGTTCAAACCGGAGACTTGGGGGGGAGCACACGCCCAAACCCCAGGCCTTGACCACCCGGCCCACCCCTTCAGGTCCAGGAATTCAACCCTTTGCTGTTGAGGCAAGCAAAGGAGGCTTTGTCTCGTAATTGAACCAGCTTGTGTTGGCTCCAAACTTTATCTAAAAAGGAAGCATATGTAGATAAGCCCCCGAAAAGGAACATAAGCATGGCTCGTCCCAATCCTTGGAGGGGGACCATGCATATAGCTCAACCTTAGGGGGCAGCAAAAGTATGGCTCCACCCTCATACACATATGGGAACAAAGTGAGATAGCTCAACTCCTGAGTGGAGTGATATTATGGCTCCACCCTTATTTATGAAGGGGAGCAAAGCAAAAAAATGGCTCAACCCTTGAGGGGGAGTACGAGATAGCTTGACCCTAAGGGAAGCAGTATAGCTCTGCCCTCATTCATGGAGGGAAGCGAAGTGAGATAGGTTGACCCCTTAGGTTAGCGTGTATGGCTCCATCCTCATCTATTTAGGTGAGCATAGCCAAAAGATGGCTCGAACCTTAAGGGAAGCATAGCCAAAGAATGCAAGACTTTATATATTTACTTTTTTTTTTTTAGGTAGTAGACCAAATATATATTACAAAGAAGCATTAAAAGAGGATGTTTCCCATGAATAAAAGGGTTAAACTATGATAACCTTAGTCACTCTAATAAAAGAGGTCTGTGCAATCAAAATGAATTGAAGTCCAATAGATTCTTACACGTAAAGATAATCAACAAAATTGACAAATGGCTGAGATTTAGTGGGGTTTTTCCGTAAATTTGAAAAAGACACTTTGTAATTTTATTTTATTTTTTATTTTATTTTTAAGAGGGGTGAGGTTGTGTGGGGACATAAGTGCAAGCTAGTGATTTGAAATCGAAAAAAATTAGCACAATTCATTAGAAGTGAATATAAAATGCGATGCAAGTGAGCTTGTCAATGTGTATGTAAAAAGGGCTCAAAAGGAGGGAAGGTTTTGGGGAAGGAAAATAATTTTTAAGCATCCAATTCTATCAATTCTAAAATGACCCTGATTATTTTTATAAACAAGGGCATGAGCTTAGACATTACCAGGATATCTACTTCTAGGATTGGCATATGGCTGCAAGGACTCTAGAGATTTCACATTTTTCCACAGCTTACTATGTCCAGTGCCCTGTAGCAATTAGAAGATGAGCATAAGCAAAAGAAATTGAATTAGGATAAAAGGTATCATTAAAAATTTTAAAATAAATAAATAATAAGCAAAATAAATATCTAGTTTACCTGTCGCCCCTCGACATTTAGATTTAAATCCTCATTAAACCCAGTCATTGCACTGTACAGAACTCGATCGGCACTTGAATACTTGGCAAGAAGTAAATGAACGAGCAAAGAGAGAAAAGACAAAACAAGACCTCCTAGTGCAGCCCATTTTATTTTGGATTTGAACATCATCTTGATTTACTCAAAGGCATTCCAGAAAGCTAAATGCATAATTTCTGTGGCATTAAGATATAGAGCCCATGCAGCCAACGTAAAACTGAAAATGCAATATAAATGAGATGAGATTCCAAGCAATAACATCTTATATGAATATGATCTTTCTCTAAAGCAAAATCTCACAAATTCATAGGATTCAATATGGTGTCGCTTAATAAGAGCCATAAGAAGAAATCTTCACTTATCTCAACTTACAAAGTGAATTGTCAGAAAGAGCCAAGTCTTGTCTCTTGACAAAAAACGAAGCATACTCATTGTCCAAGAATTGAACATAACTAACAACGAATTAATAAAAATCAAAAGGAAAAGAAAAAGGTTATCCAAACAGATTTTCTAAATGTCAGCTACATTGTCAAGGCTAAGATCATGTAGGATTTTAGTCAAGAAATAAAGCAATTATAGTTTAGGTTATTACTCAACTCATGGTAGAAACTCTGGCCTAAAATGAAAAGAAATTAAGCATCCATTTTCTTGCTGCACACAGTTTGAATCATGTTTAGAGATATATCATGCAAACTCCCAAAAGAAGTTAGTAGAAAAAAAAGTATGTTCCCCTTCCCCCCGAAAGCAAAGACAACCACCGATTCTTCTTCACTTCAACAATTACTGATTATATTTAGTTAGTTTTAAGGTCAATAATTACAGAGACATCCCTCAACTATCACTGATTATCATTTTACCCCCTCAACTTCAAAACTGTATATAGAGATCCTCGACTATAAAAAAAAAGACCATACAAATGCACTCCTTTTGGAGAGTGAAAAGTGATATCACTTTACCCCGTCAACTTCAAAACTATTTATAGATCCCTCAACTAAAAAAAACCATACAAATTCATGCCTTCTTGAGGGCAAAACCGTTGCAATTTTGCAGTTGAATGGGTATAAATGCATGTTTTGAAGTTTATCAAATAAATAAATAAATAAATGTATGTTTTGAAATTGATGGGATAAAGTGATATTCTTTTGATAGTTAAAGGGGTGTCCACAAAATTAACCCGTCGTTTTGTACAAAACAGCATCAAGAAAATACCTTTTCAAGTTATAAACATTGAAGCAATCATACATTTATTTCTTTTCTCATTAGAGAGAGTGTGAGAGAAAAGACATTTACCTACATATAGCTTTTCAGTTATTTTTATTTTGACAAGCAACTTTCTAGGCAAATTCTACCATCAGAATGCCTTCCTTTATTCACAATTCCTGACATGAAAAATATTTGAGTACCTTTATAATTCAGACTTGTATCAAGTTAAGGCTTGCGTGCAGTGGTTGTTATTTGAAGCATGAAAATACCTAAACTAAGAGAGAAAAAAAAATTCAATGAAACAGTTATACCATGTCACTTTGGTGATATGGTATAACAAACCAATCATATTGTGCCATATATGTGCATTTGACCCCACTATGCCAATGTGTCAGTTAGTGGAATTGAGTTAGATGAAATGGTTTCCCATGTGGTGTTTTATGATTGATTGGTGATACCACGTCAACAATGAAGTAGTGTCACCATTACATTGAAGTTTTACTGCTAAACTAGAGGAATTTTGGAATCTAAATCCAATATTGTGTGTATGTAAAATGCAACACCCTCCTCAATCTCCCCTGACCCCCCAAAATCTTTTTTTTTTTTTTTTTTAAATGACAGTAATAAATTCAACCAAAAGAATTGACCTTTTTTAGGTCTGTCAGCATTTGATTTCTATTGTTCCATCATCTCTCATACTAGTTTCACTTCATTTACTGTCCATTTGAATCAAATTCAATCCTTTTATATCAAAACCCATAAAATAAAAATCTCATGCACATCCACCTATTCAAAAAAAAAAATAGAAGAAGCGTTAATTACCTCGTAATTCATGGGGCAAAGAAAAGCATCGTTTTTCCCAATCAATATGGGATCAAATCCTGAAACCTACCACCATAATTGAAGATACAATTCAATAAAATAGAAACAAATGGAGAGAAAGATTGAGTATTTTATATAAACAAATATAAATATATAAGAGGGCGATGAGATCAATCCGATCTTACCGTCGACGCAATATAGCATCTGAATCGGAGCGAAGCTAGAGAGAGAGAGACAGAGAGATTCCGGAGAGGTGAGAATTCAAAAATCGATGGTGATTGATTTGGTATGTATGATGAGTGAGGAGTGTGTGCGTAGCTGAGTCGGTAGTGAAGTATGAACGTTAATTCGGAGTTTGGGGAGTTGGGATTTGGGGACTGTGGATCGATCACAACTCTTGTATAGAGAGAGAGAGAGAGAGAGAGAGAGAGAGAGGAGTGTATGGGGGGTGCGTTTCGTTTTCAAATCAACTCTCATCCCATGAGCCGCGACTTCACGTGAGCTTGCTTGCTTTCCCTTCCACCCAACAAGTTGTGTTGGCTCCTTCTTTTCGCCAAATTACACTTTACCCCCTTAACTATCACTTTTTTTTTTTCATTTTATCTCTTAAAATTAAAAATTAATATAATATCTCATTCATTTTTTAAAAAAATTCAATTTAACCCTTATGTCTCTATTATTGTTGGTTTTTTTGACTTTTGAATGTTAAAAATGTAATTTAAACGTGCTAGTAAGGATTAATAAGTCCTTATAAAGATTAGTAAATGATAATCAATTAGTTTGACAATTGCTTCAAAATTCTTTTAACCTCAGTGAAGAGGACTTTTACTTATTGGTGACTTTAAATTTTAGGAGAAAATTAAGAAGATTGATCAAAGTAAAAGAAAGAAAGAGAGAAAAATAGTATCAAGAATCAAATTTCATTAACTAAACAAGAGTTTACAAATGTACCTTCACACTTTCACAGCTTCCAAGGGCATTACAGCAACAGACTAATTTAGAATTACTCCTAGGAATTTGAAGTGCAGTACAGGAAAGTAAAAGACTAGAATTGAAAGGATTAGAAAATTATAAAGTAAATAACTGGTTTCTGGATCTGGTTTTGAGTCCTTGCATTATTAGCACTCTCCTCTATTTATAGGCTTTGAAGATAACCGTCGAAGTAGGTAATAACTGTCGAAGTGATCTCCATGATCACTAAGTATGACTTTGAACAATTTGCTCCCACTATTCTACTTCCGCGATTGTGCTTCTTTCATGAATTTGAATTTAAATTGTAAGCAATTGTTTGGCCACGTCACCTTGGCTGTCTTGACTGTTCCCATCTCTCGCGGATCCATTGTCATTGCTATAAATTGCCAGTTGTTTGTTGATGATTGGAGACCTTTACTGATTCCCCAAATTGCCTTTTTATGATCTACGTATCAGGCTGCGATAGGTCTGTACAAAATATATAGCCAACAATTACATGTACTTTTTTTGTCAATTTTATTAACAGAATTGAGACATAAGGAGGTATTGTATCAATTTTTAATTTGAGGGGTAAAGTAAAAAAAATAGTGATAATTGAGGGCGTAAACTGTAATTTGTTCTTTTCTTTTTAAATCTGCATTTGGATTAAAAGATTTAAATTTAAATAATAACAATAACAATTAAAGTATATAAAAAAATATTAATAAATATAATTTGGGGAAAAAAAGGTTATAGAAATACAAAAAAAAATTGTTTTATTTTAAAGATAGTCTCTTCATATGGTTATCATTATCAGATTAATTTGATTTTTCTTTTGTACATATAAGAGGTGTTTGGAAAGAAACTTTTTTGCCTTTTTTTTTTGGCTAAAATAGCACTAAAAGACAAAATATACTAAAATAGTCAATAGGACAAAATGTCACATCAAATCCATAATCATTTTACTTTTTCTCTCACAAATATCAAATCCAACTACAAAAAATCCAACTATCTTCCCAAACACAAAAATTTTAACCTCTTAAAATAGTCTTCTAAAATAATAACTTTCAAAACACTCACGTAATGTTCTCAACTAGGCTCATAAGATGAACAAGTCAAATTATCAAGATGGATCACATGTGGACCATAGTGGGCCGAACTAGACTTCTCCAATGAGAGAGCAATTGCTGCCTAAATTTTATTTTTTAAGGATAAATTACACTTTTTCCTTTTATATTTGGCTAATTTTTCACTTTGGTCTTAATTTTTTTTTTTTTCCACTTTGGCATTTCATGTTTCAAGTTTTACATAATTTATTCCTAAAGCTAAATTATATTCAAAATTAGACCAAAAAATGTTACATTAATTGTCACATAACATAAAAAATGTATTATTATATTAGGGTTTGGATTTGTGTCAAAAAATTGAGTTATATATAATAAAAAAAGTTAATATCACGTGATTATCAATGTGTCATGTTTTATATAATTTTGAATATAAATTAATTTTTAGAGTAAATTAGAAAAAATTTGAAACTTTGAGGGTCAAAGTGAAAAAAATAATTAAAAGTTGAAGTGATAAATGATAAAGTATAGAAAGAACAAAGTATAATTTACTATTCCTTAAACTTATCAGTTGAAAATTGAAATTCACCTAAATCCTTCCATCCACCTCATTGATATCTAAATGTGAGTTGTCAAATAATATAATATTAAGGCTGTTTTGGAAAGTTGGTTAAAAGTTAATCTTTTTTCTTTTTTTTTTCTTTTTTTTTTTGGACTTTTTTGAAAAAACGTGAAAAAAATTAGAGATGTGATATGACCAAATATAGGTTAAAAGTAGTTTTTGATTTTTAGCCAAATTTCCAAATTAAGCCCAAGACACAATCCTTAGTACATATTAAAATCAAATTTGTCCATTCTAAATTCATCAATTCAAATACTAATTTAAGAGTGGTGCTAAATGGGTGGTTCTGATTTGCTGAAGTAGGCATGACTTAATGTCTCACCAAATTTAATCTAAGTTTTCAACCAAGAGCTTGACACTAAAAGTTTGCTTATTGCTCCTGCAAGTTACCATCTCATAATTCTTGTTAGAAAGGGAAACAAATGGCATCTTCAGAATATTAAAGATTTGTGATTTGAAGCATTATAAATAACCAAAAAGTCAAGCTATGATTCAACCTTCAATCATTATTATTATTATTATTATTATTATTATTTGTTTTTTTGATTGCTTCAACCTTGAATTATGGATCCACCATTAGTCAACATTGAGAAGTTTACAAAACAAGCCCCAAGATTACGTTAGGCCAAATCTTTAATTTATGATTGAATTAAAATTTATAAAGAAAAAAACGAAAAAAAATAAAAAAAACACTTCTAACTCTCTGCTCTAGCTAGCACCTTCTTTGTCATCACCACCCTTCCCAACTTTCTCCCACTCTCTCTAGCCGCTAGACAGCCTTTTTCACACCTTCACTACCCTCTCTGTCTTCCCACAACTCCCTTTGTCCACCTTGTGCTTTTTCCCACCACCACCCTGTTGGAAAAATAGTTTTATATAGACATATTTTTTTAGTCCAATTTGAGTGGACCTCAAATATTGTTTGGGATGGGTCTGAAGAGGTGAAGTGTTCCTTGGCGCGTGACAAGTCACACGGTGAAGTTGGAACGTCAAAACCATTTATGAGTGAATGGATAGTTGACGTCGTTTTCAGGTCTAAACATTAATTTTTATTTAGATAAAATTCATTTGAATTTTTTCAATAAAAATTATTGTGGAAATTTAATATAATTCTAAATTTAAATTTTAGGTTCTTAAGTGATTTCTTAAAATTTGTACCTCTTCCTTTATTTATTAAACTATTCAAATTATTTAATATATATATATATATTCATTTAGTTTAATATATATATATATAATAGTTCCAATAGTTTAAATAATTATTGCCAACAGTTTGTTTGACTTGGTCCGGACATCTTTTCAAATTTATTTGAATATATGGGTTCAAAAGCTAACGGTTAGTATTGGTTTGAAAAAATACTTGCTGCTCGCTTTTTTTTTAGAACCTGTTCGGGTTTAAAGTCTTGTGCCTATATATACCTTTCATTCCAGTTGTTTTAGGATGAGTTTTTTCCCTTCCAGTAATAGAGTCTGCAATTTCCATATTGCTGTCCAATATTTAGTAGTTTGGAAAATCGAATTTTCTGATCTGAGAAAAAATTCAGTCATGTTGTCTCATTGCTGTCTAATTTTTCTTTAGTGCATTATTCCTCATATTTAGTTTTAGGAATCTATATTCAAAGAGTTAGAACACAGGTTTGGTTCACCGAACAAATTGTTTGGAGTACTACTACAATTTGTGAAGATCATTGTATCCTGGGAGATAGACGCCACTCAACCGTAAGTACCGTAGCAGAGCGAATCTGTCTTAAGGATAGAGTGTCACACACTTGACTTGGTCTTGTAATTTTTATTTGGTTCAATAAAAAAATCCGGTATGTAATTTATTTATTTTGATTGATTTTATTTCAAGTTATTTTATTTACACAGAAGATTGTTCCAACAATCTTAAGACACTTTCGAATTATTCTGTTTACAGAATTTTTCGTTTGTTTCCCTTTTTCTTTCTTCGTAAATAATTTCGGAAGAAAATTATTTTCTGTGGATTTACAAAATAATATTCTGGTTGAAAAAATAAATAGTGATTATATACTATTTGACAGATAGTAGTAATATACTGTCTCTTTTCTTTGACAACAACTAGTAGTACGATACTGGTATCATTAACAATTCAAAATATATTTTTGTGGAATTTTTCAGAAATTAATTTTGGGTTTTAGAAATTATTTTCTGAGTTTTCATTAATTAAAATTCTGTTTTCAGTATTTTAATTATTGGAGTGTAACAAGAGATTTAAATTTCTGTGTGAAATTAATTTGGTTAAATAAAATTTTATTTTTCCAAATTAATTGAAAAATAAAAGTTATATTTTTATTTCTTTTATTTTACAGAATTTAATTTCTTGTGTGGAATTAATTTGGTTAAATAAAATTTTATTTTATTTCCAAATTAATTGAAAAATAAAAGTTATATTCTTATTTCTTTTATTTTACAGAATTTTATTTTTTGTGTGGAATTATTTTGGTTAAATAAAATTTTATTTTATTTTCAAATTAATTGAAAAATAAAAGTTATAGTTTTTATTTCTTTTATTTTCTGTGTGGAATTAATTTGTTTAAATAAAATTTTATTTTATTTTCAAATTAATTAAAAAATAAAAGTTACATTCTTGTTTCTTTTATTTTCTGAATTTAATTACATGCATTTGGTTTAATTTTCTGTATAGTGTAAATTCTAATTATAATTTTGTTTTATAAATTAGAATTGATGGCTACTGAAACAAATGCCCAAACAAGTACTACTGTGGTGGCTGCAATTGCACCAACCTCCTCTCCTGTGATGACAGTACCGGTAAATCACGTTGAAAAGTCAGAGAAATTCTCAGGAACTGACTTTAAAAGATGGCAACAGAAAATGTTGTTTTATCTTACAACTCTGAATTTGGCTCGTTTCCTCCGTGAAGATGCTCCTATCCTGAAAGATGATGAAACCGACCGACAAGTGGTTGCTGCGGTTGATGCTTGGAAACATGCCGATTTTCTTTGCCGAAGTTACATCTTGAACGGACTTGACAACACATTATACAACGTCTACAGTCCAATCAAGACAGCAAAGGAACTTTGGAAATCGTTGGAGAAAAAGTACAAAACAGAAGATGCCGGCTCAAAGAAATTTGTGGTTGGTAGATTCTTGGATTTTGTTATGGTTGATTCAAAAACTGTGATCAGCCAAGCTCAAGATTTCCAACTCATTCTGCATGACATTCACGCAGAAGGTATGTCTCTTAGTGAATCCTTCCAAGTTGCAGCCTTAATTGAAAAATTACCCAAAGGTTGGAAGGAATTCAAGAACTACCTTAAACACAATCGCAAAGAGATTTCTATAGATGAGTTAATTGTGCGTTTAAGGATTGAGGAGGACAGCCGCAATTCTGATAAGCGGGCTGGTAAGAATCCTATGGAGTCTACGGCAAATATGGTAAAACATGCTTCAAAAACCAAGAAACGTAAGTCTTCTGGAGAAAGTTCATCACAAGGCTCTAAAGGGGGGGGATAATAAAAAGTACAAGTTTAATGGCAAATGTTACATCTGTGACAAAGAGGGACATCGGGCCAAAGATTGCCGTAGCAAAGGCAAAAGTAAGAAAAGAACAAGCAAGAAGCCTGCTCAAGCCCATATGACCGAAGTGGACAATATTTCCAATGGTGTAGATGACATCAATCTTTCTGTAGTTGTTTCCGAGGCAAATCTTGTCAGAAATCCTAAAGAATGGTTGGTGGACACTGGTGCTACTCGCCATATTTGTGCCGACAAAAAGATGTTCACATCTTACTCTACAGTGGACAATGGTGAACAACTTTTTATGGGCAACTCCTCAACTTCCAAAGTTGAAGGACAAGGAAAGATTGTGCTCAAGATGACATCTGGAAAGGAATTCACTCTCAACAATGTGCTGCATGTACCGGACATTCGCAAGAATCTTGTTTCCGGATCTTTGTTGAGTAAGAATGGGTTTAGGCTAGTATTTGAGAGTTATAAGTTTGTATTTATTAAGAATGGGATGTATATAGGAAAAGGTTACATGTCTGATGGCCTTTTCAAGTTAAATGTAATGACTGTTGTACCCTCTGTTATTAATAATACTACATCTTCTTCTTACTTGCTTGAGTCTTCAAATTTATGGCATGATAGACTATGACATATTAATTATGGATCTTTGCGTAGATTAATTAATATGGAATGTTTACCTAAATTTGATATTGATTCAAATCATAAATGTAAAATTTGTGTTGAGGCAAAATTATCTAAAACTCCTTTTCATTCAATTGAAAGAAGTACGGAACCGCTTGAATTAATTCATAGTGACATTTGTGATTTTAAATCAATTCAAACAAGAGGTAGAAAAAAGTATGTAATCACTTTTATAGATGACTATACTAGATATAGTTATATTTATTTAATTCGAACAAATGATGAAGTTTTGGAAACTTTCATTCAATATAAGAATGAAGTTGAAAATCAACTTGGTAAGAAAATCAAGAAACTTAGAAGTGATAGAGGTGGTGAATATGAATCACCTTTTGGTGAATTTTGTAAAGAACATGGAATAATTCATCAAACCACTGCTCCTTACTCACCTCAGCAAAATGAAATTGTTGAAAGGAAAAATAGGACTTTAAAAGAAATGATGAATGCCATGTTAATCAGTTCTGGATTACCTCAGAATTTGTGGGGGGAAGCAATACTTTCTGCTAATTATATTTTAAATAAAATACCCCGAAAGAAAGTAAATCAAACACCTTATGAATTGTGGCATGGAAGAGTACCATCCTACAAATACTTAAAAGTGTGGGGGTGTTTGGCTAAAGTGGCTATTCCTAGTCTTAAAAAGACTAAGATAGGTCCTAAGACCATTGATTGTATTTTCATTGGTTATGCCAAGAATAGTAGTGCATATCGGTTTTTGATTCATAAATCAGAACATTCCGAAATGCATGTAAATACTATTATTGAGTCTCGGAATGCATCTTTCTTTGAACATGTATTTCCAAAGAAGACTGGACAAGAGACTAGTACTAATAAAAGATCTTTTGATGCTATTACTAGTCAGGATCAAGAACATGATCAAAAACAAGAATTAGATCAAAATGAGGAAGAAGAACCTAGGCGTAGTAAATGTGTTAAAACCTCAAAATCTTTTAGTCCAGATTTTCTAACATATTTGTTAGAAAATGAGCCTTTAACTTTTAAAGAGGCTATGTCCAGTCCTGAAGCTCCTTTATGGAAAGAAGTCATCCTTGATGAAGTTGAATCCATCTTGCAAAATCACACTTGGGAATTAGTGGATTTGCCACCAGGTTGTAAACCTCTTGGGTACAAGTGGATTTTTAAAAGAAAATTGAAAGCAGATGGATCAATCGACAAATACAAGGCAAGACTTGTAATCAAAGGTTTTAGACAGAAAGAAGGTCTAGATTACTTTGACACATACTCACCGGTTACTAGAATAACATCCATTAGAATGCTAATTGCCATTGCATCTCTATACAATCTAGAAATTCATCAAATGGATGTTAAAACCGCTTTCTTAAATGGTGAGTTAAATGAAGAAATTTACATGGAACAACGAAGGGTTTTTACATTCGAGGAAAGAAAAGAAAGTGTGTAAATTGGTTAAATCATTATATGGTTTAAAACAAGCCCCAAAGCAATGGCATGAGAAATTTGACAAGGCAATGATGTCAAATGGTTTTAAAATTAATGAGTGTGACAAATGTGTTTATATTAAAAATACAGACAAAGGTTATGTCATTGTATGTCTTTATGTAGATGATATGCTCATCATAGGTAGTAATAATGACATGATTAAAACTACTAAGAAAATGTTAAATAAACATTTTGACATGAAAGACATGGGCATTGCTGATGTAATTCTTGGTATGAAAATTACCAAAACATTAGAAGGTTATACTTTGTCACAATCTCATTACATTGAGAAAATACTTGACAAATTCAGCAAAGATGATGATCATCTTGCTAGAACTCCTGTAGATGTTAATTTGTATCTTTCTAAGAATATACAGGAAAGTATTTCTCAATTAGAGTATACCCAAATTCTTGGAAGCTTAATGTACTTGATGAACTGCACTCGCCCAGATATAGCTTATGCAGTAAGTAAATTAAGTAAATATACGAGTAATCCAGGAGTAGAACACTGGAAAGCAATGGTAAGGGTTCTTAGATATCTCCGATTTACTCGTAACATTGGGTTTCATTATACTAGATATCCAGCAGTACTTGAAGGATACTGTGATGCAAATTGGATATCGGATACTAAAGACTCAAAGTCCACCAGTGGGTATGTCTTTACTCTTGGTGGGGTGGCTGTATCTTGGAAATCTTCCAAACAGACTTGTATTGCTAGGTCTACTATGAAATCTGAATTCATAGCTTTAGACAAAGCAAGGGAAGAGGCAGAATAACCGCCTTGAAGATATTCCAATTTGGCCAAAACCGGTGCCTGCTATATGCATACATTGTGATAGTCAATCAGCAATTGGTAGAGCACAGAGTCATATGTATAACGGTAAGTCACGACACATTCGTCGTCGACATAACACCGTAAGACAACTACTCTCTAATGGAATTATTTCTATAGAATATGTTTAGTCAAAAGACAACATAGCGGATCCACTAACCAAAGGGTTAGCAAGAAAGTTAGTTGAGAATTCATCGAGGGGAATGGGATTAAAGCCTATTAAATAAGAGTTACCACAATGGCAACCCAACCTAGTTGACTGGAGATCCCAAGATCTAGGTTCAAAGGGACAACCGAGTTGTGATTGACTCAGAAGGATCACTGGGGAGTCTAACTCCTACCCATTTCTATGATGAAATAGTGATGTCTGCAGCGTTTTAGGTTAAGTAATACTTTTAATGATTCTTATATCTAGGTAAACCTAGTGGAGTATGGCAAGATACTCTTCATAAGAATTACCTATGTGAATGTGAACTGGGCTGGTTTTGTGAGATTTATGAAGGGCTACAATTCTCTAGAGCACTCATGAAGACCAGGTTGTTTAGGGCCAAAATGAACACAATAGTGAGAACTAAACTGTGTCTGGGAATATACTGTGTGAGTTCTATTGTCTTGGTTTGCACAAACGGCTGAACAGTTCAAGACATCATGTTCACTGGTTAGCTAGTAAATCCGATAGTGTCTCACAAGGGAAGGTTCAAAGCCAAAAGCTACCTATCCTTTGCAGAATATTTTCAATTTCTTAACTCTCTGATTAGATCATGTTGTTACATTTTCTCTCCGTCAAATTCCATTCATGTGGGGGATTGTTGGAAAAATGGTTTTATATAGGCATATTTTTTTAGCCCAATTTGGGTAGACCCCAAATATTGTTTGGGGTGGGTCCGAAGAGGTGAAGTGTTCCTTGCCGCGTGGCAAGTCACACGGTGAAGTTGGAACGTCAAAACCATTTATGAGTGAATGGATAGTTGACGTCGTTTTCAGGTCTAAACATTAATTTTTATTTAGATAAAATTCATTTGAATTTTTTCAATAAAAATTATTGTGGGAATTTAATATAATTCTAAATTTAAATTTTAGGTTCTTAAGTGATTTTCTAAAATTTGTACCTCTTCCTTTATTTATTAAACTATTCAAATTATTTAATATATATATATATATTCATTTAGTTTAATATATATATAATAGTTCCAATAGTTTAAATAATTATTGCCAACAGTTTGTTTGACTTGGTCCGGACATCTTTTCAAATTTTTTTGAATATATGGGTTCAAAAGCTAACGGTTAGTATTGGTTTGAAATAAATACTTGGCACCTGTTCAGTTTTTTTTTAGAACCTGTTCGGGTTTAAAGTCTTGTGCCTATATATACCTTTCATTCCAGTTGTTTTAGGATGAGTTTTTTCCCTTCCCGTAATAGAGTCTGCAATTTCCATATTGCTGTCCAATATTCAGTAGTTTGGAAAATCGAATTTTTTGATCTGAGAAAAAATTCAGTCATGTTTGCATTATTCCTCATATTTAGTTTTAGGAATCTATATTCAGAGAGTTAGAACACAGGTTTGGTTCACCGAACAAATTGTTTGGAGTACTACTACAATTTGTGAAGATCATTGTATCCTGGGAGATAGACGCCACTCAACCGTAAGTATCGTAGCGGGGCGAATCTGTCTTAAGGACAGAGTGTCACACACTCGACTTGGTCTTGTAATTTTTATTTGGTTCAATAAATAAATCCGATATGTAATTTATTTATTTTGTTTGATTTTATTTCAAGTTATTTTATTTACACAGAAGATTGTTCCAACACACCCTCCGATCTACCACGATGATAGCTCCATTGCACCTCTCCTCCATCACAGCCAAATCGACCTCTAGATCAAGGAAAATTATTTAATAATTCTGAAACACCACGTGACCATATTCTAAGCCAATCATCAATTACCAATTACTTAGCCCCCATCTTGTTCTTTCATCTCTAACATAAATCGTGAATCCCATGTTGATATAGCAATTGTCTCAAATCATTCTGTTTAGTAATTGCCCGTTTAAATTTTTGTATAGAAATAACTCAAAATCTTGGTAATAGTAGGTCTAGTTTAAACCCATCCTTCATCCAATCCTGAAGAACATGATGCATATGCATCCTCTCATGTATAATAACCGCTGTCCAAAAATAATTCACATGTGACCACCATAGATTAAATACCTATATGCTATCCGCTTTCCAAGCTCCATCGAGCATCATAGACACAACACCATTACTGTGTTTGGATATTATAAAAGGTCCCTTAAGATTTCTAACAAGTATAGGAATCTCCCCTACGATTTGAATAATTACAATATCAAGATATCTCTAAAATTTGACCGTCGCTTATGCACCTAACTGACCCTGCTGATGTCATCAACTATAAACACAAAAATACCGATAATGCCCTCAAGTGCCTATAATGTCTATAATGTAAACACTAAAGTGCCCAATGTCAACACTATATATATATATATATATTTTTTTAAATATATATTTTTTATTTAAATATTTTATTTTATTTTGTAAATATTTTATTTTTTTTATTTTAAAATTTTGAACTCAAAACACAATTTCATACTCAAATCGTAACTAAACACATAACTCAAAACTTAATTCAAAAATTATTTTCAAATCTCATAACCAAACACATAACTCGAAACTCCACACTATTTTCAAAACTCTACACTCAAATCATAACAAAAAAATTAAAATATTTAAAAATATATTTATAAAATAAAATAAATTTTTTAAAATTTGTTAATATTTAAAAAATATATTTAACATAAGTTTGTATTTTTTTAAGTTTGTATTTGGTTACGAGTTTTGAAAATAATTTTTGAATTGACCAACACAACCATAAAACTCAATTCAAAAATTATTTTCAAACATCATAACAAAACACATAACTCGAAACTTCACACTATTTTTAAAACTCTACATTCAAATCATAACAAAACACATAAAAAAAATTAAAATATTTAAAAATATATTTATAAAATAAAATAAAATATTTAAAAAAATAAATAAATTTTTTTAAAATTTTTAATATTTAAAAAATATATTTAACATAATTTTGTATTTTTTTAAGTTGGTGTTTGGTTATGAGTTTTGAAAATAATTTTTGAATTGACCAACACAACCATAAAACTCAATTCTAAAATTATTTTTAAACATCATAACCAAACACATAACTCGAAACTCTACACTATTTTCAAAACTCTACACTCAAATCATAACAAAACACATAAAAAATTAAAATATTTAAAAATATATTTATAAAATAAAATAAAATATTTAAAATAAAAAAAAAAACTAAAAAAAAAATTAATATTTAAAAAATATATTTAACATAAGTTTGTATTTTTTTAAGTTTGTGTTTGGTTATGAGTTTTGAAAATAATTTTTGAATTGACCAACACAACCATAAAACTCAATTCAAAAATTATTTTCAAACCTCATAACCAAACACATAACTTGAAACTCCACATTATTTTCAAAACTCTATATTTGGTTAAGACTCTATGAGTTTTGAAAAGATTTTTGAAAATTTATAATTGGAATTGTAATTCTAAAAGAAAACCAAACATGTTTCTAAAAAAAATATTTTTTCGGAACTTGTTTGTACTCAAAACTCAATTCAAAAATTATTTTCAAAAACTCATAACCAAATACAAATTTAGAACTCAATTCAAAATTCAAAATTCAAAACCAAACTTTTTCCAAAACTCTATTTTAAAAGAAAAAATTAAAAAAAAAAGAACTTTATTTTTTAAAATTATTTTTAGAATCATGATTTGAGTGTGGAGTCGTATTTTGAGTTATAAGTTTTGAAAAGAAAAAAATTATTTGGTTATAAATTTTGAAAATTTATTTTTTTAGGGTAAATATTTTATATTTTAAATATTTTTTTATTTATTTTAATGTACATTATATTTCATACATTTATGTATTGTATTTTTTAATATTTTAAATATATTTGTTAAATTTTAAAAATTTTAAAAAATATATTTTTTATTTTAAATGTATCATTTTTATTATAAATATTTTTAAATTATCTTATTTTATGGTTGTGTTGGTCAAAGCAAAGGTTTTTTCGTCTTTTACTTTATGGCAGTGATGTTGGTCTTGAAGAAAGGATTTTTTCGTCTTTTTGCAGGTAAAAGCAAGGGTAATATGGTCATTTTATAAAAAATACTAACGTCGTTTGTGCAAAACAGACAGAATGGAAAAATCTTGACATTGTCAGGTAAAATAGAGAAGGTTATTGTAATTATTCAAACCACAGTAGAGGTCCCTGCATTTGTCAAAAACCTCATAGGAGGTAAATGTAATTTACTCTATTATAAATGAATTTGTTAAAGAGAAAGGGGAAAAAAATAATGAATTGGAAGTTCATTTATTTTTTTCTCTTTATTCCTTTCTTTTTTGTTTTATTTTCCATCCACAAATCAAGATCCAAACGCCACTTAAAAAGAAGATAGTTGCTGCATTATCTACAATGGGGTTGAGTAGATGAATGAAGGAACACATCCACATTAGGATCTATGTTTCTAAGATCGCATCTTTATTTTTGCATGTTACAAATTCTGTCCTCCTGGAAACAAAAAAGGATGTATTAATTTGACATGTTGACACATACTTTATAAGACAACACCACATCCAATCATAGTCCCAGCTGCATTCATCTACCAAATTATCCCTTTTCTTTAACCCCGCAGTGTTGGGAGCCTCAGCCTCGCGCACTGGGCTGCCCCATTTTAAGGAAGCCATCAGCCTCCCACAGCTCCTGAAAAAAATAAAAATAAATTTAAAAAAAAAAGGGAGAGAGAAACGAAAAGAAAAAGGATAGAAAAGAAAAAACCAGATAGAAAATCTGTTGCTCTGAGATAATATTTTATCTTTGACATTTCCAGAGTCTAGAGTTTAAAACACTCCACAATTCCAAATTTCCAACAGTGGGAGCCAAAAGGTTAAATATAAAGTCAATATTGAGTTATTAAAATAATCTTATTCATTCCCTATTTCCCTTGCTATAATTACAAAACAAGACCCAAAAACCAAACCGATACATACCTCTCATCCAATATCATTCAAAGCAACTGAGCAAAATACACCCATATTACCAGACTTTCAACATACACCTATTTTTGTCACTAAATTCCGACAATTCTGTGGTTTGACAAACGAGTTCTAGTTTACTAGCCATTTTTGAAAATCAAAAACTCCACCACATGATGTTTTGGATATTTGACATTTGCTTCGTACTTGTATGCAAACAACTCCTTTCATTACTTTTTTACCTTTTTTTTTTTTGGGGGGGGGGGGCACAAAAATTTAACAAAGCATGCGACTTTACAAACCAAGGCACTTTTTCTGATGGTGCTCTTTAGATTTGATATTCCATACACCCACTACAAGCAATACAATAACACATTAAAGGGCACCAACAAATGGGAACTCGTGAACGCAAAAGATTTGGAAGCTTGGGCTCTCTTGCTATTTAACTGTATATTCATATGGCTGCACAAAAACAACAAAACTCTGCAAAAGATCCAGTTGAAGAAGGAAAATGCTTCTCAAGCCTAAAAACAACAAAAAGAAAAGCAAAATCTCAACTTCGGGTGTAGTAGTGGAACCTCTACCCCTTCAGAGGATCATTATTATGGTCCCTCCAAAAAAATTACATGATATAAAGGGGACTGCTTCCTAAGCCTTTGTAACCCTCCTCCACACTTAAAGCCCTCCAAGAGACTATCAAGCAACCAATCATCCTTGGCATCAGCCAGACCCCGCCACAAACAAAGAAAGCAAAACAGTCCAGAAGCCCAATGGCTTTGGAAGCACATCACCTTATGGCATGGTAACGTTTCACAGTTTATGAATCTTCCACTTATTTGATGTGATAATAAAGAGATGTGATGTAAATGAAAACCCCTCCAAACTACCATGAACACTTCCTTTTGGACCAAAAGGGCTTCTTGATGATCATGGGACCTATAGAATTTGCTTTACTTAGGCTTTCCAAGCCTATTATACTTATTTAGTTATGCAATAGATGTGGCATTACTGAGCCACCTCAATTCCTCTTCCTTGGCCTAACATAATGTTAAAGTGTCATCTAAGATGGTGAGACACCAAGAGTTGAAAAACTCCCCTAACCATTAAGGAAATATCACCTAACCATTCTCTCCAGCATGTGACTAAAGCCCCTATCACAATAATGAAGACGAAAGGAGAAAGGGGATCTCCCCACCCTGGAACCCTAAAACTTGTGAAGAAGCCCTTTGGGACTCTGTTCACAATTACTGAGAACATAACAAACAATACACTATATCTAATCCAAATTATCCATCTTCGTCCAAAACTCATCTTCAGCAATAGAAAAATAAATAACTTCAAGCACGCATGATCATAAACTTTCTCAATATCCAATTTGAAAACCAATCCTGTCACATGACTGTTGGACACCACCTCATTGCCCACTAAAACCGCATTCAAAATTTTACCACCTCCAACAAAGGCATTTTGACTCTCTAAGATCACCTTCCAAATCACTTTTTCAATCTCAAAGAAAGAATTTTGAATGGAATCCAGTAAACATTGCCAACCAAGATCATGAGTCTGAAATCCTTCATTTCATCCACTTACCTCTTCTTTGGAGAAATGTCTCTCCAAAGCTAAACCCGTTGGCCATTACCAAATACAAAGCATGAAAATTTTGGCAAATATCCTCCACCTTTCTTAGTGCATTTTGTTAAGTGAACTCCATAAGAACACATCACCTCTCTTGATTTTTAACCTCACCAAAGCTTCCCCATACTTTCCAACCACCGCCCTCCTCCAACTACTATCCCTCTCAACTGCAAAACCCCATTATGGTGACTTACCAAATAAAGCTCTCCTTGAACAACCCCCAACTACTGAACTCCTAGCCTTCCCCTCTTAATTTCAGCCTTATCACACTAAAGATCTGCATAGTTTTTCCTCTTTTTTTTCTTTTTCATAACCAATTGTGGTTCACTAAAGGTTAAAAAACAAAACAAAATATTTAACGTGGATTATGAAATTATATTGCTCATGCAATTTGAAATAGTTATGTAAACATGAACAAATTTTAAGCATAGCATGTACAACCCATTAGTATATATACACATTGCTCTCCAAACCACAGATGAAAATTCATGTGTAGAGTTTTTATGGTTTTGTGTATATACTTCCCACATACATGGTTGCATTCCCTAGGCACCTTCCAACTCAAATTATTTTACCTATAAAAAACAAAAAAAAATACCACGTCATTTGTTCAGATTGATTGTTTAACCACTTTTTCGTTTTCTTCTTTGCCCTTTTTAGGGGAGGGTGGATTGATTGGACTCTTCATGCAAATTAAGCAGGAAACTAAAGACATATGATCAATGCATTCAAAGCCATGTAACTTAAGGCTTATACTAAAGAATATCATAAGAACAATCAAATTAAAATTGCAAGCGAGGGCACATAACTCACCATTTTTGCTAGAACTCTGTTCCATGTCAACGTGTTCGTTCCATGGCTGCTTCAGATCAGAAGATTCAAAATCCTGCATAGGCTTGCCTTTTGATGATGAGGCATAGGAATGGGGTACAGAAAATGAATTTATGCTGCTAGTGGTCTGCTTTTTAGCTGAAGAGGATTCAGCTGTAGAGCACAAGTCATCATTCATTCTTGAGGTTCCAACTATATTGTTGCAATTGGCCAACTCATTTTGGCGTGGCATTTCGTCTTCTATGCAAATTGGTCTCTTTCTATTAAACGACTCGTTCTTCAAATTTTGAATTGTGGGCACCCTCTGATCATTCAATGAACAAGTGGAGAAAGAAGTTTTTCCCTTTAAAAGTACCTTTGGAATACCCAAATTTTCCATACTGTCAGAATTATCAACAACTTCTTCATTCAACCCTTTTGAGTTTTGAGCCCGATCTGTTAGTTCCTTTTCCCGCATAATGAGGATAGCTTCAGTCAAACGATCTCTTGCTATTTCTATATCGATGATAGGTTCCGGATAGTTTAATCCCAATTCTACCCCTGCAGCTTTAAGAACAGTGAGGGGTGCATCCCAAGGATGATGGATCCACTCAGTTGGCATTCTTGCCAGCTCGGGCAGCCAGTGCCTCACATATTCACCATCTGGATCAAAATTAAAACCTTGAACCTGGTTTCAAAATTTTGAGAAAAACAAAATTGAGGTGTCAAGAAAAGAGTGTAGAAACTGACCAACTCTGAATCAACCACTTATTTTCCAGCAAATTTTGCTTTGGTCATTGTGCTAGCAAAATAAAATGTTTAACTAGTATTTGCTACAAGATCACCCCAAAAAGTGCATGAGAAGACCTCAAAAAAGCTTTGTGGTTTACAAAATATTACAATCTTTGGTAGTGTTTGCCAGGAGTTCTTTCCAAAAAGTGCATGAGAAGACCTCAAAAAAGCAATGTTGGTCAATTAATAATACAATCTTTTATAGTGTTAACTTGTATATCCTTAATCACTACTTTCAAATTTTACAGGAATGTATACATGACATAGAACATGATTTCGTCCAATTTCAAAATATTTACAGTGTGCTTCCACCAAAAAAGAAAAAAAAAAGAAAGGGGGCCCTATTGCATACTAAAATAATCTTTTTCATAAAATGATCTTCAGAAAATCATGCTGTATTACAATGAAATGAATTTTCTTTCTTTCTTCTTCTTGTTTTATATTTTTCGTTTTTCTTTTATTTGACAAAGGTGAACAACAATCTTATTAATTATCTAAAACCAAACATCCATTAAAATCTTTCTCATGTAAAACTCCAGGACTACAAAGTTATCATCACAAGAAAAAACCTCAACCCCTATCATTGTAGGGACAGTATTAGCCAAGAAATCAACAACATTAAATTCCCCAGATACAAGAGTGCGGCAATAAAAGGATTCAATTGGCATAGGAGGTCCCAAAGACCTCAACACATGGTCATTCCATCGTAACATAGGATTAACTGGTGCCAAAACAAAACAAAATTGTGCTTCTCATGTAGTTTCCAAATACCATCAACTTCAAAATAAACTTGGGGGAAATACAAAGTTTTGATTGGTCTTGTTTTTTGAAAAATCATTCTATTCTCAAAGACTTATAAAATGAGAAAAGCATGTTTGGTGGTTCATTTTTAAGAATTACTTCTCAATAATTTCTTGAAAATGGAATTCTGTATTTTCAAAAACCCAGATTGATTGAAAACTAAAAATAACTTGAAAAGGGCAACATTTTCTTAATTTTTGGAAATCAAAGCCAAAAAGACGAGGTTCTCATAATGAAATCAAACCAAACCCAAAAAAATTCTCATATGGACAATGAATGTCAGTTTTCCAGTTATGCTACAATTGCATAATTTGTTGCCAACAATAAATCTATTGTGTGGAAAATCTTGTGGATTTTTATTTTGGAACACACAGCATCATTGATTATGAAATAGAACCTGAAAATGCTTTGAAACACATTGAATACCGACATACCTCTGGGCTATCTAAACGCCCCAGCTCATGACCATCAGGTAAGCTCCCTGAGATATATTGCCAACCAAGGATATCACTTTCCAAATCGGCATCTAAAAGCGTGTCCCAAAAGTACTTCATTCCCCATTGCCATGGAAGAAGCAAAAGCTTTACAAAGAAACTTGAAACAATCACTCTTATCTTGTTGTGAATCCACCCAGTTGCCCAAAGTTCTCTCATCCCTGCATCAACCAAAGGGTAACCAGTCCGACCTTGTCTCCAAGCCTTGAAGCGGGCCTGGTCAGCATGCCACGGAAAATGTTTCAGGCTTCCCAGCAATGATCTTTCATGAGTAAATGGAAAGTTGAAACAAATGTAACGAGAATATTCTCTAAGCCCAATGGCTCTAAGGAAAAGAGTGACACTCTCTTCACCAACAGTATTCTCTTCTCTTGCCCACAGTATTTGCTTCATTCGTACACATTGGAAAACTTTCCTCACACTTAATTCCCCAAAATGAAGATAAGGAGACAACAGTGACGTGGAGTTTCCGGACACCTTTAGCCTATCTTTTGAGTAGTCAACCAGTTGTTGTTCAACAAATTCACTTAGAGCCTTGTTGGCATTGCTCCAACCTGGAGACCATCCTCTTCCTAATAAAGCATTACTAGATTTTTCCGATTCATTCTCGAGACCTAATTCTTCAATCGAACAATTTTCAACTGTTCCTGTATTAACATAGAGGAAACAACAAACAAATCAATTTTCTTTTTCTCCTCTTTTCCTTTAGGATGTATGGATTTGGGTAGGAATTTGGAAAAGAAAAGGAAAAGGTGAGGGAAATGGAAATGCGAATGAAATATAAGCTAAACTTTTTCTCCATTTCCCTCGCCGTGTTCTTTTTCTTTCCAAATTCATGATCCAAATACAGCCTTAGGTTGGTTCTACTTTTGTGAGTACAAGACCATAACAATACTGTTTCAACAGCACATTGGCTTCTTCACTACTATGAAATTAGAATGCATTCTTACATCTAATTTCAGGCAGCTTAAAGACTCAAAATTAACACTGTTGTACATTATCACTTATAATGGATTAGATTAACCTTAAGAATGCAGCCACAATGTACCTGCAGCTGGCACCACCCGCCATGGAGGAAGATGTGAAACAGGTTCCATTCGCATGTGCAAGCACTTGTCCCAATATGCATCAAAGGTAGTAAAAGCATGTCCTTTCTCATCATATACTTCCCATGGTTCACACAACAAATCCCCATTATAGCTTTCCACAGAAATGCCAAGTTCAACTAGGATTTGTTTGATGTTGTGATCACGAACTAGTGAAACAGGATCTGGAAATTACGAATACTCACGTTATTAACAAAACCCTCCAATCAATTAACTCAACTAGTACCTGAATGTCTCAAGAATGCAGGGATTGTGTTTCACAGAGTTGGACTATGAGTAATTCTATTTCAAGACTTGGTAGTATTATGTCATGATTATAAAATCTCAAATAAACAATCCCTGCTTCATAGGATTAATTGAACTTGTTTAATCAATAATAAGAATAATATTAGTGAACATCTAAGAAGCATGGACACTTCTAGGAATGTGAGATATCTGTGTCGTGTCGTGTCGTGTCCGTGTCAGACATCGACACTCTTTGGACAATTCCCCAACACGTGTCCGACACTTTTCAAAACGTGTCCTTTTTCTTTTTTCTTTTTTTTTTCTTTTATGGGTAAATTACAAATACACCCTTCGAGGTTTGATTAAAATACGAATCGCCTCCTGTGGTTCTGAAAATTACATCCTACCCCATGAGATTTCTAATTTCATAACAAATCGCCATTTTTATTAATAAATTATCAAGTCAATTAACAATTTTTTAATGATATTAGAAATATGTTTCAATCAATAATTTAGGTAATTTTATTCATGTATAGGAAAGCAATTATGAATTTTATTTTTTTACTTAATTCTATTAAATAAAAAATTCTAACAAGGAGGTATTTGTAATTTTCCAAACCATAAAAAGCAATCTATAGTTTAAGCAAACTTCAAGGGATATATTTGTAATTTACCCTCTCTTTTTTTTTTAAAGATCTGGACACTCTTTGGATACTTACAAGACACACATATCTATCGCTTAAACACACGATTAGACACAAGTGAAATTACTTATAAGTTTGAACAAAACAACTTAAGATATAATAATAAAACAAATTCCATATAAATTTATAAGAATTAGTATCATATTACATTCTTTATTATCTTTGAATGATATATTCATATATACAACATATAATAAATATATAAATTATATATTTTATACGTGTCCCCCACGTGTTGTATTCTCAGATTTTTTGAAAATTAGCGTGTCGGTGTGTCCGTGTCATGTCACAGGTCCATGTCCATGCTTCCTAGGTGAAAATTTTCAGGAACCATCAACTCCAACAGATCAACAGATTATCAAATTAACAGATAGAAATTAGTATTCCAAGAAATTGAAAAGCCACAAACCTGTAAACAACTTCATGGCTAATTACAACATAAAGAAATGAATGAAAATAAGCCAAGTGACTACATGGAAAAATATCAACTCATAGTGTTGTACATTACATCAGTCTCTATATGTACTTGCCGAAGAGAACCAGAAGAAGCACTTCCATTCAGATCAGGAGACAAGTCAAAAGAAATCTCAAACCAAATGTTTCCATGGAAACTATAGTTTTGACCCCCCCAAAAAAAAATCACATATTGAGATTTGGGTTACCATTCCTTGCCCCATCCCATGACCTAGGAGAAAAAGGGACATGGAAAAAATGAATTCTCACGTAAGAAGTTCCACCAATCCCAAACATAATATCCAAAACACAACTTAGATTCTCTATCACCAGTCTCAGATTGAGAAACTCTTCTGTCAACAGTGTCTATGGAGCAGCTCCAAGTACTTCAATATTCCACATCTCATGAATTTAAATTCATGCTGAAGATGTTCACCCCTTTCTTGACTCACCACATATCTTGCAATGTTTGGCTTTTCAAAATCCGTTATAAACCAAATAATTATCTTCCAAGTAGCAGCTCAATAAAAATCATGGCAGTTCTTTCAGCAAATACTGTACCCACTCACTCAGAATACATTCCAGCATCAGGAAAACATCTTCCAAAAAGCCCAGAGGTCCTAGCTCTGACCAAACTCATGTCCCAACTAGTGCATCAGATGCCGATGAAAGTGGCACTGAACATCGTAGTCAGACAATTTGGAACTTTAGACCAACTTTTTGCAAAACGATCAAGGCTACCCTATTACGACAAGTTTTTGTCTGAAATAATTTAGATTTTAATAGCAACTTGAAGTTATGAGGAGACATGGAAACACCATGGTATATGCTCGATTGTATTCTCTCAGTTGCACTATTATATTTCAAAAGATGACAATCACCATGAGGAAGAACGAGCAAGTGATTTGTATATTATGACAAATTTTTTGATTCCTTAAATAATCAGACATTTTTAAAGGTCACCAACTGAAACTATTCTGTCAAGAGTACCAAACCCAATTATATCATGCATAAAATATATATTATTACCCGTGGGTACCAATTCTTGGGTATCACTTGTCATAATCACTACTTGCCGGGAAAAATAAAATCTACTTGTTCATCTGTTTGGGTTTTCCCTTTAAATTTTATTTATTCGTTTTCTTCTCCCCATCATTACAACTGGTTTTAACTTTTTTGCAATCCGCAATTTATGATTCATAATCTATTTAAACTACAAATATAAACAGTGCAATAATCCTGCAAAACAGTCAATTGATCCCAGACTACATAAGCTCATAAAGACTACCAAATAAGGTATCAATTCAGCATCAAATAGTGAATCACAATTGATGAAACTTTTTTAGCAACTGAAATTTACTTAGGAGGAAGAAAGTTGCAATCAAGAAAAGAACTAGATCATACCATAGAGATGGTTATATACTACTTTTGTTGCCCCGACAGCATGAATGCAATCTAAAAGTGCATCAAGAGTACTCTGGGATTTCATCAGCACAAGTGAAGCTCCAAGAGATCTCAATGACTGTTCTAGGTGGGCAAGAGACTGCTTCAACCACCACCTCGAAACTCGACCGGGGTAGAATTGTCCTTCTTCTTTAGGGCACCATATATATATTGGAAAGACTGACCCATCCTTAGCAGCAGCAGCTAAAGCAGGATTGTCCTCAATTCTCAGATCTCCTAAACCACACAATGGTTTTTGAATTGCTACCCATAATTTGAGAATTCAGATCTTCAAGCTGAATTAAAGACTCCTCTCATAGCTAAAAATATCACAAAAACAAGACTTTTAAAATCTTCTAAACAAGTTTCTTTGATCCAAATCTAAGGAACTATCAACAAAATTTAATCTGGTTACAGATTCAATCAAACTACATCAAGGCATGCAATTCAAGAAACCCAGGCACAGTTGTTTATGAGATCTGGGTTTTGGCCAAACTGCCAGAAAAAATCTAGAATAGCATCCACAAATGTCCAAATTATCCCAGAAGCTACCAAAACCTTAACACGACACTTCCCATTTTTAGCATATGAAACAGTACTAACCCTACCTCTTATGCCCTAATATATATGCATATAACTGAATAACGTCAGTGAGGACCCAATACAGCCAACCCACTACTGAGTACTCCAATTTCAACACTCAATCAAAAAACCCAGATCACATTAAACCCAACTACCAATGAAACCCTACCCTACATGTCTAACAAACCCTGTATACAACAATCAAACCAGTAATTAATAAAAATTCTATAAATCAACCATTGAGATGGTAATATTTCTTTCCCCCCCAAAATGCAAGAGATACAGAAGAGGTAATCCAAGTGAGAAACACTTCTTGAAACCCTTGTTCCTTCAAAGAACTGTTCACAAAGACCTGAACAAATAGAGTTGAATGAAACACACAAGATCAGATTTCATGGGATTAACAGCATGGATGTACATGATTCCTTGCAAATTATTAAACAATGTTATCCAGAGGACCACAAACAACCGACTAGTATATAAAGGAACCAAGAAAAAAAAGAAAAGTAACAAACAAAATGATAAAACAAGGAAGTAAAACCAATATGGAGATAATCCAAAGAGCTGTTAATGAGAAATACTTGTTCAGCTACCAATCTCAACCAATTGAGATTGTTTGTTTCTTAAAAATGAAAGTTTAAAAGTACTGGAAAATTCTATGACGGACATTAGGATGTATATATGTCATTTTTAAGCCCCATTTGTGTTTAGAGTTGGATTTGATGGGATTGTTAGTATGAAAATTGTTAATAAAAAAATTATTAGTTAGAGGATTAAGAAAAGGGGGATGCATCAATAAATTTTAAATTAATAATTTATACATTGTTTAGTCTTAAAAGTTTTCTTATATATTGAAAGGTTCTATTATAATGTTTCAAATATCAAATTAATGTTTCGAATATTAGATTTCAAACATCTAATATTCATCAAATTTCAATAATTTTTGAAATTATAGGATGAATGTTTCAAACATTAGATTTCACACATCTAATATTCATTAGATTTCAATAAATTTTGAAATTATAGAATGAAATATCAGATTCATTTACATCATGAACATCATGATGATGTATAAATGGGACTAAATGGAGCATAAAAAAACTTTTAAAACTAAATTGTTCAACTTTTCAGAAACTAGGATTTATAGGTAAATTTTCCTTAAGGAAAATTATATTTATTTGTGTATTAATGTTGTGATATTAGTTAATTAGGACTAAATATATGAAATTATGTAAAAGTTCATATTATAGAAAATATAACTTTATTATTTTTGTAAAATGGCGGGGCAAAATTGTATTTTTTTCCTCAAATTCTTCAATCATATGGGATTAGAATAATAAACTCATCTCTCCCGTGAGATTGTTATCCCCTCCTTCGAGGTATTAATAGTCTCAGGAATATTAGTCCTAAGGCTTTTGTTGCAAACAAACACAATTTTTGTGGAATCAATTGGATTACTAATCCAATCATATGGCTCTTGGATTAAAACAAACAAGCCCTTAGATATTTGATTATGTGATTTGGTTAGGATTGAGCTTCTACCATGTTAGCCATCTGAACTTGAGACATCATTAAATTTGGTAAGCTTATTTTGGGGCCAATTTCGGTAATTCAAACCGCTCACTTTTAGGAATTATTAAGTAGAATATTTATGCAAAAAATTAAGATGATCGGATATTGGTAATTATATGTTTAAATCAAATTTTTATTATAAAAAATGAATGGTTATTCTTGAAATTATATTTGTCGTTTATTTTTTTAAACAAATATGATCCAAACACATAATTACCAATATCTAATCATCTTGATTTTTTCATGAATATTCTACTCAACAAGTTTTAAAAAGTGAATGGCTCGAATTATCAAAATTGATCAAAAAATGAGTCTACTAAATCCAAATACTCTGTCCAATTAAGATAATTACTTGAGAGAAACTAAACACATTTAATTATAACTTGGTTATACAATATTATTTAGAATAATGCTTGAGACCCCCTTTTGGGGGTCACCCCCTCACTCCCTTTTGCCGCGTGGCGGGTGGTGATTGGAGGAGCAGAAAAAAAAAAAAAAAAAAAATGTAACCAATGAGAGAGAGAGAGGGAGTCAAAGGGGGTGGGGGAAAAAGGGGGATGAATCATTACTCTATTATTTATTACTCATTTTAATATGAATTACGATATTATTTTAATTATTATTTAAATTTTTTAAATTATATATGATATGTAAACGTATTACCCACTGTTTTAATAAATAGAACTCAATTACAAAATAACTAAAAAAGAATTATTGTGCTACTCAAATTCATATTACATGTGACCAATGATAAATAACTTAAATTTGAATTATACAAGTATTTTGTAATATTTTTATGATCTTTCTTATTATCTTAATTAATAAAAATAAAATTGAGATACAAATTCAACTTGGTGAGGACCACTAAAATAATTTCTCAGTCAATGTTATTACCTAGCCGCGCACTAACGTTATGTCAATTTTATGTACTGCGCACCACTGTCATGTCAAATTATATCATCAATGTAATGCCAATCTAAAAGAATAAGTTTGGAATCATCGCTTATCCATTCAGAATATTTTAGATGCGTAATTATATGGTAAAAATTAAATCTTTGTAGCATAAAATTTACATATATATATATATATAGAGTGGTGTTTTGAGAAGTTGATAAAAAATTAATTTTTGATATTTTGATTTTTTTTTGTAATAAAAAAATTTGACTTTTTTTGAATAAAAAAGCTAAAAAGTCAAAAAATTAACTTTTTACTATTGTTTTCAAAACACCCTAATAAATATAAATTATAAAATGATAATTTTTAATTAATTAAGTCTGAATTTATAATATTATTAATCTAAAAAATAAATAAAATTTGTAACGTCAATCAAAATTATTAGAATAAATTATCTCACTTTCTCAACAAAAAAAAAAAAAATACAATTAATTTTATAATTTTGATATAACTATAGTAATCTTTCTTTTAATAAATTTAAGGATTTATTTGGGATATGGGTTAATTTTTTGACTTATAGATTTTTTTAATTATTTTAGTCTGGGGCTAAAAAATTAGTTTGAGATAGGTTTTTTCACTTTTTTTTTTTATTTTTGTGAGAAAAAAATGAAATGAAATGATTATGGTTTGGATATGACATTTTATCTTATTAACTTTTTAGTCTATTTTATCTTTTTGACTAAAATAGCCTTTTAACCTCAAATTTTGGTATGCCAAACGAATGCTAAAGCAGTTAAAATTAATATTGATGGTGGATATATAATAAAATAAGCAAAGTAAATATATATATTAGTGAAAAATATATGACAATATTATTTTTTCATCTATAGGACTCAGGGATTACTGATAAAAAATGACCTAAGTTATGTGAATTAAAACTTTGAGAGAGATATGTGTAATTTATGTGAATTAAAACTTCAAAGGAAAAATGTGTAATTATGTCAAAAGTGTGATACTAATTGTATTTTTTTTTTCAAATCTCACGGAAAGTGATTATAATTTACCCAAATTATTGGGATAACAACAATATTGCATACTTACAAGAATTATTCAAAAATTAACTTCTAAATCTATATTATAAATTTGTTTTCAGAATAAAATTTAAGGCAAATTTTCATGATTTATAATATTTTTATTACAATATTGATATATTACTATAATTTTTATACGATTTTGTTAACATATATTCTTAAAATACATGTTAACAAAATTTTATAATCTTCTATTGACTGACAAAAATATAAATAAATAAATAAATAAATAATGAGTAATGATATTGTGAAATTTTAATCATAAACAAAATGTGTGAGACTAATCTCACGTATGAGAGGACTTGGGAGCTCAACTCATGTTAAATTTGAATACTAAAAAAATAAAAATTGGGGAATGGTTTTTTTTTTTTTTTTTTGGGTTAAATTGTAGTGATTTACATGATTTTATTTATCACTTAATACTCTATTCACCATATATAATATGATCTTAGTTACTACCAAATTTAGGGTTGGTTTGAGATGTTCTAAAAAAATACATTTTTTAATTTATTGGCTTATATGGGTTGGGTTTGGATTGGGTTTGATGTGATGTGTTAAAGAGGTAATGTGATTTAAATAAGATGATGTATAGTGACTTTTTGACTTTTTATATTATTTAGGTCATGCCAAACTTGACCTTAGTCTTATTCGTCACATAATATAACTATCTACTTATCATTAAAACTAACTTTATTCACGGTATAATATAATTATATTTGTTTATATTTGTAAGAGTAAATTACACTGACCTCTCCCAAAATTTGAGAAAAATACAATATGTCTCACAAGTATGACATTAGGCTTTCCTAAGGTTCATGTAACACTTGACTCCCTTTTCATTTAAAATTCATTAGTCATATAAATAATATATATATATATATATGTTATCATCTTTTTTATATTAAAATGTATATTTTACCTTGTATATCTTTGTGTGTTTATACCATTTACATTAATTTTGGTCTTTTTAACTTTACTAAAAGATAGGCCATTGTGATTATGTCAAAATTATGGGATAAGTTGTATCTTTTTCAAACTTCAAAGGAGATCGGTATAATTTACCATATTTTTAAGTGCCCATTTGGCAATGACTTTTTTAGTTGGCTTTTTAGTTTTTTTGACTTTTTTAACCTGAGACTTTTTTAGTCATTTGGTATTCTTGTTTGGTTTTTTGGCTTTGGAATGGTGTATTTTTTTTTTGCTTATTTTATCCTTTTATGATTTTTTAAATTTTTTTTGTCATTTTGTGATTTTTTAGCCCAATGAGTTTACCAAACGACCCCTAAATATGATACTTCAAATCACTAATTTTATATTATTAATCCGGCCTAGTTTCATACATTTCTCTCTTAAAATACTTATTGAAATAAAAGAAATATATATGAAAGAAATAAATGAAAAAACACAATAGAAAATTTTATGGCTCGGATAATGCTGCCAACCCATCTTTATTAAGTAGCTAAGAAAACATTATTAACCTAATAATTTTTGTATTTTTTTTAGATTAAAAAATATTATATAAATGATACTTCCATTATATCTAATAATTTTCCCAAATGGGCGACACAACATAAATGTGGATCTTTGAACCAACAATAATTAATAGAAAAGCCTAAGCTAACTGATTAGAAGTGCTTGGCAATACACTTTATTATCTTTACTGTTTTAATGGTTTTTTTAGGCATTTAGTCAACGAAATTACATTGACAACTATAGGTTGGCTTGTTTTATTTTCGTACACCAATTATTTTTCTGTGTATATTTCCCTTCAAAACATACACTTAATAAATTTGAATATCATTTTTTACACAACTCGATTCTAGAATTTTTTTATAGATAGTCTCACCATTTCATAATTAAAATTTTCAAACTTTAAATGTAATAAATCGCAAAATTATTAAGAGAACATAAACTTTTATAATTGCATTTGACAAAATTTCATTTTATAGAATCATTGCATAATAAACTTATTGTTAATAGTGTTAAGCAAATCATATTTTATGTATGTAACTAAGCAATTATTCATCCATTGATCTCCCATTCAATTACGTAATTGCTCTTGATATATTTCATTGATGATAAATTAAGCTCTTTCAGTTGTTGCAATTGCAACTAGTAATAGTAATGCTAGTTTCACAAGCAAATAATCAATTTTTAATGAGATTAATGAGGTCAAACTATATTAAATATAAAAAAAAAAAACATAATATAAACAAAAATAGAAATTTTGAGTTTTTGATAGCTTGATGGGGGCATGAGACTCCATCAGGTACCAGATAGTGTTGCCTCTAGACAATTCACCATATCAAAAATATCCTCATCTTCTTCATCATTCAAACCCTAACTGTAATCCATAACCTAACTAATCGCTACTCACTGTTTCCACCTTTGTCGCCAATGTTGACACCACCTCCTCTCTTTCCAGTTGCCTGATTCAATCGCTCTTTTATGACTCGTGACCCCCCACTCTATGCCGCCACCTTCACTCATCCCTAGAATTGACTGCCACCCTTAACCCCATTTTAGCCCTTGTCCAACCATAGTTCAACCCACCGACACCAACACCAACATCACAACCCTTAGCTTATCTACTCGAGATCTTTTTCCTCTCTCTCTCTTTTACGCACACAGGGATGGACGACACGATCATAAAAGTAGGTGAGAAGGGGTGAAGTGGTAGTCAAAGGTGAGGGTGGACTTGGTATGTAAGGATAGCAGATGGAGAAATGGTTAGCGTGATTAGAGGAGGAGGCTGAAAGTTAGTGACTAATTAGGATTAAGGTTTTTTTTTTTTTTTTTTTGGATAGGTTTGGGAATTAGGATTTTGGATAAAGAAGATAAAAGTATTTTAATAGTTCTATTTAAAACAAAAAATGTAATTAAAAAATTTATGAAGTGTGCAATAAATAAAATTGGTGTGAGAAAACAGAAGCTGTCCTACAAGCTTGGAATGTGTGAAAGGTTAAAACAAAATGATTTTTTGGTCAACAAATATACCCATTTTCTTTTCTTTCGAGTTTTTTACTTAAAAGGTTGCTCGCATTTGACCATTTTGTGTTACTAATTTAGGCTTCTTTTAAAGTTAGTTAAAAATTAGTTTATAAATTAAAAAAATATTATAAAAAAATTATTTATTTGACATATATTAATTTTTTTTAATTTTCTAATAGTTTTTTAAAATATTTAAAATGAGTTTTTTGACAAAAAATAAATTAAATATTTTTTTTTTTAGTACAATGGCCCCGTTTGATAGAGCGGTGGGAAAGTGATTATAGCTTATAGCTTAACAGCATATGACTTATAACTGTGAACATAAGTTGATTTTTGACTTATAAATTAAGCTTCTACTCCCCTACTCAAAGAATAAGTTGATTTTTGACTTAGAAAAAATTATAAGCTGTATTGTTAAGCTAAACCAAACACATCAAAATAGCTTAAATTAAGCTAAAAATTGAAATAAGCTGGAAATAAATCCTACCAAACATGGTTGTTATTTTCAACCAAAAAATTAGTTTATTTTGTTCATAGCTAAACAATGCCTTGGTAGAGCTTTTTCTAAGTTAAAATTTGATAATTTAAAAGTAAAAAACTTGTTAATAATCAATTTTTTAATATTTTTTTCTTTATAAATAAATAAAAACTCACTAAATATTTTGATAAAAAATTTCAAAATAATAATAAAAAAATTAAAATAGAAAAAAAAATTGCTTTTCCGAACCGAACCTTATCTCACTGCATTAGTGCTCAGATCACGTGGGCGAGCTGCTAACATTTTTGTCTGCATGTGAATCTAAACCTACCCACAGTTACATGGACATCTTCAACATTTAAAAAAAGAAAAAAGAAATAAAAAATTTATAAAGACTGTGGGGATATATTTCTGAGTACCAATACGTGGTATGGTGATGCCGACATATCAGCCGAGGTTCCACGTGTCGTGGTAATTACGTCGAGGTGATCTCGGGGTTGCCGAGGTTATCTCCAAGGATATCGAAATCCGGGATAAGCGGATAAAGGAACAGGAGTCCCAGATTGGGAGAAGACTTCAGTTTGGATAATAATAAAACTATTGGAAAGTTCTTGTCCTAAACCTATTGGGAGTTCCAGGTTAGCAATAATTCTGAGTCCATTGGAGTTAGGCTCCTATTGGGACTAGGATTGTGATGGCTATAAAAGAGAGGCACCCCCATGGGTCAAAGGTATGCCTATATACTCAAGCTTGTGAGTTGAATACTTGATTATCTTTAGGAGATTTACTGACTTGATCGTCGGAGTGCCCCCGGGTGGAAGAACCACCGCCGGAGCCTTTTCTTTCTGTACAGGACAGCAGGGTACCATCTATTCTGCTTGTGTTCTACAGCTGAATCACTAAGGAGGGCAGTGTGGTCAGAAAATCACTCACACAATTTGGCTCCGTCTGTGGGAAAGAAAGACGAATAGATGGCCAGTAACGCACAAAACGAAAAGGTTGGGGACGACGCTCCCGCTGGGAATGACAGGCCTATCGACCTTGACGTCGAAGGAGACAACCACAACGAAGAAGCCCACGGCCAGGGGCACGGGGGAAAAAACGTCATCCTGGAAGGCGACACTTCGAAGAAAGCAGACCAGGGCAGATACTACAATGAAGACAACCTCCAAGTATGGAGGGATAGGTGCCTGCGGAGGGATGATGAAGTAAAAGAATTGGCAGACAAGTTGGCTGACCTACAGTCGGTCGTCAACTTCATGATGCAAAACAATGTCATGCAACCACCGTACCCGTTGCAGGACACGCCAATTCCAGCAGTTAATACTCAGAAGGGTGGAAGGAAAACAAAATCTGAAACACCACAACACTCCAGGAGCAAAAGGCACTCTCACCCGCCCTCCGGGAAGGTCGGGCGAGAGGAGCCAAGACAAGAAAAGTCTCAAAGAACGTATCAAACAAAGGATCAGGAATGCAGAGAATATCGGCATGTTCAAGGGCAGGCGCTCTGCTTTGACACAACCCACGGAGAGAGATCAAAACGGGCCCATCACACGGCCGAGAGTAGTGTGCCGAAGAGACTGAAGTCCAAAGACAGCCGAGCTCCGGGGAGGAGCAAAGAAGACTTGAGAAATTACCTCAAGATGAAGGAACAGAACGCTGAAGCCGAGGTAACCTCACTTGTCAAGCCGAGGACACTGTTCTCGGTAGATCTGGACAAATTTGAAGCACCAAAAAGATTCAGCATGCCGAGGTTTCAAATATACGATGGTAAGTCAGACCCTAACTTCCACGTTGGACTATTTTTGAACTCAATGGCATTATACAGTGGAAACGAGCCACTACTCTGCAAAGTGTTCCCCTCGTCTTTTGGGGAGATTGTATCAGACTGGTTCCATAAATTACCAAAGGGAAGCGTGAAGACATGGGAAGGCCTGGCCGAGATGTTTGTGGCCAGGTTCGTAACAAACAAACTACAGCCATTAAGGGTGGATGCACTAATGGCTTTAAAAATCAGCAAGGATGAAGGCCTCAGGGCCTATGCAAAAAGGTACTACGAGGTGTTCAATCGAATACCTGAATGCAACCAGGAGGTAGCAGTCGTCTCTTTCAAGAACGGCTTGAAAGATAACTGTTCACTACGGAAATCTTTGGCAAAGACATTGCCGAAAAGCATGGAAGAACTCATGGCAAGAATTGAGAAGTACGCCCGAGCCGAGGAGGATACATCGGCCCACAAGGAAGTCAAACAGGAAAAAGGGAACGGTTCGCCAAAGCAAGGCCGAAGTAACAACGGATTCAGCAAAGCAGAAATAGAGTTAAGGGCTAAACAGGCAGTGACGACCGTATTCCGAATTCCAATTCAAAAGGTCCTAGAAAAAATTCGGAGCTAGCTCTATTTCAGAACGCCAGCAAAGGAACCGGGAGAATTTATGGGAAGAAACATGGACAGACACTGTGCTTATCACAATGAAAACGGACATACAACACAGGGCTGCAGAGCCCTAAAGGCACACTTGGAAGATCTGGTAAGACAAGGCCACCTAAGAGACCTTGTCAATGAAACCAGAACTAGAGAAGAACAGGCAAGATTGCCTCAGGCTCCAGCAGCCCCTCCACCTCCTCAACCTCGGGCAGAAGAATCTCGGATAGTCAATGTGATTCTCGAGAGTAAACGAGAACGAAGTTAGAGGAGAGACCCAAAGGGTAAGGCATTTACAGCATGACTACCAAGTCGGGGAAAAGAGACATCGGCCTGAAGAAAGCCAAGGACCGATAATAACCTTCACCGAAGCCGACCTAGAGATGGTCCAGCACCCGCATAATGATGCCTTGGTAGTATCCCTCCAGGTTGGGGAGTGCCAAGTGAAACGCATTCTAATAGATCAAGGCAGCTCTTGTGACATCATGTACGTTAGATGTTACAAGAAGCTAGGCCTTCATCCAGACGACATGGAGCAATCGAATGGCCCGATGGTCGGCTTCAATGGAACGCCAACGTGGCCCCTGGGCGCTACAAACTTGGAAGTACAAGCCGGTACTAAGAAGATCCGGACATAATTCATCGTGATTGATACGCCTTCTCCTTACAACATCATATTGGGAAGGCCGTGGTTGCATACAATGGGGGCAGTTCCCTCAACATTGCACCAACTACTGCGCTTCCCAACAGAACATGGGATTGAAGAAGTCAGAGGAGATCAACTGCAGGCAAAAAATTGCTCCATGGCAGCAATGAAGACTACCTGCAATATTCGAGAACCAGAAAAAGCAGAGATTGAAGATGAGGACATAGAGGTCCTAGATGATGTCGGCAAGGAGCCGACCGAAAAGAGTGAGGAATCACTAAAGAAAATCCTCGTCTAGGAGGGCGACGAAGAGCGCTTTTTTCTTCTCGGCTCAGGCTTAGCCAAAGAAGAAGAAAGAGAACTGGAGGCTCTTTTAAGAACAAACATAGAGGTGTTCGCCTGGACACCTTATGAAATGCCCGGCATTAACCCCGGGGTCACATGCCACAGACTGAACGTCGACAGGTCGGCAAAACCTGTAATACAACGAGCTAGAAGACCGACGATGATGCACGTCGAAGCTGTGGAAGAAGAAGTAGACAGACTTCTGGAAGCCAAGGCCATCAGAGAAGTCAATTATCCAACGTGGCCATCAAACACTGTGGTGGTAAAGAAGAAAAACGGTAAATGGAGGGTTTGCGTAGATTTTACAAGCCTAAATAAAGCATGTCCCAAAGACAGCTTCCCTCTTCCAAAGATTGACCAGCTAGTGGACGCCACATCTGGACATAGAAGGATGAGCTTCCTAGACGCTTATAGGGGGTATCACCAGATAGCCATGTACCCCCCAGACGAGGAGAAGACATCGTTCATCACCCCAAAAGGCCTGTACTGTTACAGGGTGATGCCTTTTGGGCTGAAGAACGCAGGAGCAACCTACCAAAGACTGGTAACCAAAATGTTCAAGCACCTGATAGACCAAACAGTTGAAGTCTACATCGATGACATGGTCGTAAAGACCAAAGAGCCTAAAAGTCATCTTGCCGACCTGAAAAATGTATTTAAAATACTCAAAACATATCGGCTCCGACTCAACGCATCTAAATGCGCATTTGGAGTTGGATCAGGTAAGTTCCTAGGTTACCTAGTAACAATAAGAGGAATAGAAGCCAGCCCAGATCAGATCAAGGCCATCATAGATCTAGAGAGTCCAACATCGGCAAAACAGGTTCAAATGCTCACTGGAAGGGTCGCAGCCCTAAACAGGTTCATAAGCCGAAGTTCAGACAAGTGCAAACCCTTCTTCAACCTAGTGAAAAAGACTGCAGACTTCCTATGGACTGAAGAATGTGAGGCCGCTTTGGCCGACTTAAAAAAGTATTTGACCACGGCTCCAGTCCTCTCAACACCTGAACCTGGGAAAGAGTTGTTTTTGTACTTAGCCGTATCAAAACATGCAGTAAGTGTAGTACTAATCCGAGAAGAGCAGGGAGAATAGAAGGCTGTCTATTATGTAAGTAAAACCTTAGCCAACGCTGAAGCAAGGTACTTACCACTAGAGAAGTTGATGCTGGCCTTAGTCATGGCCTCAAAGAAGTTGAACCACTACTTCCAGGCACACAAGATTATAGTGCTAACAGAGCACCCACTGAAGTCCTTATTACAGCAAGGAGAATTAACAGGAAGAATTGCAAGGTGGGCAGTAGCCTTGGGCCACTATGACCTGGAGTTCAGGCCGAGAACAGTAATTAAGGGCCAGGTTTTGGCCGACTTCGTGGCAGAATTCACGCCTGAATCCATCGAACGTCAGGCTTCATTGAGCCAAGATACACGAGGCCCCAGCAAGCAAGGAGAATCCCAGCCAAAAGCCAAGGAACAAAAGAAAGAAAAACTCAGACCTTGCAGCATCTACATCGGCGACTCATTTAGACTATTTGTCGATGGAAGTTCAAATCAACAAGGAGCAGGGGCAGGAGTGCTGCTGATATCCCCAGATGGGGAAATAATAGAACAATCCATCCAATTGGGGTTCAAGGCCTCAAACAACGAAGCAGAATACGAAGCCTTGATTGCAGGACTAAAGCTGGCAGCAGCAGCAGAGGCAGATGAGATAATAGTTTTTTGTGATTCTCAGTTAATTGTTAACCAGTCAACAGGGGAATTTGCAGCCAGAGATGAGAGAATGTCGGCATATGCAAAAGAAGTCATCAGATTGGCAGCCCTGTTTCAAAACTGCCGACTTCTCCAAGTAAGCCGAGATGATAACAACCACGCCGACGCATTGGCTAACCTGGCGAGTTCAATACAAACTGGAAAAACAAGAACGATTATGATTGACTATATGTCGGGCCCGAGCATAGAACCACATAATGCAAAGCAAGAAACAATGTGTGTGGACATGGGGCCAAGCTGGATGGACGCAATTGTTGCATTCCTGAAAGAAGGAAAGCTGCCAGAAGATCGCAAAGAGGCACACAAAGTTAGATTGAATCTCTACAGAAGGTCCTTCACTGGACCCCTTTTAAGGTGCGTACACCTTTCACAAGTTGAAGATTTTTTATATGAAATTCATGAAGGGATTTGTAGAAGCCACATTGGGGGCAGATCATTAGCCCATAGGGCCATTACCCAGGGGTATTGGTGGCCCTACATGCAAAAAGATGTAGAAGCATACGTAAAGAAGTGTGAACAATGCCAAAGGTTTGCACCTTTGATTCATCGACCCATTCTTGACTGAACCCGATATCCAACCCTTGGCGTTTGCCCAATGGGGCATGGATGCGGTTGGACAACTTCCCCAACAAGCTGGCGAGAAAATACTTGTTGGTAGCAATAGATTACTTCACAAAATGGATAGAGGCAGAACCTCTTGCCAAAATCCGAGATGTGGACGTCAAGAATTTCATATCGAAAAACATTATTACCAGATTTGGCATTCCCAGAGCCATCGTTGCCGACAACGGAACACAGTTCGACAGCAAGCTTATCAAGAACTTCTGTGCGAAATTCAAGATCAAGAATTACTTTTCAACACCAAGTTTCCCCCAAAGTAATGGGCAAGCAGAAGCATCCAACAAAGTAATTCTGGATGGAATAAAGAAGAGGCTGCAGGCAGCAAAAGGAAAGTGGGTAGACGAATTACCCAATGTACTTTGGGCATATCGAACTACGCTGAGAAGATCAACAGGGGAATCCCCCTTTGCCATGGCCTACGGCACAGAAGTAGTAATTCCACTGGAAGTCGGCATCCCAGGGATCCGAACTCAGGAAGTTGAGAATGGGACTAATGACACACTCTTAGCCCGAGATCTGGATCTTTTAGAAGAGCAGAGAGAGAAGGCTGCAATTCAGCTTGCAGTATACCAACAACAGTTTGCCAGAGCTTACAACAAGAAGGTCAACCCAAGAGATTTTCAAGTCGGCGACCTAGTCTTAAGGAAAGTCGTCGGCAACAAGAAAGATCCCAGAGAGGGCAAGCTTGGCCCAAACTGGGAAGGACCATACAGAATTACTTCGGTGTTAGGCAATGGAGCTTATCGGCTTGAAGACAATGAGGGCAAAGCATTGCCAAGACCTTGGAACACTTGTAATTTGAATTTTTTCTATCATTGAGATGTTCATTATTTTTGGCCGATGTCATCAATAAAATCTTTTCGAAATTCTTCAAGCACATATGATTGATTAAGATACTTAACATTGTTTCTGGAAGACATGAAAAATGAGAACCCAAGTGGAACTCAGGTTCACATTGGGGGCAGATAAGATACAGAGAAGGTACAAAGTCTATCACTTGTTGAAATTTGTAGCAATTTACAAGTTGGTCAGACCGAATACAAAGTTTACCACTTGTTGAAATTTGTAGCAATTTACAAGTTGGTCAGACCGAATACAAAGTCTACCACTTGTTGAAATTTGCAGCAATTTACAAGTTGGTCAGACCGAATACAAAGTCTACCACTTGTTGAAATTTGCAGCAATTTACAAGTTGGTCAGACCGAATACAAAGTCTACCACTTGTTGAAATTTGTAGCAATTTTCAAGTTGGTCAAACCGATACAAAGCTTACCACTTGTTGAAATTTATAGCAATTTACAAGTTAAAGGTAAGCCGAGATGGTTCCTTAAACTTCACTTGTTGAAATTTGTAGTAATTTACAAGTTGAAGTTAAGCCGAGATATCTGTTTCTCATTCGCTTGTTGAAATTTATAGCAATTTACAAGTCGAAGTGAAGCCGATGTTATTGCTTACAGACTTATAGCAATCTACTGGTTGGATAAACCAAAGAAGATGTTTTACACTTGTTGAAATTTGTAGCAATTTACAAGTTAAAGTTAAGCCGACATATGATCATCTGTCGAAATTTGCAGCAATTTACAAGTCGATCATTGTTTAAAACTTATTCTAACTTGAGAAAAGTTTACTGTATATGTTAATCCTTGTTGAAATTTGTAGCAATTTACAAATAGGGCAGATTGAAATTACTGTTTACACACTCGTTGAAACTTGAGAAAAGTTTGCAAAGTTAACATTGAGTAGTATATGTTTTATACTTGTTGAAATTTATGAAGAGATTGCAGGTCAATATCTTGCCGAAGAAAAATTTGCAGTTATTATACCCGAGGTATGTAACCCCGAGAAGATTATGCAAAGGAGGAATTATGTAAATCGTACAAAATATTCTAAGTATAAAGCCAGACAGAAGCAATAAGGAGACATTAAAGACTAAAGTATTCAGAGAAAAACAGTTGCAGTTGTATAAAATGAAGGCACTATGGCCTAGCAAAAGTTGAATGTTCACAAGAAAGGTGCATCGGCCACAATGAGGAAGCTTACATTGTTCAGAAAACAAAAATACACAAAAAAAAAGAGGAAAAAAGTACATAAGACATTCCGAATTCTTTAAACATTGGTAGATTGTTAGGCTGGTACCTTGGAGGATACTGGAAGAACCACCTCGGTATCCTTTTCTGCAGCAATCTCGGCATCGATCTCTGCAAGTGTTTTACTAAGACTTCTTTCAGCCAGAAGAAGATCAGATAATAGCTGCCCTGGCTCAACCTCCTTGGACACCTCCTCAGTCTCCTCATCTTGGGTTAAGTCCATGACTTGATCACCTTGAGGTAGAGACTTGGTCTCATCGGTATCCTTGGCCTTCCTTACCAGGGCACCAGTATCCTTATCCTCAACCTCGGTTTCAGATTCAGATTCATCTTCTTCCTCAGTTTGACTTGGAGGTGGAGGATGAGGGAATGGTAGAGGAATTGCGTCAGCCTTGCGCAAGGGGGAGTCATCTAGGACATTAAGCTTTTTGGCAAGGGACATCCAACCAAGGGAGAAGCCCCTGTTGCATGCCTGCCTAACTTGAAGCTTATAGTCCTTAGTGACATTAGCTACACCCTGGGCATAAGCTTTATCATCAGTTTCTTTGATTTCAGCCTCCTTAGTTTCTAAGGCTTGCTGAAGTTCCTTTTCAGCCTAGGCCGCCTTTTCTTTAGCCTCCTTCTTCTGCGCAAAGAACATTTTTTATAACAAGATGGCTACTTTTTTCTTCGGCCAAGGTTTGGGCCTTGGTTACAGCCTCGGCCTGATCTTCCAACTTTTTCATTTTTGACTGAAGGCCTTTATTTATCTTTTGAAGAGCTGCATACTCCTTCTTCAAGTCATTCAACTTCTCCTTGGTCTCAAAGGACTGCATGGAGAAGGAATGTGCATGCTGGACAGCCTAAAAGAACACAAGGCAAAAATTATTACAAAAATTTTCTAAATATATAAAGGGAAGTAGAAATAACCAAGGAAAGTGCACTTACTTGAACACAGCGCTGGAGCATCAGGGCGTAATTTTCGTATTCGCTCATCTCGGCGTTCTTTTCAAGATCGCCTAGGAGAAGAAGGGCTGTGCTTAGCGCAACGCCGATGTTGATATCATCGGCACTTTCGCTGGCCAGGACAGGCCTGTCCTCCAGAGTAATTGCGGGTATCCAAGGGACGTTGGGCACTTTGGACTTTGAAGACGTCCCAGAAGAAGATCTCGACCTCTTTGATTTTTGGGACGCTGCTGGTTGAGTTTCAGCAGACCTTTTTCCCGAAGTGGAAGCAGTCTTCACATTCTCGGCCAATTGAGAGATCGGCACAGCGTCTTCAGCCTCAGCCTCAGTAGCTTTGGTCTTTGGCTGGGCCTTCTTGGTTCTCTTCAGCTTTGGTGGGGGCATCGTTTGGGTTGGAACGGCGTCAACGTCGGCTGGGAGATCGGCTAAAAGATCTTGGGCAACAGGCCTTGGGCGAACCATTTCGGCAGTTTTTACAAGTCTGCGCCGGCGTTTTCTTTCAGGAATTGGTACCAAGTATGGTGCCGAGGTGGAAGGTAGATTGATTGGGTCAGACGTGGATTCTTGATCGGTTCGTGATGTGGATACAGTTTGAGTCGTGGCAGTAGATGAAGAGGCGCTCTTTTTCTTTTTTCTTGGGACGTCGGGCAGAGTGGATTTATATGTCGGAATGAAATTCAGTACCAGAGGAGCTTTTCGTTTGTCAATTGGCAGATCTAGTAACTTCTTCAAATCCTTGCCCAGAAAATAGGACTGGCGAAAGTTCTTTGGTGGCTTGTGAACGTCTGCAAAAAAGGAGCACAACATTAGAAACAGTCAAAATCTAGAAAATATGGAAAAAAAACAGCTAAGTAAATTGGCGTTGGGCTCTTACCCTTGCCCTCTTTTACTGTTCGGGAGAGAGGGAAGAGATGGACTTCTTCGTCTGGACCAAATTCCCAATTTACAGAAGCGATAAGATAATCATCTCTAGCCCCTTTATTGGAGTCTGGGAGGTCGGCTACGATTTTAAATTCGGTAGACCTCGGCTTGAGGTAGTACACATAACCCTTTTCTTTCAGATTAAGGGCGCACATAGCATAACAATATTGAATGTCGGCGAGAGTGATCCTAACATTCTCCTGCCGAGCTAAGGATATGATACCGTTAAGCACTCTATGGGAGTTGATGGTGAGTTGCATGGGGTTCAGGGTATAGTAATGAAGAACTTCACGAAAGAGGGGATTGAGTGGAAGCCGAAGTCCACATTCAACAAAAGCTACAATTGGGAAAGGCATTGTATTTTCTGTAGGCATAATGGAGTCATCGTCCCCAGCTAACCTAAGGTGGACGTCATTAGGGATAGAGAACTTTTGCCTAAAAAACTCAAGTTTGGTTGGAGTGTTTACCTATGTCTCCACATACCCATGGTTTTGGTATAAGGGTACTTGGTTACAGTAACAAGATGTTCTTAGAAGATTATTGGGACCTCGGCTTAAACCTAGGTATATGTTGGAAAAGTGGGTTTCAGTTTTTCCTAAAGAATTGAAGGTTCTATGAGCAAATCCCAAACCTAAGAGCTACGAAGACAAAGATCAAAGGCACAGATCTGGAAAAGATACAAAAAAGCAGAAAACAAAAAGGAAGTTTCAGATTCAAGAACATAAAGGGTGGAAGACCAAGACCAGTGATAAAATAGTACCAGTATTCATGACATGTGTAAAATCATGAAATAAGGCACATTCAGGTGAATGGTTCGCAAAATTAAATACTTAACTAAAGCAGTAAAAGCAGGAAAGTCCAGGGATAATCAAGAATTGAAGAAAAAGGGCCAGTTGCTTACCAGATAAATTGAGGCCGGAATGAAATTCACCGAGACGACGACGGAAACGAAAGCGATGTAAAGCTTCAACGGCAAAAGGAAGACTATTGCAGAGTCGAACCTCGAAGCAATGGCAGACTCAAAGGAGAAAAAGCTTTGAGAGAAAGAAAGCAAAATGTCGAATGCAAAAGTGAAGAAAGCGAAGGAGAGAGACAACAGTTTTGTCAAAAACGTGAAACGGCGGCAAAACAGAAGCATTTAATGCGCCTGGGTTAACGCATGCGTCAGACGGCGCATACAGGAAAAAACGTGGTTTACAAACGCGTCGCAGGCACGAGCCAATATGAATGAAACGTGTGAATAAAGCGGTTGAAAAGTGATGCATGACAGCTCATGCGTATGGGAGAGTTCATTCGAATCCTTGCTCTTGAAAGAAGACATGTCGGCTTAAAGAGAGTGATCTCGGCTACATAATTTTTTGTGCCGACGTACTGAAAAGAACTAAACGGTGTAGGTTCCATCACCTCAGAATGCCGAGATAATAGAACCTAGGGGGCAATTGTGGGGATATATTTCTGAGTACCAACACGTGGCATGGTGATGCCGACGTGTCAGCCGAGGTTCCACGTGTCGTGGTAATTACGCCGAGGTGATCTCGGGGTTGTCGAGGTTATCTCCAAGGATATCGGAATCCGGGATAAGCGGATAAAGGAACAGGAGTCCCAGATTGGGAGGAGACTTCAGTTTGGATAATGATAAAACTCTTGGAAAGTTCTTGTCCTAAACCCATGGGGAGTTCCAGGTTAGCAATAATTCTGAGTTCACTGGAGTTAGGCTCCTATTGGGACTAGGATTGTGATGGCTATAAAAGAGAGGCACCCCCATTGGTCAAAGGTATGCCTATATACTCAAGCTTGTGAGTTGAATACTTGATTATCTTTAGGAGATTTATTGACTTGATTGTCGGAGTGCCCCCGGGTGGAAGAACCACCGCCGGAGCCTTTTCTTTCTGTGCAGGACAGCAGGGTACCATCTATTCTGCCTGTGTTCTATAGCTGAATCACTAAGGAGGGCAGTGTGGTCAGAAAATCACTCACACAAAGACTTTTTGGTTGAAAAACATATTAATTGTTATATTCAATTCATTTTTTAATGATTACACATTCATCTTTTATAACATCTATAAGTATTCCTTAAATTTTTTATTAAATTTAAATTTGATAAAAATTTTAATAAAAAACTTTTATCACATCAAAATGTTACCAAAGATTTATAAAAAAAAGAAGAAGAGTAAATTACACTTACCCCTTTGAGGTTAATTTATAGAATAATTAGGCCATTTTTTATTAATAATTTATTAATCATATAAATGAAAAAATAATAATATTTATTTTTAGTAAAGTGTATATTTATCTTTATTTATTTCATTGCCTAGTCATCTTTACATTAATTTTAATTACTTTGGACTTGTTTGGTTTGTTTTTGGAAGAGTTGTTTTTGAAAAAAAATTTAGGGAGAGAGTTTAGAAAATTTTTTGGTTTGTTTGGTTGTATATTTTGGGAGAGTTGTTTTTTTGGGAGTTTGGGATAATTTCATATTTTGGGAAAATTTGAGTAGATGTGTGTGAGAGAAAAAGTGATTGAGAAGGAGAGAGGAGAGAGAAAAAATGATTGATTGATGTGTAAGAGAGAAAAAGTGATTTTGGAAATTTTTTGAGAAAAACTCAAACCAAACAATTTTTTAAAATTTTTTTTCTAAAACTCATCTTCCAAATACAAACCAAACATACCCTTTAACTTTATTACAGAAAAAAGTTAGTAATTATATCAGAAGTGTGGAAGAAACCTAAGGAAGAGAAGATGAGTGTAATTTACCAGAAAAAAATATATATACAAAACTATACTTTAGGCCTACCACTTTAAGGAAAAAATATATATATAGAGAGAGATAGAGATAAAATAAAAACTAAAGTCATCAAAATTGTATTTTAATTATAAAAATATTACTAGTACATAATTTTTGTTATTCTAGTAGACAATCCAAAAGGAAGGTGGATTGAGTTTTTAAATAAATTATTAAATTAAAAATTAACTCAAATAATAAATAAATAAATATACTCAATAATATAAAATAGAGTAATGAAATAAAATGAGCAAAGTGAAGATAAATAAAATATAGCGATTTATGGTCAGTATGCTGGGTCTATGTCCACTCTCCAAATATCCTCAGAAATTTTTTCACTATTCTTCAAATAGTAATACACACTAGTTTTACGAGTGCTAGTGAACCTTTACAACAAGTGACCAATCCCGATCACTCCAACTAATTTAGAATTTGATGCCTCGTCACACCCCACCAAGTGATTTTATCCCAAAAATTACTAACAAAAATATCCTAACTAGTTTTGAATTCGGTACCTAGTCACACCTAACCCAAGTTTTGAATTCGGTACCTAGTCACATCTTTTTAGAAGAATAATATGAATAACAGATAGAAAACCCTTTTATAATTTTGCTCAAACTCAAATTTTCTCAAAGAAAATATAACTCAATAAAACACAATACAATATTTGACAATATCACAAAATTTTCTCTTCTTCACTTCTTTTTCTCCAACCAAAATACTTATATATATATATATATATATATCCAAAAATCTTCCCATTGGAGAGAGGAGGACGCTTCTCTTCGGATCACTGATTTCACGCCAAACACTCTTCATCACGGGCGCACGAGGCCTTTTTCATTTTCAAAAATTACAGCTCAGAGGTTTGAAATAATTGACCTAACGTCGCTTTCGATAAATAGTGAAATGTACAGTAACTTAATATTTTTTCTACCAAACCTTACAAATTTCAAAAGTTACACATCTTCACTTCTTCTTTTTCTCCAATCAAAATACTTATATATATATATATATATCCAAAAATCTTCCCATTGGAGAGAGGAGGACGCTCCTCTTCGGATCACTGATTTCACGCCAAACACTCTTCATCACGGGCGCACGAGGCCTTTTTCATTTTCAAAAATTACAGCTCAGAGGTTTGAAATAATTGACCAAACGTCGCTTTTGATAAATAGTGAAATGCACAGTAACTTAATATTTTTTCTACCACCTTACAAATTTCAAAAGTTACACAGTAATTTGAATAGTAACTTTTTAATTAAAAATATATAATGAACAGTAAAATCTATTTAAATAATAGTTATAACGAATACAGCATACAACGTATATTTTAACAGATAATATTGTGTCAAAGAATATAACATATATATATTAAAAAATCACAATTTATCTTATAATATTTGAAATATTTTTTGTTTTTTGAGGAAATAACATACACGACTAAAATAAAAGTAAGAAGATTTTAAAGGGGTAAACAAACAACTAAACAACAAATTATAAATAACAAAAATAAATTTGTCAAAAAATTAGTTATGATTCAAGGAAAATCATTGATCTTCTTTTTATAGATGTCGTTTGAAAGGTAAGATTGTATCAATACTTGCCGTCGCCGTCAACGTTGTCTCCATCATTGCTGTCTAACTTCGCCATCGCTGTCGCCGAACTTTGGACACCTTCAAAAGTTAGAGTTGAAGAGAAGGCTAGAGAAAAGAAGGATCAAATTGACAATATTTTCCAATCCAAGTCAAGAGTCCTTGTGCGGTTATTTTTTGGTGTACATACCGTCCAACTTAGCAACCTTAATTAATTTTAATTTAATTAATTAATTAATTAATTTTTGATGTGGCAACCTCTATGGTTGGACTTCTCTTAGGTTTAACCTGTCAATATGAGAGAATTTAACAGCCCATGAAGCTCATTGCAAGTTTCATTTTGATAATTTGAATAGTTTATTTTGTTAAATCTCAATATATATTATTCATAAAAAAATTAATTCGATCCGATAATCATAATATTTTTATTTATCGTATTTATTTTTAAAAAATAAATGATATACTTTTAAAAATGTATTTATCGTCTATTTTTTAAGGATAAATATGATAAAATAAAAAAATATATATAATTATCATATCAAACTAATTTTTTTATTAAATAATATATATTGACTATTCTATAGAATGAATGATTCAGATTATTGAAATAAAAACACGTAATGAACTTTACAAGTCCTTCAAATTCTCTTATATTAAGATGTGATTATGAAAAAAACCAACCATATTCCAATTTTACTCTATTTTGGGTTTTTCCCATTTGGCCAATTTACATCTAGGTTACTTAGGCCCCGTTTGGGGACTAACTTTTTTAGTCAATTAGCCAAAAAGTTACTAAATTAGCCAAAAAGCCAACAACCCATACCAAAAAGTCAAAGATTCTCTTTTCTCTCTACTTTTTGCACATCTTTTTGTAATTAGCCAAAAAGTCATCCCAAACATATAAGTTTTTTTTACCTACCTTTTTAGCCAAATAGCCAAAAAGTTACTAAATTAGCATGTTCCCAAACGAAGCCTTAATTCTTATTCTCATTAATATTTATTTCAAAGAAAGCTAAACAAACAGAACTTAAACCCAAACTTAAACTAAAACATCCAATTCAATGCTACGATAATAAATTTATTTGCAACAATTTTGTTTATCATATGATATGACACGTTACATGTCATTTATGCGTTGGTACAATGCAATGCAGAAAAATGATGACACATCAAATAGTACGCAATTTGAAACAAAAATTTGGTCATTAGAAACATCACTCTTAAGCCAGTGTTTCAAAATTCAATCATCTTCAATAACCTAGCCGATTCATGTCACAAAAATGAAACCGTAAAACTACAAATTATGAGAACGGAGCAGATAACAAGTTTGACAAGCCCATACTGCAAAACACAGAGCGAAATCATACTGAAAACACCCCATTATAGAATATATAATTAGCAGTTAAATCATCTGTATACATAACCATGCCCATTTTCCATCTGGGAAGCATCATGACAATAAGGAACCCAAGACTCCCACAGAACTCAGGGTTTATTAAGCCGAGAGCTCCAAGATCAGCGTTCCCAGGCGTTGTTATTTATAGATTAAGCTATATATGTATTTTTGTGTCAGAAACAGACATTGCTCATAAACAGTAACTAATAAGTCGCATAGAAATGAAAGCAGTTTCGCTTACGATGCGAAGCCCCTCTATACAGCGGGAAGGGTCTAGTTAGCGCGGTCTTGAATCACTTCAAGATCCATCTCCGTTGGGTCAGTGGCCTGAATCTCATAATGGATGCCCTCCAGCTCCCTTCTGAACCTGTCCTTGGATGTCGCATACAGCATCTTGGCACGGATCCGAGACACAGCAGGAGACCTGAAACAGATGTGTTAACAACTTAACATTACACTAGTATCATTGAGTAATCAAATTGGAAATGCCAAGAGAAAACAACCAAAATAGTGTCGCAGGAAGATAAGACTTTTAACTAAGACTAACCAACATTCAAGAACATTCCACCACAGGAACAGGAACAGGAACAATAAGTTGAAACCCAACTGGAAATAAACTAAACTGCCACATTTTGGTGATGAATGATGACACATTCAATCAATCACATAATGATTCATGGGCAATGAGCAATAATCTCAATAAATGAGGCACATAAACAAGCACACATGCATCTCTTGTGCAATTATAAGGAAGTGGGCTCGGAAGTAAAGCAACAATACACCATAACTTAAACAGTCATAACTACCAAAGCACCAAAAGCATACATAGTGAATCCCAAATCCTACTGCCCCTAGGTGACTGGCAAGCTGCAGCAAGCATTATGCAAGTGGTGAGCGATAGTGCTCCTGCTAAACCCACTACCAACATGTAGCTGTTGTCATCTAATTCTTTGCATCATTAAGGCAACGTCAATACTATAAAAATTTGTTTACTAAAATCATAAGAGCTTATAATGAGAAAAGTGGTATCTCCTGACATTGTCAACAAAAAGCACCAAATGGGGAGCTATGTGTAGAAGCAATGTTACATGGACTCAACTACGGGTGTCGATACATGTCCAATTGTTCAATTCATCTAAATGCCATGCTGAAGTACATGAAAACACAACATACTTATATTTCTTAATATTTCTTGTTCATTTTCTAAGGTGCCAAAGAGCATTTTATGTATAATATCAAATTACTCAATATGCTTTATAAGTGAATGCCTTGTAGATAGTTGGGAGTGAGGTGGTCAGTCGGGAACCTCTAGAAAGATGTGGACACTTCCATGTCCAGGAGTCACTGGAGGCAGAGGAGAAGAGAACCAAGGCAACCTTAAGGTTGTGTTTAGATCATGGATTTGAGTAAGAATTTGGAAAGGGAATGAAAAATGTGAGAGAAATGTGTATGAAATATAAAGCTAAATTTTTTCTCCATTTACCGTGCCTTTTCTTTTCCTTTTCCAAATCCATACCCAAATCCATGATCCAAACGCAACGTAAGAGGGAGAGAGAGTGGCAGGGCAGCAATAAAGGCCTTTGTCACTGGAGTAAAGGAAGAAGATAATAGTTACACGCTTCATCTATGTGCATAAATATCCCCTTATACAGATTCTAATAACATCAGAGGCCAGCTCACCCATGGACAGGTGGTAGGTGTCCCAAGATTCAGAGCCCAAAGGCCGAATCATGAGAGTTGCATAGTTTGGTGCGATACCTCGAAGGGTGTATCATAGCATGACATAAGTGGTAGGTATGATGCTTCTTTCAAAGTGTCAGGTGTTGGACTAATGCCCCTTCTCTGTTGGTCAAAGAAGGCTTCTCCATAGGGGTATTGAGCCTAGCAATCTTGAAGAACCCTTGGTCCTATAGCTTCCAAGGAACAATCTCCAGCAATCTTGAGCGGTGGTTACCTAGACCCAACTCCCAGCCTAAAATACCAACGTGATGGCAATAGAGATAACGATAGCACACAAATTTCCAACTTCGGGGTGAAAGACACAAAGGAGACATGTTGAGCCAAGAGTTAGACATGCTGCTTGCAAGTGGGAGTGGCCGAGAAAAGGTACCCTGGCTTGACAGAGTGATACCCCTGGCCACTCCTTGTATGCTCTATGACAATCCAAGGACGGACATGGACATGTGACATGACACGAACACAAAAATTTTCAAAAAAATATAGGACACGTGCAAAACATATAATTTTACATATTTATTATATGTTATATATATGAATATTTAAGTCTAAGATGATAATTTTTGAAGTCTAAAAGAGGAGAATAGTTATAAATTTACATTGTTTTTGTTTTTGTTTTATCTACTTATTTTATTCAAAATAGTAATGTGTATTATTTGTGTCAAGTGTTGGGAAGTGTTAGATGAGTGTTTGTGTCATGTCGGTATTAGACACTGTTGAACATGACATGTTACCCTCTTAGAAGTGTCTGTGCTTCTTAGATGGCAATGGAGCATAAGGAGCCATGGCTTTGTGAGAGCTCATGTTGACAGAGATACCAACCCATGGCACTATCGAGTGGGCATGGCCTAGTAGTCCCCTTGGCCTTACTTGGGGGTTCCTCATGCTTTGACTCATTCACTATGTGTTTTGGCTTTCAATCAGGGCTTCGAGTGTGATACCAAGACATACCACAATACTTGGTGGTTGAGTGCAATCACGCTATGGCTATGAAACTATTTCCAAAGCATGAGGAGCGGAAGATATCTGATGACCGATTGCCATAAAAATGATTGATATGAAAAAAGAATCTCAACTACACATGACAAAATCACATATAACATAATAACAATCATACAATGTGATTCAAGCATTTGAAACAAAAACTGACCATGCAATGAAAAAGATCTTGCTCTTTTGGCAGTTCTCAGAAGTCACAAAATCGTAGTCATAGACTGCATATCGGCAATCATTCTCAGGCAGAGATGCAGTAAAATCATCATAGCTCTCAGCTGGACCTCCAGTCTTTTCAACCACAACCTCTTTTTTCTTCTCATCAATCTTAAAGATCACGTAACGGTGTACCTTTTTCCTCTGCAGATCCAGATATGTGCTCTTGCTGTGATCAGCAACACCCATGCCAGATGATGCATTTGCCTGAAATCAAACAAAATGTTCAAATGCTTGCTCCAATGAAGATCGTACATACATATACCTGCATACTGTGTATAATATGTCTGAAACATGCTAAAGCCACAATTTCAGCAGCTCCTTCATGTTTAAATCACAAATAGCTATAAATCGATGATAAGTTGAATAGTACAATGCTCTGTGCTTTCCCTATTCTGCAGCATTCATCATACAACAATAAGAAATTTACCAATACACTTTATCGTCCTTGAATGAAAACTAAAATGACACAATAAAATAAAATAAAAAATGCTTTTCTAAACTTCTCTTGGTACCATTTTTTGATTCTCATCAAAAGTAATTTGAATATTTAAAGCAGGATGCTTAACAGTTAGGGAAGCCTTTGAGCATATTCCTTTCCTTCCATCAATCTCTCAAAGCACCAAAAGGATGAAAGGATAATTCAATGGAGATTCTCTACAGAATTTCTTTACACAATAAAGTGGCATCCTTCCAATTTACAAGAAATTGTTGTCATTGTCTTCTACATTGTACCTTTAAGCCCCAGCACAACTCCTCTAATGAATTCTCAAGAAAAACCATTTTCCAAAAGAAATTTAGTTGATAATTTTTATATAACAACCAATCCTACAATATCAATAAAATACCCAGGAAGATTTTAAAAAACACAACCCACATTGTAGGAAACACCAAAAAGCTGTTTTTGAACAAAAATGAAATGATAATGATCAGTATTTTTTTAAGTAGTACAATGTACTTTTACCAAAATCCCACTTTAATTTGTTCATCAGTTTTCGAAACAATGTTAAAAAGATTGGGTCCAATAGCCACTAGACTCGAAGTCTAGGGGTAGGTTTTCAAAACAATGTTATAAGATTGGGCCTAATTGCCACTTTACTCGAAGTCTAGGGGATGACAAATTGAAAGGTCAGGGGCAAAGTGGGATTGGGCATAAAATACAGGGTGCAAAGTGAAATTTGCCATATTTTAGTATCTGAAAAAAAAAAAAAAAAAAAAGGGCGAGAGGAAAAAACACAACCAAACAGATCCTAACAATTGTTGGGGAAATTGCAATTCAGTGGAAGTTTCCAAAACAAATTGCAAATCAATGGTAAAGCTTACCAACTTTATTATTGAAGTGATAAACTTTTCCATGATCTTGCAATTTTTCTTTGGTCTTACCACTGATTTGCAATTTCCACGCAATTGTTCGACCCAGTAAAATTATAACCTATGAAAGGATAGAACACGAAAAATTACAACATCTCACTACGGCAGAAGCCAAAAAATAAAGATGAAGAACAATTTTCATCAAAACCCAAAGCTCACAATACAAACCAGACACATCAAATTTCACCTCCACTTACAAAGAAGAACTACCACGCAGAGCCTAATCAAAGCTCATCACACACAATCACACTCTTTTGAAACTCAAATAGCACAAACCAGTAACGAAGATCTAAGCTACTTTCACACCCCCAAAAAAAATAAAAAAATCAACATCGGATACAGAATCTAAGCATGCATGGACTAAACAAATTCGGATCTAGACAATAGAATTCGGAATGATCAACCGAGAGATGAAAATGAGAACTTACCCCTCTGAAAGACATTGCTAATGGTGATCCAGAGAGAGAGAGAGAGAGAGAGAGAGAGAGAATTTTTAGAGAGAGAGGATATCAAGGGAGAGGAAAGTAGGATAGAAAAGCAGTCCCACCCACCGGAAGAGAAAAGATGTTGAAAATTTGATTTGACAGATTAAATCTTAAATAGGGTGTCAAGAAAAAAAATTTATGAAAATAACCATAAAAATTTTGTAATTCTTAAATTATACTTAAAATAAGTGAAAAGTTAAGAATTATGAAAATTTTATTATGAAAATGATCATGAAAAATTTATAATTTTTGGATTATCTTAATTAGTGTGTAATGCTTTATTCTAAGTGTAATCCAAAGGTTACAAAACTTTTATGATTATTTTCATGAAAAGTTTTTCATGATACCTAGCATTGCTGTTAGTATAAAGTACCACACACTAATTAAGGTAATTTAAAAATTATAAAAGTTTCATAATCATTTTCATAAATTTTTTTTCATGATCCCTAACATTTTTCTTAAATAAATGGAAAACAAAAAGGTTCTACGTATAGCTCCTAATAAGTGGACTTATGTCTCGTTTGAGAACAGGTTATTTTAATAATTTTTTGACTTTTTAGCTAAAATATGAGATAAAAAAAGCTAATCAGTGTGTTTGGTTTGAATTTTCTGGATTAAATTTTTTGGAAACTAAGTTTTTTGGTTTTCGTATTCTTTTGTTTTTAGTGAATATTTTTTATATTTAAATATTTTTTTTTACTTTTTTAGATGCACCTTAGTTAGATGTATCTAAAAAGTAAAAAATTTATGAAAAAGTATTTTAAAAAATTAATAAATACATAAAAATATAAAAAATGTACTGAATTCTTGTATTTTTTTTTGTATTTTTGGTATTTAGGGGTTGTTTGGGATGTTCTAAATAAGTGCACTTTTTGACTTTTTATGAAATATGGGTTGGGTTTGAAGTGATGTGATAGAGAGGTGATGTGACTCAAATAAGATGATGTGATTTAAATAGGATAATGACTTTTTAACTTTTTGACTTTTTTAGTATATGCCAAACAAGGCCTAGTAAATTTTTAAAAGATTTTTTTTTTATAATTTTTTTACTTTTTAGATGTATTTATGTTAGGTGTGTCTAAAAAGTTAAAAAATTGCTTAAAATATTAAAAAAATTTAGTAAAAACAAAAAACTACGGAAAATAAGAATGTAGAATTTTCTGAAAAGTGTTTTCTGAAAAATGAAAACAAGCAAGTTGAATAGATTTGGGATGATTTTTTGACTTTTTACGAAAAGATGCGTAAAAAGTAGAGAAAAATATTTGACTTTTTGATATAGGTTATATGTTTTTTGATTTTTTTAGTAACTTTTTGACTTTTAGGCTAAAACAGCTACTTGTCAAACGAGGCCTTATTATCTAATAAGTCATATGAAAAAAATTTGTCATAAAAAAAGTCACTAATTGTAAGTTTTAACGACAATTTATAAAAATCATGACAAAAAAAGTCACTAATTATTAATTTTTAGCGATGTATGTAAAAAATTGTCACAAAAAAATTATTTTTAGTAACAATTTTATCAAGTCTTATTTTCAATAGGACTTGATGAGAATTAAGTCAAACTATTATGACCTATTGGTAGTTTACCCAAACAAAAATGCTATGAAGCCCCCTAACTATTTCGAATTTATTGTGTGATTGAGATTAAGGGCTTGTTTGGCATGTATTAAAAAAATATTTATATATATATATATATATATATTTGGGTCATATCAATCAATATCTATTAATATTTATCAACATCTTTTATCTATTTTTCTACTCACTTTTTTTTTTAAAATTTTTTACACATTTTTTTTTTTATAAAAAGTAAAAAAAATACATTTATTGAGAATATCCCAAACCACTTCTAAATTTGTGTGGTGTGAAATTTATGTATAAAATAAATTTGAATAATGAGATGATAATTTTGAATAATTTTTAAGTGGCTAAGTTTGGATTTATAATATTACTAAATGAAAAGTGTCATGGTATGTACAGGTTATTTGGCATGATAGATATAAGTGTATTTATTTATATAAGTACACTTATTTGGGTCATATCACCTATTTATTTTTTTACATATTTTTTTGTAAAAAGTCAAAAAATATATTTATTTAGATCATCTTAAATAATTCTATAATATTAATTACAAAATAGATAATTTCAATATAAATTAACATAATAATATATTTAAAATTTTATGATTGATATTACAAAAATTTATGGCTTGATTATGATATTTTTTACATTAATTTGTGATGAAATTATAGTTAATATTACAAAATTTTGTATTAAAAATACACATTTTGTTGAATTTTTAATTTTTTAAAAAAAATTGTGTAAAAAAAAAAAAAAAAAAAATTTGATGTGACTTAAATAAATTAAAAAGCTAATAAATTAGTTTTTTCTTGTAAAAAAAATAAAAAATAGAAAAAGTAATGTTAGAGACCCACAAAATTTATTAAATTTTTTATCAAATAACTCAAATAAATATGAGACCCCATGAGACACATGGTATGAATTCCATAAGTATGTAAGACATTTGATAAAAGAGTGCTGCTAAGGACCCCCAGTGGGGGTCGCGCCCCCAGTGACGTGGCGCGTCCCCACTGGCTGATAACTTAAAAAAAAAAAAAAAGCTTTTTCGGCCAATCACAGTCGACAACATCGGGTGACCCCACTAGGGGTCTAATGCATTTCGCTTGATAAAAAAAATTAACAAACCTTTTAAAATCTTTGGTATTTTCCAAATAAAAAAGAGAAGCGTCTGCGTCTATTCTTTTTTGAAGAAAAAAAAACCGACACTACGTGCATCCATCCAAACACACAAGGCCTTGTTTGTTTTGATAAATTGGATTAATTAGTTGGTGCGCCTCACATCATGTCATTACAGGATTCCATCAAAATAGTCAAATTTTTAATTAAAAGTTTATTTTTCTATTTTAGTTAAGGGTGAAGCACTAATAATTTTCAAATTATGAATTTGTGTGCCACTTAATCCTGCTTATTTTCTATTGAACCGATAAATCGTGAAATGTACAAAATGGCACATTTATCCCTCCATCATGCGCATGTTAACGTTTTAATTTGAGGGCAATATGGGTTTTGTGTATTGTTAAAATTATTTTTATGGACATAGAGCGTGTGGTGGCCGAATAATTAGGCGAGGATAAGCGAGGTATATTTCATAAGCTTGACGTTAGCCGGCATATATGCCCCGCAAGAATACGGGGCCGAATAGGATAGATAGGCCGTATTCGGATCCCTCCTTAGAGCCGAATAGATAAAAAATAATGATTGAAAAAGTAGGCCCAGGCCCCGAGGCCCAGAGAATGGATATAAATACAAGAACTTCAGATTTGTAAAGGTATGTAAGAATCACTTCTGAAAACTTAGTAAAGAAATTTTCTTGAGCAGAGGAACTGACTTACCCGTCGGAGTGCTAATTCCGGCACCCCCGACCGGAGTGTTCTTATCTTTTCAGGTAACTAGCTGAGGATCATTGGCGTCTTTCAAGATCCAAAGAGTGTTTCCAAACCCATCCACCACAATTGGCGCCGTCTGTGGGAATACTCAAATACATCCATGGAAGGCGTGACCGAAGATCCCCCGATAGCCACCAACGGGATAACACAGGAGGACGACCTCACCCCAGCCAATATGCTCGGAAAAGAAACCATCCCGGCACGACGCGCCCTGAACTTCGATTCACCAACAACTTCAGCACAAGAAACAATGCAGGCTATCATAGAACAAGCAAAGCAGAATGAACATAGGCTCGAGAACATGATCGCTGAGAACGAACGACTCTGTCAAGATTTGGCCCTAGAGGTAGCAAAGTCTAGAGAGGCCATGCGCCAGGAACCAGAGCGACCCCCGAGGGCAGACGGACAAAGGCCTCGGGCTCGCCCAAAGGATATCGATAGCAGCTCCAACTCATCATCCACGGAGCTCTCGACGCAGGACGATCCGAGACCCCATTTCCTCGAAAAGGATCTGAGAACGAGGAACAAGCGCAGGAGAAGCAGCTCAACCGAGGAAGACCAGCATGATCCTTTTGTTCGACGGAACGCAAGGGCGTCCCTGCCCAAGAAATTCAAAGCTCCCTCGTTCACTCTATACGACGAAAATCGACCCCACCGATCATATCCGCTATTACAACAAAGCCATGACGCTGCACGCAGACAATGAAGCCCTCATGTGTCGAATATTCCCTAGCAGCCTAGGTCCACTAGCCGTCAGGTGGTATTACAAGTTGGAGCCAGCTTCGATTAAAAGCTTCCGACAGCTACAGAAATCCTTCAGGGCCAGGTTCATCACCAACGAGGTACAACCGAAACAGGCCGACTCCCTCTGGGCCATGCAGATCCAGTCAGGAGAAACGCTTAGAGCGTACTCGGCACGATATTGGGAGTGCTTCAACCTTGTTGACGACGCCTGCAACGACTCTATGGCCATCACCGCCTTCAAAATGGGTTTACATCCTGACAGTGCTCTGCGCAGCTCCTTGACCAGAAGGCCCCCCAAAACAGTCTGGGCGTTGATGAAAAAAGTTGAAGAATATTGTAAAGTCGAAGATGACGCCCTGAGGATAAAAGCCGAACAAATCCCCAGCAAAACGACCTTCCCCGAAACCGCTCGACCAATAAGCTCCGTGCCACCACCAAGCCCTGAGCCCCGACAACGGACCAAGCGAGATAAAAGGCGAGATTCCCGCCGATCAAGCGATCAGTGCCCCCACCGAACGAATGAATAACTACAAGTCGATAGCAGACGCTCAAGGCGAACGGACAAGAAGTATACGGAGTTGACAGAGCCGATCGCGGCAATAATGACCAAAGTCCAGCACCTTCCATTTTTCAAGTGGTCGGCGAAGATGGTAGGGCCTCGACACCGGAGGAGGACGGACGATCGCGAATACCACAAAGATCACGCCACTGGCCGAGAGTTGTTACGCGCTGAAGGATCATCTGGAGGAACTCGCGCAAGATGGTCGATTGCAACAATACGTGAGCAAGGGAAGTCCAACCAAAGCACTAGCCTTGAGACAGGATTCACCTCCGCTTGGCGTGATCCACGTAATCTACGGTCTGCCGGCATCCCCGACCGTGCATACCGTCCAGTCGCACCCAATCCCCCAAAAACATAACATGTCGACCGGCAGGCCCAAAGAAGCTCCGGCAATTGATTCGATGACTCGACCGCCGAACGGGCGATACCACGCCGATCCTTTGATCGTCAAATTACGTGTCAGACGGTTCAGCGTTGAACGATTCTCATAGACCCGTGAAGCATTTCGAAATCAGACATGTAACATTTGTCGAACTACCAACGAAGTCGGACCTATCACCGCTGTCTCAGCGCCGACGGCTTCAATGCGAATCCAGAGTATCCGTTAGGGTCGTGCTACTGCTCGAGCGGGTTCAAAGACAGTCGACGTGGACTTCTTGGTTGTGAAGCTTCCGTCGCCGTATAATGCCATCATGGGGCGCCCCTGGTTGCATGTCATGAAGGCCGTCCCAAGCACCTACCATCAGCTTATGCGCTTCCCAACAGCCCGTGGCATTGAGGAGATCCGCGGATCACCGCAGTCCGCGCGCATGTAGACCCTAAGAACATAGACTCCATTTGCGGACCCGACTTGTGGGATCCGATGTTTGTACTGGTCCCACGTTTTAATGCAAATTGATTTTCTGTCATTCTCCGTCAAGCCCCTTCGTGAATCACGATTGGCCAAATCAAATCTCCGGATTCGGAGCCCCCTTTGGTGCATGACACCTTAGGGCCGATTAAGTCTCCGAATTCGGAGACCCCTTTGATGCATGACACCTTAGGGCCGACTAAGTCTCCGGATTCGGAGCGCCCTTCGTGAATCACGATTGGCCAAATCAAGTCTCCGGATTCGGAGCGCCCTTTGGTGCATGACACCTTAGGGCCGACTAAGTCTCCGGATTCGGAGCGCCCTTCGTGAATCACGATTGGCCAAATTAAGTCTCCGGATTCGAAGCCCCCTTTGGTGCATGACACCTTAGGGCCGATTAAGTCTCCGAATTGGGAGCCCCCTTTGGTGCATGACACCTTAGGGCCGACTAAGTCTCCGGATTCGGAGCGCCCTTCGTGAATCACGATTGGCCAAATTAAGTCTCCGGATTCGGAGCCCCCTTTGGTGCATGACACCTTAGGGCCGATTAAGTCTCCGAATTCGGAGCCCCCTTTGGTGCATGACACCTTAGGGCCGACTAAGTCTCCGGATTCGGAGCGCCCTTCGTGAATCACGATTGGCCAAATTAAGTCTCCGGATTCGGAGCCCCCTTTGGTGCATGACACCTTAGGGCCGACTAAGTCTCCGGATTCGGAGCGCCCTTCGTGAATCATGATTGGCCAAATTAAGTCTCCGGATTCGGAGCCCCCTTTGGTGCATGACACCTTAGGGCCGATTAAGTCTCCGAATTCAGAGCCCCCTTTGGTGCATGACACCTTAGGGCCGACTAAGTCTCCGGATTCGGAGCGCCCTTCGTGAATCACGACACAAATTAAGTCTCCGGATTCGAGCCCCTTTGGTGCATGACACCTTAGGCCGATTAAGTCTCCGATTGAGCTCGAGCCTTGGTGCATGACACCTTAGGGCCGACTAAGTCTCCGGATTCGAGCGCCTTCGTGAATCACGACACAAATTAAGTCTCCTGATTCGAGCCCCTTGGTGCATGACACCTTAGGGCCGACTAAGTCTCCGGATTCGAGCGCCTCGTGAATCACGACACAACCAAGTCTCCGGGTTCAAAGCGCCCTTTGGTGCATGACACCTTAGGGCTGACTAAGTCTCCGGATTCGGAGCGCCCTTCGTGAATCACGATTGGCCAAATTAAGTCTCCGGATTCGGAGCCCCCTTTGGTGCATGACACCTTAGGGCCGATTAAGTCTCCGAATTGGGAGCCTCCTTTGGTGCATGACACCTTAGGGCCGACTAAGTCTCTGGATTCGGAGCGCCCTTCGTGAATCACGATTGGCCAAATTAAGTCTCCGGATTCGGAGCCCCCTTTGGTGCATGACACCTTAGGGCCGATTAAGTCTCCGAATTCGGAGCCCCCTTTGGTGCATGACACCTTAGGGCCGACTAAGTCTCCGGATTCGGAGCGCCCTTCGTGAATCATGATTGGCCAAATTAAGTCTCCGAATTCGGAGCCCCCTTTGGTGCATGACACCTTAGGGCCGACTAAGTCTCCGGATTCGGAGCGCCCTTCGTGAATCACGATTGGCCAAATTAAGTCTCCGGATTCGGAGCCCCCTTTGGTGCATGACACCTTAGGGCCGACTAAGTCTCCGGATTCGGAGCTCCCTTTGGTGCATGACACCTTAGGGCCGATTCTAGGACACCTTAAGTCTCCGGATTCCAAGCGCCCTTTGGTGCACGACACCTTAGGGCCAAACAAGGCGTACCTTAGTCGGCCTACGACTAGGCCATTCCAGCCAAACTCGCACCCCGCCCAAGGCAAGGGCCGATCCCCGAGTACAGAAACAATATTTAAGCTAACATATCTAAGCCACACAAAAGTTCCAATAGCAAACTATTGAACCATACGAAATGACGTACTTAACCGGGATCAGGAACATTCAAAGATCCCCGAGTACAGAAACAATATTTAAGCTAACATATCTAAGCCACACAAAAGTTCCAATAGCAAACTATTGAACCATACGAAATGACGTACTTAACCGGGATCAGGAACATTCATTCGGCATTGCTAAAACACAACATTTTCAAAATAAAACTCAACTATATGAAATGACACTTTTTATTTTATTAAAAAGGTGTTACATGGACGTAATCCGCGTTCAAACATTACAATATCTACCTCTAACTTCTAAGACAAATCAACCCATCGACTCGACCCTTGTCATCAGAACAACCATCGCGCCCCAAAACGAATCGATCTAACCGCGCCCGAATCGGTATGCCGCCAGGCCCCTGACACCATCGACAATGTCAAGGCCAAGATCCAAGACAAGGAAGATTAGGAGTAGCGGTCGTTGTGCTTCCTTTCGGGGCGATCTGCTTCGACGACTTGGAGACTGACGTGTTTCCAGTTTCTCCTCTCAGCGGTCCACCTCCTACACCGGAGAATCCTTCGCCGCAAACCATCCGAGCGCCAAGTTCGGCCGGAATTTGAGCTCCTGCAACTATCATCACCATCCGATGGTGAGAACTGTTGGTCATCCCACGCAATAGATGCTGGAGAACCAAATATGCTTGACTGCATGAGGCGCCTGCCGCTTTTATTCTCAGTAATGGCCGCGATCTCGAGGCCCAAATCCCGAAGTGATTTTATTAACACTAAACTCCACGAACACAATCGTCGGTCAACATTCTCCACGACCTAATTAACCCAACAATTGGCTAAAACGCACGCGCATAGGCTGCGCAAAAAAAAAAAAAATTACCTAGCCCAATCGGCTAGACATATTGCATTCAATCCAAGTCAAAACGCCGCAGCCCCTCTGATCCCCGACTCACGGCTTCTTCAAATTTCAACATGCAATAGGCTTCCTAAAAGTAAACGGCCATTATATGGAGGCCGATCACGTACAATGAATTGGCGCCTCGACATTTGCAATCAAACTAAACACGCACACACCGAATGCGGAACACAATTTGATATTTTCAACAAAACGTATTTTATTCAAAGAATCAAGAAATTACATAATTGCGAACGACCACCGCTCAACCTTACAATAATTAAAGTCATACCATCGACGCTTCATCCTCACTCTTCTCAACCTCGAAAGCAAAAACGGAAAGTCCTCATCAGGTAGAGAGGTGACGCCGAATCGATGCCCGACTTAAGAGATTCGGCGGCTTGAGATGCCTTGATCCAACCATGCCCGAACCCACGATTTTCACAAGCAAACCTCTAAGAAGCTTCTCCTGGGTCTTTTGGATTCCAACCAAGCGCCCTTCGTGAAAACCTTTCTCATAAGACCTCCCCTTGGCGGACTCCAATGCGAACATGCTCGCCGTTTCACGATCGGCAATGGCTGCGCTTATAAGCCGACTGGTAACCCTCTCTTCCACGACCGGATTCACCTGCCCTGCTGGTTGAACTTGAGCCGCTTTGACCTTCCTTAATTCACGTTCAGCCACCTCCACGCGAGCCTCCAAACTGCGGATATGCTCATCATTTTTCTCCATTTCTCGGCGGGCAGCGCGCAATCGCATCCCGACTTCATAAGCCGTATAGAGCCCTTTCACCGCCCCATGAATGCCCTCACGAAACACTTCGTAGTCCTGACGACCAACCATTGACTGCTGAACTTCTGGAGGAAATATTTGTCGAGCAAATTCGACCGCCACGTCTGGATCTCGCACGATCGAGTCCGCTTCCGTCATAGGCTTATTCTTCACGAATACTGCAAAACTTAACGGGCACAGATTCGCGTCTGGTCTCTTTTCAAGTTGGGCGTGTGGCGCTCTCCCATGAGGCTGCCTGTCCCGTTTGGGCGACCTACTACGATGTCGAGGAGATTGACGCCTCTCTCGACCCATAGAACTCTTACTCCCAGCACGCAAGGGCGCACCACGGTGTTCACTTCGATCCATATCACCGCTAAGCTCAGCCAATGTCTTGGCTTCCCCTTTGCTGTTAAAGAAGAGTTTGTTCGACATATGCACAATAGATTTTCTCTCACAAGTCTGAATCAGATACCTACCACTCTTAAAAGTTGTGCACTTAATCATTTAACACCCGCAGAGGCAGCACGATCGAGGCAAGTTCATTAGTCGCGAAACCCAATCGCCTGATGCCGAATATGTTAACGGCAGGACAAGCTTTTGGCTCAAGATCTTCAGCCTAAGTGCGTAGTATCATAGCCGGCTCATGAATTGATCCTTCAGAGCCCGAGTTCCTATCATGAACCCACTAGGGCAAGGGCAAATCCATCAACCCAAGGACACAAGATCAGTAGGCAGTGAAATTGCAAATGGTGATTTTGATGAGATATGTATGAAATTTGCATATGGCAAATCCATCAACCCAAGGACACAAGATCAGTAGGCAGTGAAATTGCAAATGGTGATTTTGATGCGATATGTATGAAATTTGCATATGGCAAATCCATCAACCCAAGGATACAAGATCAGTAGGCAGTGAAATTGCAAATGGTGATTTTGATGAGATATGTATGAAATTTGCAGGAACCCAGATATTGACCAATCTTTTCCCCTCTACCTTCAGTGGTTCTATGAAATTGCAAATGGTGTTTAGAAGAGTTCTAGATAAAATCATTCGTGCCATAGCAAAATCATCCGGCTCATGAGTTGACTAATCTATTCGGACCAAGTACCCCAGCCGGCTCACAAGTTGATTCAACGCTAGAATTCTTTTTATGAGCCCACTGGGGCAAGGGCAGATTCACAAATCAGGGTTTCCCCACAGTATATGCAATTCCATTTTACCAAATGCATTGACAAATACAGAACTCTTTCATTAAAAATAAAATTACAAGAATTCTTTCATACAAAATGTGCGATGGTACCAAAAATTACAAGGAAATTTTCATTAATAAATTGCGCGCCGATGCTAACCAATTTATACATGAAAACTACCCTAAACCAACACATCACTATCCAAAAGGAAAAACAAAAACAAAAAGACGCCTGCGCAGTAAACGGCTCCCAGATCATTCATCGGAATCGGACTCAAGGGGCTGAACGTCCACCTGCTCATAAGGAATTGGCACATCCAAGGTAACCTCACGCAAGAAGGGCTTTGAGCCACCCATGTTTGAACCCGCGATTCTCAAATTTGGACACTTCTTCAATATATTCCGCCGAGCGCGCTCTCCCGCCTCAAAGGCCTTCGATTCGCTTTATCTCGGGCGGCCTTAAGCGCTTAATCGAGCTTCCGCTCAGAAGTGCTTCCTTTGAGAGTTTGGCGATTCTCGTCAGATTTGCCCTACCCTCAAGATCAACACGGTTGCTCGGCGACTCGAGCCCTCTCTTTCTCTGCTTCGGCCCGCGCGCTCTCCATTTCAGCTCTCATAATTTCAAACTCGGCCCTACTTTTCTCACCCTGCAACTCCGTTTCCAAACGGTCAATTCTCCCGAGCGCATCACGCAGGCGGCGACCCAAGTCGGTGATCCTTCCGATCGTCTGCAAAACAATTCGGTACGATTAGACACCTTTAACAAACAAGAGCGAGATCAAGGCAACCTACCAGGAGAGCCGATTGAGCAGTTAGGGCAACGGCCATAACATCAGGCACGGCACCGAAGGTTTTGTTGTCAGCAGGGAGTGAAATTGAAGCCGCCAGGCTCAGAGCCACGGCTGGATCCTCGACGGTCGAAGCGTCGGATAAAATCGGCACGCACGATTTTAATTTGAATAACAAACGGCGCGATCACGCTCGTTCTCGCCGAGGCCGCTTAGCGAGCCAGCTTCGAGCTCGTCTCTCCTCGACACCACGCCGCCATACTCGAATCACCGTTTCCCCATCGGCTCGCTTCCACCTCCTTCCTCGTGACGGACGCAAGAACCTCAACCGTCCCATCGAACGGGTACGGCGATTTGGATCAGCCGAATCTGTGCGGCAGATTCGGCCTTCTTCCGGGCGGCCATCCGCTCGGCATTTCTTCTACGTGCCATTTGCATTAAGCTTTCCTTCGCCATGCCCTCCAAGAAATCGCCGGGTAGATCCCCCAGATTCGCAAAAATATCCCCGGAAGAGAAATCTGTTCGTCCTGCGGAAGGCTCCACGGCCTCAGAAGCCGTGTGGCCTTTGTCGCCTCTACGACCCCTCAAGACTCCACCGGACCGGCGACCACCTCTACAACGGGCTCAACGTCTTCCCCCGAATCAGAATCTACGAGACCGATCTGTCTAAGGTTTTTGAAGCGGGGAAAGATAAGGGCCGAGAGCTTGGATCTTTGGAATCGGGATGTTGTCTGCAATAGAAAGTAGTGTAAGTGGGGTTCGCATCAAGGAGAATATGGGCGCTCTCCTTGCTTGTAATGCTTAGGCGGAAATATCGAGCGCAATCTTGATTTCCCAAGAATCACGTCGCCAACCAAGTCAAGATTTTCTTCAACCTATTACTCGCAGGTGAAAAAACGATTTAGGAAAGGAGCCGAATAAGAGATAGTCCAAAGAACAAGACATTGCGTGGCAACCTCGGGTCACCCTTCGTCTCGGAATAGGTCCAGCGATCCTCCCATCGGCGAACTCCCAATTACCTCGACGTTGACCATCACGTCGCCAACCCGCTTACGTAATCGCAAGCATGGTCACCAAGTGATGGTCTGTCTTCGCCCCGAGAAAATACCGCCCACCGGAGGATTTGGCTAAGGCATAGCAATGCCGAATGGCCGGAATCCCAAGGTTGATCCTAAGGCGTCGATTCAACTCTACTACCCCTATAATGATTCGAAAGAAATTTACATTGGGTTGAGAAGGAATCAAACCCCAATAGCGGAGAACGGCTCTCAGAAGTGGGTGTAAGGGGAAACGAACTCCGTCCTCAGCAATGGATAAAAGAGGGAATACGATGGTGTTTTGGTCTTCCCTCTCCATGTCGAGAGCGTTGTCTGTTACAAGGGATAAATGGACGTCGTCAGGAATATAGAAGTGTTGCCGGAAACCAGAGATACGACCCTCAGAAAGGAGGTCTTTCAAATCTTTGGCCATCTTAACAGAGGACTAAGTGTTCGCTGGAGTCGAAGTAATAAACGGAAAATAGGATTACAAAAAAGGGATAAGGAAACTTACGAAGAGTAGATGAGACAGGTGAAGACGGGAAGAAGTTGCAGAAAACACGAGTCACGGAGGGATATGCACCAGCGATCCAAAAGTCTTAGAAAATCGACGAAACGAGAATTTGAAAAGACCGAAGTTTCAAATCGCAATAAATGCTGTGATACATATGAATAGAGCGGGAAAGCGTAATGATGAGCAAAAAGGTTCGCGCCTCCTGACATATTGGGGCACGCGAAGCCGCCTGACGCTGAACCCCTCAAATTCTGAACCAAACTCGCCGGTTAACTGCCATCAACAGGGAGTTTGGAGGGCAATTGTGGTGGCCGAATAATTAGGCGAGGATAAGCGAGGTATATTTCATAAGCTTGACGCTAGCCGGCATATATGCCCTGCAAGAATACGGGGCCGAATAGGATAGATAGGCCGTATTCGGATCCCTCCTTAGAGCCGAATAGATAAAAAATAATGATTGAAAAAGTAGGCCCAGGCCCCGAGGCCCAGAGAATGGATATAAATACAAGAACTTCAGATTTGTAAAGGTATGTAAGAATCACTTCTGAAAACTTAGTAAAGAAATTTTCTTGAGCGGAAGGGACTTACCGTCAGTGCTAATTAGGCACCCCGGAGTGTTCTTATCTTTTCAGGTGACTAGCTGAGGATCATTGGCGTCTTTCAGGATCCAAAGAGTGTTTCCAAACCCATCCACCACAGAGCGCACTATGAGTTTTTATAGGTTTCCCATATTTTGTGATCGAATCTTTGAAACATTGTTAATCCTAATCGGAGGCACATTGGTTTTATTGGTAAATGTTCAAACATTGGTAATCAACAATTTCACATTTGAACATTTCTATGTTGGTGGATTGAAACCCTAAATGTGGGTTTTGGATTTCCGAAAAGAGATTGTACGAGTTCCACACTCGTGTTTAGGGAGAAACCCTAATTAGAGGCACAACTAGACGACGAACAACCAGTAGAAGCACGCTGGACTGTGACTGACGAAGTTTGGTTTCGTCTTCTCCGGCGATTCGTTTAACAGTAACTGACGTCAATGTTCGTTACGTCGTACACCGTCGATTAAGACATTCCTGGATTTGCAAAAGATGACAATGAAACTCGCAGGTGTGCAGTTTATACAACTGAAATTGTTGATTACATTTTGAAATTTTGACTGTGTATTTTGTGTTTTGTATGTTGATTTGGTGTGTTGTTGTTTTCACTCATTACTCCAATGTAATACGCAACATGAAGTTAGGGTAAACTTAACGTGTGTTTATTCCAATTGATAGTGTAAATGTAGATGTTAATGTGACATTGGTGCATGTTTTTGTCAATATCCGTCATGGTTGGGGTGGTGCAGCATATATGTTTTTGTATCGGGTTGTAAATGTTAATAATGCCATGTTTGGGTGATTGTGTCGTAGTTGTGATGCAATATCGAATGTGTTTAGTGGTATTTTGTTGGTGTGCCCATTCGTAGCGTTGCGAATGCTGTTGATTGTTACACTCAATCGAGTCACATTTGGTGGCACGTCAACGTGGAGTTTTTAAGGAAAATAAGATATGTTTGAGTTATTGCGAAGGTGTATAGGTTTGGCTATTGTAGTCATTTAATGTGTTTGATGAGGCTAAATGTGTTTTTTTTTGAGATTTGGAAGTTTGGGTGCTTGTGTAATTGATATAGTCAATGTTGTACCCAATTTGTTTCATAATATGAGTTTTGGGCATAATTTTGCATGTGTGTAATACGTTTGATGGGTTTCATTTGTAGAGTATTATAACGAGAATAACAGTCCAATGGTATATGCAATGTTGCATTAGCAGTGGTCCACAAGTACACATTGATAGCGTAACGATACAAAATGCTTATGCAAGACCTTAGCTGTTGTGCAGTGGTATTTCGATGGCCGGTCGATGCATTTTGTTATGGTTTACGTGACTGCGTCGAATGTGGTGTTACAGCTTTTATTTTTTTTGGCATATCTAAGTACGTTGGCATGTTGTTGATCGGCATAATGCATTATTCACGTGCTTCGAGTGCGTGAATAGGACATGACGAGAAACCCGAGTGCGGCTTCAAGGGACAAATATCTTGACGCAAATGTGAGGGCTACGCAATCACACTGGTTCATTCATTACCCCATCTACCATGACAACCACTGGTCCATCATGGTCAATGGTTCACAAGGTGGGACTTGGAAACACTATAACTCAATGAGACAGCGCCGTGGAATTCAAGATAAGTATTTCACTGAGGCTTTGAAAGTGGTAAGTACATCCCTTGGTATTCATTTCCATATAGTTGTGCACAGCATGAACGAACCTGGAACATGTGAAACAGTGGGTGAGAAATTAAAATCTGGTACGAATGTAATGGGACTTTGAGTATTTATATGACCAACGTGGTGCATTGAACCATCAACGGACATGCTGATGTAATGTGTTGATATTATATGTTGTTTGTGTCGTGGGTGTCTGAATGTTTAACGTCTTTGGACAGAAACAATGGGTGATCCAATACCTGAATCAGAATGTGGATAGCGGAACAGTAGCAGATAGTAGTAAGGTGCAAAGTATCGACAGCACGTTAGAGGCAGTCATGGATTGCCCCCAGTAAGAGCCTTACACGTAAGTCCCACTAGACCATGACGACATTCCCCACCTTGTTGCGATTAATGACTGCATGATTTGTTTTCAATTTTAAGGCCGAATGTGCAATGATGGTATGTTTCATCATGCGACAGTACGTACACATCATTGAAATTGACACCACAATAGACGGCCTGACCTCCGCTGTTTACCGGGCAGCAATGGTGAAAACATTTGTGAATGATCCGAAAAAAAGGTTGCGTGCTAGACCATTATGATGCACCTACTACATGCCGGCTATGCGATACGAAGATATATATATATATATTTTTTGTTAGTTTGGTCATTTTTTTGATGATGATGGGATTTTAGGCGTAAGTCTTGTTTACTGGCTGTTTTTATTTTTTTGTTTAGCATATTAGTACGTTATGAAACGTATGTTGGTACGAAACATTTTTGATTATTTACCATTAAACCTATTACATAATTTAGTTTTGCTTGGAATAAGAATGACATTATGTTTGTTGAAATTGTTATCCATTTCATGACAAACTCGGCAATTCCAATGCGAATTACGTGTGTATGTTTGACTGAAATTATCGACTTTACAGAACATAGTTAGGACCAACGACATCCCCTCAAAACAAGGATGACAATGTTATAATGTGTGGATCACATTTGGCACAGTACGAAAATATGCAAATTTTATGTCCTGTATTATGTTTGCCTACATAGGTTATTGTATGTGATTGCATTGTGTTTAACGATTGATTTTTTGCCGTTTGTTCAAGTCAATACTATTCACTTCCCAATGACAACAAAACAAATATATTGCATACAACATGAAACAGGTATGAAGGAAATTAGGCGAATGTGTTACTTCCAAACGACACAGTGGGAAAAATTAGCATGTTGAATATTGGCACATTATGTTTCGCAATGTTGCTGTGAATTGTATTATGCATTATGTGCGGCACTAAACATTAGTTTTTTCCCACTTTTGATGATTGACAAGCGTTTGGTAAGTTTGATTACATTACACATGACATATGCTATGAACAAGAGGGTGAAAAACACAAAAATACAGGGGAGGGAAGAATACATCACAAACACTCATACACTGAATGTAAGGAACACATCCAAAAAAAAAAAAAAAAAGGAGCTCGAATAACACAATAGTCATAAACACAAAACACAGCTTCCATTAACATTGACCGTCATACAATATTATTGTAATAACCACATGTGCGAAGTAACAAGTAACAACAACATACCGTTGAATTGTGGCTCTGCCATTATTGTAGTATATAAAATGAACCGAACGCACAAATGTTAAAATTTTAAGTCTGTGGAATATAATTTGACATGCGCTATTGCAACGTCAACACGTTCAACATGCTTTGAAATTAAAAAGAGGACATGCAACCTTAGTGGACATCACCCAACGCACAAAAAAAAGATAAAAATACAAGCAAATAACATCGTTACATAATACGTGGGAAGACTAAATCAGTTCCTTGCATGTCTTCTTATTATGGTTACCCATCTTTTCACATCGGCTATATCGAATACGTTGCACAACCTCACGTCTTGATGGAATCCTCTTCCGTTTTGGCCTTTCCAGCAGGTGCTTGACAATGTTCGTTTGGCTATACGTACACAGCAACAAAATAGCGACCTCCATGCCTACAAACGAAACGAAACCAAACCAAACCAAAACATTAAACAAACCCCTAATTGCACGTTGTCATAAACCCCCACCATTTGGCTGAAACAAAAAAAACACACACACACAGAGTACCCCCCGACTCCACCAATACATCTAGAAACCATCGGAACAACCCCACCCCAGAACCAAAATAAACCATTACATACACTACCCTTTCACACACTTACCTTGCGAAAAAGAAATATTAGAATACCGCGTTGGCACCAGAACCCACAACACCACGACAGCCTCCCTAGACTATCAAAATCAAACCCCACAAACAATAACCCACTTCAACAACCTAACCAATCCCACCGTAAATCACTGAATCAAGTATATTACAAACGGAAATGTAAAAATACGTTACCAATAATTAACAAAATCCACATCAGCCCTAGAATATGCTCAATCCCATAAAATAGGGTAAATATTGTAACGAGTTCAATCAAATTGAATTTTACTTTAATCTCAGTTGGGGATTTATATTAAATTATTAAACTCCATTCATTTTGAACCCAATTGATTGAATCGTGACCCGTTAGTAACCATGTAATATTGTTGTGGTTTTATTATTATTATTTAATTACCATAAAAGAGTTGTGAATATTTATGGTATGTACCATTAAACGAAATATATTTTGTGGTGAGAAAATATTATATTTACTCTTATCATTAAAGATGTTGAAATGTATTTTTAATTGATATATATATATATATATATAGGTGTATATATATATAGTTAGATATTTGTTTAGTTAAATATTTGTTTAGGAAATATCTATAAAAGTGACCAAATGGAATTTTTGTCAAACTTTGGAAGTTCTTGCCGTGAGAAGAAGAGAAAAAGGGTTCCAATGTTGGGTTTTCATAGGTTTGATCTAGTGTAAGTCATTTTTGACCTCCAGTGCTTTGAATCAAAACGTAGAGGACGGAAAAGGCGTCGTTTGGCTCCAAAAAAATTTAATTTCTGTTGTCGAAAAATTTGAAAGCTTTTTGGCTTGAGGTAGGAATTTTTCCTACACTTCTTTATGTACTTTTACTTGATTATATGGAGTTTAGAGTTGTATATAATTTAATTAGAATTTTTGAAAAATTTGTGATTTATTTGCTTAAAAGAGAAATTTTGAGAAAAATAAAGAGTTGATGCCCAAATTGCGAAAATGTAAACTTGAAATATGTTTGTAAGGTTATGAAAGAGTTATGTTTTAAATTTGAACAAAAACAGATTTCGATTCGATCGGTTTTGAAATTTTTACCGTTTTGCGACCAAAAGAGCATTTTTAAAGAAAACAAAGGAGTTACATTTAACTTTTGGGGATTTTGATCAAAATAAGATGTCATAGTTGAATAATGCTTGGAGAATAAGTTTGGAAAGAAAATGATGTTTTCTTGGACATTAACGGTATTATTTTGCTTAATGTATCTGTTGGAATAAAACCGACACGGTTAGAAATAGACCTTGAGAGATTACCGGATGTGATTATGATATGAAAACTAGTGTAGTTGTTCATATTTGATGAGATGTGGAATAGATTGTATTTATCGGAATTTTTTTTGGAATTTAACTGTTTAAATATATGTTTAGAAATATCTATTTTGGGCTATTAGTGGAGAATAACCATGATTGTTATAGAAATGCATAAGACTAGGTAAATTGAACCACATTCCTCATTTGTTGCATTGGACATTTCATTACATTCATTTCATTAGAAACTAGCGGTAACCCGTGCGATGCACGAAAAAATAGACTATATATATTTTGTGTGATAAATAAATCATTTTAATCTTAAATTATATCTTAATAGAAGCCATAATATTAAGCCATCTAGGTAGATGTTAACAATAATTAACCAACAAAATTTTACAATAAAATTTGATATGCATAAGAAATTATTAATTATAAAAATTGTTGAGAATAATAGTATCACAATCACTTGATAACATAAATAACTTGTATCAAACTAAACAAAACATTAAAAGAGAGAAATTCTATAAGCTCAGAAAAGTTATCATAAATTTACTTGGACTTTTAAATCAGTGGTGTATATTATTATTGTGGGATCAAATTATGAATAAATATCAACTTTTAATTATAATTTATAAGTAATTTTTAAAAAAATTTAATCTAAATTTGTTGCTTGGCTTATAAAATGAACTTCTCAAACAAATCATTAATTGATTATATTAGCAACTCTCTATCTTTGATTTCCTCTATCAATAACACACTCATATCATATCAAAGTATAAATCATTCTCCATAGTTTGAATAATACTTGCATAGTTCCTCGTCATTTTAAAAAATTAATCAAGATAAGAATGTCACGTATTATAAAAATTATATAAGAGAATAGTTTTAATCTATTTTATTTATAAAAAAATGATAAAAAATTATTTGAATTGTACTTGAAAAAATATAACAAATGATAGCTTTAATCATTATATACCCCAAAAAAAATTATATCGGTTACTTAACGGAAAAATGGTCAAATACAAATAGAGTCATGAACATTGAATTAAATCATATGGGCTCTAAATTGATAGTATAATCTAGCAAATCAACTAATAATAACATAGAGATATTGACAAATATGTAGTACTTTCCTATCATCTTTGTATTATATTCATTAATTTCATATATTATATGAAAGTTTTATTCGTCTCGATCCTTCAATAAAATAAGGATCAAGAAAACAAATTTGATAAGAAATTGATTCTAAACTTAATTATTGAAAAACAAAAATTTCAAAGAAATAATTTAGAGATGGGATTGAAGAAATACTATAACGAATGACAGTCTTATAAAAAAAATTTTAAAAAAAAACATAACAATGATCTAATGCAAATTATTTTTAATAACTAATAGAAAGAATCTCAAATTATTACCTTTTATAAATATAGTGAAGAAAATTAATTTTGTGAGATTTTTGTGCTACCTTCTCCCATGTAGCATTTATTATTTCATTATTAATACTATTCTCATTCAGAGCGATAATTTTTTTTTTTTTATTTATAATCTTTATCATTTGGTAGATAATAACGAATAATAAAAATTATCAAGAGAAGGTTAAGAATTTAATAAGAGATAAGAATTATAGATAAGAGTATTTCATAAGATAAAAAATTTAAAATAAAAAAAGATAATATGTGATAGGAGAAAAAAAATGAGTAAATCAAAATAAAGATTTAGATATATATGTTTTTGATAGATATATAGATTAACAAATCATATCTTTATCTAAATTTTATTATTTTAATTTTTTGAAAATCAATTATTTAATCTTTATCTTTATTTGTAGGCCACGAAATTAATCTTTATAAATTATTTATCAATTTTTATATGTTTATTTATCTATAAGTCATGAAATTATTTTTTTAAAATAATTTTTAAAATTTTTATCCATATCTATAGGTCATGAAATAAAATTTCATAAATTATTTATGAATTTTTATATGTTTATCTATAATGAAATTAATTAAAGTACGAAATGAGGAGGGGAAAAAAAGAGAGTAATTTTGTTTTTTCTTAAAAAAAAATCAATTATTTAATCTTTATCTTGATTTGTAGGCCATGAAATTAATTTTTATAAGTTATTTATCAACTTTCATTTGTTTATTTATGGGAAGAAATTTTAAATTATCTATAAATTATGAAATTAATTTTTTTAAATTAATTGTTTATTTTTTTTATCTTTATCTATAGATTATAAAATTAATTTTCAGTTTTTTTATGTTTATCTATATGGAGGAATTTTGAAATTCAAATATTTATCCATAAGTAATGAAATTAATTTTAATTTTAATTAATCAAACAAATAAAAAATGAAGAAAAATAGAAAACATGATAGGCAATCAAAGAAGGTTGCCACGTAGGAAAGAGAGTGTTTTAAAATTATGAGAATTTAGGAATAAATATTTGGAAGTTTTTGACAAAACATCTACATTTGGTTATATATATAGTATAGATGTATTTATTTTTGAGAAATGTTTGGAAATGTATCTGTTTGTGAAAAGATGAATACTTGGTGAATCTGAGTAGGGGGTGTAGAATCACGCGGTTAGGTGTCGAGCCTTCTAGTGTACTAGTAAAAATGACAGTGGTAGTGCATTAGGGCCTACTTGCAGACACTCACCTAGAGATTCACAAAGCCTGTATTCATGTAACAGATATGGTTTCAAATGGAAATGGCTTTATATCTGTTGTTGCATCTCAGCATTGCATGCTTTATAAAAATAGAGATAAAGCGTTTTATCATGAGCATACTCCTCTGTAATCTTGTCATGGTCCATATATTGTGTAGTATATCTCTACTGGGTTGTGGTTCACCCTCTAAAGGAAACTATTTCAAGTACAGGTGATATGCCTCTGCCAAGGCTTGATTTGGGAGGACTCGGAGCTGAGGCTTCATTTTTGTTTTATGGTTATTTGTTGAATATAAGCCCAGGGCTGTATTTGCCTTGAGTTGAAACTTCATTTTGTGTAACCAAGAATGTTCTTGGATAAATTTGTAAGCCTGTAGAGCACTTATTATCTGTTTGGTTTCCATTTCATACTTGTTGTAAAATACATGCTTGGGATTGGAACTGGGGCATTGAGATGTGAACAACATGTATTTGGCCTTTAGGATTTAATGGAAATGGATGTATGGAATAGTTAGCTATATATATGTTTTTGTCTATCAGGTGGGTTTTATTGCATAAATAAATATATCCTGCCTAATTTTCGGGGCGTTACAAATATGTAAACTCCACCAATATAAAATCAAACAAAAAGATTCCGTCTTACCTAAAAAGGACCAAATGGTTCATAAAGAAAAACACAGGACCAAATGGATCAATATTCCCAAATTTTGGATTTATCAGTAATTTTTCTTTTAGTTAATTTTTTTTAAATATATTTTTCAAACAAAATTTCTATTCTTTATTTTATTTGTTGAGTCTTCTTTTCTTAGTTAACTAGTGGTTTGATGTTTAACTAAAATAGCTAGTCAAGGATTGAGTTTGATAGTTCGTTTGAGAATAACTTTTTTATCCTAAATTTTTGAATAATTTAGCCCGGCTAAATCAGCTCCATTTGAGAACTTTTTGAATTTTTTTGCTTTCTATGAGAGAAAAAAATGAAATAATTATGATTTGGATGTGATATTTTGTCTTATTAACTTTTTTTTTTTTTTTTTGTGAGAGAGTGTGCACGCGTGCATTTTTTTAGTCTCAACTAAAAGCTAACCCACTTGCGAAATTTATGTGGCATGAAATTTATGTATAAAATAAATTTGAATTATGAGATGATGATTTTAGATAATTTTTAGGTAGTTAAGTCTGTAATATTACTAAATGAAAAGTGTTACGGTGTGTACCTTTTAGAGTGTACATTTATCTAATTACAAAATGTGTAATTTTATCACAAAAATTTATAATATTAATTACAAAATAAATAATTTCACTATAAATTAATGTAATAATATATTTAAAATTTTATGATTGATATTACAAAAATTTATGTCTTGATTGTGATATTTTTTATGTTAATTTATGACGAAATTATAATTAATATTACAAAATTTTGTAATAAAAATACACATTTGACCGGAGTGAAATATAAGAGAACCCTAATAATACTATTATTATATTTTCTACTTCTGAGAGAGAGAGGGAGACCTACTTTAGCCATTAAAAAAAAATTAACTTTCTAAATTTTTTTTTAAAAAATGGGTAAAAAAATAAAAGAATAAAAAGTTGATATGACTTAAATAAATCAATAAGCCAATAAATTAGTTTTTTCTTATCAAAAAAAATAAAAAAATAAAAAGAGTAATATTAGAGACCCTAAAAAATTTATTAAAATTTCTACTAAATATCTCACGATATGAGACCCACGTAAGACCCATATGATATCGGTTCTATACATATATAAGATATTTGGTAAAAATTTTAACAATTCTTTTAGAATCTTCAGCATTTTCCAAATAAAAAAGAGGCGCCTTTGCGTCTATTCTTTTCTGAAAAAAAAACCGACACTATGTGCACCCACCCATTATCTAAACACGAAAGGCCTTGTTTGTTTTGATGAATTGGATTAATTATTTGGTGCGCCTCACATCATGTCATTGAGCATCCCATTAAAATAGTCAAATTTTTAATTAAATTTTAATTAAAAGTCTATTTTTTTTTTTTTTAGTTAATTATTTTTTTAAATATATTTTTTAACAAACTTTCTATTTTTTTATTTTATTTGTTGAGTCTTTTTTTCCTAATTACATATAACTAGTGGTTTGATGTTTAACTAAAATAGCTAGTCAGGAATTGAGTTTAATGGTTCGTTTGAGAAGAACTTTTTTATCTTGACTTTTTAATTTTTTGGATAATTTAACCTGGCTAAATCAACTCCATTTGAGAACAACTCTTTTGAATTTTCTTGCTTTCTATGAGAGAAAAAGAAATAATTATCGTTTGGATGTGATATTTTGTCTTATTAACTTATTTAGCCCTTTTTTTGTACTTTTTTAGTCCCAACTAAAAGCCAACCCATTTGCGAAATAGTAATTGTGTTTCTATGATTTTGTACTATAAAATAGTCAAGAGAAAACTTTAATGAGCTTGATAATGTGTTGGGCAGGTTTGTTACATGTTGGTTGTGCTTGGGAGCCAAGTGTTGTTGCCCAGATTTTGGACCTTCGCTCGAGCGAGAGTTGAGTTTTGTGTCTAGTGGCTCGAGCCAGGTATTCTTCGCTCGAGCGTGTGTCTGCGTCTCAGCTGGACCTGAGAGCCGTAGTTTTTGGCTCGAGCGAGTTTTACTTCACTCGAGCGAGATTAGTGTTTTAGATCCTTCGCTCGAGCCAGGGTTTCTTCACTCGAGCGAACGATTGCGTCTGGTACTGGACCTGAACACTGTGATTTTTGGCTCGAGCGAGCTTTTCTTCGCTCGAGCGATCTGGTTGTCTTTCGCTCGAGCGAGCATTCTGTCGCTCGAGCGTGCTTTTAAGTTGTTGGCTCGAGCGAGAGATTTCTGTGTCTGGTCGCTCGAGCGACCAAGTCTTCGCTCGAGCGAGCCTGTTTATATCAGTTAGCAGCAACCGAGTTAAACATCACTTTTTCAAAACTTTTTCATCTTCAAACCCTAGATCCGAGACCTTCTCTCTCTGGACTTGTCTTCTCTCTAAGAAATCATCTCCTTCTAGTGTGAATCTACCCTAAGTGCTTTGTTAAAAAGATAGAGAGTGACTTGGGCTTCGATTTAATCTGAAAATCTTTGGATTTGGAGCACATTGGTCATTGGGTCTTCATCTCCATTTGAGCTCAAACTTTGAGGTAGGGATATCCTACTCCTCTTTATGGACTTTGTCTTTAAATTTTAGCATTTTGATACGTTGGGAGTTGTGTAATTTTGAGAAAACCTTGGGCCTTTGTGTGATTTTACAAAAGTTGGGGTTTTATTTATAATGAACCTAGAGGCATGTTTGGTCTAGAGAAATGGAATCTATGTTAAGGCATTGATGAAAATGGAACCTTAAGGGTTGTAATGTTAATTATGGAAAATGCCCTAATTACATTGATTAATTAATTGGTATAAAACATTGTGAGAAATGAGGAATTGACTTGGAAATGTTGAGATTGGGAGTATATGGGATTAAAGAGTGTAGTTGGATTACTTATCACTCACCAAGTTGAAATGTTGATATATTATCCATTTTGTGCAATTATTTTCTGTTTAGAAATAACTGCTTTGGGCTATCGGTGGAAGATAATCTTGATTGTTATAGACAATGCATGATGATTAGGCAAACTAAAACTAATCACTAGAATATGTCATTAAGCATGACGATTGAAGGAATACATTAAATTTATGTATTGATTGATGTGTATAATAATTGTTTATATGCATTGTGAGTTGTGTTGGAGGAGATAGGGGATGTACTCCACGGTTTAGGGGATGATAGGGGATGGACCCCTAAACCGGATGTTGTTTGGGAGGAGATAGGGGATGGACTCCATAGATACGGCTCATATACCTATCTAGCGATGTGTTGGCACAGCTCATATGCTTGTCTTGGGAAGTGTGATATTGCTCTTATGCATGTCTATAGAAGTATTGATATAGCTAGTATGCTTATCTATTATGAAATGGGAAAATGTTGAACATGAGTTACTGTCTCACATAAGTTGTTGGCCAGGTTCTGAGCCATGGTTATGAATTGAGAATTTGTAAGGAAACGGAAAATGAAAAGTAATATGGACTTGTATGTCATGAAACTGTAAAGTGTTGGCCACCTATTAACTGCTAATCTTTTAGTCATTGTTCATAGTTGGTTTAGTGTATTTCTACTGGGCTGTGGCTTACCCTATATGGGAACATCATTTTTAAGTACATGTAGCATGCCACCTCCAAGGACATAGCTTGGGAGGCTAGCGGCTGTCAGACTTTTTGGTGTTGCTTTCTTTTGATGTATTACATGTAGATTCAAGCCAAGGGCTTAATGTGTAAATGAGTTAGCACTCTCTTTTTGTAACTAAGTGTTAACTTGGAAAGCTGTAAGCCCATAGGGCATTTGCTTTTGTTGTTAACATGTAATACTTTTGTACTGAATTATTCTGTTGAATAGAAAAATGATGAACCTTTACATATATCAATGCATGTCAATATTGTGGATTTAATGTTATTATTTTGAGGGCGTTACAATAATGATATTCTTAGAGCTTATTTAGTAATACCATAAATAAGTTCATTTATTAACTTATTGGTTTATTTGGATCACATCATCAAAATCAACTTATAAATTAAACAATCATAACTATTAAGTCGTACTCAAAATATTCTTGATTTTAGGATGATAAATGGGTTAAACAACCTCAACCTTCCATTTGTATACACCAATTTTCTTCTAGACACAAATTTAATGATTACATTTTTAGTATACACATCATAAAAATAAAAATTCTCAGTATACATCCTTTTATTATAATAATATCCTTATTTTTAATTTTAAAACCCTAATTTTTCTTCCATTCACTCACCATTCCTTTGCCACCATTCTTAACCCTCCATCGCCGTCGCCATCGCCATCGCCATCGCCATCGCTACTGTTACTTCTAGTTTACTTTCTTCCATTCTAGATCTTTATGTTAACCTCAAAAGTGAGTGATTTGCATTGAGAAGCATGTGGGGATGTATAGTTAATGGCTGAAGGCAGTTATAGGTGGAGCGGAAAAAAGACGACAAGAGAGGATAGCGGAGGAGAGAGGTGGCGTTGGTGATGAAAGACAGTTGTGGTGTTTTAGAATTAGGATTTGGATAGAAGAAGATAAATATATTATGACATTTTTATTTTAGGACAAAATTGTATTAATATAATTTTTTATTAACTATGTGAATTTAGGGGATTCATTTTCATAAGGAATCTGAGCGGCTTTTTTACGTGTTAGCTGTCAGCTACCTAACACACAACCCCCTTCCTTTACTCAGGCTTGGGACTGGTGGAGTTGTGAAACAACCCTGGCGAAGATGAGGATGCTAAGGTGGATATATGGCAAGACTAGAAAAGATAGAGTTAGGAATGAGTATATTCGTGAATGGGTAAGAGCAGTATTGATAGAAGATAAGTTGAGCGAGAAAAATTGAAATGGTTTGGTCATATACAACAGAGACCAATGGAAGCAGTAGTGAAGAGGTGCAATACAATGACGGTAAATAGAAATATTAGAGGAAGGGGCAGACTTAGATTAATGTGGATTCGTGTAGTAAATAGAGATATGAATCTTCTTAATTTGACTAACCAAATGACCATTGATAGAGTTGAGTGGAAAAGTAAGATTCATGTAGCCGATTTTAATGAGACTAAGTCTCGTTTGTTTTGGGAGATAGATGTGAGAATGTGATTGAGATGGAGGTGAGACCCATTATATGTTGTGTTTTTTTTGGGAGATAGAGAGGGGATTTATAATCTCATGAGATTAGGATGGGTCTTGATGTTGGGATTGAGATGGAGGAGGTAGAGGTGGTATTAGGAAATTAGTCCTCCGGCTTAGGTGTTTTTTTATTTTTTATTTTTTTGTTTTTTTTTACATGTTGGGCATTTTTTTAAAACATTAATGTTTGATGTTTTTGTATTTTTTGTTAAGTAAAAATCATAGTTTTATTTATTTTAATATTTTATATTTCTTTTATAGAATAATAATTTAACAATCCACACACTAATAACTATCATCAAAACAAATATAATTTTACTTAATCCCCTCACTAACAATCACTCACTATTAATTCTCTCTATTCTACCTCTAAAAACAAACAAGGCCTTAAGATTTGGTTTGGTTTAATTTGGTTTGTGTGACCTGAGGGGAATAAGTAGGTGCAAATAGAATTACTTCTAAAACTGAGCCAAATGCCACAAATCAATTCTCCCAAGGTCAAAAATGGCAAATTCAAGAATTTTTTTGTTAAAGGTAGACTTCTTTTCTTCTCTGTCAACTAATAAAAGATCAATTATAAAAATTACATCAAATAGAACATTTAATTATAAAAGAAAGTTCAACACACATCCAAGAACACAAAACAACCCAAATAAACATAAGAAATATCTCAAACAAATACAAGTAACCAAACTTTTAACCTTCTAGTGAGGTGCATGAATTTTTGGTCAACAAGAAGCTGTAATGAAGACATAAAAGCTTGCCTAAAATTTTTGTCTAGTCTATAAAAAAAGAGCTTTTCTAAATTTTTATGAAGTAGGCTCAAATCAAACAATCCATGGTATTCAAACAAAAAAAAAAAAAAAAAAAAAATGAAACTCAAAGTGATAAAGTGATACCATGGTGATAATCCAAAACATATACTATTATTAATATTAAATTTTTTTTAACATATTCAAATCAAGTGAATGGCCTTTACTCTTGGTGCCTAAGGGTTGAAATGCTGTTTTTTGGGCCAAAATGTTCTTTTCTTCAGTTTGACACAAGTTTGGGCTGATGGCAATGATTTGTTGGGCCTCGAGATGCTTATGCTGAAACCGATCAAAATGCTTGAAATGGGCTCACTCTGGCCCATGTTTGGTGAGATACCAAATCAAATATGACTTGGGCTTCTTGGGTTTCACATGAATTTGTGTTTGATCTAGACGTTTCTAAATGACCTGGACCAATGACAAAATCTTGTCATCAACAACTTTCTACAATTTTTTTTTTTTGGGATAATTGAAAAAAAAAGAAAAAAAACTCATGATTCGATCCTTATAATAAAATAAATTTTATATTTTTAATTTTATCAATTTAGATCCTAATTTTTTTATTATTATTTATTTTCAATGTAAATCATTTACCTATTTTCATTAAGTAAAATCGATTGAAAAATGAGTATTTTAGTCATTAAACTTAATAAAAATAATATTTTAAACATATTATGTATATTTATATTGAGTTTAATGATTAAAATATGTATTTTTTTTGGGTTGATTTTACTTAATGAAAATAAGCGAATAGTTTAAATTGAAAACAAATCAAAATATTAAGATTTAACTTGACAAAATTAAAAATTCAGATTTTATTTTGTTATAAGGCTTAAACCTTGAGATTTTTTTTTTTTTTCTTTTTTTTTGTAATTGTCCTAATTTTTTTTTTTTATAAAGATAATTACTAGAAAGCCCGATTACTGAACTTATTTACTCATAAGTCTTTATGCAATATATATATACTTTTTACGTATTTGCCCATCGTTTTAGTAATGATTTTTTCTTTTCTTTGGAGACTTTTTAGATGTGTTTTATGTTTGTTGAATGATTATTTTGTATTGATAATGGTATTGAGAAATTTATTAAAGTGATAAATGGTTGGGATATCTTGGGTTTCGCTTGTGGGTTTTGAATTATTTTTAGTTTATTTATGGTAGTTTGTATTCAAATATGATGTGAAAAGGACAAGTAATTGAATTATATTTTTTAAAAATATTTTTACAATAATAAATTTATCACTGAAAATTAAAGTAAGATTTTTGAATAATAAATCCGGTCTACAAGACTCGTAACTACATTTTTTTGCTTTTTTCTTTTTCTTTCATTTTAAGTGTATTTAAGCCTTTGTCTCAATTAATTTTTAGATATTTGTGTTGGAAAATTTGAATTAAAATTTACTCCAATGGTTGTGTCTCTTGAGATGGAAGAGTGTATCCTTTTGAAGGGTCACAACATTTCTGAAGAGTTACGGAGGGATTTATAAATTCCATCTCCCTCACTTCAATTTGGATAGAGAATTCGTCATTTCTTCTTTATCTTTGCATTTATTCTTCATATTTTTCTGAGTCTAATTTTTCTATAAAGAGAGTGCATGCACATCGAAATTTGCTAGGCTTGCAATAGTAGTGCTGCTAGTGCAAGACATTGATCGTTGTATCCTAGAAGATATACGTCCATTGAATCCTGAGCACTGGTGGGATGATGAATCTATTTTAAAGAAAGAGTGCCACACACTCGACTCGATCAGGTTTTATCTATTTATGTATTGTAAGTTTTGTTATGCTATTATGTCGATTTGTTTCAGTTTTGGTTTTGCCCAAAAGCCGTTCACATATTTTTAGATTATATTTTCCATATAGTTTGATATTATTTTTCTAATTAACAATCTTAAGACAGATTTGATCCTGTTTATGATTTTTGAAAAAATATAATTGATTTATTATTTGTATATGGTGAATTGCATGAGCCGGTGACAATGCAATATGTTGGACCATCATTTTTTTTTTCTTCAATATTCAAATTTATTGATTGATGGTTGTTAATAGTTTATATGCAATTATTATTGTCGTATAACTGGAAACTTGCAACATGATTAGAACTTACCATGATAAATATTTGTTTCTATGATGTTAGTCATCATTCGAATATATGGTATGAAAAGATGATTTGTTCAAATCAATTATTTTTGTGCATTGTTTATTTGAAGATGGAACGTTGCAACTTTGAATTTTACTGCGTGATTACGGTATACTTTCGTGTACTATCAGTGTGTAGAGAGAGGAACAGATAAAGAAACCAAAGAGAGATAGAGAGGTGCATGATGCGACCAGACATCAGATTGCATAAGTTAAACAACCATCTCTCTCTCTCTCTTTCTTCACTCTGTTCTTTGTGGCATTTCAGAGGAAAAGTTTATTGAGGGGAATATGATTAAAGCCTATTACATCAGAGTCATCATAATGGTAACCCTACTTAGATGACTGGAGATCTCAAGAACTAAGTTCAAAGGGACAACTAAGTTATGTATGGCTCGCCAGAAATCACTAAAGGAGTCTATCTTCTATTCATTCCTATGATGAGAGTGATATCTGCAACATGTGTTGTATGTAGGGGACTTAGGGTAAGTTATGATTTTTATGATCACTGATATCTTGAAAACCCTAGAGGGGTATCTTTCCAGAGGAATATTTAAGAGACTCGAAATAAGGATTACCTATATAAATGTGAAGGGGCCGCTTCTAGGAGAATTGATAAGGCTAAATTTTCTAAAGCACTCATGAAACACCAGGACATGCCCAAGGCCAAAACGGGCACAACTGTGAGAACTAAGCTGTGTCTGGAGATATTCTATGTGAATTCTATTATCTTGGCTTACACAAACGGTTGAACAGTTCAAGGCATCACGTTCACTGATTAGCTAGTAAGTCCGATAGGCTTTCACTAGGAAAGGTTTAAAACCAAAAGCTACATATCCCGATGCAGGGTATTTCTTTAACGTACTCTGTCTTTGTCTGCATGTTATTGCATGTCCTTTTTGTAAATTTCAATCATGTGGGGGATTGTTGGAAAATTTGAATTAAAATTTACTCCAATGGTTGTGTCTCTTGAGATGGAAGAGTGTGTCCTTTTGAAGGGTTACAACGTTTCTGAAGAGTTACTGAGGAATCTATAAATTCCACCTCCATCACTTCAATTTGGACAGAGAATTCATCATTTCTTCTTCATCTTTGCATTTATTTTTCACATTTTCCTGAGTCTAATTTTTCTATAAAGAGAGTGCATGCACAGTGAAGTTCGCCAGCCTTGCAATAGTAGTGTTGCTAGTGCAAAACATTGATTGTTGTATCTTGGGAGATAGACATCCATTGAATCCTGAGTACAGGTGGGAGGACAAATCTGTCTTAAAGAAAGAGTGTCATACACTTGACTCGATCATATTTTATCTATTTTTGTATTGCAAATTTTGTTACGTTATTATGTCGATTTATTTCAGTTTTGGTTTTGCCCAAAAACTGTTTAGATATTTTAAAATTATATTTTCCATATAATTTGGTACTATTTTTCTAACAATGTGCAATCACTAATATCATACATACAGACGAATTTATTGGGCATAGAAATAAGGAAGTTGTTTGAGGCTTATTTTTCTCTTTCAACTGTCTCGTACTTAGATGCTACTTTAGAAAAATTTTCTACTACCATAAATTAGTATATTTTTAACAACTCCATGCTCAATAAATAATTCACAAGCTAACGAAAAAAATTGCCAATGTTTCTTTGGTGGGTCATAATAAAGACTACAGAATAAACAAAGATACAAGTGAAAGCATTAACAGTAATTGATTATATAGTAACAAGTATAACATCCAAAAAAAAAAAGGTTTATCTTAGAATGAATGAAGAGAGAAGACAACCGTATGAACTTGGACTAATTAAAGGTGGATTTGTCAAGGATAATGAAAGAGCAACAAACACACTTTTGTTTATTGTGTGTGTTTTTCTTTGTCTTTATATTTAGAGTAAATTATGTTATTAGTTCTTATAATTTAATCGAGTGTTACTTTAATTCTTATAGTTTGAATTTGAATAAATTGGTCCTTATATTAAAAGGATGAAAAGAATGATTTGGCTTACCCTGAAAAAGGTAAATGTCATGTATATAAAATAGATTCATTAAACAATTTAGGAAATGATATAAATAAGGAAATGATATAAATCAGTGATTGACACAATTACAAATTATATACATAATACTAAAAATAAAAAGATTCTATGTACTGTAATTTCTATATTCTATACTCCTCCTCAAGCTAGTGTGAAGAGATTTAACAATCGCAACTTGTCAATGGATGACTAGAGTAATGTTGGTCCTACAGACTTTGTAAATATATATGCTAATTATTGAGAGGAAGACAAATGATGAACTCATTATACCAGTCCGAACATTTTTTCGATTGAAATGAATCAACCTCTATATGCTTAGTATGCTTATGAAGGACATAATCAGAGGACAATATAATAGCAGACTTGTTGTCACAAAATAAGGAGGTAGGACCAGTTTCCTCAAAATCCAACTTTGCTATAATAGAACGAAACCATAGAATCTCACATGTTCTCTGTGCCATAGCTTGATACTCAGCTTTTGCAGAAGATCTAGAAACAACTACATGCTTCTTACTCTTCGATAATATAAGATGATCACCATAGAAAGGACAGAAGCCAGAAGTAGAACGCCGATCAGTTCTAGATCATGTATCAGTGAAACAAGAGAGCCTAGATTGAGGAGCGGCTGTAAAGAATAATCCCAAGCTAGGAGAGGTCTTCAAATATCTTAAAATGTGATGAACCACATCAAGATGTTCTATACGAAGTGCATGCATGAATTGACTAACAACACTGACTGCAAATGTCAAGTCAGGTTTAGTGTTGGTCAAATAAATTAGACGTCCAACAAGATACTGATACATGTCTGAGTCCTCTAAGAACTCACCAGATTCTGATGTGAGCTTAACATTAGGATCCATAGGAGTAGAAGCAGGTTTATACCGTAACATACCACTATCCTAGAGTAAGTCAAGAGTGTATTTTTTCTGAGATAAGGAAATTCATTGCCGTGAGTGAGCCACCTCAATCCCAAGAAAATAATTGAGACTCTCCAAATCCTTAATATCAAAGTGTGTCCCAAATCCCTTTTTACTTGATCAATGCCTACGGAATCATCATACGTGAGAATAATATCATTTGCATAAACCAGCAAGACTATACACTGACTGGTTGAATTACGATGGATGAAGCAAGTATGGTCGGAGTGGCACTGAACAAACCCCATGGAGATGATGATAGACGCTCATCGCTATCAATGGTGGAAAAGGCCTCATAGAGGGATGGTATGGGCAATGTGTTTAAAATTTGAGTTCGAAGAGATTCAAATTCAGAGTTTAAACCCATCAAGAATTCGTAAGTGTGCTGGCGGGTAAGGCGACTGGACACAAGAGCGGTGACATCTGTTGGTAACTCAGTCAAGGGTTCATATTGAGCCAATTCCTCCCAGTGAGCTTGAACCAAAGAACTCTGACATAGAGAGACCCAAAGCAGACTGGGAGGCACGAGCAATGTCTTGATAGAGCTCAAAGATGCGAGTATCATTATGAGCATGGGCATATGATCCTCCATGGAGTTAAACATCCATCCTAAAATAATGCAATTATCCATATCCCACTGGGCACGTGTTAGGATCAGTTGTTGCAGGCTGAATATAAGATGAGAGCCTATTTATTAGCCTAATTAAAAAGAACAACTTTAAGAACAATAATTAATACTTCTTAATTAGGGTAGTAGATAGTCAAGTAGCACGTTGTTCTTGATTTAAAAATTTAATAAGGTTCAAAATGTATCGAAACTTAGTTTGTTTATCTTTTTTAAGTATATTTTAAATGAAATCTGAACAACTAGTTTTTTAATGGCGTATATAATTTTTTTAAGTTGAACTCAAAATATTATTTAGTTTAAAAATGTATTTGAGATCGATTTTAACAAGTAAATTTCGAATGAATTTTTAATGAGTGTATGAGTCATGCTTAAATAACTTGAAATCCTATTCTTAATAAATTTAAGGGCAAATTATACTCGTAATCCCTGTAATTTGTCACATGTATCAATTTAATTTTTATAGTTATAATTGTATTAATCTTAATTTTGAAATTTTCACATTGTATTAATTTAGTCTAATTGATATTGTCCCTTTGATAATTTGATTAAAATAAAGCTACAAAATTATTTGTTTAAGAGGTTAATATGCAATTTGTAATGATCTATTTCCTTTTGAATTGACCGTTTTGCCCTTCATATTTATCTAATTTCTTAAATGATATTATCAAGTGAATTAAATTAACACAATAAAATCACAAATATGTATTAAAAAAAATTCAAAAACTTTATTTAGAAATTCAAAGCCAAACCAAACCGAATGAATGTTAGCTTCATTGGATTGACCCAAAAGCAAGTTCGTATTAAAATAGTGGCGTTATTGGAAACATTACTGTTAGGCTTTTGTAATTGGCAATTTTGCTTGACAAAACTCCCTTTAATTGTAATTTTATTCACTTTTTTTGTTTCAGTGAGGCTGTGAGTATTTAGATTTGTGTTGACATTTTGTAGTTTGAGCATTTCTTATTTGTCATTTCGTTGGCTATCCAAGGAACAGTGCCCTCTCGCGGGTCAGAGGCAACGCCCAGGCAGGATCGAGGGGTAGCGCCCAAGAAGAAAGTCAAAGTGGTTTGATCGCTTGAGCGGTTTTTTGTGCACTCGAGTTGTGAAGTGGTTCATCTAGTATTTTAGTCTACATTCAGAACTTCTGAAAAACTTGTTTTACCACTCGAGCAGTAAAAGTTGCGCTCTAGTGGTTGGTCTATATGTTTGCACTGCTTTTTACTCACACCTCCCGAGCGGTAAAGTGTATACTCGAACGGTCTTCGAGGCTCTGTTTAGTACCAAGTGTGCTGTTTGTGATTTTTAAGGTTTAACCCATCCAAACTATCAGAGATGAGTAAAATACAAAGTATTATATATTGGAGGGTATTTTTATAAGAGTTTTCTTGATGTATAGAAGGTGATCGATTAATCAACGAACTACATAAGGTTAAACATCAAGGGTTATTTTTATTTTTTTCGTTTACATAAAGAGAGAGGTGTTCATTAATGGATTTTGGGAAACTTGGGCCTAAAGCTCTAATGGATTCTAGATTAGCTCATCATCGTGGATTCGATATTGACATTGTGGATTTAACGTTGGGCAAAGCGGTTTCGAAGTGAAGACGGTGGTGGAAAAGGCACATCGGATTTAATTCAATTCGGACGTGAATTTGCTAAGTAATTGAGGATACTCATGTGTAATTCCTTTTTGTCTTCTTAGTTGATTGTTTTGTGACTTTAGCTGGTGTTTTTTTTTAATATTTTTTTTTTATCACAATTAGAGGTGCTTCAATTGGATTTTTTTCATGTTAAACTGTTGTGCTAATTTGTCGTTGATTATTTGATTGAGATTGATATTCACTGTTTTAAATTGAAATATAATCACGAATCAATCTCTCAAGAGTTTTTAGTTTTTTCAATTACACTAAAGTTTTGTGGATTACCAAACAAACATTTAGATCTTTTGTTCAATGATATATATATATATATGTTAATTATCTGGTTTAATTTTGATGATGTCTAAAATATTATGAGATAAATTGTGATTTTTTAATATATATTTTACATTTTTTGACACAAAATATTATCTGTTAAAATATATGTTGTATGATGTATGTGTTACTATTTAAATAAATTTTACCGTGTATCATATATTTTAATATAAAGGTTACTATGTAAGCCACTTTACAACCTTTGTTTTTTATGTAATTGTGTTGAAAATTTTGTTATCACTATTTATTGAAAGCGACCTTGGCCGAAACTTTCAAACTCCCTCGTGCTCCGCGTAGCACGAATTTTCTTTCAGCATTAATCTGGCGAGTTGCTCGAGTTGTAATGTGCTTTCTCCGTATCCAAAGAGGAGCGTCTTTCCTTCCAATGGATAGATTTTGTGCTATATAAGGAATATTTTGCTTGGAGAAAAATATATGAAGTGAAAAAGAGAAAATTTTGTGATATTGAAATACTCTCAAATATTGTATTGTGTTTTATTGAATTGTATTTTTTGTGAGAAAATTTGTTGAGAGGTTGAGCAAAATTGTAAAAGAGTTTTCTATTCCTTATTTATATTATTCTTCTAAAAAGAGAGAATTTTTGTGAGTGATTGTTTTGGGATAAAATCACTTAGGTTAGGTGTGACTAGGTACCGAATTCAAAACTAGTTGAGATATTTTTGTGACTGATTTTTGAGGTAAAATTACTTGGTTAGATGTGATTAGGCACTAGATTCTAAACTAATCGGAGTAATCGGGATTGGTCACTTATTGTAAAAGTTCACTAGTACCCGTGAAGTTAGTGGTATAATTAGGCTGCAAATGAGCTAAGCTGTTCATGAATAAGCTCGGCTCGGCTTGGTTCATTTAGTAAATGAGCCAAACTCGAGCTTACATAAATTCAGCTCGTTTATCTTTATTTAAATTATATAATAAATATATTATCTATATATTAAATAATATATATATATAAATAATAGTATAAATACATTATTTATATATTAAATAATATAAATAATATTAAAAAATATTTATCAAACCAAGCTCGAGTTTCATTAATATTAACAAACTAAGACAAGCTCGAGCCTAGTTCCTTATCAAGCCGAACTTGAGCTCAGCAAAGTTCGACTAAGCTTGGCTCCGTTCGGTTCGTTTGCAGCCCTAGGTGTAATTACTATTTGAAAAATAGTGGAGAAATTTCTGAGGAGGATACTTAGGGAGTGGACGTAGGTCCGGCGTGCTGAACTGTTAGTATTTGTGCCCTCAAAAACCAATTTGTTGACTTTATTGACTGATTAAATAAATTGCTTGGCATTTTATATTTTGCATTTTGTATGTTATTATGGGTAATGTTATATTTAATGTTATATATGATGTGAACATAAGGTCCCTTGGGTAACATTGTAGAAAAAACATGCTAATGGTTAATGAACCAAAAGCTGGGAGTTATGATTTTTCGGTGCCTTGTAGACCCAATTAATGTTCTAGGCTATGGGTGTTGATTGGGCGTCACACTACTACGCTTACACTGTTTCTTTGCTATATGATAGAATGATTAACTCCATCATTGAGGTAGTGACCTTAAGCAAATATGTGGGTGTTATGCATTAAGTACATGCAATCGAACAGATCGGTTTTAAGAACACCTATGGAATGATCACCGGTTTAAAAGGTAGTTCTATTACAATACACTTATTTTCCTTTGACACGAGAGGCTTGTATAAATTAATTAACTATTCATTTAACTTTGACATTGTCAATCGGTGACGCCGAATCAAAGGCTATACACGGACATGTTGGGTTATGTGAGTGGTAATTAATTTATATAGGTGCTTAACATGGAATCCACCATTCTCAAAGTGAGAAAGTATATTCAAGCAATTTTTCCTATTAACATTGGACCAAAAGAAAACCGGCCGGTTACTTTTTCGTAAAAATATTTTATACATATATAATTGTAAAAATACTATTTTTTGGAAAATGCTTTTAGGGTCCAATTAGAAGAAGGAAAAATTTAGAATTTGGTTACATGAGTTAAGGCTTTTGATAGTGATAAATTTGTCCATACCTAATAGCTCATGTGGAATATAGTTTGGTGGAAGGAAATTTGTGATTAATTGTAAGAAAGGGCCTCACTTGTAATTCTCTACTTTTAGGGGTTTAATTGTAATGTGTTGATGGACATTATTGCAATTAGTGGAAGTTCTATATTATCTGTTTAAAAGATAATTAATGAAAAATTGGATAAGTTGTATCCTGTATATTTAAAATAAAAGATACATCTTTTATTTTATCCCTACAACTAAAAGATAGAGATCCCTAAGGATCCCACCTACATGCAAACTCTATCATGTGTTGTGTATATATATCAGATGTATTTGATACAAAAATTGGCCATCAGAATTTTTAAGGTCTGTAGAAAATATATACACAAAAAATAAACACAAGAGGGTGCAAGGTGAATTACTTTGGAGGCGAGACACTTGGATCGCTTGGTGAGGTATTATCAACAACTCACTTAGAGAAGGTATTTTAGATTGTGTAATCAGGTGGTGTTTCTTTGAAAACTGTTTTTCAAAATAATTTTTTTTTTTCCGCAAACTTTCATCTACTATAAATCGTTGAGTTTGCTTTCTCTTCCATTTACTCATTTTATTTCATTTATCTATTTTATATTGTTGCACAAATTTATTTATTTATTATTTGGGTTAATATTTTTAATTTGGAAATTTATTTAAAAATCCAATTCACTCCCTCTTGGGTAGCCTTCTTGGGATAACAATATATATATATATATATATATTTATATAGGTTCTTCTACAAGTTAAACTTCTTTTGAGTATTTAATTATTTGCAATTATAACTAAAAGAAATATAATGAGTCATAATTAAATATTTCTTTGATCATATACAAAATAATAACTAAGGTTGTTAAAATTGAGATCCTACGTTCGATCATTGGAGGTGTTTACTAGATCTGATCGAAAATTGTAAGATCCTATCGAGAAAGATAAATTAAACAATAATTTAATTTAAATAAACATTTCTTAAAAAGTATATATAAAATAAGCCTATATTCTTCTAAAAATAAGTGAAAATATTGTGAAAAATATAATACCCTATATAAAATGTATATATAATATTATACAATAAAAAACTCGATGGTAAAAGTTTTGTATTTCATCAAAAAACAAGGTGAAGAAGAAGTATACTATAACAAGATACTTTACAATCTACAATAATACATAAAAATTGAAGAAAAAATATTTAATAAAGTTGGATATAAAAATAGATTAAGAACTCAAAAGAGTGGCTTAACCGAATGATAATGTTTGTTGTTAGCATTCCTGGTGGAGTGGAGTTTTTATTCCCATTGATTGATTTTCTTGTGAGGAATCACATCGATTTTTCCTAACAACTGGTATCAGAGCTTACGGTTTATTGGGGTTTATTTATTTGTGTAAATCAATGGAGGGGAATGTGGGTCGTATGTCTAGCTTTAATGGAAGCAATTGGGTAACTTGGAAAACTAAAATGGAGGACCTATTATTTTGTAAAGACTTGTATGGGTCTATTGAGGGTGATAGTGGCAAACCTGATAATATGAAAGATGATGAGTGGAAGAGGTTAAATCGAAAAACCGTTGGTGTTATCCTTCAATGGATTGATGACAGTGTGTTTCATCATGTTGCTACTGAAACTTCGGCACATGATTTATGGAAAAAATTAGAGAGTCTTTATGATAGAAAATCAGCCACAAATAAAGCCTTTCTGTTTTGTAAGTTGGTTAATTTAAAATATAAAAAGGGTAGCCCTATTCCGGAACATCAGAATGAAATAAAGAGTATTGTTAACCAACTTGCTTCTATGAAAATTGTTTTTGATGATGAGTTATAGGCTTTGATGCTACTTAGTTCCTTGCTCGAAAGTTGGGAGACTTTGGTTGTGACAGTTAGTAATTCGGCACCCGATGGAGTTGTCACAATGGGCCAAGTCACTAGTAGCCTGTTGAATGAAGAAACCAGAAGAAAATCAGCGTGTTCCTCTCATTCGGAAGCATTTGTTGTGAAAGGCCGAAGCAAAACAAGGGGGAGGAGTAAGACTCCTCATGGTCGTGATCAAAACCGTGACAAATCAAAAGATGGTTCTTTTTCAAAGAAAGACGTTGAGTGCTACTATTGCCATGAGAAAGGGCATATGAAGCGGGAATGCCGAAAGCTCAAGAACAAGAAGAAAAGGCGTGACAAAAGTGTGGATAAGAAACAAGAAGACACAACGGCAGTTACTACCGATGATCTTATGGTCATTTGTGAAGATGATTGTATCAATTTTGTGGGCCAAGAGAGTCATTGGGTGATTGATTCTGGTGCTTCTTTTCATGTGACTTCTTGAGTTGATTTCTTCACTACCTACACTGCAGGAGATTATGGTTCTGTTCGAATGGGTAATGAATGTTTGTCCAAGATTATCGGCATGGGTGATGTTTGTTTGGAAACAAATTTGGACTGCAAGTTGTTGCTTAAAGATGTGAGGCATGTGTAACAAGCCCGCGAGGGACCTCGCTACAGTTCGGACTCGATTTTGTCGCGGTTCCAAATCTTGAACCAAAGAGTCCAACTCTGGCAAATCGTTTTGAAGAAAAACAGATTTTTTGAAAGAAGTGCCAAACATGGACTGCTTTGCCAGATAACAGAGTCGCCACCTAAATATTTTTAAAATGGGAAATTTAGGAAACCCTAACTCGGTGTCAAAGGCCACGTGTCCGTCATCACCAAAGTTGGCTCGGGAACTCGGGTACGATTGGGGAAGGTCACATCGTGAGCACTTCGCGCCCAAAAAGACCCTCTACTAACCATGATATCTGTTTTTGAAAACTTTGTGCGTTCTTATTCCGGTTATTAGCCTAGGTTACTATGTGATGCGCACAGCATACAAGTATAGACTGAATCGCCTGAATTGGAACTGAATATCTCATGTTTGTTTGTTTGAAAATGGTTTGATGGTGCTACCCGTAAGTAGGCTAAGACGCGGATTTGCCACCCTCAGGTGGGCTTAAGAAAACAATGATTTTGCCACTATCTAGTGGGCTTAAAACAAGCATTTGATAAATTATTCCAATTCAGATAACTCAACCTCCACTCACAGGCATTCAAGGCAGTTATATCATATAAGCACATAGCCTCATGGTAAGCATGCTATCATGGCAACACTCACACGCATGCAAGGATGCTAAAGCATAAAACTCATTGAGTACTCCTAGCCAAAACAAAAGCTGATTAGAAATCATGCATGATCCTAAATGTGCTGAAATGCCTAATGCAACACATGCAAAATGCAACTATAGCAGGCTCGGCTATTCTAAACATGGCATGTGAGATGCTACAGATAGCATGTATTCAATTTGGAATTGAAATATAGATGCAGTTTGTATGATGCGCCGAGCCCGGTGCATGCAAGACAGATGAATGATGCAAATATGCTGTCATACTGTATGCTAATTGAAATATGCCCTATATCTAACCATCATAAGCAGGTAAATAAAAGGGAGAAAGACGTGGGGTTGGAAGACATACATCACACTCACCCACACTTATTACAATTATGCCCTCGCGCAGAGGGTCCGAATAAATATACAATCCCAAATGAAAGAATATTACAGATTCCTAATTAATTATCGAATTAACTAAGAAAATCAGAATGGCATTAGTGGTGCGCGGTCGCTTATGCGCCATTTAAACTTCCATCCATCCGCCATCCATCCGTGGCGGATTGAAGAAATCAATCAAGATCCGCCAATCCCAATCCGTGGATGTGGATTGAGCGGATTGGCGGTTTGGCGGATGGATGCGAATCGGTTTGGCGGTTTAAAATTTTATAAATTTTCAACATAATTCAACTTGTGCACTTCCTCAAAAAAAAAAAGAAAAAAAAAAAGTATTATAGTCAATGACTTAAAAAAATATTACAATCACTGTATGCCTTATCTAAAGAAAGAAAGTTTGAAACTTTAGAATATCACGATCACTGCATGCCTCATCCACATATTACAATCACAGCATGATTCATCCACATAAAGTATTACAATCTGTGATTATTAAAATATAATAACAATTCAAACCACCAAAACCATGAACAGAGAAGTAGTAGAGATTGTATGTCTCTATATTGTTACATCTACATATGTTTTTGAAAACAAAAACCAACCAGCATATATCATATTTTCTATTTATTATTTTTAGAGCTAGATTTAAAAACAAAAAAATATAGATAAATAATATGTTTATTTTTTTCAATTCAAAAAATATATTCAAGTTGAAAACTTTTTTTTAACAGAATATTTAAACTTTTTTTCAATTAAAAACACAAACATAATATTTAAACAAATTGAAAATACAAAGTCTTATAAATTACTAGGGGTGCTCGCGATTTGGCGGTTTGGCGGTTCGGTTGCGGCCAAAGAAATCTCAAATCCGCCATCCGTCCGCCAAATTGGCGGATTGGAGAAAATCAATCCGCAACCGTCCGCTCGTCATCACGCATCCGTCCAAAATGCGGCGGATCGGTTCGGTTCGGTCGGTTTTAGCGGATCAGTATATCCGTTGCTCACCCCTAACTGGCATGCAAGCCAGGGACTGCCTCGATTCTGATGAATGATGCATGTTGGGCTGCCTTGGCGCGGAAATCCACTGGGATGCCCCAATTAGCCTCTGTTTGCAATGTTTCTCGAAATGCATGCCATACTCTGAAAAGCTGCTGATTCTTGATTTTGCCTTGAAGACCACTTCTTTTGTTGCTTCTTGGACCAAATTTGTTGCTTCTTAGCCTCTGAAAAACCTTCCTTGCTGCTGGAAATGGTATGGTGATGGTGATGGTAGGTGTTGATGAACAAAATGGTGCCAAGACTTGGAAGTTTGAAGCTTTTTAGAAGAGAGGAATGGAGGAGATGTATATGCAAGGCTCAAAGGATTTTTTTTTAACCCTTAAACCAGCTGGTGGCCCCTGGTTTTTATGGCCAAGAAAAAGGGGTCAAAAAGGAGGGCAAAAGGGAGTGGAAAATACACCCAAGCATTCCCTCTAAAGATTTTTTCCAAATCTAGATATTTTGCTCTAAAGATCTTTCCCCAAATCTAGATATTTTGAGGGCAACTAATGCATATCTGGAATACACTCAAAGAGACGAATAGGGCCGGCCAACTCATAGGGGCAAAATCGTCATTTCACAAAAGGGGTGGCTGGCCAGCTAGATAAAAAAACTGTCGAGAAGACCACTGGCTGGTGGGTTCTAGGGAAGTCCAAAAATGTCCATTCAAGTGTCCAAATTGAAGCCCCGGAAGTTAGCTTTCCAATGCCGCAAACCTTGCATCAAAATTCCTCTTGTAGAAAAAGTTATGCCAGTTTCCGTAAAGCCGCGCAGATTCAGTCCAACCGGACTTCAACCAACCATATCTCCTCCCCCCGGATTTGGACTTAGGAGATTCTTGAGTCAAAAATGAATCCCCGGAAGTAATCTTTCCAATGGTGGTGGCCTCATATTTTAATTCCTCTTGTGCAAAGAGTTACGCTTGTTTCGGTGAAGCCGCGCAGACTTTTCTCCTTCAGGATTCATCTTTGAACCACTTTTGACCAAGCAGATAATCGGTTCTTGAGACAATTGTTGGCCTCCTACCCTCCAAAGTGATCTTCCTGGTGCTAAAACAGAGGTACCGCCAAAATTGAACAAAAACTAATGCAAAAGCAGCTCGGGGACCGAAAGCACATGATTGGTCCCGACCCGAAAATGGGCCGTGAGCATCGAAAGTGGCGTTCGGCCACGAAGTGGGTATCTGAGGCCCCAGTGTTCCTCGGAATGATAAAACAGAGGTAGCCGCCGAAAATGAACAAAAACCGATGCAAAATGAAAGCTTGGGGGCCAAACCGCGAGGTTCGGGGTCCCGAAAATTGACTGCAGGCACCGAAAATGGCGTTCGGCCACGAAGTGGGCATCTGAGGCCCCAGTGTTCCTCATAATGATAAAACAGAGGCACTCGCCAAAAAACGGAGAAATCGGAGATGGTTGGGCGTCTCAACCGAGGCACACCGACGGTCCAAAATCGGAACCGGCTCGAAATGGGCAAAATGGCTCTGACCACGAAATGTAGCTCATGCCACCGGGAGATAGTCTACGGACCACTCCCTCCCTCGGGAAGGAAAACGGAGAAAACCGAAGTCTCGCAAACCGAGACAAGGCATGTAAGAGAGGTCGAAGTCCGGAGCAGGCGACGGCCATCAGTGAGACTTCTGAACGAGCACAACATGCAACATCACCGAGCGCTCAATCGGCGACGTCTGAGTCTTAAGGTCGGTCAAAAATGGGGTGTCTACAGCATGTTCCCGACATTCACCTCGATTTGATCTCTATTGGGAAGCTAGATGATGAAAGCTTCAACAACAAATTTGGTGATGGAATATGGAAGCTCACAAAGGGTTCTTTGGTGGTGGCTAAGTGCAAGAAGACTCATACACTTTATTCGATGAAAGGAAAAATTTGTAAAGGTATTGTCAATGCACTTGAAGATGATACTTCTACCGAATTATGGCACAAACGGCTTGGCCATATGAGTGAAAAGGGGCTACAAGTTTTGTTCAAGAAAGAGCTTCTACCCGGTTTGAAAAGTATACATCTTAAAACTTGTGTTCATTGTTTGGCGGGTAAACAACATAGAGTTTCTTTTCATAAAAATGTTACTTCTAGAAAAGAAAATGTTTTGGAGTTGATTCATTCGGATGTTTGTGGTCCTTTAAAAGTTAGAACACATGGTGGTGCACTTTATTTTGTTACTTTCATTGATGATTATTTAAGGAAAGTTTGGGCTTTTCTACTAAAAACTAAAGATCAAGTTCTAGAAGTATTTAAGCATTTTCAGGCCATGGTTGAAAGAGAAACAGGGCAGAAATTGAAGTGCATCCGAATAGACAATGGTGGTGAATACATTGGGCCATTTGATGAGTATTGTCGCAGCCGAGGTATTTGGCACCAAAAGACAGTTAAGAAGACTCCTCAACAAAATGGCGTTGCCGAGAGGATGAACCGCACCATTGTGGAAAGAACAAGGTGTTTGTTTTCACATGCTAAATTGCCAAGATCCTTTTGGGGTGAGGCAATGAGTACAGCAGTTAACGTGATCAATTTGTCTCCTTGCTATCCTTTGAATGGTGATGTTCCTCAAAGAGTTTGGACTGGCAAAGATGTGTCTTATGAGCACTTGAGAGTGTTTGGTTGTCGAGCTTTTGTTCACATTCCAAAGGATGAGAGGTCCAAGCTTGATAGTAAGTCAAGACAATGTATTTTTCTTGGCTATAGCGTGATGAATTTGGGTATAGATTGTGGGATCCGGTCAACAAGAAAGTCATTCGAAGTCGTGATGTTGTGTTTCTTGAAGACCAAACAATTGAAGACTTTGGCAAAGGTGATCAACCGGAGCCAAAAACTAGTGATCTCATTGATATGGATCCATCTCCTTCATCTTCAGTTGATGATGAAAATGGGGGAGATGTGCAGCCATCTATTGAAGATGTAGAAGATGATGCTAATCCTAATGAAGTTGAGCCAGAAATTGAGGAAGAGCATCCAACTCAAGAACTGCCACCACAACTTGAATTGAGGAAATCTACAAGGGACCGACAACCTTCAAGAAAGTATCCTCCCAATGAATTTGTGTTGATTTCTCATCAAGGGGAGCCGGAGAGCTACTAAGAAGCAATTGAGCATGCAAAGAAAGATGATTGGAAAAATGCCATAGAAGAGGAGATGAATTCCTTACTTGAAAACCAAACTTATGATTTAGTGAAGTTGCCTAAAGGGAGGAAAATCCTGAAAAATAAGTGGGTTTTCAAATTGAAGAATGATGGCAAGAATCTGAGGTACAAGGCACGTCTTGTTGTGAAAGGCTTTGGGCAAAAGAAAGGCATTGACTTTGACGAGATTTTCTCGCCGGTTGTGAAGATGTCTTCTATTCGGGTTGTACTTGGCATGGCTGCAAGTATGAACCTTGAAGTTGAACAACTTGATGTGAAGACCGCATTTCTTCACGGTGATCTTGAAGAAGAAATTTATATGGAGTAACCAGAAGGTTTTGTGAAGAAAAGGAAAGAGAAATTTGTTTGCAAATTGAAGAAAAATTTGTATGGCCTCAAGCAAGCTCCACGGCAATGGTACAAAAATTTTGACTCTTTCATGATGAATAATGGTTTTTCTAAAACCACTTCGGACCATTGTGTGTTTGTGAAAAATTTCCCGGATGGCAAATTTATTATTCTTTTGCTTTATGTTGATGACATGTTAATTGTGGGCCAAGATTCTACCATGATAAACAGGTTGAAGTTAGAGTTGAGTAAATCTTTTGCTATGAAAGATTTGGGGCCGGCAAAGCAAATACTTGGTATGAAAATTGTTCGTGATCGCAAAGAGGGACTGATTTGGTTATCTCAAGAAAGCTACATTGAGAAAGTTCTTGAGAGGTTCAACATGAATAAAGCAAAGCCGGTTGGTTGTCCACTTGCGGGTCACTTCAAACTTAGTTCGAATCAATGTCCTACAAGTGAGAAAGACAAAGAAGAGATGTTGAAAGTTCCTTATGCTTCAACAGTTGGTTCTTTGATGTACATCATGGTTTGTACAAGACCGGATATTGCTCACGCCGTTGGTGTGGTGAGTTGGTTTCTCTTTAATCCGGGTAAAGAACATTGGGCAGTGGTAATATGGATTCTAAGGTATCTTCGAGGGACTTCGAAGGTGTGCTTGTGTTTTGGGGATGGTAAGCCGATGCTTGATGGGTTCCTGATTCGACATGGTGGTGATGTTGATTCTAGGAAATCTACTTGGTATTTGATGACTTTTGCAAGGGAATGTGGTATGGCAATCTAAATTACAAAAATGTGTTGCTCTCTCAACTCATCGGTTGAATTTATTGCCATTACAGAAGCTTGTAAAGAAGAGTTATGGTTGAAGAAATTTTAGCAAGAGTTGGGTTTAAAGCAAGAAAAGTATGTGCTTTATTGTGATAGTCAAAGTGCTATTCACTTGAGTAAAAATTCTACTTTTCATTCGAGATCGAAACACATTGATGTGAGATACCATTGGATTCGTGATGTGTTAGATTCGAAATTGTTGCAACTCGAAAAGGTTCACACAGATGATAATATTTCGGATATGTTGACTAAGACTTTGTCGAGGGATAAACATTTGAAGTGTCGAACTTTGGCGGGTATGGTTGATGTCTCCACCTAAGTCGGTAGGGGGAGAATTGTTGGGTATACCTCCTTATTGGAGTGTGGGACTCAATTGGTTTTGGAAAAAGAGTTTAATTTGATTTAGTATTAATTATAATATATTTTTATATATTATATTTAATTTGTGGAGACCCAACCTAATTTGGAAACAATTAGGGTTTGATTAAAAAACCCTAGATTCACAATACATAATGATTGATATTGTTTTCCCAAGAAGAAGAAAAAAGGTGCGGCTGCTATATACCAATTCTCTTGCTTCGGTATCAGTGCCAAAGTGTGAAGATTTATCAAGGCTACTTGATTTGTTGATGGTTATGTTGCCTCGGTTGTGAAGTGGATTTGGGTTGATTATTTTTGGGTCTTCTTCAACTCTAGTTCTGAAGATTTTGGTTAATCTATTTGGTGAGGTTTTTCTTCTTGTTTATTTGTGATTATTTGGAATTCACTTAAGGGTGGTTTTGTGAGACCATTCGTGTCTCGTTTGTAATCGTTTGGAACTTATTTGGTTGATAGTGAAATTGGATTTCGATCCCGTGGACGTACCTCACATTGAGGGAACCACGTAAAAATTATTGTGTTGCTTCTGATTTAATTTTTCCGCATTAGTTTTTATTCCTATTGATTGATTTACTTGTGGGGAATCACATTGATTTTCCCTAACAGATTGGAGTCACGAAAATAGTCTCTCCAAAAATTGGAGTAAAGTTGTAATCATCTTGTACTCCTTAAACTCTGCTAAAACTAAGTTTGTTTTGTGAAAACCCACATTTTATTATTCTTAAAAGAAAATAAATAAATAAATTAATTAATTTTATCCATAGTTTATCTGAAATGTGTATTAGTGTAAAAGTTAGTTTTAAATTAACTCAATTCAATCACTAACAAGGATAAAAATAAATAAATAAATAATAATAATAATAATAATAATAATTTTGTGGGTGTTTAATATTTGTTATTTATAAATTATTTTATTAAGGATTTATTTTAGAATTAGAAATTGAACATCCAAATAGCCTAAGGAGGTGAAATTGATAAGTTAAATCAGTTTAATTTCAAGTATTGGACCTTATGAAAGTGTAATTAAATATTCGATTCAGTTTAATAAAACTAAGGTTTGATCAATTGGGTCCGAATTTGAGTTAATTGAGTTGGGAGGATTGGGAATTTAGATTATTATGAACTAAATTTATTTATGATGTGCTCAATTGAATATGTAATTTATAGATGGAGATTTTGAGTCTGATCAAAAAATAAAAATAAAAATTGAAGGCCTAAATGATTTGGAAAATCAAAATTTAGGATGAAAATAAGTCTAATTTAATATTTGGAACATTTTAGGAGTTCGATTAAAAATCTGATTGAGATTGATAAATTTAATTATAATTAATTGGGCTCTAATGGAAGTCAAATTAGACTGATTAAATTATGTGAGATTTATGATTAGTCATAATTTATTTAATGATGTGTTAATTGAAATTTATTAAGACTAAGTGTTGCTTAATTAAACAAATCCTAAACATAAATTGAATCTACGATTAAGAATGTATGTAAGTGTGGGTGTGGGCGTGCAAAGAAACTTTTGTGGGTGTGTGCATGTGTTGTGCTGGAAGTGTTACAAGAGTGCATGTGTGCACGTGTCATGAGGTCAAAAGATAGGAGATGTAAATAATATGTGTGTGATGAATTGAAGAGTAGAGTACACCATTAAGTCCAAGAAGACAAACAGAAGAGAAAGATAATTCAAGAACTTGTAAAGAGCTTCAATCATTCAATAACTCTAGGTAAGATTTCTAACTCTAATCTTGTAGTAAATCCTTTCTTACATCTCAAATCAAGATCAAATATAATTCAATTGTATGTAAATCTACATATAATGAAAAGAAAAGAATTAAGTCAAGAACTAAGAAATTAATTTGGAAAATTTATCAAGTGGGTTTAATTTGTGTTATTCCTCATGAATTTGGACTTCATCTTTACATGCATCAATGAATTTTAAGAGATTTGAGGAATTAATTTCATGTTTGGGTATAAGAAGAACAAGTAAAGATTATTGAAGATGTTTTGGCCCTTTAAATCTGTCAGGAAGTTGTACGAATTTTTAGACAATTTTATACTCAAAATTTGAAGATGATTTCTTCTACAAAGTTGTTGATAATGATGTCTAGTTCATTCACAAATTTTTTCAACAATTATTGAGTTTTTTACGAATTTATACAGATTTTTAACCAAATCTGGAGCTATAGACAGATTTTATTATGTGTTTGAAAAATCATTAAAAATTTTATATTAAACCAAATCTGATAATTTCTAAGCAAAAAAAAATGAAATTTGAGAAGTCTAGTTTCATAATAAATTTTTAGATCATGGAACTGATTTATAAAAATTTAAGTATGGAGTTAATTTAAGGAAATGCGATAAATCTGTGTCATAAACACTCTTGGAATTTTTAAGAATTATTTATAATTTATTTTTGAAAAGTGCTTTCTGAAAAATGACCATAACATGTTTATTGAGTATTCTGTAGATTTATATAAATTTTAGAGTTGTATAAGTAATTTATTTATAATTTTTATTATCTAAGGTATGACCTGAAAATTTCCGGACAGATTTAAGATCATCATTTCAATTACTTATTTGGATAAAAATCAGTTATTGTGTTGGTCTAATTCATCAAATACTATAAATGAGTAATCCATGTATGGGTGTATTGTGGTTTATCTAATATTGTGCTAGTCTAATCTTATGGATTAAAAGTCCGTGCATGTGTGTAATTATGATTTATTTCCTTTCCTTGTTTTTTTTTGGTATCTAAATTATTACTTCATACCATGGTTTAAATAAATTATTTATTTAAATTTTGTACATTGTTTACTATTGTATGACATGTGTAATATTTTATGTTGGGAATTTTAATGAGTTGGTAAACCATTAATTGTGTTTAAAAATTGGAATTATTGGTGATTAATATAAAAAATTAACTGAAATGATTAACAGCATACACAAAGTTAACAATTGATGGTCAATATCGGTTGTTCAGGGTGAGCCTTGGTTTTGAGAATTCGCGGTTGTTCAGGGTGAGCCCTGGTTTTGAGAATTCTCGTGTAAATTGTGTCGCGAAATCCTAAGATGGCACGAGACTTATTTGAACCTTTTTCGGTATTCGGTTTTGGAATAAGGATGGATGTGCAGGTGGCACACAGGGAGGTTACATACCCCTGGCAGACCGTTTCCTTGGAGCAGATCACGGATGCCACTACTTGGGTATATAACTCCGGACGTGGGCATCCCTGGTAGTTACGATTGGTAACACTTGAATATTTGACCAAGGGAGGGTTTCAAATTAATCGTTGCCATGCTTAGTGGTTGGTAAATTAAATATCTTTGGTGAGATTTCGAGTGTCACCTAATTTATTAAAATTATTGAAATTATTCTAATGGTTGTAATTTATGTTTACAATTATATTGTTATCTCATATTTAGAACCTCATTATTTTTCTCTTAAAAAGAGTGGTAGGTTGGTTATGTTTTCTTATTGTGTTGCAAAACTCATGGCATATATTCTGGTTGTCCTGGCGTTTTATGCTAGGTTTTGGCGAGGAAATAATTGAATCTGAAAAGGAGTTGACGCTAACGTAGAGTCTTGGCTGACTTGAAATCATGACTAAAGTCGAATAACTTTATTATCCTATATATTAGCTATTAAGGACCTTATAATTTCATTGATGTTGTATTTGGATAATTTTAAGTTTCTATTTAATATTATTTGAACATTTGGTTATGTACGAGGGTTGGAATGCCCTATTAAGATGTTAACTGTTTAGTTGATTAAGTCATTTTGTTTATTTAATTTCCCTTGATGTTCCAAAAACTTGGGGCGTCACATGTTTTTTCGACTAATTAGTTCTATTAAATTACCGCAATGTTTAAATTTTTGTTTCGTAGTTTATTTATTTTTAGTCTATTTGATTCAATATTACTTAATTTTTAGTATTTATTTTGACTACATAAATTGATATTTAGATAACAAACATAAAATTTATAAAATATGTCATACAATACAAAACAAGACTTGTAAATTGGATCGGATAAGATTGGATTTAGATCGAGATTCTGCGATCCTATTAGATTCCATTACCATAATCAAAAGATTCTATCTGTAAGGAATTTTTTACACGATCTAGATCGATTGTGCCAAAATAGATTGTAAGATTGTAGTATCATTAGATTCAGATCAGAACTCTAATAACTATGATAATAACCACAATATCTCATAATTAAATCATAACCAATACTATAATGAGCCATAACAAATGCTAGTCATAATCAAGGATCACAAAAATCATAACTGAACATATGGTACACTTCTTTTTTAAACATGTATTATAGAATTTTTTTAATATAGGGCAAATTACATATACCCCTCTCAAGGTTTAGCAAAATTACAGATACCCCATGAGATTTGAGAAATTACAGATACCCTCTTGAAGGTACTATTTACATAACAAATTAGGGGGCAAATTGTTATGAAAATATAAACTTCAGAGGGGAATTTGTTATGAAAATATAAACCTCAGGGGGTATCTGTAATTTTCGAAACCTCAGGGGTATCTGTAATTTAGCTAAATCTCGAGAGAGGCATATGTAATTTGCCCTTTAATATATATACACATATTACATAATTAGCTAAATTACACTGACCACACTTGAGGTTTGAAAAAATATAAGTACCTATAATTTTAACATAATTACATTGATCTCCTTTTTAATAAGGTTAAAATGACCGAAATTAATACAAATAGTATAAACACACATAGATAAATAAGAAAAAAAACTTTACATTTGAGTGTAAAAAATATGGTGACATCATGTTCTCAATCATATAATTAACAAATTATTAATGAAAATAAAGCTAAATATTATACGAATTAAAATCTGAAGAGAATCTAATGTAATTATGTTAAAATTATAATAAATTATATATACATATATTTTTCTAAATATATCTCACGAGAAGTCCGTGTAATTTAACCCATATAATTCATTTATATTTTTTTGGGTAGGTAATTCATTTATGTTGTGTCTCTTGAAAGAAAAAAAAAATATTAATTTGTTTATGTTGACTAGAGGGATATTGGTGTGTGTGCAACTTCGTCCAAATTGGGAATCAAGCTCTGAAATTTCCGATTAAGTTGAAAATGAAACTAATAAACCGTGTTGCGGCACATTATCAATCCTATTCGTTGAATACTCGTAAAAAGCATCTACTAAAACTTTGTTTTATTTGATATATAAATCCGTCTGCATATATCATCCTATTATAAAATTACATAAGTTTATATAAATTTACATAAATAATATCATAAAAATATGTAAATTGAATATAATTTCGTATAAATCTATTCATAAAAGTAAATTTATGTAAATTTATATTCAATTTACACATTTTTATGAGATTACTTATATAAGTTTGTGAAAATTTCATAATTTTGTGATAAAATTACATATGATATATATTGCGTACCGGAACATTTCCGGTAAAAAACTAAAAAAAAAAAGAAAAAAGAATGGTATTTTTTGATAATTGAAAAACTTGAATTATTTTTTTGTGCAAAACTGAAAATTTTGTATCTATAAAGGAGCATGATGATGGAATATTGATGTACAAAACTCACAAAAAAAAAAACTTTAAAAATGAAAAAAACTAATAATGTTCTCAATTTTAAAATTGGAAAAAAATGTTAATATTCTCGGTTTTATTGGATAGTTGAATCAAATCAATAAGTAGAAGGGCAAAAATATTTAATTTCATGCTTTATTTTTTCCATTAGTTAGTGAAACAATTATTTAGTACATTACTATGCAAAGTTAATAATGTTCTTAGTTTTAAAAATTAAAAAAAAAAATTGATAATATTCTCAATTTTACTAAATAGGATTTATTGATTTAAAAAATCTTAAATAGGATTTGAACTACCATAACATTTGTAAATAAGACTTTTAGATAATTAACTCTTAAGATTATAGGAATTAAAATGACACAAGAACCAAAGTATAAGGACTACCATCATAATTTGCTCTAAAAACATGTAAAGCTATTAAAACTAAAGAATTATTTTTACATGGAGACCAAAATACCATTTTAAAATACCATCTTTGTATTTTTGTCAATTTCACCCATTAATTAATTTCCCTTGTATTATTTTATTTTCTTTTAATTATATATATATTTTTAATTTGCAACACATAGTGATTATGTAATTCTAAATAAAGTATTTTTATTTATTTTTGTTTGGACAAGCATTTTTACTTATTTGGTTTATTATTTTTTGAAATCAATTGAAACGCATTTGCATTTGCATTTTTATTTTTGTTTTTATTTTTATTTTTTGGTCGTGGGACATGTGGCAATCATTTGAAGTTTCAATATTTATATCATCCAACAGTTAGAATTTGAAGGCCTTAATAGCTCCTAAAATGAAGGCTTCTCATTGACCAAGCATAGGACACTTATCATTCATCCAATAGCACTACCCTCCACCCAACCGTTGAGATTGAAAGGAGGTTATGACAGTCCCTATTCTTAGAGAATAATCAATAACTTGCATGGAAGGAAGAAGTTAATGGGACAGGTGTCAACTCAGGAGGTAGTCCAGCACTCTACCATCTACGAATCATGGAAATCATTTTGGAGGTGGTTGCTGATTTCCAGGAGGTCAGCCATGATTTGTAGGACTTAGCTGCTATAAATACCTCATTCGAAGATGGAACAAACTCCAATCAATCAACCATTCAATACAACCTCGCACATAGCTCAATACCATTTATCTTTAGTCTTAGCTCTAGTTTATCACTTCAATTAGCTGTGTAAAATATTTTTCTCATAGTTTTAACCTTAGATCATGACATCTGTGTCAAACTGGTTGTTTTTGGCCTTCATAGGCATTGTTTTGGAACTTAGATTATGCTTACATTTCATTTTGTAACTCAATTTTATGTTTTCAAACTTGTTTTTTTATATTTTTATACATTAAATCCAATGAATTTATGAAAATACGTGTTCTCGTGTTCATTTCCCTCCATTAACCTCTTTTTTTGACATTAAAAATTCTATGAAAATTTTATTAATTGTGGCAAAACAAGAATTTGGAGATCTTTTATTCCTTTGAACCTTTGAACCTCCTAATACCTCCTATTTTCAAAAATCCAATATTTTTCAATCCCCATTTCACAACTTAAGTACTGTTATCTTAGCACGCCTGCAAATCATTCTTTGTTTTAGCCAAAACTTGTGTTTTAGTCAAAAGATATATTTTTTATATATTTTTTGCACAAACAATTACTAAATTTTAAAAATAAATAAATACAAGTCAAAATTGTGACGAAAAAAATACTTTTATTTATGAATCACAACCATGAGTTGGCGTGAAAAATGAGTTAAGAATCTTTTATTTGCGATCACGGTGTCTTTAATTGTAGGTGAAATGCCATATGTGTATAAAGGGTTACACCCTTTCTCTTTTGTTGATGTAAAGCCTGATGACAATTTTAATTTTTATTGTACTCCATGACTCTCATAGTCCTGTTTGATGCAGTTTAAAAGCTGCTTATTTCAGCTTTCAGTTTAATTTAAGCTATTTTGATGTATTTGGTTTAACTTATAGCTTATAATTTTTTGGAAGTCAGAAATCAACTTACATATCCAAAAAAATCATATATATATATATATATATATTTATTCGAGAGAGAGAGAGAGAGTCCATTCTATTGTTTTATTATTGCTTGTTATCACCATTCGAATTTATTTATCCCAGGTGGAGATTTTATATTTTGAGAGCATTACAATTTGACAAGATTAACAAATCTCATCTTTGATAAAATTATTAACTCTCCCGCTAAACACTAATTCCTAGCCTAAACTTAAAAGTTTTTATCAAAAATTTCCTACTAGACAGATGGAGCAGAAAGGTAAGCGCAAGTTGAGAGAGAGAAAATTATGAAATAAGAAGAAAAAGCCACTGAGGTTGTCCCACCCAATCTGTCAATACATATAATGGAGAAACAAAGAAAGAATAATAATAATAAGGTTGCAGGGAATGGGCTAGCAACAAACAAAAGAAAGAAAAAAACATAAAAGTAAAGAAAAGAATGTAATCAAAGGAAAAGATGGCATGGCATGACAACATATGTGTTGTCTTAATCATTCAAAAAACCTAGGAGTATATTTGGTATAATGAAATAAAATGAAATAGAAATGGAATGAGTAAGAATAGAATATAAGATTGCATGGAAAAGAATGTCCATTCCCATTCCATTGTTTGATTGATAACATAGAATGACATAGGAATAAGATGATAATTCTCATTCTTATGTTCGATTATACGTATTAAACTCATAACATGAAATAAATTTTTATTATTTATTTATTTATTTTTTTAACAAGTTAGTAACAAATAAATTAAAAATTTATGTAGATCATGATAATATTAATAATTGTGAAAGTGATGGTATGAGTCTAGTAGTGGTGGTGGCGGCGGCGGTGACAATGGTGGCATCGGTGGTGGTGATAGCAATGATAGTAGGATGGTGGTAGTAGATTGTTGTGGCCTTAGTGGTGGTGGTAAGGTGGTGTTTGTGGTTGGTGGTGTTGCGGTGGCGGCGGCGGTATTGGTGGCCAACAATAGTGGTGGTGGTACATAGTAGTGGTGACATCGGTAGTATAATGGTAGTAGTATGGTAGTGTGGTGGTTGTGGCGGTGACCATGGTGGTGGTAATGGTGGTTGTGGTGGCAATAAGGTGGTGGTTGGCTATGGCGGTAGTGGTGGCGATATGGTAGTAGGAGAACAAAATGATGGTTGTAATTAAATGATAATTTTTTTTTAAGTGCCAACAAAAAAAATAATAATAAAATTTTATGGTAATTCCATGATGGAATGGAATTACCATTTCTTAGGTTGGAAGAAGGAATAGACATTCCTACATTTTGTTGGAATAGCCATTCCAATGGAATGACTATTCCCTCTTAAATAAGGCGTACCAAACAAGGGAAAAGGAATCCATTCATCATTAAATAATTGATTGAAAAGTCATAACTAGTGATTTTCAAATGATATACATGTAGAGAGCATCCCAGATATCTTCCACATAGTTATTCATCAATAGTAATGGAAAACAAAAGAAGAGAGTGCGAGGGAGGATGGAGGCCGGTGTTGCGCAAGCATCGTGGACGGAAATAGGTTCAAAGAAAGAGAGGATGTTTTCAGACATTATTTGTGAATGATCATCCAGAATCTATGGGTCCAAAATGTTTGTATGCACTATTCTCTAACTTTGGGGTTATGAGAGATATGTTCATTCCAAACAAGAGAAGGAAGATGACACGATCAAGATTTGGATTCGTACGCTATGACTGCTCAATAGCAACAAGGATGGCATGTCAGAAAGCACATGGACTCTGGTGTGACAATAGAGCATTGAAAGTAAATGTTGCAGATTTTGGTAGAGGTAAGGAAATGAAGCAGAGGCCAGTAGCACAACCAGTTGGAAAGAGGAGTGGAGTTTCTAGTTTGGTATAAGGGGAAAGTCGTATGCTGTAGACACTCCATTTTTGACCGTCCTCAAGACTCAGACGTCACCGATCGAGCGCTTGGTGATGTTGCATACTGTGCTCGTTCAGAAGTCTCAGAGTCGCGGCCGTGCGCCCTGCCTCCGGACTTCCGAATTCTCTTTCGTGCCTCGTCTCGGTTTGCGAACCAGACTCGATTTTCTCTGTTTTCTTTCCTGAGGGAAGGGAGTGGCCCTGTAGGCTATCTCCCGGTGGCCGTGAGCTACTTTTCGTGGCCGGAGGCCATTACCTTATTCGAACCGGTTCGGTTTTGGAGACCCGTTAGCGATGCCTCGGCTCGGGACCGTCCAACCATCTCCGATATCTCCGGTTTTTGGATTGCACCTCTATTTTATAGTTCCGAGGAACACTGGGGCCTCTGATACCCACTGTGGCGAACACCACTTAGGTGCGGCGGCGGTTTCGACCCGAACCTCGCGGTTTTGCCGAAACTTTCATTTTGCATCGATTTTCTCGATTTTGGCGAGACCTCTGTTTTAGCATTCCGAGGAACACTGGGGCCCTGATGCCGCCATTGGCCGTATGCCACTTAGGTGCTCAACTGTGGCGGTTTTCGGGCCCCGAACCTCGCGGTTTTGGCCCCGAGCATTCATTTTGTATCTGATTTCTCTGATTTTTGGCAGGAACCTTTGTTTTGTCCTTCCGAGGGACACTGGGGTCGCAGATGCCCACTTCGCTGCCGAACACCACTCCCGGCACCTGCAGTCCATTTTCGGGATCCCAGATTGCCCGGTTTTGACCCCGAGCGTTCATTTCTCATTAGTTTTTGTTCAAACTTGGCAGGTACCTCTGTTTCAATACCAGGAAGATCACTGGGGGGTGGGAGGCCAACAATTATCCCAGATAACCAGTTTCGCTCTTCCGGCGCCCGTTTTGCTCACTTCCGGGCCAATGTTGAAAACCCTGGGGGTATTTTCTTCCAACCAAAGCTACATATTTGTGATGAGGGGACATGGGAGGACCCTACCAACTACTGGTCGGCCAGAAACTGTGGGTTTCATTTTTGGGCATCTCCTTCAAGCTCTATGTTGTGGCTCACCTTGGTGTTGCCAATTTCCAACCTTGGAACCTTGTTCCACACATCTGGGAGGACCCTTTGGTATGGTGGTCGGCCAGAAATTATGCATTTCATTTTTGAGCCACTCCTTCAAGCTCTATGTTGTGGCTCGCCTTGAGTTGCCAGATTCACAGGGCCTTATTCTACACACTTGGGAGGACACCTTGGCATAGTGGTCGGCCAGAAAATCTTTGGTTCATTTTTGGGGGTGGCCGGCCGGCCATGGGTGGTGGCCGACCAGTGGGGTGTGGTGGCCACCTTGCAGAAAAATCACTGGTCGACCAGCTTCCCGCCTCCATTTCATTCCATGTCCTACTTTCTTGAAATATCTCCCTATCAGGGATATTTTGGGAGGGAAAGCTTGGGTGCTTTTCCCTCCCCTTTTACACCTTGTTTTGCCTATTTAAAGGGACCATCATCTCCTTCCTCAAGGTTACAAAATTTGTCTTCAAGAACACCTAGGCAAAAACCCTAATCTCCATAGCCAAAACCTTCAAAAAAGCTTCAAGTGTTGCTTGATTCCTTCACCATCACCTAGCCTCACCATTCCAACCTTGATTCCAGCAGCTAGGAAGTGAATTTCAGAGGTTGAGAAGCTACAAATCAAAGCCAAGAAGCAAAGAAAGACAAGTCTTCAAGGGTAAGTATTCAAAACCAACTTTTAGGGCTTTTTCTTGATTCATTTTTATACTCTAATTGGTTGAGAATTGGGGCTCCGACCCATACTGATTTTGTGCTCATATTGAGCCCCTCTACAACATTGTAGAAGGGCTCAACTTCATTTGGTGTTTCTATATACTAGTTCCTTCAATATTCACCAAGTTTGTCACATTTTTGCATGCTAAAATTAACCTATTTGTGTTGATTTTTAGGGGTCCGACCCCTAATGCTTTCTTGCTTATTTTGAGCCCCTCTACAACATTGTAGAGGAGCTCAACTTCATTTGGCCATTGTATCCACCACCTCCTTCAATATTCACCAAGTGTGCCCATTTTTGCATGCAACTTTTGACCTACTTGTGTTTGTTTTTGGGACTTCGACCCATACTAGTTTTAGTCTTTTTTTGACCCCCTTTACATGTTTCATGAAGAAGGTTTGGTCATTTGATGTATAGATTGCATGTCTTATGTTATACCCTTTTGTGGCTCCATTTTGCCTTCCATTTCTAGCATGTTTGTCTTATGATTTAGAGGCTGCCATCTTCTGCATATATGCTTATTTTTGGGTCCTATTTAATGTTGTAGAAGAAAGTTTGTCCATTTGAATTTTCTATATACCATCTCCCTTTATAATGCTCTTTTGGCCCTTATTCTTGCATGCTAATGTTGACCTATCCATGCTTACAATTTGGTCTTGTTTTGTACTGAAAAAATGCCATATTTGGGACTGCCTTGCTACTGTTTTTGCTGTCGTGTGTCGATTTTGCATGTATAGCATAGCTGTAGGCCATTTCGGGCACTTAGAATCGCATTTCGGGATGATTGCATGCTTCGTTTGTCATTTCGAATTGTTTCGGGGCTGTTTCCCCTTTATTTTAGTGGCTGAAATATGGTTTGCATGCTTGCATATCATTTCCCATATCATTTTATGCCTTAATGCATTGCCTCGGTTTGCGTGCACAATGCGCTTCCAGGCACCTCCTTTATCAGCCTATGTGAGTGCGGTGAGGCTCTCTCATGTTGGCATAAGCCCATCATTGCGTGTATGCCATTTTGTGCATTTCTCGATTTGCGTGTCCGCGGCACGCGTTTCGAGACAGCTTTGTTTTTACCCGACGGCCTCCTATGTGAGTGAGCTGAGGCTCTCCCATGTTGGTGTAAGTCCATCGTGGCATTCCGTATGTCGTTTCATTGCATTTTATCATCGCCTCGGTTTGCGTGCCCGTGGACACGCATTTCGAGGCACTTCGATTTTATCCGATTTGCACTTCATATCATCGCCTCGGTTTGCGTGCCCGTGTGCACTCATTTCGAAACGCCGGTTTATCCGATTTGCATTTCATCATCGCCTCGGTTTTGCGCGCTGTGAGCACGCATTTAGGCCGCCGATTTTATCCGATTTGTATTTCATCATCGCCTCGGTTTGCGGCGCTGTGGGCACGCACTTCGAGGCGCCGGTTTATCCAATTTTCATCTTTCATCATCGCCTCGGTTTGCGGCGCACGTAGACGCGCGATTTTATCCGATTTTCACATTTCATCATCGCCTCGGTTTGCGCGCCTGTGGGCACGCACTTCGAGGCACTTCGGTTTTATCCGATTTTTATCTTTTATCATCGCCTCGATTTGCGTGCCCGTATGCACGCATTTCGAGGCACACTCTGTTTTATCTAATGTGCATTCCGTATGCCATTTCCTCGGATTGCGTGCCTGTGGGCGCGCATTTCGAGGCATTTTATTTTAGTCTCATTACACATTGTATTTCATATCATCGCATGCTTGTATGTCATTTTTCTCGGTTTGCGTGCCCGTGGGCACGCATTTCGAGGCATCTCATTTTCATAGCATTGTGCATGCTATATCATATGTTACTTTCATTTCCTGCATCTCATGCATATTACGCGAAAGCGAGCGCGTTTAGTACTCAGAAATGTGAGCGGGTCTCAATTCCCAAGTCACCGACACTCCGGATTATCTATGATGGAGTTAGGTTTTGATGTGGCATCCATCTATATTCATCCCAATATTGAGTTGTGCAAATCGGCTCCTCGGCCATCATGCATCGATATGCTTGATTGGTGGCGCGAGGATCGAGACATGCATACATTTGTGAAATACACTGCTATGCCCTTTTCCTGCTCTCTGTTGCAGCAAAAATAAAGAATTATCAGCTTTCCGGAATCTGGCACGCAATTCGAGGAAAAGTGTAAACAGAGGCTAATTAGGGCATCCTGGTGGATTTCCGCACCAAAGCAGTCCGATATGCAACATACATCAGAAGCAAGGCAGTCCTTGGCTTGCATGCCAGTTTTTACTGTTTTCTAGTTTAATTTGTATATTTATATTTCGGACTGTACTATTCTTTTATTCGGACTGTATATTTATTCGGACCTTCTGCGCGAGGGCATAAATGTAATAAGGGTGTGTGAGTGTGACGCATGTCTTACAACCCCCATTTCCTTCTCCCATTTATTTACACTTTGGATGGTTAGATATAGGGCATATTTCAATTAGCATCTGATGTAATGACATGTTTGCATCATTCATCTGTATTGCATGCATCGGGCTCGGCGCATCATACAAGCTGCATCTGTATTTCAATTCCGAGTTGAGTACTTGATAGCTGTAGCATCTCATATGCCATATTTAGAATAGCCGAGCCTGCTATGGTTGCATCTTTGCATGTGCTGCATTAGACATTCAGTATTTTTTAGGATCATGCATGATTTCTAACCAGCTTTTGTTTTGGCTTGGAGTACTAGGTGAGTTTTATGCTTTAGCATCCTTGCATGCGTGTGAGTGTTGCCATGATAGCATGCTTGCCATGAGGCTATTTGCTTATCTGATATAAACTGCCTTGAATGCCTGTGGGTGGAGGTTGAGTTATCTGAATTGGAGCAATTCATCAATTGTTTGTTAAGCCCACTAGATTGTGGCAAAATCTGCATTTTAAGCCTACCTGCGGGTAGCAAACCATTTTCAAACAAACAAACATGAAATGTTTTGTTCCAATTCAGACGACTCGGTCTATACTTGTTTCTTTGCGAGCATCACATAGTAACCTAGGCTAATACTGAACAAGAACTCACAATGTTTTCAAAAGCAGATATCATGGTTAGTAGAGGCGGTCTTTGACGGCGAGAGGGTGCTCACGATGTGACCTTCCCTAATCGTACCCAAGTTCGAGCCAACTTTGGTGATAGCGGACACGTGGCCTTCGGCACGAGTCGGGGTTTCCTAAATTTCCCATTTTAAAAATATTTAGGTGGCGACTTTGTTATCTGGCAAAAGCGATCTATGTTTGGCACTTCTTTCAAAAATCTTTTTCTTCAAAAGCGATTTGCGGTTGGACTCTTTGGTTCAGATTTAGAAACCAACAACAATCGAGTCCGAATGGCGAGGTCCCTCATGGGCGTTATTCTGATTCTGGCGACTCTGGGGATTTAGAGAACTTGACTCGAACTCGTGATATCTGCTTTTTACACTTGTGTGTTTCTTTGCATTGCATTTGCATCGGTCGCCTAGGACACCGTGTTTGCCATCTGCTATTCTGGCGGTTTCTTGGGAGGCTTGTCTTGTCAAGGCATGTCCATAAGGTCGATTCTGGGCTCTGCCAGTATGGGAACACAAACCTCGGTTTTACCGGGGCACCCTTTTTGACCATTCGACCTAGTGCATACTCGGATCCATAGTGACTATTCCAAACTAGGACAGGTTGCTCACCCGTTTATAGGTTGTTCGAAGCCGCTGCGTGCGTAGTGAAACCCTAGTTCCTGACAAAATAGAACAGGGAAACCCTACCCCAACATAGGGGTGTTTTGGCTCTCACTTATCTGTTATGTGCTTGTTAGAGTGAGTCTCTACAGGGAATGCATGTATCAGTTGAGTTTGGGCACCAGGCCTGCGGGCATCGGTTTATCAGTTTGGGTATCAGGCCTACGGGCATCATTCAGTGTTTGAGAATCAGTTGTCCGCGGATATCGATTGATTTATGAGAACGATGATCTGAGAACAATGATCGATGGTTGAGGCGATGTATTTCCAGCTTATTAAAAAGCGTGTTGTATGCTTTCGTGTGTTGTGTGTATTTAAATTTAACATTATCTTTGCCGTTTTCGGTCATTTATTTCCTTTTGCTTTATTATCTTTTTGCTAGGGCGGTTTGTAGCGCCATTGCTTCCGAGCGGTCGATACTCCCCAAGCAATCGGACACGAGGTCGCCGACTCACCGATCAGGATCTAGTTGACGGACATCCAGTGTTTCACTCTCTACCCCCTATTATTAGAAGGAGGCGAGAAGCACAGTATATCGAGCGGATCACGGAACCGCGATCTACTATAGTGTCGAACGATCGGGTTGATATTCCTCTTTACGCTATAGAGATACACACGCGATTACTCAATGGAACAACAGAACCTGACAATGGGCGATGATCGCCCGGATGGTGAAACATGAAACAAATGCAAGATGATGCTATCCGCCAGGCGGAATTTTCAAAACAGCAGGCCGCTGTTATGGCCCAACAGTCTGAGTTGATCACCAGATTACAACAGCAGAACGCTGCATCTGCTTCACACCAAGTCCCTCCTCCACTAGGGACACAGCAGGTTCCTCCACCACCCGGGGCCCCATTACCTGAGCCAACATCTACTGGCCAGAATGCTCCTCCAAATCTGCAGAATACCCAAGCTACCCTTCCAAACCCACAGAACCCTCCGCCTAACCTCCAAAACACCCAAGAGGACACGGGTCTTCCAGGTGGCTCGCCCCTGCTTGTCCAAAATCATTACACAGACCTACCCGGACGCTCCATTTGAGTTCGAGGTAGACCAGACAGCTCTGAAATTGAGCAAGTTGGAGAAGCTCTTCAAAAAGTCTCAGGGGGTGAAGGCCATCCCAGATATTGAAGACGGTTATACTGATGTAGCCGTGACATTCTTGGGATTTAAGATGCCCCGGATCGATCGCTTTGATGGATCAGGAGACCCTATGGTTCACCTCGGCTATTTTCGGGCGTCTTAAGACCAATGGGCCTAACCCGACCGCAAAAGCTTTCTTTGTTGGTCGAACCTGTCGAGCGTGGCATCCACTTGGTATTGTTGGAAGATCGGTGAAGATAAATCGGGATGAGATGGTAGAGGCCTTTGTGGCACAATATTCATACAACCGCGGTCGAGATCACAACTCGTGATCTCGAGACGACGAGCAGAGCCCAAAGAATCTTTCTCGACTTTGTCACCCGGTGGAGGCGAAGGCATCGATGATGACCTTAAGGCCGAGCAGAGATCGAATCACGGATGATTGTGCGCAATCTCGGTAGCGTTAATGAAGAAGATGATCGTAGTCCCTTCCCCACTTTCGCAGATCTGCATGATATGGGTATGCAAATAGAGGATCACGATGAAGCGGTCTGTTTGACCAAGATCGGGATCAACCGGAGAACATTCAACCGTGGTAATGTCACGGGCCAGTGGCTCTTCCAATACAAGAACTTCAGAGGTCGGAATGGTCACCACCAATCCCCCTCCCCAACCAAGGTCCGCAGCGGCCACACCTTTTTCTGATGCCTCTGGGAGTGGTAACCAAGCTTCAAGGTACCAACCCAGGGGTCAACGAACCTTCTCTCCACTACATATGCCTCTATCCAAAGTCCTCGGGGTTCTAGTCAAAAAAGGGCATCTGAAACCCTTGGAACCGAGGCCCCCTCCAAATCCACTCCCACCTTCCCAGAATCCAGCCAAATATTACAAATATCACCAACAGCATGGTCATGACACCGACCAATGCTACAGGCTGCGCCATGAGGTTCAGGACCTTATTGACAAAAACATCATTCTACCTCCAGAAAAGCCTAATGTCACAACCAACCCACTTCCAGCACACAACCAAGATCCACCCAAAAGGATCAATCTTATCCATACTGGGGGCATGTCTTACGACCCTAGTATCTACATTACTCCTTCCCACCTACCCAAGCCGGAGGTGATCCTGCCTGACAGCACTGATTTGTGCATGATGGGCACCTCTACAACCCAACCTGAGCCGAAGGTGGTGACCACCGAGAATGGAGCAGGCGGAGCTTAGGAGACAAAAGCTGTTGAGTGCAGGGTGGAGCAATCGAGAATTTGGCAGAGCTTATGATCAGTGGATATATCTTGTCAACAAGCCGTCTAAAATTGGGTATGGGGTTGCCGAAAGAGGCTGAGTTGTGTATGATCCGGGGAGACAAGCTTGAATCAGCGAGGGATGATTTGACTGCGGCGGAAGAGGGCTTCGCCAACCTTCAATTTTTCAATGATCAGGAATCGGGTGATGCATCAATTAACTGGTTCGATTACGAGGAGTTAGCAGAAGTCGTCGGGTGGTTGGATGATCAGCCTGATGTTGTACCATTTGTGGCCGGAAGGGCCGAGGATCAGATTCAATTCGGAGGCGCGATCTGAAGAATTCCGCTCGAGACCAAGACATTTTGAAAACTGAACAGTTGACACTGGAGGAACAAGAAAAGAGATGGGTTTCTGAGAGAGCCCGAAAAGCAAAGAACCATGAGGAAGTTGAGAGTGCTGTGGGCACGAAAATTGAACATGTTGTGAGCATGCGGGAGGAAAATGCTGAGAGCACAAACAAGCCGGAACCAGACAGGTGCCTGCTAGATGCTAATGGAATGTGGTGGGAAGATGACGACTTGTATCTTGCCCACACAGACGAAGACTGGACAGGTGGCCAACCAGACGGCACTTGGTACCTCGAGGAGGTAGATCATATGACTAGAAGTGGACGGTATTTCAAGCCCCCACACCTTGATCAACCCGAGGTATCAGGGAAAGATAAGGAGGCAGAAAAACAGAAAGAGAAGCAAGTGGAAGAAGAGGCTGTACTGAAGCAGCTAAAGAAAATACAAGCAGATATCTCCATCTGGGGGCTGCTTATGGCCGAGGTGCACCGAAGTGTCTTATCTGCCATGGATGAGCTAAACTCTCCATTGAAACTACGCCGGAACAACTAGTTGGTTTAGTCTTCCCGGGAGGTGGTTCCCCGGCATTGACCTTTACGGACAAGGTTGCCGCTGAGGCGTGGATCACTGAGACCTCTCTACATCTCTGTAGAATGTAGAGATAAATGGATTCCGGTGGTGCTGGTTGACACTGGGAGCGCTATCAACGTCTGTCCGGCTAGGACGGCTTATGCAATTGGGTTAAAGCCTGCGGACTTCACCCCAACTTCTCAAGTGATCAAGGCCTATGACAATACAAGCAGGGATGTCCTGGGGACAGTAAAAATCCAAACCAAGATTGGGCCTGGACAACACGAAGTAGAATTTCATGTCTTGGAGGTCCCTGCTTCCTTTAACATGCTTTTGGGCGACCACAGTTTGCATCGGTGAAGGCCGTCTCTCATCTACTCTGCATCAAATGGTGAAATACCCCTATGGAAAGGGAGTAGCCATTGTTTTCGGGAATTCATCAATCCATCCCCCTCCGGAGGTATCTACGCCAGTCCTGGAGATTGAACACGGCATGGAGGATATGTTTATATCGGGATTTACTTTGGTGAGGCAGGGTGGTGCAAAACATAATGGTGTGAATGAGGGTTTGTATGTCGGCGCTCAAGCCGTCTACCTCATGAACAAGCTCTGACATATCCACAGGATGGGATTGGGAAGAAGCGGCGGAAAGGCGTCGCGGCGTTGGCGAAGTGCCACATAATCCACATACCTTTGGATTAGGTTATCGCCTACCAAAAGAAGACGAGGAAGAAAAAATGGCGGCGGGGCAGGCAGTGGGAAGCCTTTTGATCTAATCTGCAGGCCCATCTGGGGTACCTGACGAGCAGCTTCGTCGGGAGGAAGATTTTCCTTCTGCGGCTTCCCAGAGCCATGGTTCAACGCGGAGAGGAAGCGCGTGCCAGGCTTTGAAATCTTTTCGACTGCAACTATCAGGATAGCGTCGCATGATGAGCCAGACCCAACAACTGAGGCTGAGCAGAATAAGGCAGAGGATGCTGAGGGCACGGAATTGGAAATGGGGGTAGCACTGGCATGTCTCCTCTCTGATCCTCCGATCGACCAAGATTGCTTGGGGAATAACGTCGTGGTTTCCATGATTGGAGATGAAAGCAGTGCGAGCCAACCAGCTGACTATCTTGGGCATCAATCGCACCCTCTCTCACTTGGCGATGCGAGGAGGATTCTTATCCAGCGATTAAGATTCGGGTAGTGGCGAGTCTGATTCCACGAGTCTTCTGAGTGGAATCGATTCAGCTCGTGAGTCTGATGCAGTACTCTGGGTGTCAACGGATGCCAAAGTCTGTCGGTCGTCTTTTCCTTTTCTTTTGAGTCTGTTTTATGAAGAATCGGACGATTTGGATGAACTTAATGAGAATGAGGTGAATGTGGTTTCAGTACTTCTCTGTGCCCTAATTTATTGTTTAAATCGGGACTTTCAAAATTTTGATCAAAGCAGCGAGACGAAGTTCCTCGGTTTTAACGATTAATTGAGCAAGAGCAAGAGAGATTTGTTAAGCCATTAATGGATGAAATCATTTACGTGAATGTTAGTCTTGAGGAGGACCCGCTGGTCGGATCGGGTCCACGTTGTCTTCGGAGGAAGCGGCGCTTAGTCGCTTTATTAAAAGATTTCAAAGATGTTTTAGCGTGGTCCTCGAAGACATGCAGGAATCGATCTGAGATTATGACATCGGATCCCCTTGACCGAGGCAGGCACATCAAGCGAAGCTCGGAAGGATCCGGGATTGGGCTCTTAAGATCAAAGAAGAGGTCACCAAGCAAATTGGCGGAGCTTCCTACTAGTATCTGAATATCCGACTTGGTTGGCCAACATAGTGCGGTCTTAGAAGAAAGATGGCGGGATCCGAGTGTGCGTAGACTTGAGGATTTGAGCGAGCGGTCAGAAGGGCGACTTTCCCCCTACCACATCGGCGAATTAGTGGACTTCTGGCGGGGCATGCCTTTGCTCTCGTTCATGGATGGCTTCTCGGGCTATAACCCGGATAGTGATGGCGCTAGGAAGGAGAGAAAAAGCGCATTCACCACCCGTAGAACATCTGCTAGGGTCATGCCGTTTGGGTTGAAGAATCTTTGGGGCTACTTATCAGCGGGCGCGACCACGATATTACATGATATGATCCACAAGAGGTTGAGGTGTCGTGGGCGACATGATTGTCAAATCAAGGAAAGAAGGCCACTACACGCCTTGCACAAGTTTTCCAAAGGATCGGGGAATTCGGTTCGGCTAAACCCTCGAAATGTACATTTGGTGTTCTGTTGGGAAAAATCTTTGGGGTTTGATTACACAAAGGGGCATCGAGGTCGACCCTTCAAAATCAAGGCCATCTTAGAAATGCCACCAGGGGTTTGAAAAGGAGGTCGAGGCTTTACGGGTAAAGTGCAATTCATAAGGCGGTTTATTTCAAAACTAACCTTGACTTGTGAACCACTTTTGGTCTCTGAAGAAAGGCAAGAAGTTCAATGGGACGGCCGATGCCAAGCGGCGTTTGAAGCGATTAAAGAATATCTCTGAGAACCGCCCGTTTTATCACCACGAGAATCGAAGCCGTTGATTTTGTACCTATCGATGGCGAGACCACGATGGGGTGCATGCTTGCCAAGAGTCGAAGATAGGGTGGAAAAAGCCATCTACTATTTGAGCAAGAAAATCTTTGGAATCTGAGACCGGTATCGCCCGTTAGAGAAGGCTTGCTTAGCTTTGGTATGGGCTACGGAAGGCTGCGGCACTACTGTTAGCTCACTCTGTAATGTTGGTTTCACGACTTGATCCCATCAAATATCTTTTCGAGAAACCGGCGCTTCTGGTAAGCTAGCTCGTTGGTTGTTGTTGCTCTCGAATTTGATCTTACATATGTGGCATAAGTCGATAAAGGAAGAAGCGATAGCGAGTTCCTGCCGACCATCGGTTGAGGGATGAAGCGATTGAGTACCTATTCGAGATGAAACAATTACGCATATCGGCGAGAAACTTGGACAATGTACTTTGGCGGAGCATCAAATCAACATGGGTATGGGATAGGAGTGTTCTTGATAGCAAGCGATTCCGTATCCCTCTAGCCTTCAAACTCGGTTCAAAGTCTCAAATAATGAAGCGAGAATATAGGCGTGCATTCTTTGGTTTAGGCGACCACGGAATTAGGGGCAATTTGGGCGTCATTGGGGATTCGAACCTTGTCGTGTCTCAAGCTAAAGGAGCTGGAAAGTAAAAAGGAAAATATGATGATGTATCATCAAACCTTGGATTTCTTGATTCCTCGGTTTGAGAAGTGAATTTCGCTCATCTACTAAGAGAACAACAAGTTCGCAGACGCCTTAGCAACTCTATCATCAATGATAGACATCCGTGGAGTCGAATCGTCCGTCATTATTGACGAAATTTGCACTGCCTCTGAGTCAATTGCGACCATAGATGAAGTTCAGGATGAGCACCCTTGGTATCACGATATCTGGAATTTCTTGGAAACAGAAACATACCCGCCAGGGGTAAATGCCAAAGACAAGAGGGCAATAAGGAGGTTGGCCGTTCAGTTCATCATCTGCGGGTGTAAACTGTATAGAAGGGGTCATCTGGGAATGCATAAACTGTGTGTTGATGCTGAAGAGTCCAAGCGTCTGATGGAAGCCATCCACGGCGGTGAATGTGGTGCACATATGAATGGGGTGATGTTGGCACGGAAGATCCTTAGACAGGGTTATTATTGGTGCACCATGGAGGAGGATTGTATCGGTTTTGTTCGGCGATGCCACAAATGTCAGATCCATGCAAATCGCATGAACATTCCGCCGTCAAAGCTGTACAACATGACTTCGCCATGGGCATTTTACATGCAGGGAATTGATGTGATCGGGCAAATCACGCCGAAAGTCGAATGGGCATGAGTTCATCCTCGTAGCGATAGATTACTTTACAAAGTGGGTTGAGGCCCAATCTTATGCGGTGTTGAAAGCTTCACCGTTGCAAAATTCATCGAAACAACATTATCTCGCTCACGAGGTCCCAAATGAAATAGTTTGGACAATGGTTCCCACTTCAAGAAGGAGGTGATTGATTTGTTGGAGAAATACAATGTGGCTTTTCATAAGTCATCTACTTACGGCCGCAAACCAGCGGGCGATTGAGGCCGCCAACAAGAATATCAAGCGCATATTACGAAGATGGTGGAAACCTATCGGGATTGGCGGATAATTTGCCGTTTGCTCTGTGGGGCTCTGAGGACTTGATCGAGAACTTCTCTTGGGGCGACTCGTACTCATTAGTCTATGGGATGGAGGCCGTCACGCCTATTGAGATTGAGGTCCGTCATTGCAGTATTGGCGAGTGCGGATAAGCGAAGCAGTTAGCGTGAGAATAGATTTGAGAACTCATGCTTTTCGATGAAAGAAGGTTGAAAGCCTGTACCACATCCAAGGTTATCAGCAGAATCGCCGGGGCTTTTAATAAGAAGGTTAAGTCCGGGAACTTGAAAGAAGGAGATTTGGTACTCAAGACAACCGAGCTCCCATCCACGACCCAAGGGCAAGTTCGGACCCAATTGGATGGTCCCTACATCATCAAGTCAATCAGTCGGTGGGCTGTGGTTACGATGGATCTAGATGGCTTGGAGTTTTCCCAACCGATCAACATGGACAAGTTGAAGAAATATTATCCTGAGAGGCTCATGGGCGAAAACCGAAAAAGGCGACCTAGGCAAAACTTCGAGCATAGAAAATTTGAAAATTATAAAAGCGAGCTCGCAAGGTTGAAAACGCAAAAGGTGGCCTTGGCAAAAGTTAGGCGCAAAAGGAGCAAAAATACTCGGCGAACTGAGCACGAACTACGTAAGACTTGATTCCCATCTTTGGGATACGTAGGCAGCTTCATCCTGAAGTTCAGTCATAATCTTTTCCCCGATCAACTTTGTCCATTTTGATCATCTCAGTTATCTTTATTCATCAGCATTCTTGTGATCTCGATGCTGATCTTTGTTCAAACTAGGGGCAACTTTCCGTTGCAATGGAGTGTTGCGGCACCTTTCAAACTAGGGGCAACTTTCCGTTGCCACACATTTTGCCGAGGCATCATTTCAGACTAGGGGCAACTTTCCAGTTGCTAGGATCCGGGATTGTGCATCTCAGTGACAGATCTCAGGCGTGTCCAGTTCTGATCCATATCGAAAATAGTTTTGAAAAGTTTTAATAAAAAGTTGACTTTGTTCAAATTAATCTTTTCACAACTAAGACCATTTTTGGACCAAAAGTGGAGAATTTTCAGTACCACAACTTTCAATTTCATTGATTTCAAAACAGAGTTCTTTTGCTCTTGCATACAATTGAAGTTGCTTTTTATTACATTCATAACGAAAACTTGAAAGTACTAATAAAGCGATAAATCTAGGGGCATAGTCGAGTCAGATGTCCCTGCGCCCCCTTCCAGAGCTAGTTGAAGCTTCTGATGCCAGCTTAGGCCCAACCTGTGCCTCCTCGTTGAGCCAATCCCAGCACTCGTCAGATAAAGTGCAACTAAAAGCGAGGCGGGGACAGCTCTCTAGTCCTCCAATTGTAGTATCTCGGGCAAGGTGTGCACCTCGAATTTGGAAATGTGGCGGATACTCAATCCCCTCAGGAGGGCAAGTCAGTCATGGCCGAGGCGCGACACGGAATGGGAAGTAGAATACACGATGGAGTCAAACCGATCGAGCGGATCCGGTATCTGGAACATGCCGTAGCTCATCGCCGGGAGGTTGAGCCAAGGGCAGCGCCAAGCAATGCGTTCAGCCGACAAGTTGCACATCCATTCAAACCACCAGCTCTCATCAAGAGCATTCACTAGCGTTGCGAAAAGTAACCACGAAATTTGAATAAGCGAGGGCAAGAGTCCACAACTTGCAACTTATCCATCAACCATATCGGGGAGGGATGAAAAATGAGAGAATAAAGAATAGAGATGTGCGATGAGAGAAAAGTAAGATAAAGGTTTGTGAGAAAAAATCGAGGCAGGGGTCGAGTGATGTAAGCAAATACAAGTGAGCTTGGGTGGGAAACATTACCTGTAGCAGTAGTGGACTCCCTGCAAACCTGGTTGTCTCTTGGCGGTAGGAGGCATCTAGACCCATCAGTGTCTCGGCCAAAGTCAAGGCAATACAACTCTTTCCTTTCCTCCAGCCTTGAGCGGCTTCTATCAAGCGGATGTTAGCTCCTCCGGGCGAAACAAGCGAAAATGGGATAGCATGCACAAGCGAGAGGGCATCTTTGTCGAGCTTGCCAATAGTGGTCGCTGCGATCACCTGACATCGAAGAATCGATGCATCGGGCTCGGGATGTCCAACATCCCATTACCGATCAAAGATCGGCGTCATCTTGGCGTTGAGACCGCATTAAGCCCTAAAGCTTGGGCGTGGCGAAAGCAGGCGAGGCAAGATCTCTTGGCGTTCGGACTCCATCAAAGCTTGAAAATCTTCGAAAGTAGGACATACCTCTTGCCCTCCAAAGTTGAAGACATGCGTCACCGGATTCCAAAACCTTGCCGCGGCATGGAGGAAAGGAAGATGCAGTGGAGTTCGCCTCAACCTGAATAGTGCATGTAAGCCGAAACCCCGGAAATTCAACTTCTCCGAGCCATCTAGAGAAGAAATCCAAGAAGTGAGATTTTCTGTGAGAAATGCTTCCATTTTTGTGAGGAAAGGTGATGAAATGAATGAGTTCCAAGAGTGGAGCTTTTATAGAGGGGCAAAACACTATTCAAAGGACACGTGTCACGTTTCTGGCGGATGTGGGGGGGTGGCCGGCCGGTCACCTATCCTAGTAGGCCGGCCACCTACTACTTTTCAACTGTGAAATGTTTTCGGCCTCGCATTGGTCCTGTTTTGCCCGCCGGAAGAGAGTTTGAAGCACTGTCACGCATCGGGAATGTTGAAGGCCTCAATTTCTCTCAGTTTTGGATACATTCCATCATCCAGACTGTCCGTCTGAAGTATGTTTTGTTTTGTTTATCGAGTTGTTGTTTTGCTTATCGAGTTGTAAGTTTTGTCGAGCTGTCGCATTTTGTGTTTTGAGTTGTTACTTTTTCATTACACATTTTGTTAAGTCTTGTCGATTGAGTCATTAGCATTGTTGTACTTTGTTTATCGAGTTGTAAACTTGCTAAGATTCTGTTTTATTTCTTAGTGAGTCGTTTTGTTTTGATTTGTTGCGTCGGTTCACTACCTGACCCGATAAATACATGAAGCACATTTCATTCAATTCCATTTTGCGCGAAGTAATGCGATGCGATGCTAAGAATTTCAAATACACAATATCTTTTCAACAGCTGTTTCATTTCATCATATTTTACAGCAAAATAAAGGTACAAGTTTCTGAAAATAAAAGCGCCTACCAATGTGCAAAGTGCTACAAACTACTAGCTAAAAAGTAGAATAAAGCAGGAAATAACATCAGTGCCCTCGGGAGCGGGAATGGGGAGGCCCTCTCATCCTCTTCTGCGGGATAATCTCTACATCGTCATCACCATCTGGATCGGAGCTGTCATCCTCCGGATCCCCCTCAGGCTCGTCTCCGCTCCTGGAACCAAGACCGGAGCCTCCCTCCCCAGGAGATGTATCTGACACACGCTCTGCGACCTCCTCCTCATCTTCTTCCTCCTCAATGATTACCCTGCGTCTGCGTGACGACCTGCTCCTCGAGAAGGCCTAGGCAGCCCGACTCACGAGAAGGCTGGATGGCCCGATTACCTCGAGCAGTCCAGTGCCTCGACCTCTCCGAGAAGGCCCGGGTGGCCCAGCCTGTGTCTGAGCATATACAGGAGGCATCTGAAAATGAGAGGTGCAATACATCAGTTCAAATATAAAAAGCAGATGCAAGTGCAGTATGTAGGTGGGGTATGTGCCAGATGTGTTCTACACACCCTATCAATGCAGCAGAATGCTCAAAACCAGCATATTGACAGAAATATGATAGATGCAAGAGAGATGAACAGTACCTGCACACCCACGATGCTCATCTGCGTCTCCCTCCGTAAGATCATGCCCTCGAATGTGGCCAGCATCCCGAGCAGCTCGTCCGTATACTCAACTGGAGGCTGCAAATATGCATGCAAAACTATCAGTAAAGGAATCAATGTCCAAATATCTGACTGATAAATCAAAATGAAAAAACATACCGAGGTAGTCGGGGTCTCTAACATATCTGTGATCAGGCAGGGGGGGCTCTAGCGGAATCTGGTAGGGCGTCCCAAATCGCCAATTCGTCAACTCGGTCGGCATCTCTGGCCATCCAGGGTGATCAAGAGTCGGAGGGATCGGAGGAATAGGACTGCCTCTACCTCGGGATGCCTAGCCACGCTAGAAGAGGGATGTCTGCGGCAGGCGCGACTTCGAAGATGGTGCGCGGTGGACCTCAGTGGTGGAGCCCGTACTCCTGTCAAAGGGGGCATCAGATATATCCGGCGATAGGTGGCGTAGTTCCCCTCAATGAGATATAGCAAATCATCAGTGCCCTGCATGTCCCTAATGACCTCCTCGTGGATAGCTTTCGGCGGTCGCATAGTGGTGGAGGCCTGCGGGAGGTCTGAACCTCATATCCCCACACTGGCGTGAAAGCGTTCCCGAGAACCAAGCCTGCCGGTGGTCCCTCGGCGAGGAACTGTCTTTGAGAACTAACAGGCCTCCAGTCTTGATTCTCAAGGTCGCCAAAAAGGCGCCCAAAATTTGCCGGTGATCTGCGGATAACCAATCGTAAATCAATCAATCGAGAATATACAAAGCGGATCAAAGATGAAAATGAAAAGGCGGGGAGTTACGAAATACCTCTGACGCTCGAGCGATTAAGAAATCGTCGAGAGAGAAGAGAGTCTCTCGAGGCCTCGGTAAATGCTCACCATCAAACATCAATGAATATGGAGTCATAGGAGGTCTTGCCACCTCCATCTCCGGAGCTAATGTGGGGAAATATGCATATACCCATAGCTGAGAAAAGCAGTGCGGGATGTGAAGACAATGTGCTAAAGGGCAGAATACAGACTGCAAAGTGCGCCGTGTGTGCAGTGAACAAGTAATGAGGAGCAAAATGTAAAGCAAGAGGACAGAATGTACCTCCCAAGCTCTCCAGTAGCCGAGTAAATCCCCTCGTGTGCGAGAGACTGCGCTCATGTAACAGTACAGGGTAGCCAGGCCAGCGCCGCCCCAATCATACTGGCCGACCTGTGATAGGTCTACCAAAGCACTCAGTAGGTACAACCCGACCATGTTCCCTCTATCGGCAAACAGAGTGGTGCCAAAGAGGAACATGAGGAAACTGCGGGTATACTGCTCGATCTCTGTAGGAGACTCAGGCTCCATCTGTGGCCGTCGAAAATGGGAGGGGAACCAAGTATACCGAACCCTCCCGGTACCTCTGTCTACAGGCGGGCGGGTCCCCAATAGATGTATCCAAGCAGCCTCCCACTTACCCATATCCTCATCGTAGGGAATAGGTCCACCGCCTACGTCTAGGCCGGTAAGCATGGCGAAGTCCAGCGGGGTCATGGTCATATCGATGAGAAAAGTGGAAAGAATTGGTGGTGTCCCACCATCTCTCCGCTAGAAGCGACAAATAAGGTCCTCTTGATCGAGCGGTGAGATAATCCCTGCGAAAGGTCCGAACCTGCAAAATCAACTAACTCTCGACGGCTTAGGGAGCTCAGCATACCACTCCCTCGCGGCAGTGGAGCCATATCCTCGTACTGTGCGAGTGACGGCCTGCAAATGAAGTGAAAATGAGCTGTGTGCAAATAAAGTGAAAATGAGCTGTGTGCAAATGAAGCGAAGATGAGCTGTGTGCAAATGAAGCGAAAATGAGCTGTGTGCAAATGAAGTGAAGATGAGCTGTGTGCAAATGAAGTGGAAATGATCTGCGTACAAATCTGAGTTTGGGACTGTGTGTTCTACTTCAAATCGATTAAGTGTGTTCGCTTCAAGTTTGGGAATGTGTGTTCTACTTCAAATCGATTAAATGTGTGTTAAGCTTCAAGTTTGGGTATGTGTGTTCTACTTCAAATCGATTAAGTGTGTGTTCGCTTCAAGTTTGGGGCTGTGTGTTCTACTTCAAATCGATTAAGAATGTGTGTTCGCTTCAAGTTTGGGAATTGTGTGTTCTACTTCAAATCGATTAAGTGTGTGTTAAGCTTCAAGTTTGGGGTATGTGTTCTACTTCAAATCGATTATGTGTGTTCGCTTCAAGTTTGGGGCTGTGTGTTCTACTTCATCGATTAAGTATGTGTTCGCTTCAAGTTTGGAATGTGTGTTCTACTTCAAATCGATTAACGTGTGTTAAGCAAGTTTGGGGCTGTGTGTTCTACTTCAAATAGTGTTGTGTGTTAAGCTTCAAGTTTGGGAATGTGTTCTACTTTTAATCGATTAATTGTGTGTTCGCTTCAAAGTTTGGGATTGTGTGTTGAAATCTGAGTTTTGGAATTTGTATGTTCTACTCTTAGTCGATATGTCTTTGTGTGCTCATTTCCAACTTCGGGTTGTCTTTAGTGAATCAATATTTGAGTGCGTGTTCAATTTCTAACTAATGTGCCTTTGTCGTTCACAATTATTCAATATGCGGATGTTCATGAAATTCAAGTGTTTAAGTCACATGCTCGGGATGCAAGTATCATGTAAATAAGTTAAAATGCGTGTCTAAGCATAGCAAAGGAATGAAATGCAAGAAAAGTCTGAAGATGAAGTAAAATACCTCTCGTGCCTCGTGAGAGAGGTCTTGCTCGCTCTCGCAGAAGAGATCCCCGTGCCGTCGTTGAAATCGGTGAAGTAATGAAAAGTAGCTCGTGGTAGCCTATGTACTGAGGCATATCGCTTCGAGGAATAAAGGGGCGGACCCTCGGGGGCAATGTCATAAAGTCATAATCATCTCCGGCACCTGGAAAACCTCCGCCGTGAGGGAAATGGCCTGCCATGTCGAGAAATCTGCAAAGAGGAGCAAAAAATGAGCAAAATAGGCCAAAATTGGAAAAAGTCAACAAAAGTCAACTCTCGGGAAATAAAAAGTCAACAAAAGTCAACTCCCGGGAAAATTTTCCAAATAATGAGACAAAATTACCTCAAGTGGTGAAAATGAGGAGAGAAGCTCCGAAGTCAAAATTTGGTCGCCTCAAAGTGCTTAAATCTGAAAGATTTCGCAAAAACAACTTGCGTGGGAGGCCGAGGGGCGCGTATAAAATGCAGATCTGAAAGAGAAAGTGGCTTAGAGAGCAAGAGGAAGAAGTTTTGCAACCTTGGGTGTGATTTCGGAGGCAATGGAGGTGTGTATATATAGAAATCTTGAAAAAGACCATTTTGCCCCTGCTTTTGGCAAGTGGCCGACCAACCACCTAACCTGGCTGGCCGGCCACTCTGCTTTTTGCCCCTGGCCGATGGCCTCTCCTAGGGAGGAGAGCTGGCCGACCATGTCCCCTACCCCCTCCCCTACCTCTCTGCAAATTTTGAGGAAAATCGGAGTTCCCGGAACCTGAAAAAGTTGAAGAAAAGTGCACTTTCTGGCGCCGAATTGCTCCGCCGGAACTTTAATTGCAATTTCTGACATGTGTCTCATCATTATTCATCAAAATCGGGGTGTATCCTTTTTAAACATGTTGTGACTTCTCCGGGAGGTAAATCAGAGGCCGCGATCGAGTTACCGTCGCCGGAATGCGCGTTCTCCAGTTCGTTATTGTGCAACAACCGGGCACCCTGATTTGTGCTCATTTTGCATTATTTGGCTCATAATTTGCATTCTCATAAATGTTTTGCATTGTCATGCATGATTTCTTGATGTGCCATGCTTCTATGCTTAAACATGCGTTGTCGCGTATTATCTTTTCTCGCGTTATGTTGCATTCGTTCACCGACACTGTGTGTGTCAAACATTTGGAATCATAGGAATCGCATTGAATATATGTTGTTGGCATATTGCTCTTGTTGCATTTCTCTATTTTGCAGGCACGATATTGTATGTACGGTTCATTTGAAATTTGGTGCGACTGCATTTAATCAGCAGTATCGTATCTTCTCCGTGTGAGGCGGCGAGAATTGAATGATTCTCTGCATTCCTAACGCATGAAATGTAATTGTTTGCTTTGCATTCTTGCTTAAAAGCTATTGCATCTATTTGTTAATACTTGCTTCATTCTGACTTTTGCATTTGCATGATCACCGGCTCGTGCCTATCATTTGCATTCTTGCCCCTCGCTTGGCACATATCTTTGTTTATCTGTATGATTGTCTAAGTCTTGGCCTTGTCAAAAATGGGTCGTCTGGGCTTTGACATTCACTTAAATCATTGTTATGACTTAGAGTTACATCAAGAGAACAGCTGTAGACACCCCATTTTGACCGTCCTCAAGACTTCGAGCGTCACCGATCGGCGCTTGGTGATGTTGCATCTTGTGCTCGTTCGAAGTCTCGAGTCGCGGCGTCATACTGCCTCCGGACTTCGAATTCTCTTCGTGCCTCGTCTCGGTTTGCGAACCGGACTTCGGTTTTCTCTGTTTTCTTTCTGAGGAAGAGTGGCCCTGTAGGCTATCTCCCGGTGGCCGTGAGCTACTTTTCGTGGCCGTAGGCCATTCTGCCCATTTCGGAGCCCGGTTCCCGGTTTTCGGGACCGTTAGGCCGTGTGCCTCGGCTCGGGACCGTCCAACCATCTCCGATATCTCCGGTTTTTGGATTGCACCTCTATTTTATAGTTCCGAGGAACACTGGGGCCTCTGATACCCACTTCGTAGCCGAACACCACTTCCGGTGCCCGGCAGCCGGTTTTCGGGCCCCGAACCTCGCGGTTTTGGCCCCGAGCTTTCATTTTGCATCAGTTTTCTCTGATTTTTGGCAGAGACCTCTGTTTTAGCATTAGAGAACAGGGCCTGATGCCACTTCGTGGCCGTATGCCACCGGTGCATGTGGGTTTGGGACCCCGAACCTCGCGGTTTTGGCCCGAGAGCATTCATTTTGTATCGATTTCTCGATTTTGGCAGAACCTCTGTTTTGTCCTTAGGGACCTTGGGGTCATGAATGCCCACTTATTGCCGAACACCACTCCCGGCACCTGCAGTCCATTTTCGGGATCCCGGATTGCCCGGTTTTGACCCCGAGCGTTCATTTCTCATTAGTTTTTGTTCAAACTTGGCAGGTACCTCTGTTTCAATGCCAGGAAGATCACTGGGGGGTGGGAGGCCAGCAATTATCCCAGATAACCAGTTTCGCTCTTCCGGCGCCCGTTTTGCTCACTTCCGGGCCAATGTTGAAAACCCTGGGGGTATTTTCTTCCAACCAAAGCTACATATTTGTGATGAGGGGACATGGGAGGACCCTACCAACTACTGGTCGGCCAGAAACTGTGGGTTTCATTTTTGGGCATCTCCTTCAAGCTCTATGTTGTGGCTCCTGCTTCAGTGTTGCCAATTTCCAACCTTGGAACCTTGTTCCACACATCTGGAAGGACCCTTTGGTATGGTGGTCGGCCAGAAATTATGCATTTCATTTTTGAGCCTCTCCTTCAAGCTCTATGTTGTGGCTCTTGCTTCAGAGTTGCCAGATTCCGACCCTGGGGCCTTATTCTACACACTTGGGAGGACACCTTGGCATAGTGGTCGGCCAGAAAATCTTTGGTTCATTTTTGGGGGTGGCCGGCCGGCCATGGTGGGTGGCTGGCCGACCAGGTGGGGTGGCTGGTCGGCCACCTGCGAAAATCACCGTTGACCCGCTTCCCGCCAGCTCATTCCAATTTGTCAGCCTACTTTCTTGAAATATCTCCCTATCAGGGGATATTTTGGGAGGAAAACTTGGTGCTTTCCTCCTTTTACACCTTGTTTTGCCTATTTAAAGGGACCATCATCTCCTTCCTCAAGGTTACAAAATTTGTCTTCAAGAACACCTAGGCAAAAACCCTAATCTCCATAGCCAAAACCTTCAAAAAAGCTTCAAGTGTTGCTTGATTCCTTCACCATCACCTAGCCTCACCATTCCAACCTTGATTCCAGCAGCTAGGAAGTGAATTTCAGAGGTTGAGAAGCTACAAATCAAAGCCAAGAAGCAAAGAAAGACAAGTCTTCAAGGGTAAGTATTCAAAACCAACTTTTAGGGCTTTTTCTTGATTCATTTTTATACTCTAATTGGTTGAGAATTGGGGCTCCGACCCATACTGCTTTTGTGCTCATATTGAGCCCCTCTACAACATTGTAGAAGGGCTCAACTTCATTTGGTGTTTCTATATACTAGTTCCTTCAATATTCACCAAGTTTGTCATATTTTTGCATGCTAAAATTAACCTATTTGTGTTGATTTTTAGGGGTCCGACCCCTACTGCTTTCTTTCTTATTTTGAGCCCCTCTACAACATTGTAGAGGAGCTCAACTTCATTTGGCCATTGTATCCACCACCTCCTTCAATATTCACCAAGTGTGCCCATTTTTGCATGCAACTTTTGACCTACTTGTGTTTGTTTTTGGGACTTCGACCCATACTGGTTTTAGTCTTTTTTTGACCCCCTTTACATGTTTCATGAAGAAGGTTTGGTCATTTGATGTATAGATTGCATGTCTTATGTTATACCCTTTTGTGGCTCCATTTTGCCTTCCATTTCTAGCATGTTTGTCTTATGATTTAGAGGCTGCCATCTTCTGCATATATGCTTATTTTTGGGTCCTATTTAATGTTGTAGAAGAAAGTTTGTCCATTTGAATTTTCTATATACCATCTCCCTTTATAATGCTCTTTTGGCCCTTATTCTTGCATGCTAATGTTGACCTATCCATGCTTACAATTTGGTCTTGTTTTGTACTGAAAAAATGCCATATTTGGGACTGCCTTGCTACTGTTTTTGCTGTCGTGTGTCGATTTTGCATGTATAGCATAGCTGTAGGCCATTTCGGGCACTTAGAATCGCATTTCGGGATGATTGCATGCTTCGTTTGTCATTTCGAATTGTTTCGGGGCTGTTTCCCCTTTATTTTAGTGGCTGAAATATGGTTTGCATGCTTGCATATCATTTCCCATATCATTTTATGCCTTAATGCATTGCCTCGGTTTGCGTGCCTGTGGGCACGCGCTTCGAGGCACCTCCGTTTTATCCGACGGCAGCCTATGTGAGTGCGGCTGAGGCTCTCTCATGTTGGCATAAGCCCATCACTGCATTCTGTATGCCATTTTGTGCATTTCTCGATTTGCGTGTCCGCGGGCACGCGTTTCGAGACAACTTTGTTTTTACCCGACGGCCTCCTATGTGAGTGAGCTGAGGCTCTCCCATGTTGGTGTAAGTCCATCATGGCATTCCGTATGTCGTTTCATTGCATTTTATCATCGCCTCGGTTTGCGTGCCCGTGGGCACGCATTTCGAGGCACTTCGGTTTTATCCGATTTGCACTTCATATCATCGCCTCGGTTTGCGTGCCCGTGTGCACGCATTTCAAGGCACTTCAGTTTTATCCGATTTGCATTTCACATCATCGCCTCGGTTTGCGCGCTTTGGCACGCATTTGAACGCCGGTTATCCGATTTGCATTTCATCATCGCCTCGGTTTGCGGCGCTGTGGGCACGCGCCCGGCTGCCGGTTTATCCGATTTTCATCTTTCATCATCGCCTCGGTTTGCGGCGCTGTAGGCACGCGCCCGAACGCCGATTTATCCGATTTTCATCTTTCATCATCGCCTCGGTTTGCGTGCTTGTGGGCACGCACTTCGAGGCACTTCAGTTTTATCCGATTTCATCTTTCATCATCGCCTCGGTCTGCGTGCCCGTATGCACGCATTTCGAGACACACTCTGTTTTATCTGATGTGCATTCCGTATGCCATTTCCTCAGATTGCGTGCCTGTGGGCGCGCATTTCGAGACATTTTATTTTGGTCTCATTACACATTGTATTTCATATCATCTCATGCTTGTATGTCATTTTTTTCGGTTTGCGTGCCCGTGGGCACGCATTTCGAGACATCTCATTTTCATAGCATTGTGCATGCTATATCATATGTTAGTTGCATTTCATGCATATCATGCATATTGCACGGGAAACGAGGCACGTTTCGTACTCCGAGTAACGGAACGGGTCTCAATTCCCAAGTCACCGACACTCCGGATTATCCATGATGGAGTTAGGTTTTGATGTGGCATCCATCTATATTCATCCCAATATTGAGTTGTGCAAATCGGCTCCTCGGCCATCATGCATCGATATGCTTGATTGGTGGCGCGAGGATCGAGACATGCATACATTTGTGAAATACACTGCTATGCCCTTTTCCTGCTCTCTGTTGCAGCAAAAATGAAGAATTATCAACTTTCCGGAATCTGGCACGCAATTCGAGAAAAAGTGTAAACAGAGGCTAATTAGGGCATCCTGGTGGATTTCCGCACCAAAGCAGTCCGATATGCAACATACATCAGAAGCAAGGCAGTCCTTGGCTTGCATGCCAGTTTTTACTGTTTTCTAGTTTAATTTGTATATTTATATTTCGGACTGTACTATTCTTTTATTCGGACTGTATATTTATTCGGACCTTCTGCGCGAGGGCATAAATGTAATAAGGGTGTGTGAGTGTGATGTATGTCTTCCAACCCCCATTTCTTTCTCCCTTTTATTTACCCGCTTTGGATGGTTAGATATAGGGCATATTTCAATTAGCATACAGTATGACAGCATGTTTGCATCATTCATCTGTATTGCATGCATCGGGCTCGGCGCATCATACAAGCTGCATCTGTATTTCAATTCCGAGTTGAGTACTTGATAGCTGTAGCATCTCATATGCCATATTTAGAATAGCCGAGCCTGCTATGGTTGCATCTTTGCATGTGCTGCATTAGACATTCAGTATTTTTTAGGATCATGCATGATTTCTAACCAGCTTTTGTTTTGGCTTGGAGTACTAGGTGAGTTTTATGCTTTAGCATCCTTGCATGCGTGTGAGTGTTGCCATGATAGTATGCTTGCCATGAGGCTATTTGCTTATCTGATATAAACTGCCTTGAATGCCTGTGGGTGGAGGTTGAGTTATCTGAATTGGAGCAATTCATCAATTGTTTGTTAAGCCCACTAGATTGTGGCAAAATCTGCATTTTAAGCCTACCTGCGGGTAGCAAACCATTTTCAAACAAACAAACATGAAATGTTTTGTTCCAATTCAGACGACTCGGTCTATACTTGTTTGCTGCGAGCATCACATAGTAACCTAGGCTAATAACCGGAACAAGAACTCACAATGTTTTCAAAGACAGATATCATGGTTAGTAGAGGCCGGTCTTTGACCAGGCGAGAGGGGGTGCTCACGATGTGACCTTCCCTAATCGTACCCAAGTTCCCGAGCCAACTTTGGTGATGACGGACACGTGGCCTTTCGGCACCGAGTCAGGGTTTCCTAAATTTCCCATTTTAAAAATATTTAGGTGGCGACTTTGTTATCTGGCAAAGCAGTCTATGTTTGGCACTTCTTTCAAAAAATCTGTTTTTCTTCAAAACGATTTGCCGGATTTGGACTCTTTGGTTCAGATTTAGAACAGCAACAAAAATCGAGTCCGAACTGTAGCGAGGTCCCTCGCGGGCGTTGTTACATATGCTTAGATTGTAAATGGAAGAGGGCCAGTAGCCAATTCACGTTTAACCATAAAGGCTTTTGAAAAGGGGAATGGGTGTTGTTTACCAGTGCGATTGTTAGACTTAAACCACTATGCTATGCGGAAGAGTTTAAACAAAAGCTGAAGATCAGAGGAATGAGAGATATTCAGGTCAGAGAAGGTAGAGACATTGTCATGACTTTTGACTTAGTGGAAGGCATGAAAAAGAGTTTGAAGTTAATGGAGGGTTGGATATATGAATGGAACGAGTCGATAAAGGAATAGAAAGAGGGGATGGCCATTGAACAAGAAAGGCTCAGTTGGTTATCATGTTTTGGAGTACTATTGAATTTATGGAGTACCAAAACATTCAGCAAAATAGGAAAATTGTGGGGGGAAGTCATTGGATTGGATGATAACACTTTTAGAATGCATTCCCTACATTGTAGGAAGGTAAGGATAGCCACGAAGTGCATGGAATCCATTAATAAAAATATTAACCTGAGCTGCAAGGGGAGGATCTACCCAGTGAAAGTTTGTGAAGAGCAGATTGTTGTCTTGGAGGTGGTCTACAAACAGTGTAAGTGTTATAAGATGCAGAGTAATGGGGATAGTCACAGCTCTAATGGCGGAACCAAAAATCAGATGCCAGAGGAGGAAAGTAAGTAGGAGGATGACATGGCTGAGGTGAGGGGCCAGGTAGAAGGTGAGTTGGACAAGGAAGGTATGAAGAAAAGAGGGTTTGAGGCAAGACATGATAAGTACAATGATACGGATGATCAGGACGGGTGGTTAAGTATGTATGTGGTTCAAGAGACTGACAATAGCATGGGAAGGACAAATTTTGGGGGCTCATGCTTAGGAAGGGCTGCTATAACAGTAGAGAGTTTTATGTAGATTCAAAATGGAGGCAACTAAAACGTTATGGATAAAATTGTAACTCCTGGTTTTATGAGAAGCATCAGTGGGTCTGAGGTAAACAGACCTAGGCTTAATATTGAAGTATGTCTAGAAAAGGCCCAAGATTTGGAGGGTGCTAATAGGTTGGCCCAAAATTTATCTGAAAAAAAATGAGATGGTGGTGCAGCCCACAAAGGGAGATTTGGTACAAGCCAAGAGTGGTAAGGAAGCCCATATAGGAGATGAAAAGAGGGGAAAGAGTGGGGTATTACGTTAGTCTGAACCACAAGCTCATAAAAGGAAAGCCAGCAAGAAGAAAGCTAAAAGAGTTGTTAGATCCCATGGAAATCTTTTCTGAACTTGAAATTGGTGTAGGATCTCTTCAAATTGGTGTAGGATCTTTTCTGAACTTGAGGAAATGAGCCATCTTTAGATCAGCTGTTGCAGCAATCTCACTGCCCATGGCAAGCAAATCAGGTAATGAGCAGCTGCTGCTTAGGTAGAAGAAACACTTCAAATTGGCCATGTTCTTGGGCTAAATTGTGAAGGGAATGAAGATGAAGTGATAAGTAAACTAATGGAGCTGGAAGCAAAGGATAAGGAGAAGATGAAAATGAGGGATGGAGGAGTAGATTGATCTATATTTTCAGGTGGGTTGGTGTTCATATCTATTTTCTCAATGAAGCTATTATCCTAGAATGTAAGGGGGCTAGGTAAGCCTGCTAAAAGGAGAAAAATAAAAAAATTTATTCTTTGAAAAAAAGGTGGAGATGGTATTACTATAGGAAACTAAGAAGCCATCAGTTAATGAGGAGTTTGTGAAATCAATTGGCATGGTGAAAAGATGGATTTCATGGTAGTAGACTTAGAGGGAGCAGCTGGTGGGTTGTTATGCATTTGGAATCCAGATGTCTTTTAATTGATGGATTGTTGTTGTACTAAAAACTTCATCATCTTGTCAGGTACCCTTTATTTTAGTTTTGAATGTGTAATAGTTAATATATATGGTCCAAATGATAGTGCCAACAGGAGGAGAGTGTGGAATTCTTTGGTTAGACTGAATCTATTGTATGAAAAACCTTGGTGTTTTGGGGTAGATTTTAATGAAGTTAGGTGTATATTTGAGAGGAAGGGCTGTTCTATGAGAGATGAGAGTATAAGAGAGTTCAATGAGCTAATTGACAACCTGGAAGTGTGTGATATTCCAATGTTGGGTAGCAAATTTACCTAGTGTAACTCTCAGACTGAAGAGAAGTGGAATAGGATTGACAGATTTTTGCTCAGTCCTAAGTGGATGAATAAGTTCAATTTCAAACTATGGAGGCTACCAAGAAGGGTCTCAAATCATTGTCCTATTTTGCTCATGGAAGATAAGAGGGATTGGGGTCCAAAACCATTTAGATTCATTAATACTTGGACCTTTCATTCTAGTTTCATAACTTTGTGGAAAAAGTTTAGGAGTAGACTAATGTGGAGGGTTGGGGTGGGTTCAAATGCCTTAGAAAATTCAAAGCTCTTAAACTAGCATTGAAACAATAGAATATTGAGGTGTTTGGAAATGTGGAATTTAAGCTTAAACTCCTTGAGAAGGAATTACATTTACTGGATTGGGAAGTTGAAGAAAGATCACTAACTAAATTAGAGTTAACTAGAAGAAGAGATGCAAAATGGGAAGCTTAAAAACTGAGTAGAATGGTGGAATGGATATGGGTGCAAAAGTCCAGAGTGAATTGGGCATTAAAAGGAGACAAAAATACAAAAAATCTTCATGCTATGGTTACTTCTAGAAACAATAGGAATGCATTATGTTCAATTAATCTGAATGCGGTTGTCTTGGAAGAACCTGAAGCTATAAGGGTTGTAGTTTTAGATCATTTTAGGAATCATTTTGCTGAATGTTGGTCAAGCAGGCCAAGTTTATTTGGCCCTTTTAAATCCATTAGGGGGGGGCAGAGGTTAGGGAAGTACTTGAAGATGAATTTATAGAAGCTGAAATAGTAAGAGCTTTAAAGAAGTGTGAAGGTAATAAAACACCTAGTTCGGAAGGATTTAACTTGATGTTATTTCAGAAATGTTGGCAGATTGTTAAGGGGGATGTGATTCAATTCATGAAGGATTTCCACAAAAACTCTAAGTTGGTTCATGGAATTAATAGTTCATTCGTTGCTTTGATTCCAAAATCTGACAATCCTTGTTGCCTTAATGATTATGGGCCTATAAGCCTTATAGGTTCTCTGTATAAAATCCTTGCAAAAGTCTTGTCAAATAGGATCAAGAGTGTAATACTAAGGATTATTAGTAATTCTCAATCAACATTCATTAGGGGTAGAAGTATTTTGGACGGTGTGTTGATTGCAAATGAGATAGTTGACAGATGGAGGAAGAATCATAGGAAATGCATTGTATTGAAACTTGATTTTGAGAAAGCCTACGACTCAATTAACTAGGAGTTCCTCTTCTCTATGCTTGCAAACTTTGGGTTTGGCGCCAAATGGATCAGCTGGATGAGAGAATGTGTATATTCAACTAGAGTTTTTGTCTTAGTTAATGGATCACCAGCATCGGAGTTCATTCCTCAAAGAGGACTCAGACAAGGTGATCCATTATTACCATTTCTTTTTAATATTGTAGCTGAAGGTCTTAATATTCTTTTGGAAGAAGCTCTACAACTGGGATTGATTAGAGGGATAGTGGTTGGCTCAAATGATCTTGTAATCACCCACCTTCAATTTGCAGATGACACAATATTGTTTTGTGAGGCAAAATATGAGGAGATTGGGAATGTCAAAAGGATCCTGAGATGCTTTGAAATACTTTCAGGGCTAAAAATCAATTATCATAAGAGTGTGGTATGTGGGATTGGGATTAGCGAGGACCTTACTAAAGAGTTTGCTGACAAATTGAACTGCCTACATCAAAACCTGCCTTTAAAGTACTTAGGGCTGCCATTGGGAGCTTGTCCAAGAAGAAGAAGGTTTTGGCAACTAGTGATTAATAAGTGCAAACAAAAGCTAGTTTCTTGTAAGAGGAGATTTTTATCCTTTGCAAATAGATTAACACTGATAAAGTCAATGCTGTCTAGCTTACCAATCTATTACGTATCTTTGTTTAGGATGCCAGAAGGGGTTGTAAAAGAAATTGAAGTGATGAACTAAGATGAAAGATTCATTTGGTAAAGTGGGAGGAGATTTCAAGAAGTAAAAGTAAAGGGGGCTTAGGAGTAAAAGATCAGGCTTATGAATGACTGTCTTCTTTTAAAATGATAGTGGAGGTTTGGGGCTGAAGATAAAACTCTATGGAAACAGGTGATCTGTAGCAAATATAATGAGATTGGTAGGGGATGATGGCCTTTACCTGTGGAGCATCTTAGGTGCTCTCTGATTTGGAAAGATATATTGGGGCTTGCTTGGGGTAGGCCTGAACTGGTGGAGTTTTTTAAAAACAACATAGTCCTTGATATTGGAGATATAAAGAGAACACTTTTCTAGAAGGATAAATGGGTTGGCAATGTTTGTTTGAGATATGAATTCCCTAGATTATACTCTATAGCAATAGGCATGGATGAATCTGTGGCAATGGTGTAGTAGAATAATTGGTGCAAAGGAGTGGAATCTGACTTTTAGAAGGTCTCTGTTTCAGTGGGAGGTGGAGGAGTTGAGAACAATGACAAAGAGAACACTTTTCTGGAAGGATAAATGGGTTGGCAATGTTTGTTTGAGAGATGAATTCCCTAGATTATACTCTATAGCAATGGGCATGGATGAATCTGTGGCAATGGTGTAGTAGAATAATTGGTGCAGAGGAGTGGAATCTGACTTTTAGAAGGTCTCTGTTTCAGTGGGAGGTGAAGGAGTTGAGAAGAATGACTACAATGTTACTTACTGCACATGCTCTTAGAAAAGGTAGGATGGATATCTTGAGATGGATTGAAGATGCTTCAGGGTCTTTCTCTGTTGCCTTAGTTTATAGATGGAGTCAATTGGGTCATGGAGCTAATAGCAAGATTGCTGAGTTCATTTGGAAGAATGTTTCTCTTCCCAAGGTTCAATTTTTTAGTTGGTTAGCATAGAAAGGGAGAGTCAAGTCATCTAGCTATCTGCAAAGAATTGGTGTTCTCAGTGATGGCTCAAATTTTAATTGTATTTTCTGTAATGGGGAGGTGGAGAGTGGTAACCATGTGTTGTTGCTTTGTCCCTTTACCTGGAAGATCTGGTCCAATATTATCAAGTGATGGGGTATTCAATGGGTAACACCTAGATCTGTGAGCAGCCTAATCCATTGGTGGCCTGGTTGAAAATTAAAAATGCAGCTGAAGTTAATCTGGAATGTTGTTCCTTTGTCAGGTTTCTAGTCCATCTCGGAAGCAGAGGAATAATTGTCTATTCAATAGTGCTCAAAGGGTTGATCTTGAAGGTTTGTGTGACTCTATCAAGGTTAGGATTGCTTTGTGGATCAAACTCTTGCCGGTGTGATGTACTCGATCAATGATATTGGCCCTTAAGTGAGTTGTGGAGAGCGCTTATAGCTTATGCCCAAACAAATTATACCTTATAACTTCGGCTTAAAGTCGATTTCCATTTTATTCTCAAAGCATATCCAAATTTCACAGAATAAGTGATTCGACTTCTTCCACAAAGCTATAAGCTATAAGCATAAGCTAAACCAAACATATCAAAACAGCTTAAATTAAGCTGAAAGCTGAAAATAAGTGCTGACAAACAGGGCCATTGTTCATAATCTTCAACAAGTTATAGTCTGCATTGGCTGAGGTTGCTGTTTAGCTAAATCATGGGTGTGGGCCTATTGGGGGTATTGGTATTGGCTTTGTTTCTGTGTTTGGTACTCTTTGTTGTTGGCTTCTTATCAATATTTTGTGGTTGTACTTTGTCTTTACATTCCCACTTCTTTATTGTTGTAGTCTTATATGAAATGTATGCTTCTTCATTAATAAAGATTCTTTTTAACTGTTCAAAAAAAAAAAAAAAAAAAAAAAAAAAGGGAATGCAAAGTTAGAATGGGCATTCCATTTCAGCCCATTCCATCATACCAAACATGCTCTAAGGGTTATGAGGAAGGAAATGGCTGGCCATCCTTTCTACATTTTTATTTATTATTATATATATAGTATATTTTTTAGGCCCAGTTTAGAAAGAAGATTTTGAACTAAAATAATCTATAAAGATAAAATAATTTAAAATAGTTAATAATACAAAATATCACATCCAAATTATAATCATTTTCCTTTTTATTTTATAGTCATCAAATCAATTACAAAAAAATGTCAATTATCTTTTAAACACAACTTTTTTAATTAGGCTAAAATAATTAAAAAGTTAAAAAATTAACAAAAATAACCAACTTGTCAAAAAAAAAAAAAAAAAAAAAAAAAACCCTGAGTGTAGAATTAAAAAAAAAAGAGACCAAATACAAAATTTCAATAAAAAGTGATACGTTCTCATATAAAAATTTCATCACTAAACTACTATCTTTAATCAAATAAAATATGAATATCTCTCATTAAAATATTAAATACTTTAAAAATACAAAATTTCACAATTTATAAAAGGTTTACAACATAAATATTTGATAAATATTTGCAGTTGTCAAACTTGACACTTATCAACCTGTCCATTCCCCCCTAATATATATCTATCTTCTATACTTTATATATATATATATATATATGGTGTTTGGAAGACTTGATTTTTTATGCCGTTACGTGTCTATTTTTTTTTAAAATAAAAAAAATTAAATAAAGGAGAGAAAAGAACTTGAACCTTGGATTTATATATATCAAATAAGAAGATTTTTATTATTTGACTAGCCCATAATATATAATATATATTTTATTTTTATTTATTTAAATTACACACGTATTGTGTATATCAATCGCTAATATATATATATATATATACATATATAAGAAGCTTTCTTGCTATGGCTAGTCACTTTTTTGTCTATTTTGCCATTTCTTTTTAAATAATTTACTATTGGTAGTCTATATGTTAGGTAAAGGTTTTTTTTTATAATTATGTAAACTTTCTTGATCAATTATGTAACAGGTTTTTTTGTAATTACGCAAATATTCGTGATCAATTATGAAATAGGTTTTTTTTTCATAATTAAGCAAATATTCTTGGTTAATTATGAACAATAAATCTTTTATTTTTTATCAAATTACAAATACACCCATAAAGTTTGTTTAAAATATGAATCGGTCTTATATTACTAGAAATTACAACTATCGTTTGTTATAAATTTTAATTTAACACCATACCAAGGGGGAAAAAAAACACTTATTTTCCTATGCAATCATAAATTATCAAAATTGTTTATTGAAAAATATTTCTCATATCATGAAAAATTGTTAATGGATTTAATGATTTATTATTAACAAAATGGTTAATTGAAAATATTTTTCATATCATTAAAAGTTGTTAATTTACTTAATGATTTACTTATGAATAAAATTGATCATTTGTTATGAGAGTATGATTTATGTATTAATAAAATTAGTCATTTGTATATATGGATATATATTTTTTGTTCTGCTTTTTTATTAGTTCAATAACTTATCGTAGTAGTTTTTTTTAGATGAGAGAATTATCTTAGTATTTGTTTTATATTTATCTGTTGAGAAAAGTTACACACCATAATTTTGTTTTGTTTTTTTTTTTTTATAAATTTAGAAGAAATATTAAAGACTCATAAATTTATTCAAAATGATATGGTAATAGAATTAAAGTCGACATCATCACGTGTATAACAAATTAAAAAATGATACATATCATACCACATAAATCTATTATATATCTAATTATTTATTCTATTCAATTTCATAAAAAAGATATTTAAATTTTAAAAAAATTATTAAAATACAAAATTTAAACAAATTATAATAATAACTCATACCACAGGCCTGTGTAAACTAATATATATATATGCTAGTTTTCAACCCCGTGCACAGCTTCTATTCAACGGTTTTTAATTTAAAATTAATAATTAAATATATTATGTGTAAACTAGTATATTTATATGTGCTAGTTTTCAACCCCGTGCACAGTTTCTATTCAACGGTTTTTAATTTAAAATTAATAATTAAATATATTATTTTTATATTTATAAATACAAATAATATTCTGTATACTAATAGTCATGCAATCGAAGTATAAAACTACTTTCAATTTGTTTTTAGAGAAAGAAAAAAAAATCATTTGTCAAAGAATAAAAACTTATAAAAATAATTTAAATTTCACTACTTTTATTATCTCAAATGAAAATTCTGAAATAAATAACAATTTTCATAAGGTATCATACAAATCTAGATAAATAATTTAAATTATTCAAATACCTTTTAGCATATAAAGTTTTATTTTTTATTTTTTTAATGAATTTTACCTGAAAAGTTAAACATCAAAATCAAGTTTGCAAATATTTTATTGGCAGGTGTTTTCACTTTTTTCGTCCAAAATAATAATAATATTATATTCTATGAGTTCAATTTGATAATTTTCTAACTCATAGTTGATTTTAAGATAGATTTTATAAATACAATTAATTTTAATATAAATATAATAATTTATTTTATTGCAATTATTTTATTTATTTTTAATTAAGAACTTTTTAGATGCCATAGAAAAGTTCATAAATTTAAATATAACAAAAATATATTATTTAAAATAAGATAAATCTCAATAATGTTAATTTAATAAGATTGTCTCATTACTAAGGCCTGGTTTGAGAATTACGTATTTTAATCAAAAAGTCATTATAAATTATCACATCACTCTCTATATTTTTATGTACATCTTTTTGTAAAAAGTAAAAAAGTTTGTTCCTAAACGAGACCTAAGATATTGTTTAGTAGCACAATAAAAACACTCTAACATGAAAATATTTGTTAGAAAATGCTTTCAAATAAGTCAAAAGATATTATAGTGTCTCATAAAATGGCATACCAAATATAATTTTGTAAATGATTTTACATAATCCAATATAAAATGATTTTGAAAATTATTTTATCAACATTTTAATTATGTCGTCAAATATCACAAAATGAGAAAAAATATTTGTAATGAAAACAATTTACAACAAATAAAAGGAATTTCAACATCAATTCAATAATATTTTATTAATTTTAATGTGATATTATAAAACTAATAGGACTAACAACATTAATCATGAAAGTCATTGACCGCCAACCTATTTTTTTAATTTTTTTTTTCAAAGGGCTTCGTGAAAAAAAATAAATAAAGAAGACTTTCTTAATTATATTATATCATTCCCTAAGCTTATTCGTGTACTCTTATAGGGAGACTATCAGATTTTTATTCCTCATTTTCTTATTTTTTGTCTTTTTTTTTTTATTTATTATTTTTTATAATAACCTTTACATTTGTTTTATCATTCTTTTGTAAAAGTATTCAAAAATCATAATTTTCTTCTACATGTTATTAATATATTGAAATAATTCAAAAATATAGATACAAAATGGTGCATTTATATAAGAAATAAGAAATGAGATGAGCTTTTCTCCTGTCCATAATCGGACTGGAGAGGTGCTGTTCGACTCAATGGGCTCAATTTTGAGTCTTATTTTGATAATCTAAATTGTTTATATTTTAAGATTTGTCGAATACATCATTCCTACAGAAAATCAAGTTAATCGGACAATGACAACCATATGTTTGGATCAGCTTTCTATGAAAAAACATGAACGATTCATACAAAACTAATTTGAACAAGTGGTTGCTGTTATCTGATTGACTTGATTTTTTGAAAGGTTAATACACTCGACGAACTCTAAAATATGAACAATTTAAATTATTAAAACAAGACCTAAAAATAGACTTATTAGGCCGAACCTAAAAATAGACTTATTAGGCCGAACAACATCTCTTCAGTTCGATTATGGACTAGAGAGAAGCTGAATTCATAAGAAAAATCATAAAAAGAGATGAGACAAAAAAACTGCAGGAGCAAGGCTTAAAAGATAGAAACTCCTTTAATTACAAAAATGACACTTGACAAAATTTTAAGAAGTGAACACATATCACCATTTTAAAAACGACATTGCTATTCTAACCCAAAAATTATATTAACTTTTCAAATATCAAATTAAATGTGGTAATCAATTAAAATATTTAATGTAACTTTCTCTTTCCTATCTTCTCGAAGAGAGCATTGCCATTCAAAATAAAAAATTAAAGGGAAATTGACTACTAAATCCCAAATTGTCATCTTGTAACCCATTTGGTCCTAAGTTATTTCTTTTAAACTGTTTAGCCCTTACGATTGATTGTTTACAATTTTGCCATTGATGTGTTAATTTGAATTTATGGGCACGTGTTTGTTATAGGGAATGATAGTGTTTGTGGTTCACATTTCCAATAAAAGCGTACTAGTGGGTTTTTGGTTTGTTATATTGAGTTAATGTGGGAGTGGGACCACATTTGGGTTTGGTCGAATGTACGATGTGGGTGCGTGGGTTAGGTTTTATTTGAGGCTCGGTAATACGAATGTGACGACCTGGCACGCCAATTTGGTGTGTCCCGTTTAGATGTTTTCGAAGTAGGAATCATCCCTAAATTAGAAAAGCGAATCGGTTGCTATTGGCGATGTGAACCCTAGCAATTGTTGAAATTGCCCCCTTACAGTTTGCAAATTCACACTAACCTAATCCCGAAACAGACGGAAGAGATTGAAGGAATAATTGATACAGTGTTTGTGTATATCAGAAGTGGTGTGTTTGTATCTATCATTGATTGCTGTGGGGTGAAGAACCCTAGTTCTGTTGCTTGATTAGAGGTGTCGACTGTGAATCAGGTTTAGCGAAGTGGTAGTGGACTATTTTTTGCGACGTGAACGTGGACAATGTCTGCGAGTCATAAGTTTTTTGTTTTTGTGGTTAACATCATATTCCTGTTCTTCGTTTTTTTATGTTATACATTATATTAGTAGCCACATCAAAGGGTGAGAGTTCATGGTCAAAGTTCCATAGTACACAACGTAGGCTTGCAGGGGTGTACACAACGTAGACGTTTGAGTTTTTTTGTATAAAGTTTATGTGTTAGAGTATTGATTTGGCAACCTCATCGTAAGGCCAGTGTGTACAACACCAACAAGAAAATTTTGGTTCAGTCAACGACGTAGCTATGTGACATTGTAGCCGCAGTTAAAGTTAACGACACAAACGGGAAAAGTCAGGTGGACGGTCGCCGAAATTTGTGTAAGTTGTGCAACCCAGAAATTGGATGGGGACTGCATAAATACGAAGTGTGGAACATACTTGTGGGAAGCCGAAGATATTCATGTTAGACCCAGCAATGGTGGACTGTCATAGAGGATGTTGGCAGCAAAACACAAACACTAAAGTGGAGTATACATGCATCCCTGCCAATATCTCACACCTCCAACCCTCCCACCAAACGTGGGATTACTTACTCAAAATAAAACAAAAAAAATCCCACAAATTATGTGAGGACATATTTGTCCACCACATAACAATGTAACTTTGAAGGAGTTATCAGTAAAATATCCCTTCTAACATGGACTGACCAATCAAATGAAAAATTCGAGGGACCAAACAGAACATAATTTAGTCAGATAAGACTTTCTGATAAATTCTCCAAAATTTAAATCCAATTTTCAAATTCAGTGATGTAGCAATCAATTAGAATATTAATGGCCACACTCTCTTATATCTTCTCTAATCATTAACTAATTATATCACTCACACATCATTAGGTACAAAAAATGAATCTCAAAAGTAGATTTATATATCATTTTTCTTTTTATTATCTAATTATTAATCAATTATTTTACTTATATATATTTGAATTTAAAAAGTAAACATATGTGTCATTTAAAAAAAAAAAAAAAAATTCCTAAGGAAAGACTTTATTTACAAAGTAAACATGTGTATCATTTAAAAAAAAAAAAAAATTCCTAAGAGAAGACTTTATTTACAAAGTAAACATGTGTATCATTTAAAAAAAAAAAAAAAAATCCTAAGAGAAGACTTTATTTACTTACGTATTAGATAATAATGACAGCAAGACAAAAAGTAGCCTATCATTTACACACCAATTCGTCACCACAAACTTCATAGTTTCACATTAATAAAAGATTGTGTAATTCTAGATATCATGTAAAAAATATCATAAAAATAATTATAAAAGATTTTTTATTTTTAAGTTATATATATAATAAAATATCAAATCTTCATGATGTATTTTATGATATTTTTTTCATAATTCCTAATATCACTCTTAAAAGATTGAGTTAGCTAGCTTTCATACCAAACCTTATGAAATATATATATCATTTCTTTATAATTATCCTTATATAAGCCTTTCAATTCCAGGCAATCCCATACAAGGTGTTTTTGCAGAGTAGAAAAAACAAAACAACCCCAACATGGTGCGCGGCCACATCCTCCTCCTTACTTTTCCTGCTCAAGGCCACATCAACCCTTGTCTCCAATTCGCCAAGCGTCTCCTTTCGATGGGCGTTCACGTCACCTTCACCACCAGTCTCTCCGCCCAACGCCGCATGACCGCCGATGCACCGGAGGGCTTGAAATTTGTCGCCTTTTCGGATGGCTATGATGATGGGTTTAAACCAGGGGACGATAGGCAACACTACTATTCTCAGATGAAAAAAAACAGCTCTCAAATAATCAGAGATATTATCACCACCAGCTCCGACGAAGGCTGCCCCGTCACGCGCTTGGTCTACACCTTCCTCTACCCTTGGGCGGCCGCAGTGGCGCGTGATTGTCACCTCCCATTCACACTCCTTTGGATTCAACCTGCCGTGGTTTTGGATATCTACTACTATTACTTCAATGGATACGAAGAGGACATTGTGAAAAATCACAATGACCCCTCCTGGTCACTTGAATTACCGGGATTGCCACGGCTTTATAGCCATGACCTTCCCTCTTTTGTAATTCCTTCAAGCTCAAACGCTCTTACGATGACAATATTCAAAGAACTTGTGGACACACTTGATGAAGAAACCAACCCTAAAGTACTTGTGAACACTTGCGATGCATTAGAACCCGACGCCTTGAAAGCTATTCAAAACTACAATCTGATTGGAATTGGACCCTTGATTCCATCTGCTTTCTTAGATGGGCAAGATCCATCGGATACTTCGTTTGGCGGCGACCTCTTTAAAAAATCAAGGGAATATATTGAATGGTTGAACTCAAAGCCCCAATCATCGGTGGTTTACATATCGTTTGGAACCATGATAGTGCTACCAAAGCAACAAAAGGAGGAAATTGCGCGTGGTTTGTTGGAAAGCCATCGGCCATTCTTGTGGGTGATGAGACCAGAAGAGAGTCGCGAAAAAGAAAAAGAAGAAGAAGATAACGCGCCAAGTTGCATGGAAGAACTCGAGCAACAAGGGATGATAGTGCCGTGGTGTTCTCAACTGGAGGTTCTTTCGCACCCGTCTTTGGGGTGTTTTGTGACACACTGTGGGTGGAATTCGTCGTTGGAGAGCTTGGCTTCAGGAGTTCCGGTGGTGGCGGTGCCACGTTGGTCCGATCAAGGGACGAATGCGAAGATGATGGCAGAGGTGTGGGGGACAGGGGTGAGAGTGAAGGCAAATGAAGAAGGGATTGTTGAGAGTGAAGAGGTTAAGAGATGCATAGAGGAGGTGATGGGGGGTGAGGAGAGAGGAGAAGAAATGAGGAGAAATGCAAAGAAATGGAAGGAGTTGACAAGGGAAGCTGTGAAGGAAGGTGGATCTTCTGACTTGAATCTCAAGGCTTTCTTGAAGGAGATTGAAGGAGGAGAATGCTCTTCTAAAGTGTTTTAGTCCCATTTTCTGTTTTCTTTCACTTTTCTTTTGGTCCATGTAGAGACTGGGTTTTTTCTTTTATGTTCATCAGAGATGTTTGCTTGATATCATTTGGTTACAATTGGTTCTCATGAGAATTGTAATAAAAATTGTATTTTGTAAATCATTTTCTTTGTTTTAATTCCTAGCACTGTTTTGTTGGATATATTCATATGTTAAAGATATGTCTGATTTTTTTTTTTTTTTTCCTTTGAATGATCTTGAAAAATTCATATACTAAAATTAGTGATATGAATGAATGTTTGCAACTATAAATATATGAATATAAATATTTGTTGATCACTAATGATCAAGCTTAAATTCATATGATTATCTAAAAATTCTACTTTTTACAACCTTTGTCCTCTCTACACTTGGTGGCTATTTTTTAATACCAATTACTGGAGGCTCATCCGAATCTCCTCCTCAAGGGGATTCATAATTCGGAGGAGAATACAAATCCCTTCTCTATTTCTCAAAATAAACACAAAGATAATGAATCTCACTTCACTCCACTATCAATCACAATCCCTTCTCTATAACCCCAAACAAACATGCCTAGATGTCTGAGGATCGTCTGTTTTTTTGTTGGTTATTGCTCTGCTTTGGGGGGCCTAGATGTCTGAGGATCGTCTGTTTTTTGGTTGGTTATTGCTTTGTTTTGGGGTGCTTTGTCAGTGAGTGTTGGTTCTTTTGCTTGTGGGTGTTTTGGGTATGCTTTGTCTGTGGATGTTTGTTAGGCGTTTTTCTGTGGATGTTTGTTAGGCGTTTTACCTTTATTTTGATTTAGTCTTGGTTTGGCTAATTTAGTTCGATTAAGGTCAAGTTTGGCATATTGTAAAAAAGTTAAAAAATTATTCAAAAAGTTAAAAAGTTAATACTATTTACCAAAAGTCAATAATTACGGCTGTACAACTCTCAATCCTAGTTTTTCCCTACAAATCAATTTTTACAATTTTTTATTACACATTTTTTCATAAAAAGTCAAAAAATTAACCCAAACATATATATTTTCTTTCTCAATTTTTTAGTCCAAAAAGACAAAAAGTACACATATTTAGGACACCCCAACAACCCCTAAAAAAACACAAAAGATAAAATAGGTTAAATACGTCAATAATACAAAATACCATATTTAAATCATTATCATTTCATTTTTTTCTCTCAAAAAAATCAAAAATGCCAAAAAAATCAAATCAAACGAATTTTTTGGTCCTAAGCTAAAAAAATACCAACTCAAAAAACTAATTAAAAAAACCAATGCCAAACAACAACTTAGGTGGTTTGGTGTCATGGCCTTGCCTACTTGACTCGGTTTGACTGTTGATTGGCTTGTTAAGTATGCCAACGTTGTTGGGATATTCTTTCCAAACTATCAAGCTTTTTTTTTTTTTTTTTAGTAATTTTTATTGATGCGATTTGTTTATACTACTTATATTTCTTTTCTCATCAATATATATCTTATTTTGCCAATTAAAAAAAAAAAAAAAAGAAAGTAAGAAGTACAATTTATATCTTTAAAATTGATCTTTATTAACGTTACAATACTACACTACACTACACACACTACAGGAAAAAGCACCTACAGCGACCACTTTTGGCGACTAAAACAAATTTAGTCGCCAAATGTTACGGATTTGGCTACCAAAAATAAATTTAGTCGGCAAAAGTCAAATTTTTAGCTACTAATTATTTTTAGTCGGGGAATATTGATTATTAGCGACTAAAAAAAATTTAGTAGCTAAAAATATCACAATTGGCGACTAAAATAAATTTAGTCGGCAAAAATGGCATAAATTGGTGACAAAAAATTTTTTTAGTCGCCGTAGGTATGCATTCGGCTACTAAAGGCTTTAGTCGGCAAATGTTTTAATAAAAAATTAATTTTTGTCTTTGGCGACTACACATTTAGTCGCCAAAAGTTGATTTTCAGTGACAAAAATTTTTTTAGTCGCCGTATCCACACATTTGGCTACCAAATCCTTTAGTCACCAAATGTTTTAATAAAAAAATAATTTTTGTCTTTGGCGACTAAACATTTAGTCGCCAAAAGTTGATTTTCAGCGACAAAAAATCTTTTAGTCGCCGTAGGCACACATTTGGCTACCAAATCCTTTAGTCGCCGAATGTTTTAATAAAAAATTAATTTTTGTCTTTGGCGACTAAACATTTAGTCGCCAAAAGTTGATTTTCTTTTATTTCATTTGATTTTTTACGCAATTAAATAAATATATTTTTTAAATTAAATAAATATAATATCAATAAAATATATGTTATTTTTTAATTAAAATTTTAAATAAATTTATTTTAAAAAATATTAATAATTAAATAATGAAATTAAATAAAACATCTATTAAAATTTAAATAATGAAATTAAATAAAATAAAACATCAATAAAATTTAAATATTTTGTGGCAAAATTTAAATAATGAAATTAAATAAAATAAAACATCAAAAAAATTTAAAACACGGGTTGAGCTGGCTCAAATTTTTTTTTTTATTTTTTTCCTTTTTTTTAATTTTCTTTCTTTCTTTTCTTTCTTATTATATATATATATATATATATATATTCTTATATATAAAATTAAAAGCTCAATTTGTGATTATATTTTTCAATAAAAAAAAATTTAGGATAAATATTTAAGATAATTTAATATTTTTAATTTATAATTTTATTACTTATATTTTTATTTAAATATCATTTTAATATATTTTTTACTTTTATTTAAATTTTTTTTAAATAATGAATTTTTTTTGTTACTTTTAATATATGTTTTTAATATATTTTTTACCGACTAAATTTTAGTCGGCGATTATAATTACAAAAAATCTATCTGTCTATCTGTTTGTCTATCTGTCTGTCTCTCTCTCTCTCTCTGTGTCTCTCACATATCTATCTCTTCTCGCCTTTCTCTATCTCTCTATGTCTCTTTCGTTCATCTCTCTTGTCTTTATCTCTCTTGCTCATCTCTCTTCTCTGTGTCTATTTGTTTGTCTATCTGTCTGTCTCTCTCTCTGTATCTCTCACATATCTATCTCTTCTCGCCTTTCTCTATCTCTCTATGTCTCTTTCGTTCATCTCTCTTGCTCATCTCTCTTCTCTGTGTCTAACTGTCTGTTTATCTCTCTTCTTTCTATGTGTCTATCTGTCTGTTTATCTCTCTCCCCCATTGTGTTCACATTGCTCACTCTCTCCCCTCTTTATCTCTCTTCTCTCTATCTTTCTCTATGTCTCTCTCGTTCATCTCTCTTCTCTTTATGTCTCTCTTGCTCATCTCTCTTCTTGCTATCTCTCTCTGTCTCTCTCGCTCATTTCTCTTCTCGCTATCTCTCTCTGTCTCTCTCGTCCAGCTCTCTTCTCTCTATGTTTCTTTTCTGTCTATCACTCTCTCTCACCACCCATCTCCTCTACCACCTTCACCACTACTGCAAACACCATTCCACCACCACTATTACTCCTACTGTCGCTACTTCAACTCTACGACTACCATTACTACTACTATCGCTACCACTCTACTACCACCACTACTACTACTACTACCATTACCTCTCTTTCACCCTGTCACACTCCATTTACACTACCACTACCACAACTTCACCACTAATCTCTTTTCGCCATCACCATCACCACCACCACCACCATCATCTCTTATCCACCACCTTCACTACTACCATTACATCTCTTTCACCCCTTCTCCGTTTCTCATCTCAGTCTCACAACTCCTTCTCATTCCTTCTCCTTCTCGCCCACTGTTCGTGCCACCATTGACGCTGCAACCCAAAACCTCACCACTCATCTCTTCTACCACCTTCACCACTACTGCAGACGCCATTTCATTACCACAACTACTACCACGGTCGCCATTTCACCTCTACGACTACCATTACTACTACCATTACCTCTCTTTCACCCCTGCTACTCCATCTACTCTACTACTACCACAACTTCACTACTAATCTCGCTCATCTCTCTTACCATTACCTCTCTCTCATCTCTCTATCTCTCTTTTCTCTTGCCCATTTATCTTCTCTCTATCTATCTCTCCGTCTATCTCGCTCATCTTTCTTCTCTCTTCGTCTCTCTTTTTTTCTATGTCTTTCTCTCGATCATCTCTTTTCGCTCTCTCTTTCTATCTCTTTATCTCTTCTCTATCTGTCTCTCACTCATCTCTCTCTCACCACCCATCTTCTCTACCACATTCACCACTACTGCAAATGCCATTCCATTATTACCACTACTACCACTGCAAATGCCACATTGACCATAAAAAATTAACTTTATTTTAATGAAAAATATTATCCTTACTTCTACCAAATAAAAAATATAATAATAATTTTTTATTCATTAAAATAAATATGAAACAAAAAAAAATTCAACCTTAATAAATGAAAAAAAAAAATAAAAATTCATTAACTAAAAATTATTTTAATAATAAAAATTATTTTTTAGCAATGACATCCTCTGTTGCAAAAAAAAAAAAAAAAAGTCATTTTATTATTTAAATATTTATTTATAGTGAAAATAAAAATAAAAAATCCAAAAAAATTTCCATCCCCCCTTCCCCTTTTTCCATTCCATGGGTTCCCCCCTCCCCCTTCCCATTCCCGCTCCCCCCTCCCCAAAAACCCAAAATCCCCAATCTGTTCAACCAAATCTAACCGGGTTCTCCCCTGCCCCCCAAAACCCCAACCCCATTTTGTGGAGGTACGGAGATTTTTTTTTTTTTCTTCTTAGCGATTGGGGAATTCGATTCCGATCCCGCCATTTCTAGGGGTTCTAATCGGTAAGCAGGTTTTGTAGCGCTTCAATTTGCAGTTGAATCGCTCAGATTTGAGACTTCTTGTACCGCGATTTCTAGTCTATTTTGCTTTCCCCACACTATTTTCATTTTCATGCAATACAGGGTTTGACAGTAAGAGAGATGGAAGAACTTCGGGAGGACATAAAAATGCATCTGGATTTAGACAGGGCAACACCTACACATATAGAGTATTGGGAGGTATTCTCTCTTTCCTTTGTCCATTTATGTATTTGGTGGTTTTCTCCTCAATGGTAGAGTATTAATTGTAACCCATCTCAAGTTTTATTTTCTATAAAGTTTTGCATGTCTCTTTTATCTATAGTTGCTTTCAGATATGTTAGAGTAGATACTATATTTCCTTATATATAGTATAGATATAGATATATAGGTAAAAAGATAGATATCAAATCTAGTCAACTTGGAATTGGTGATTACAGTAAATACATGAAAATTAATACCTACTTTTCTTGGCTTGGCTATGACACAAATGAAAGTAGGAGAAAAAGGGAAAAAAAAAGAAGAGAAACTATACAGGGTGAATTCTCGTTACTTACTATTAGAAAGAAAGTAATACTAATAAAACCTTGTCTACAACTAGTTATCCCACAAATAAACAATTTGTTTGAGTCATTAATGATAAAGTTTTATCTTCAAGTTGAGTGAAAACAACTCAGATTGGAATATTCACTCAACTGAAAACTCTGTTTGGTTTTGCATACTTGTCAAACAATTGGTTGATATATAATAAGAGTTACCGATTGTTTCTTACATTTCTTTTTAGAATTCCATAAACCTTTTTATTTGATTACTTCCGTGTAATATTCCATAAACCTTTAGAAGAATGTCAATGAGTTGAGCATGAATGTCCCTCACCTGAACATCTCTTTTGAAATTTCCGCTGCCAAGTGGATGCATTTCAACTATAATCTTTCATTCATCAATTGATGAATATCTGATTTTTCTCATACTCTCTTAGATTAAAACTCTCATGTATTTTATTGGTCTTTTTCATTTTATTTGTTAATATGTTTCAATGTCCAGCCCCTTCCACCAGCAACTTGTGTAAGTTCAATGCCTGTGCTCTTATGTAGTAATAATTTTTTTAAGTATATTCAAAGACACCATTACTTAGTTTTTTCTAGTAGTTTTTTATGGATTACCAATTTAACATTACACTTTTTCTATGAACTTTTGAACTACCTAATTTACGAAAAGATGAAGCAAGAAGCGAAAATGAGTAAATGACTTGTCCAATGAACTTGAACTCAAGTGATACACATTACTTATATATTGTGCTAATCATATAACTTGACTTGAGCGTTAAAATGTCATGTGATAGCCCTTTTTGATCCACAACAAGAATACACATTTACCCACATTTCAAGCTATTGAATGACAACTTCTTTGGAAGGGCGAGTACGGAAGAACTTTATTCGGTTGGTGTCCATGGTGGATCTATTGAGTAAGTAGTACTTTAATTGCTGGATTTATTAATGCTTGGTTTGCTTTTTGTTGGTTTTGAAGAATTTGTGGAATCTTGTAATCTACAACATATACAATATGTTTACCTAATGTTTATATGAATTAAGAGATTGTGTGTGTGTGTGTGTGAGAGAGAGAGAGAGAGAGAGAGAGAGAGGATCTATTGACTTTAATTTTGCCCATTGCTGTCTTCTTTTTTCCGTTGTCCTTCTCCTGTTCTTATTTCTTCTTCAAACATTCTTGGTGCTTCTTGGGGATCTATTCTACTTATAGAAGTTTTGTTTAAATAGTAATGGTTTTCATGTACATATTTTCGCAGTGGTAAATGAAAAATCATAAATAGTAATTCTAGCACACACAAAGAAACTCCCGATTTTTTATGTGAAAAACCCAACTGGGAAAGACCACAGGACCATAGTCTAGCCAACCAATTAACTATAAAGAACAAAGTACAAGTAGAAGAGTATGTCTCTGAGTGTATGTCCTGATGAATAAATAAGCACAAAAAACTTAAGCCTTTGGAGACATCAGGGCTAGATGGTTTGGATGAGCCTTTACTTGGGAATCATGATTATGATGAGACATGCTCAGAGGTGAGTTTTTTGTTTCTGTCTTCCTTCTTTAGTCTTTTAATCCTTTTATCCCTCTGTATTTTCTACTTGGTTTTTGGTTAACTAGGATGGAAGTATTGTGAATAAAAATGTTGTTTTATATGATTGATAGCTATCTATATTATAGGGATCCACACTTGCGAGATATTTGGGACGATGAACAAAGAGGAACACAACCATTGCACACTTTTATTTTCCCAGTAAATTGCACAGTGGGCACAATGGTTAGGTATGTGATTGTCTTATAGTTTCTCAGCTAACACATTAATGTTTTTTTACCCTACCCATTGAAAAGGAGGCTAGATCAATTAGTTGGACTCTCATGGAATTACACAATAGCATATAAATAGATCATAAATTTTATCAGCTAATCACTTCCTTTTATTTTATATTATCTGGTTTGAGGATCATTACCATGCAACTGTGTTGCTAAACTATATATTTTTACCATGCAACTGTGTTGCTAATCAGCTTCCCTTTGAAGTTTTAAGTTTTGTTTTGTTTTTTGTTTGTTTGTTTGTTTTTTTTTTTTAAACTCTTGTTCATATAGATATGTGTATTTCAACCAACCAAATCATACTTGAAGTTTTAATTCCTTTTTTTTAAACTCTTGTTCATATAGATATGTGTATGTATTTATCGGATGAATCTTTATATAGGACATGTCATATATAGTTATATATGACAAATTCTTTTCGGAATTTTTTTAAGGACTTGGTTGTACTCAGTGCGTGTGTTCATTATTGATTTCATATGGAGAAAGAGTAAGTTTGTAACGACTTGGTACTAATATTGCTTCATAGTTAGTTATTGATTTGTCATTGAAATCTATGGGTTTTGTTTTTTTATTATATATAATTATTAGTCACAATTGGGTTTGTGTAATTGTTATTGTTAATCCTCAAGAAATGGATAAGAGAAGATTTTATTTATTTATTTTCATTTTCTTTTCTCAAGATCCAAACACTGTATGTTTGGCTAAATGGGTTTTTAAGATTTTGAAAAAATATGAATGTAACATTCAAAAACTAATGGTAAATTAATGATAAATTATATAAATATTAATAATAATAATTTTTTCATTCGTATTATCCAAACTCTAAGTTGTGTGTGGGCCACCACCATATTTACAGTGTCCCAACTCTTTGGTAAGCTGAGACAAGTTATTAATAGGCAAAGTTAGGGAAGTGCCAAACATGGAATTGGATACAGATATAGGATTATTTTATAGATATAGGATTTTGGAATTAGAGATAATTTACGGTGTCCATCTTTGCATGTCAAAATTTACCAAGGATGCATGTCAAAATTTACTCTCCAATGTATGTCAAAATTTTCATCTACTCTCCAATGTATGTCAAAATTTACTTACTAATTTTACTTACTAAATTTACTCTCTATCTCTTTCGCTCTCTCTCATCGCTCTCTGTCTCTTTTGCACTTGTTAGGTGGACTTTTCAAGGTGGTAATCTAGAGATGAAATTCATCAACTTCAACAAAGACCCAGCTTATTGTAAAGATGAGTTCAATTTATTTTGTATGAAAATTGTCTGCTGAATACCATCCTAATTCACAGAAAAAAATGTATACAATTTGGGTTGGATTGTATTTGATGGTGTTTGTATGGAATTATTATTTTGGGTTGGATTTATTTGATTTGTATACAATTTGATGTTAATTGAATTAATTTTTGTATACAATTTGATTTGATTTGTATACAATTATTTGATTTGTATACAATTTATTAATTATTTGATTTGTATACAATTTGATGTTAATTGAAAAAAAAAAAAGTAAATTTGTTAGTGACTAAATATTTGGTAGCCATAAAGAATCTAAAAATCCAAGAATCCAAAAATAAATGTAGACTTTTGGCTACCAAATGGTTAGTAGTAAGAAAGGTTAATAAAATGAAAAATAAAATTTTTGGCGACTAAATTCTTTAGTCCCTAAATGTAGTAATGTTGTGACTAAAACTTATTCCCGATAAAAAGTTTTAGTCGCTGAAAATTTATTTTATTTTAATTTAACACTTTTGGCGACTAAATATTTAGTCGCCAAAACATACCCTTTCCCGACTACTCAGAGTTTGGTAGGCGAATATTCACTTTTGGCGTCTAAATATTTAGTCGCCAAAACATACCCTTTCCCGACTACTCAGGGTTTGGTAGCCGAATGTTCACTTTTGGCGACTAAAATTTTAGTCCCCACAAGACAACCTTTGCCGACTTACCAGAGTTTAGTAGCCAAAACGTTCACTTTCAGCGACCAAAAATAATTTAGTCGCCAATACTATCGCCGACAGGTTATAGGCGACTACTTTAGCGACAAAAAATATTAGTCGCTAATTGGTTTCGGCGACCAAAAATGTGGCTTTTGGCGACCAATATTTTGGTCGCCAAAAGTGACATTTCCTGTAGTGACATCGAATCAACACAAAACTAGTGACATAATTATGTTTTCAAGAACTTTTGTAGTTGTTTTACGAGATTCTTCTCTAACATTTCTTTCACATGGGAGCTTTTGTTGGAAAAATGACTTTATATTGGCTTTAATGTAAAATTAAAATAGGTCTTAACCATTGGTTGAGGTGAGATTAAATGAGTTTAGATTCTTTATAGTAAGGTCTTTACACCACAAAAAGAATGACCAAAAAACCATTAAGAATTAAATGAGAAATTGTTTCATAAAGTTGGCCTCGTGAATGAGGTATTGAGAATTGTGTATAGCTACTAATCCCACATTTATTGTAGATGAATGTTTTGATGGGTATTTAAACCTCAAGATTTTGATAAGGGCATGAGCCCTTTGGGGCATTTAAACTTTCCGAAGAAATGAAGTTATGGATGCTTCAAAGATGGGCTTGGGCCAAAATTTTGGTCCAAGTTGGTTATGGAAAAATTGCCACACGCGCGTGCGTCGTCTGCTTGGACCGGGTCGAGTTTGGGTCTGTGGATCATGGGCTTGAGACTTGCTAGAATGGGTTAAGTTTGGACTCGCTCGCTCGGACCGGGCCGGGTTCGTGATCTGTGGGTTGTGGATTGTGGCCTTGAAGCTTGTTGGAATAGGTTAGGTTTGGGCTGGGTTGCATTGGTGGTCCACCAACCTAATCTTTTTGGGCTAGGTCTGCTGCAAATATGTATATACACACAGATGTATATTGTGTGTAACTCACACATTGAATCCTCATCAATTTTGTGCATTACTTCAGCAGTTTTGTAGGAGTACTGGGCTACATTGGTTGCTAGCCTTTATGGTTGGAGGATTCTCCTCTCTCTTCCATGGTGTATAAATAGAGACCAACTTATTTTGTTGTTTACACAGAATTTTTGCCTTCCAGAATTATATAGTCAGTTTGCCTGCTCCTATAATGTTCTTCATGTGTGAAAGAGTGTTGCCATTGTCGGTTCGCCAAAGCTAACAGAAGGTGCTTCTGTGTTAGCCAGTCTAAATCGTTGTATCCTGGGAGATAGAAGTCGATATACCTCTAGCACCTACGGTGAGGCGGCTAATCTGTTTTAAGGAGACTGTGGTATCACACAGGCTTCGGTTTGCACTTATGTTCTTATTTTTCTTATATATATTTCTGTTCGTTAAGTTGTATGTTATAATCCCATGATTTCATTTCCTATAAATCAATTTCATTTCATATGAATATGTTTGTCTATTTTATTTAATTAAATAATTTTATAACAACTTTTATAGATAATGATGAGGATCTTTTGTTTTTAGGAGAAATTACACTTTAGTAGACTTTGTATAAAATATTTACAAATTAATGTGAAAGTTTATCATTCTTTTAAAAAAAATATCCTGATGAGTAATTTTCTCTTGTTTTTATCAAGATGGATGTACAATGATGAAGACTACTATTTATATGTATGATGTCAATATATATACACACTAGTGTGTGATCATGTTTCACACAATTTACCATGTCCATTAAGAGGATAATTTGCGTAGTCAAATTGGGCCGAGCTAGGTTGGAAGGTAGTCCAAGGTTTGGCCGAAGCTAGGTTGAAAGGTGGTCAAAGATGTTTGACTGAACTACCAAATGTCCATATTCTTAAACCTAGCTACTTTCTAGTGGTGGTCAAAGATGTTTGATCGAACTAGTAAATGTCTATATTCTTAAACCTAACTACTTCCTAGTGGCGGTCAAAGATGCTTGACCGAACTATCAAATGCTCATATTCTTGGACCTATGTACTTCCTAATGGCAGTTGAAGATGTTTGACCGAACTACCAAATGTCCATATTCTTGGACCTAACTACTTCCTGATGTCGGTCAATGCCTTGACTGATGTTGCGACACCGAACCTTTTGTTGCAACCCAAACTCGGTATCCGGAGGTTCGACGTCACAACAAAACAATAACTGAAATCATAACAAATTAATAGTGCAGCGGAGTAAAATAAATGGGTACCCAAATATTTATATAATCAAAACTATGCATTGGAGCTTTTATTCATTTACATAGCCAAAGCTAAATTATGACTACAAAGTGCCTTGTGCCTACCCTACGCCCTGGTCTTGACACGTCACTTGAAAGTGATTAACAATTATAAGCACATGGTAGAGTGAGAAATATTATATTGAGAGTATAAGGGTATAAAATCATCATGGATAATTATTTGGCTAAACAGAGCTTAGTTTGATATTAAAATACAGAGTATATAATACAAAACATAACATAAATCATATAAACAAAATAATCATAATCACGGTACAGAACATAACAGAACAGAACAAATGTATGGATTCAAGAGGTGGCTTGTATGAATTCTAGCGGTCGCTCCCACAAAAGTGTAGTACTTAGCTCTGCACAACACTTTGCTCCATACCAGAAATCAGAAGGTCAGTGGATTTATAATAACAGAGGGTCACTTAAAGTGATAATTCAGATAACCAATGGTTATTTAAGTGTCCCAAGACATGAAATCCCATAGTAGTACTTACAAAATAATTGTTCAAAAACACATGTAATAAACAATTTTATCAATAGGTTTTCCTTTATAAACAAATAGGGTTCATTTAACAAATAATATACTTTAAAAACTAATATCATTTGCAAAACAAATTTTATATAAAACAGTTTATGGTAACTCAAAATATAATACAACTCACCTCAAACTTGATCCTTTACTCTTACTTTCGACTTCAACTCACTGTTACAGATTCCCTTCGTTTGTTATTCTTGTGATTTCATTACCATGTAACTCACCTATTATAGGTGAAAAGACCCTTACTATGCTGCACTATGCAATACTGTGCTGTACACCACGTGGTACAACATGGCGCCACGCTTCCCATGAGGTTTCTTGAAGCACTATGCACAAGTTCCCTATATTCTACTATGACCCAAACCCAGTACCCAAAGGTTCGGTGCCATAACAAGACAATAACTGAAGTCATAGCAAATTAATAGTGCATCGGTGTAAAATAAAAAGGGTGCCAAAACAAAATTTAATTAAAATACATACATTGGAGCTTCTTTTTAATTACATTGCTAGAGCTAGACTATGACTATAAAGTGCCTTGTGCCTACCCTACATGATGGTCTTGACATGTCACTTGAAAGTGGTTAACGACTATAAGCATATGGCAGAATGAGAATTATTACATTGTAAGCATAAGGGTATAAAAATCACTATGGATAATTATTAGGCTAAACAGAGATTTGTTTGATAACAAAAATATATAAATCATTTTAAATAACATAAGCATAATGCAGAAATTATATAAGCAAATAATCATAATCACAGAACAGAACAGATGTATGGACTCAAGATGTGGCTCCCACAATAGTATAGCACTTAGCTCCGCACAATACTTTGCTCCACACTAGAAATCAGATGGTCAATGGATCCATGACAACAGAGGGTCACTTAAAGTGACAACAAAACAAAACAAAGGGTTATATAAATTGACAATTCAGAGGGCCAATGGTTATTTAAGTCCTCTAAGGTATAGGACCTCCGTTGTAGTACTTACAAAATAATTGTACAAAACACATTTAATAAATAGTTATATTCATGGGTTTCCCTATTAAGCAAATATGGTTCATTTAACAAATAATACTTTAAAAACTAATATAATTTGCAAAACAGATTTTACATAAAGCAGTTTATGATAGCTCAAAATATAATAAAACTTACTATGTTAGATTTCTCTCATTTATTATTCTTGTGATTTTATTACATGCAACTCATTTATTTATAGATGAGAAGACTATTACTATGTAGCACACTGTGGTACCACATGGCACCACGCTTCCCATGAGGTTTCTTGAAGCACTATGCTCAAGTTCCCTATATTCTATTATAGCCCATTGACATAACTGTTTATTAGATGTGTTTTGGACAATTATTTTGTAAGTACTACCATAGAGGTTCTATGTCTTGGGGGTTTTAAATAACCATTAGGCCCCTAAATTGTCACTTTATGTGACCCTCTGTTGTCTACTGACCCTCTGATTTCTTGTATGGAGCAAAGTACTGTGCGAAGCTAAGTGTAATGACCCCGAAAATTTAAATTGTCCCTTAAAATTTATATTAGTATTATTTAATTATAAATGAAAAAAATATAATTTTATATACGATTAATTAAGGCCAAAATATAATATATATATATATATATATAAAATATGTTTAATTTAATAGTTATATGTGCTAAAAAATAATTTAATTAGAGGGCCATTGTGTCCTATCAAAAAGATAATATATAATTATGATATTGTTTGGGCCAATGTGTAATTAGGCTAAAGTAATAAATTGAGCTTGAAGATAAGTATTTGCTAGGATAAGAATAAGTTGAGATAAGGATAATGAATGAAGATAAGGTAGAATTCCTTGCTGAAGACGGCTGGTTTAGTATGAATACTGGACTTGTGAACACAAAGGGAACTCAACAAGGTGTAGTAAAGGAAGAGTAGAGAGAGAGCACAGACAAAAATTAGGAATTTTTATTAAGGTGAGTTATATTATACCTTGGGTCATCATAAAATATTTTACATATATCTTGAGTTACCATGGTTTATTTTATGCAACTCATATTTATAAATTATGCCAATGTTTAAATTACGTTAATTATTTTATGAACCATTTTTGTTTAAATTAAAACTCATGAATATAATTTGACAATGATTATTTAAATATTTATTTTGTAAGTATCACCACGGGAGTCTCATGCCTTGAGGGACTTAAATAACCATTGGTCTCTGATTAGTCATTTTAGTGACCCTCTGTTGCCATAGATCTATTGACCTCTGTTCTGTATGGAGCAAAGTGTTGTGCGGAGCTAAATGCTACACTCTTGTGTGAGCCACTTCTAGAATCAGAACGAGTCACCTCTTGAATCCGTACCTTTGTATTGTTATGAATCCATTGACATCTGTTCTGTTCTGTACTATGGTTATGGTTATATATTTTCATATAATATCATATGATTTCTGAAATAGATTTATGTTATAATATGAGTAACTTATTTACTATAATAGAAAATTATTCTATTTTATCTATTTTAAGCCTAAAGCTTATCTATGGTAATTATGCTCTCAGTATAATATTTCTCACTCTATCATGTGCTTATAGTTGTTTACCAATTTTCAGGAAATAATGCAATTCAAAAATGGCTTTGAGAGAGTCTTAGACGCGAGGTTGCGAAATAAACATACATAACACTTTTATAAAAACTCGCTTAAATATTATTTCCACTTGCATTTATTTATTTGTTCAAGAATTAGCTGTAGGTAATTTCAGTTACTGGTCATCACGATGCATAGCCCTTGGATACGAGAAGCGGGTCGTGACACTAAGTGTTACACTTTTGTGGGAACCACCTTTAGAATTCGTACGACCCATCTCTTGAATCCATACATCTGTTTTGTTCTGTACTGTGGTTATGATTATTTTGTTTATATGATTTTTGTGTTATATGTCTATTATTCAAAATGATTTCCGTATTATATACTCTATATTTTAATATTAAACTAAGCTCTGTTTAGCCAAATAATTATCTATGGTGATTTTATACACTTATACTCTCAGTATAATATTTCTCACTCTGTCATGTGCTTATAGTTGTTAACCACTTACAGGTGATGAAGCTTAATGAGAGACTTGTTCGCTTGTCCGTATGTTGGTGTAGTTGAACCAGGGCTTGGGTAGACATAGAGCACATTGTAATATAGTCTAGCTCTGTTATTGTATACAATAAAAAGTTCCAATGTATGTTTTAATGAAATAAATATTTTGGAACCCTTTTATTTTATTCAACTATGTTTTTCATCTGATACATTTTGGTATTGACTTATATTTTTATCTTGTCGCGATGCATAGCCTCTGGGTACCGGGTTTGGGTCGTGACAACTGAGCTACATGGAAGGTGGTCAAATGGAATTGAGAAATAAACTTTGACCGAGCTAGAGGAGAGTCGTGCAACGTTAGCATGGTGGCGCAACGCGTTGACTTTGCACGATGCTGCGTATTGCACGGCTAAGTTAGTGGTGAACAGAGTAAAAGTAGTCCGGTTGTACGGCGAAAAGCCGAGCAAAGAGTTGTGCTATCTCACTTGATTTGCAGTGAGGAAGGTGTTAAAGGATAAACATTATCCTTTAGGAATGTAATTCCTAGGAAGACTCTATACATAAGAGTTAGAGTCCTATTAAGGTAGTGTCACGCGGAACTTACAAAATCTTAAATCAAATCCTAATATCATGTATTATAATTCTTACTCCTGAATTCACAGAGTTTTTGTGTTTTATTTTGTATAAACTTAGGGCTTTTATGTATTGGGCTTAACACCCACTTTTGTTGGAACCAAGTATAATATTGGAAACTTGTAGTCAACAAGGAATAAATTTGTTTAATCACATGCTATAGATTCATGTTTTAGAATCAATGAATGTATTAATGCATGTAATATGATTTTGTAACATTAACAATGTTGTTATGGTTATAAATAGTTTGGGATTTACTTAAGCTTTTGCGTATTGAATGCATGTTGTATATCCGTGGGATGTGTAATGAATAGTCTGATTCTCTATGTTTTTGGGGCGTGACATGCACACAATTTGTAGTAGTTGAAAATTTACATACATTAGATAACATTGTGTGCTATAAAATTTTGCTAACGACAGTAAGTGCTTGTTTGGCATATTCTATAAAAGACAAAAAAAATAAAAAAGTTACTAAAAAAATCAAAAAGTTATCACTATTCACAAAAAAAAATATATATATATATATATATAAAACAAATTTACACAGGCGGGTGCACAAAAAAAAAATACAAGCCAACTTTGTATTGAAGTGATGGTACAAATTTACATAGGCGGGTACACAAAAAATTTACACAGGATGGTGTTGTTCGGCCCGTGGGAGCCCATCAAGGGTCCCGTTTTGATAATCTGAACCATTTAATGTGTAGAACTCGTTGAGTACTATATGGTTGTAAAAAATCACGTTGATTAGATATCGATAGCTATATGATCAAATTAGTTTTGTATTAAAAAAAATGGATGGTGAACAAATTAACAGTTGACAAAAGACTGATTCGATGCGATAACTATCGATATCCAATCAACGTGATTTGTTACAAGCATATAGTACTCAACGAGTTCTACACATTGAATGGTTCGAATTATCAAAACGGAACTTGTGGTGGGTCCCTACGAGCCGTTCAGCACTGTCCAGTCTGATCTCGGACTGGAGGCAAGCTGCTCTTATATATCTTCTGAAGTATGCTGCCCACCACACAACTTCAAAGCAACGCTTCGTACTGGCTTCCTAAACAATCACTGTCAGTACAGATAGAGGGATTAGGAGTAATATGGTAATTTTGCTATTTTATATAATATTTTAATACACATTTTTTCGTAAAAAGTCAAAAAGTTATTCCAAACAACCATTTTTTTTCTCTATTTTTTTATTCAAAAAGTCAAAAAGTGCACTTATATAGTTCATCCCAAACAACTCCCTAGTATGTTTGGTTTTATTTTTGAAAAATAATTTTTTTATTTTTTTTTGTCTTTAGTACCATTTTCATATTTTAGTCAAATTTTTTAAAAATTTTTTTAGATGTGATGCACTTTAAAATATTTGTGAAGAAATTAAAAAAAAAAAACTTACCAAAAACAAATAAAAAATAAAAACAAAAAATGGCACATTTTATTTTATTTTATTTTTGTGAATTGTTTATATATTTCTACGACATACAATAATGTTACTTATGTATGTAGATTTTCAACTGATATTAATTGTGTGATATTAATTGTGTAATACAATTGTGAAACAATTTAGTCATGGAAAAAGCAAGAAAAAAAAAAATTCAGGTGATAGGTTATTCTAAATTTACCAAAATTGAATTTTATATTTTTAGATATTAATTTAATTATAGAAAGATAAAATGTTGCCTAAAATAACTAAAATTCTAAATATATGTTAATCTCTTAACCAATATTAAGTTGCCACATTACTTTTTTATTTTTTTTTATTAGTAAAAAAAAATTTCATTAATAGCATGAAATTAAAAGTATAGCAAGATGACATGTACCGAGAGAGATTCGGATAGTACAATTTACCTTTACTACTGCTACTCGCATCTATACAACCAACTCCTTAGCCTTACGATTTTTTTTAAAACACAAACAAAATATAAAAAATTTAAAAAAAAAAAAAAAATTAAGGAGGGCTTAACTAAAAAACAAAATGCATGAATCCCCTACATTGCTTGTGTTGTTGAAACTCATATATCCTGGGTTGGAGGAAAACTATTTCCATTTAGGAAGTGCATTTCGGACTCATTCACTTATATTTAAGAGTGAGAAAATAAATTAAAAAATTAACTTATATATAATATTTTTCAAGTTAATTTTATTTTAATATTACACACATTAAATAATTCCATTTTAACAGCATACTAAGGGAAAGTTTATAAACATAAATAATTAAAAGGTCACTATCAAAAAGTCAATTATTATTTTTTTATTTTTTTACACATCTCTTAATAAAAATTCAAAAAATTAATTAAAATAGCTAGTTTCTAAAATAATCCTAAGACCACTATTTACTTCACAGATCCAAGTGTTCATGCAAGACTCTGGCACAGGGTTGGACTGAGGGGTCTAGTAGGGGGAATCCGGATCCTCCGTCGCACTTTGCTGGAGCACAATCCTGTCGCCCTCCAAAACGACGTCGTTTTGGAGGTTTTTTTTTGTTTTTTTTTCTCTTCTTCTTCATTCTTTCTTTCATTCTCTCCAATACTGGTATGTCTCTCTCTCACTAATAACTCTCTCTCTCTCTCTCTCTCTCTCTCTCTCTCGGTTCTCAGTGCCTCTCCAGAGGAATTTCAATTTCTGAAAGCAAGGGTTGTGAGCTTTGGTGCTGTTTCTCTCTCTCTCTCATGTCTCAAAAAACAAAAAAATATGCCAGCAATGGAAGTCTTTAACTTGGCTCTGAAACCTAAAAGTACACCGAAGAGAGGAAAAAGAAAAATTGAAACAAGAGCAGAAATGGGTTTTGTTGAATCAGCTGAAGAGCTGAAGAAACAATCAAGAACGGTTGAAGAATCAGAAAATCCCCAAAATGAGAGAAAATCTAGGGCTGATGTCCTAGAATTGGAATAGCACAATAAAAAAAAAAAAAAAACCAAGAAATTAAAGATTTGAACTTTTTTTTTTAATATTTTATTTCAAGAACAGAACCCCAAATCACACAAACTGGAAATGAGCAAATGGATCAACCATAAAACTGTAAATGGTGTCTAAAAAACATCTCAGCGAAACTGAGAAGAAAACAAAAGGAAAACATTTTGATGCCACAAACCCACCGACGATTCAACCAAAGAAACCACCACTACCATCAAAATCAAAACCCAGCTCAAGAAGCTCAATTCCACTTCAAAAACATCAAATTCAATCAAACCCAGTTCAAAAACTTCAAATTCAAACAAACTCAGTTCGAATCTGACCGAGAAATCCTCAGATCTATGTTGACCGACAAACTTAGTTCAATTTTTTTTTTTTTTTTTTTTTTTTTTTTTTTTTTTTTTTTTTTTTTTTTGCAATCAATCAGTGTATTTCTTCGCAAATTGCGGGCCAATTTAAAAGAAAAAAAGGCTTGACCTTCTTCTCGCAGAAACAGTTCGGCATCATCATGGAAACAGTTTCATGTTGATTTCTTCATATTTAAACTAATTACTATTTTAATCTTCTTCTCCCAGAAACAGTTCGGCTTCATCACAGAAATCTTCTTTATATGCCTCTGTAAACAAAAATGACGCAGCGGTAGTGGTCATACCTTTCAGATACAGAATCTGAATTGAAGGATCTCTGGGTAAATCACGTGCTTCCTTACTCTTGTCAATCAACCCAGCAATGGGGTGATATTACGATTGAATATCACCCACACAATCCACAGTGCAAATGGCTTTGATCGTTTATGGGAGAGAGGCAGTATATAGGAGAAACTGTATGTGGGAAAAACAGAGATAATACGTTGTATCTCTCTTAATGACCCACAACCCATATATCAGATATATAATATTATTATTATCTATCCATATCAGTTAATGGAGATAATATGTATCCTGAGTGGTTATCCTAAATAGGTTTGAATTCAAATTCAAAACCCATTTGGATAAGGTTCAAATTCAAATGTTAAATGGTCATGCCACATGGCGCCCATTTCTAACATCTCCCACTCAAGACATGAGTTGGCATGACACCGCCACATCTCTATCTCAATCTCCCCAAAAGAACAATCTCATACTAGCCAATGCAGATGCGACGGCCGAGAACACCTGCATGTGGGAGCTCTATACTAGAAACTCAATATGAGTCAGTATAAAGACATCAACCCAAAAAGAACAGAAATAGTGTCTCATGTACCCAGACCCATCTAGCTACATCAGTCCAAAAAACATCTCTAATCCCTCAAAGAGCATGTTTGACTCTCCTAGGTCCCGTATTATATTCACACCCAATCAGCATCCTATAAAGAGCGATGTGAGTTGTCGACAGTGAATATAAAGCAGAGATGTAGAACTAAATGATCTTCCCTTTACCCTTATATCATTCAATTTAAAATTGACCGCTTTCCCAGTAATGTCCCTTAAAGCCGAATCATACATGACCGCAGGCAACATACCAAAGTAGCCGAACATCAACTCCTCATCTTATGACATAGTCAAAGGTCACAAAAGGCACAAAGTGAAGTCATTTAAGGAAAAATGACTTTTAGGACTCACACGGTGAAGAAGCAGGGATCCATTCTTTCACCTCGCTAACGTCGATAAGCACATGCAGATGAATGCATGTTATAGTGAGTTACTCTTCCAAAGAGTGATGTTAAACTCACACACCATACAGATCTTAGTCTAGTCGCTCTTAAGCGCACAAGTCGCTTCCTAGCGTCTAACTCAATTCTCTATTTGCTCGCCTCTCGGGCATCAAATGAGATCTCGCATCTGCTATCCATAACAGCACATCATGGAAAAGTGGGTACTTTCATATCCATGGTGGTCTCCAATCAAGACCTCATCTTGGCTCCAACCAAGGCGACATAGCTAGCGGATAATTTTAGCTTCTATTTGCTCCAAATATAATAAGCTACTAGTCTCATCCTTACTCGCTACCTAGCTAAGGGCGTTATTGCTCGTGTGAGTGAGCCAATCTTGCCTGCTAACATCAATTTAATTATTTTGTGTATGCTAATTCACAAACCATTGCAAAAGGTAGTAAACATAAATGTGTAATAGAAACAAATATGAATACTAATGGCATAAACATCTCCAAAAATATAAGAGTTCAACTGAATACACATAAAAAAATCACCACCTACGTAGTCCTAAGGCCCTAACATGAGTAAGATAAACATCTCTAGCAATGGGCTTAGTCAAAGGGTCCGCAACCATGCGACTCGTAGGGATGTGCTCCAGGATCACTTCTTTCTGCGCCAAAATGTCTCTGATAAAGTTGAACCTCACATCAATGTGTTTGGTTCTGCCGTGGTATTTAGGATCCTTAGCGTAAGCGAGTGCAGCCATGCTGTCACAATGGATAGTCACAGGGTCTGAAGTGTGTGTGACAACATCCAAATGTCAAGGAATCTCCTCAACCACACGGCTACGAGCGGCAGATGAACAAGCCACAAACTCACCTCCATAGTCGATAAAGCGTCTGAGGATTGCTTCTTCTTGCTCCAAGAAATAGCACCATCGCTAAGCATGAAAGCATATCTGAAGTAGACTTACGCTCATCTAGGTCTCCTCCAAGATCACAATAGCCAACTAGATGTAGATCCGAACTCTGGTAGCAAAGTGTGTAATCTGCGGTCCCTCTAAGATATCGTAATATCCTCTTAATCGCTTTCCAATGAGTGGTCACAGGGTTGGATTAGTAACGACTCACCAATCCGATCAAGATAACAAATGTCAGGACGTGTACACATCATAGCATACATCAAGCTTCCAACAGCATTTGCATAGGGAACACGGGCCATCTTTTCATTTTCTTCTTGAGTCTTAGGACCCATATCAAGGCTTAGGCTCTCGCCTTTTGCAACAGGAGTGTCAATGGGTTTGCAGCTCTGCATCTGGAACCGTTCTAGAATAGTCTTAATGTAAGTCTCTTGAGACAAACCAAGAAGTCTCCTAGAGCGATCCCTAAGGATCTTAACACCGAGCACATAGCTCGCCTCACCCATGTCCTTCATCTCAAATGTAGAGGACAACCACATTTTAGTGGCGACAATCATCTCCTTGTCATTTCCAATAATAATATGTCATCTACATATAATGACAATATCAGAAAAATGTCCTTGGACCGCTTAACGTACACACAGTGATCTTCATCAATCATCGTAAATCCATTAGAAACAATGGCTCGATGAAATCTCAGATTCCACTGTCTGGATGATTGCTTTAAGCCATAAATAGATCGTTGAAGCTTGCAAACTTTGCGCTCCTGACCTACTGCCACAAAGCCTTCTGGTTGATCTATATAGATCTCTTCATCCAATTCTCCATTGAGAAATGCAGTTTTAACGTCCATCTGATCTGACTCTAAGTCCAATGAGCTACTATGGCGAGGATTAGGCGAATAGAGGCAAACCTTACAACTGGTGAAAAAGTTTCTCATAGTCCACACCCTCTCGTTGGGTGTAACCTTCGCCACTAGGCGAGCCTTATACCTTTCTATGGAACCATCCGCCTTTGCGCTTGACTTTGAGAACCCATTTGTTCCCAATAGTCTGCGCCATGGCGGCATAAATCAACCAAGTCCCGGACATGGTTTTTTCTTCATAGACTCTATTTCTTCATCCATTGCGACTCCATTCTTTACTAGCGGGGATGAGAGAGCCTCTTTGAGATTCTTAGGCTCCATCTCATCACTCGGAGCAATCATGAATGCTTCCTTCTATCTCAAAAGCGACGACGGGGTATAGCTCACGTTTGCTTCACGTAGTTGAGAATCCCGAGAATCCTCATCCATTGGATCTAATCCATGGGCAGTAGATCGCTCCCATTTGTCCCTAGGAGCTTGAGGAATTATTTCCTCATTCTCTACTAGGCTACTAGGTGCGCCTTCAAGTAGATCCTCCATCTCATAGAGTTCTACTTCTCTAGTTACCTCACCTCCGCTAGGAAATCCTCCTCTAGGAAATCCACATCTCGTGACTCAACTTCAGTCACACTTCCATCCGGATGCTCCCCAACAAACACATAGCCCTTAGAATGCTCACTATAGCGAATGAAGATACACTTCTTTCCTCTAGGGCCCAACTTCCCAAACTTATGAGAAGCGTTGTGTATGTAGCTGCCGAACCCCAAGGCATAAATTGCCCAAATCAGCTTTTGCGATCCACATCTCATATGGGGTGGAAGGAACTGATTTGGAGGGCACAGTTATGAGACATAGGCGTGATCAACAAAGCATCTCCCCAATAAGAAATTGGAAGATTCGCTTGCGCCATCATTGATCTAACCATGTCAAGTAATGTGCGATTCCTTCTCTCCGCTACACCATTTTGATGTGGAGTCCTAGGAATTGGCAATTGCCTGATAACTCCTTTTTTCCTCCTGAGCACTTTAAATTGCTCAGATAGATACTCACGTCCTCGGTCAGTCCTTAGAGCCTTAATGCTCTTGTCTAATTGATTCTCAACCTCATTAACATATCGTCTAAAGCAATCCAATGCTTCTGACTTGTGAGAAATCAAATAGACATGACCAAAACGCTGCAATCATCTATAAATGTGATGAAATAAGGGCTCCATACCTTGCCCTCACATTCATTGGTCCACATATATCGAATGAATAAGTTGCAATGGGATAGATGCCCTTATGGCTTTCCCAAATGGTTTCCTTGTTGCCTTTCCAAAGAAGATGTGCTCACAAGTAGGCAAAGTGACTCTAGCGAGTGGGCCTAAAAGACCTTCTCTAGCCAATCTAGTCATCTGTCTTGCCCTATGTGGCCTAATCTAGCATGCCATCTCATAGAATCATTATCACAAAAGATGCAATATTAGAAACAGCCATTGGCATTTTTATTAAGACTAGAATCATCCACATCCAAAACTAAAAACCATCGAAAGATAACCAAAACCATAAAAATAGTTCCCAAATAAATGCTAACACCATTATTCTCAAAACAAAAGCTAAAACCAAGGCTCATCATGCTAATAACTGAAACTAAGTTTCATTAATATCCGGAGCATAAAGAACATCATGAAGATACAAGGTGCGCCGTCGATTTCCATTTGAAGATATTGCCAATGCCAAGCACCTCCACTGGACTCGTTCTATGTAAACTTTTACGCTCCCAAAGCAGTACTCGGCGATACTCAACGAACCCTACTCTGTCCCTCGCGATGTGGTTCATTGCTCGAGTCTACAACCCAAAAATGAGGAGAATGAGCAATTAATGCTTGACTAGACACAAAGCATTGAATGCGAGAAATTAAGTAAGAGTACCTTCTTACGCTCGGGCAATCCCGCGAAGTGTCCTATCTTTGTTACGATTAAAGCATGTCAACTTAGCCTTTGCCTTCTTACCACCTCTCTTGCCCCTACGCTGAAATTTCTAGCGCCATTAGGCTTGCTTCTTAGGGCACCTTTTGCTTTTCCACGTTTGAACCGAGAAGTCCTCGTGAGCTTGACTCAACCACCATAGCAGAACCATCGGACTTAGCCGCCTCAAGGCGCCAAATCTAGCTCCAAATGACGCGATATGTCTTGAATGTTTTCACACTCTCATTATGCATCATGTTCGCTTCATCTGCTCCCAAGAATTTGGCAGAGAGCGTATCCTGACTTGTACTTGCTGCTCTTGAGTCAAATTGTGCCCAGCAGCCGCAAGCTCACGTATCATGGCTGACATGACTCTCAAATGCTGCTTCATCGAGTGATGCGCCCTTTTCTGATATGAGTCAAACTTCATAGTCAGCCCACGTAGCTTCGCCAAAGAGGTAATTCCAAACTTTTGCTTGAGAGCTTCCCACATCTCAAATGCAGTCAGGCAATGCTCAAACTCACTAATCAAGTCGTTGTGCATGCTGCTCAACATAGTAAAGCGCGCGCACCGATCTTTGTTACGCCAAGTCTGAAAGGCTTCAAGATCACGACGATGTTGAGCTGTATTGCCCTGTTCTGGCTCAACCATCACTTGTTCAAGTGTGGTCAACACTTCTTGCTCATTGAGGAGGTATTGGATCTTACGGCGCCATATGTCATAATTGTCGCCATCCAATTTCTCTCCCTTAGTTAAGTCTGCCACCACTGACTTAGCAGCCATTTCTACATACAGAGTAAACAAATGCGCAAGGGATATTAATGATAGCAACACACAAAAAAAATATTTTGCAGCAAAAAAAAAACTAAATTAAATAATGATAATTTTACACATGTCTCAAGATCGAAAATTTGCTATGCTCGTAATCATCTCTTGCGCCTCTAGTGATAATTATCAAAATTTAATTTAATTCCATGCGCAAAAAATAATCAAACAATCTCCCACTACTTATGGCATATACAAAACATGATAAATTCCATACAATAGCATCTCAAAGTAAATTTACAAACAACTCATGCTATATTCATTTAATAATGGAATTTTAAATAAATAAACTAATCATGCTTCTTTAATTGCAACATATTACAAATCAAAACAAAATATGCTGTATTCAATATTCAGATTATGCCATAATTAAAATGTACATCATTCTGAAATATTTTTGGAAATTTTTCTGAAATTTTCTGGAATTTTCTGGAATTTTAAATAACTAATAAACACAAATAAAATTAGAAAAAAAAATCCAGAAACTGATAAACTGAGACAATATTCAGATTATGTCATAATTAAAGTGTACATCATTCTGAAATTTTCTGAAATTTTTTTCTGAAATATTCTGGAATTTTAAATAACTAATAAATACACATAAAATTAGAAATAAAAAATCCAGAAACTGATAAACAGAAAAAATATTCGATAAATAGTAAAACATTTCAGAAGTCCACAATAAAAAATTCAACCCCAGAAAATTATTTATGCAATACCAGAATCATTTTAAAGCATAAAAAATGAATTATTAACATAGAAAAAATATTTTTTATTTTCGTAAAATTTTCAAAATTTTATAGAATATAGAAAACTTAATTCTGAATCTAGCAGTACAAACCACGCATAAAACAAAGCTATAACGAATAAATTATGGCAATTTAACGCGATACAGAATTAAAAAACAGGACAAACAGTGCCTTAGGCATCATCATTAAGCCAATAAGCAGCCGCCGTGGAAAAAGCGCGGCAGCCTTGGCTCATCATGACGCTCGGCTTCGGGCTCGGCGCTCGGCTGCCACGGCTCGGCTCCGCGGCTCGGGCCGGCTCACAGCTCGCTCAAGTCGTGGCGTCGCGTATAAGCAGGAGCTGATATGAGCGCCTTGTGGCAATGACGGCGTCGGCAGCGTCTGGCGCGTGGGGAAGCGTGGTGGGTAGCGTGGGAGGCGAGGCTTACTGCGTTGGGTGGCGCGTGCACACCACGCGCCGCCTTCCAGGGTGTTTTCTGGTCCGATTTTTGTACTTCCAGACTCCTTTTTTTAAAATAAAACCATTTATGGTATTTAAAAAAGGCATTAATGAACATAAAAAAAATATTTATGCTCTTAATCTAATAAAATAGATTTTTTTTTTTCTCTCTACAAACAATCATGTATATAATGTATACATATACAAAAAAAAAACTATACACATGATTAATAGGAAAAACACGAAAATACCCATGATAGCTCTGATACCAATGTAAACAAAAATGGCCTTGTCGGTAGTGGTCATACCTTTCGAATCTGAGAATCTGAATTGAAGGATCTCTGGGTAAATCACGTGCTTCCTTACTCTTGTCAATCAACCCAGCAATGGGGTGATATTACAGTGTTGAATATCACCCACACAATCCACAGTGCAAATGGCTTTGATCGTTTATGGGAGAGAGGCAGTATATAGGAGAAACTGTATGTGGGAAAAACAGAGATAATACGTTGTATCTCTCTTAATGACCCACAACCCATATATCAGATATATAATATTATTATTATCTATCCATATCAGTTAATGGAGATAATATGTATCCTGAGTGGTTATCCTAAATAGGTTTGAATTCAAATTCAAAACCCATTTGGATAAGGTTCAAATTCAAATGTTAAATGGTCATGCCACATGGGCGCCCATTTCTAACAGCCTCCAAACTAAAGTGAAGTGCAGAGAAGTGTATGAAATTTCCCAGAAATATTTTAGTTTGGGCGTATTTTCATAGAGAGGCTTGACCTTCTTCAAGTACTTGGAGAATTTCTTATTTTCGAAAGCTGATTCATCGAGCTCTGTTATACGGGTACCAGAGGAAGAGAAAGAAGAATGGGTACCAGAGGAGAGAAAGAAAAAGAAAAGAAAAAAAAAAAACCCTCCAAAACCACGTCGTTTTGGAGGGCGACAGGGTTGTGCTACAGCAAAGTGCGACGGAGGATCAGGATTCCTAGTAGGGGTAAGTGTTAATTATTCTTTTTACTTTTCCATATGCCTTTTAGTAAGAAGTCAAAATATTAAAATAAGTAGTTCTCAAAGCAACCTAATTCCAACATTTACTTCAAAGTATCCAAGTGTTCATGGGGTTGAGGTGTCTGGTGGGGTAAGTGTCACCCAAATTTTTTGAATTATATATATAATGGTATTAATTATTAGTATTTATAAATTATGTAGATTAGCCCCTTCAAAAAAAAAAAAAAAAAAAAAAAAGGAGAAATTTTGATAGCATTTGGTAAAATTTTTTTAAATATGATTTGAGAATAGAGTTATATTTTGAGTTTGTGAGTTTTGGAATTATGATTTGAGTATAGAAAATTTGTTTGGTTATAAGTTTTGAAAAGAGTTTTGAAGGGTGTTTTGAGTTTTTGAAATTAAAAAAGTTGTTTGATTCAAAAATTTACAACTCATAATCAAACATATAACTCAAAATTCTATTTAAAACTCATATAAAAATTTAAAAAATTCTGAAAATATTTTTTATTTACAAAATAAAAATAACAAGTGCCCAAGAAAAAAAGAGAAAAAAAAAAGAAAAGAATACTGTTCCGATCAACCGATCGGACGTTTGGGTGAGCCAAATTTTTTTGCCTGAAAAAGAGTTTTCAAAAGTAGATGTGAAATTATTAGTGGGTGAAAATGTATTTGGAACACATAACCAAACACAGCTTAGTACCATCTTTCAAGGTTTTTAAGTCGATTTGCACTTTCAAATTCCAATTTTTACTCTTCTAACTCCAGGTATTTTCCTTTCTTCCTTTACCTCTTATTCTTGTTGTTTGTTTTTGTTCTCTCACTTCTTCTTGTTCCTCCTTTTCCACTATTTTTTCCTTTGTCCTTTTTGTCATTTCAACGCTCTCTTCAACTCAATCTCTATCTCTATTTTAAAAATTCTTCTACTTTCAATTCTTCTTTTTCTTTTTATTTTTATATTTCAATTCTCTCTTTTTTGCCTCCTCCTTCTTCTTCTCCTTGTACCTTGGCATCTTACATTTGATGGAGGTCATGCAAATCAACAAAAAAAAATCACATTACTGATGAGCATCATTTTCAAGTTGATATTTTAACAGTTACATATGATATTCATTACAAGAATAAAAAAAATCAATGCAAGGAGGAGATGATGGAGTTTTTGTTCTTAGTTTATATTGTAGAAGTTACAGTTTGACATGGATAAGCCCATAAAGATTATAGCCCACCATTTAGGGCCCAATACATATCTCAAATACTAAAGCCTAGCACTGCTGAAGCCCCATGTAGCAATAAGAACCAATGACATCAAGGCACATGTCAAGAGAAGGGCAAGTCACATCAGCAGACAAAGATCTGCCAAGTTATTGCCACTGCACATCACCATTAATGAGGCCTCCTTACAGCATTTATTGCGATAACCCCTCTCCGTCGGGACAGCACGCCCTCACCCTGAACAAGGTAAGCTACAGCGTAGACTTTCGGCCAAGGTGACAGGTCAAAAGGGACAACGAAATGATTATAAGAGGATATAAGCAGATGTTGAAGACAAGAAGAATGTTAAGTTTTCGATCTCTAATCCATATCTCTACATTCTACTTCTCTCTAACTTGCTCGTCGGAGGGTTCGCTGGGGGACTCCCCGTTCCCCGTTGAACTCTTGTGCAGGTTCTCTGGTGGGCTTGATCACCTGGATATCGGCTCAAGAAGCGTGGATCAGTCCGACCCGTTCTGCCTGGAACTTATTACATCCTAACTGTATCATCAGTTGGCGCTGTCTGTGGGAAATGCTTTGCTCCGCGCGCCAGTTGTGCTCATTGTCGCCGGAGACCCTGTCCCAATAACCCTTTCCTACTACCCATCAAAGTGTATGGTCACGACTAGATCCATGGCTTCCCACCATAATGCTGGCGACCATCAAGCCGACCCTCCCAATCCAAACAACCCCCCACAGTATTTCATCAAGCTTACCAACAGCATTAATCGCACGGCCGAGCAAAACCAAGCCCTGATTAATGCTCTACTCCGGAGAAACCATCCTGTGCCCCCTCCACCACCTCTAGATATTGCCCCCAACCAAGAACGAGCCCCGAGCCATATTATCCCGCAGCCTAATCCCCCCAACTCGGAAGGTTTGCAACCCCCTTCCCTAGGTATAAACCTACCACCCTGGGGCCTATAGCTATGGATCCCGGCACCAACCCCTGAAGGAGAAGCCAGCAGCATCCAGCCCCCGCTCCCCTCCAGTGGTGACAACATCCCTCTCTGGGACGCAGAACTACGAGCCATGAAGCTCTAACTCCAAGGGGTCATGCAGAATATACAACATAAACCATCTGCCATAGCCAACTCCCAATTTGTTGCTTCCATCAGAGACAAACCTCTCCTTCCTAAGTTCAAAATGCCCACCATCGACTTTTTTGACGGTACAATAGACCCAGTCGATCACTTGGAAACCTACAAAACCCTCATGATCCTCCATGCATTCCCCGACGAAATCATGTGTTGGGCTTTCCCTGTAACACTCAAGGGATCGGCTCGACTTTGGTTTAGTCAACTCCCAGCAGACTCCGTCTCCAATTTCCAGCACCTCAGTGACTTCTTCCTCAGCCATTTCATAGGAGCCCAGCGCCAGCGACGTCCAGCAACCCAACTCCTCAATATCCGTCAGACTGAGGGGGAGTCGCTGCGCAATTTCGTTACCCGCTTTAACACCGAAGCCTTGCAGGTAGCGGAAAACGATGACAAGGTCATCCTTACGGCCTTCATGGCCGGCCTACGGTCATTTGATTTTCTTTTCTCCCTCTAAAAAAACCCTCCGACCTCCATGGCAGCCCTACTCTCCAAAGCCCAAAAATACATGAACGCAGAAGATTCCCTAGCCGCTTGCCAAGACCTTACAGCAAAAAACCTGACCTCCCGAGAAAAGCGAAAAGACTTAGAAACCAGAAACACCTAGTACAATAACCAAACACCGCATTATACCAACCGACCCCCGATCGGTTTCTACCGGTGGAAGCATTACACCCCTTAATTCCCCTATGGAACAAGTCCTCAATCAGATCTAGCGGGACTACCCCCTCAAATGGCCCCTACCATCACGAACCCCTTCTAGTCGGAAAGACTAGTCCAAATATTGCCATTTTCACCAAGACCACGACCATAATACCGATGAGTGTGTTAACCTCAAAGATCAGGTCGAGACCTTAATACGTCAGGGACGTCTTAGCCGGTTCACGGACACCCACCCTCAGCAGAGGCAAAGGACTGAGCCCATCAGAAACAACCGCTGGCGCACCCCTCCTTGGCAGCCAGCCCAACCTAACCAAGGCCATGATCGCCCTCCACAGCAACCTCGGACGCAAGGTAATCCTGCCCCACTTGTTGGAGAAATCAGAGTTATTTCCGAAGGGCTTGTTTGCGGAGGACAATCCCGTTCGGCTCAACGGGCAGAACTTAGAAAAATAAGGCAAGGCTTAGACAAAGAAGTTGCCACATTGAATCGACCCACCAAACAGCCCAAGCAGTGGACGGAGCCTATTAACTTTACGGACGCCGATTGCACAGACATCCGTTACCCTCATGACGACCCTCTCGTCATCTTTACCCTCCTCTCCAACTACAAAGTCAGAAGGGTTCTCGTCGACAATGGCAGTTCCTCCAACATCATTTTCTTAAATTGCTTCCGTTAACTCAAGATCGGGGAAGAAAGCCTGTCCCCTCTCCAAACTCCATTGGTCGGTTTTATTGGTGATCAGGTGACCTCCATCGACTCCATCGATCTTCCTATCACAATCGGAGAATACCCCAGGCAGACCACAAAGCTGCTCACTTTCCTCGTTGTCGACTGCCCCTTTGCTTACAACATCATCCTTGGCCGCACCGCCCTAAACGCCTTCCAAGCCATCACTTCTACCTTTCATCTTGCCATCAAGTTCCCCACCGATCTTGGGGTCGGCACAGTCAGGGGAGAGCAGACTGTAGCCAAAGAATGCTATGTTGCCTCACTTAAAGAAGTTAAGCTTAAGGAGACCATGATCATTGAAGGACTTGACGTCAGGGACGAGGATGAGCTGGTCAGAGGGGAACCAGTGGAAAAGCTTATCGAGGTCTCCATCGACCTCATCAACCCGGCAAAAACTGCCAAGATTGGCAGCCAACTATCCTCCTAGGCCAAGGCCGACCTCACCGCCCTCCTGATTGAGCACAACGACATCTTTGCCTGGACTCACTCCGATATGCCAGGTATTGACCCCTCCTTCATAACCCACCGTCTTAGCATTGAGCCCCATTTCTGACCCATCCGTCAGAAACAACGCATCTTCCACCCGGAGCGCAATAACCTTATTGCTTCTGAAGTAGACAAGCTTTTTGAGGCACAGTTCATCACAAATGTGGACTACCCCAAATGGTTGTCGAATGTGGTTCTGGTTCGTAAGCACAATGGTAAATGGCGACTCTGTGTTGACTACTCCAACCTCAACTGAGCTTGCCCCAAAGACAGCTACCCTCTTCCTCGCATAGATCTGCTGGTTGACGCCACAGCCGGACATCAAATGCTTAGCTTCATGGATGCTTTCTCTGGGTATAACCAAATTCTAATGCACCCATCCGACCAGGAACACACCTCCTTCATCACCGACCGAGGCACCTTCCATTACCGTGTGATGCCATTCGGGTTGAAAAATGCTGGAGCCACTTACCAACGGTTGGTCAATGCTGTTTTCCATCATCAGATAGGCCGGAACATGGAGGTATATGTTGACGACATGCTAGTTAAGAGCAAGCTCTCCATTGATCATCTGGCCAACCTGCGAGAGACTTTTGGCACCCTATGGAAGTATCAAATGAAGCTCAACCCGGAGAAATGCGTCTTCGGCGTAGGATTTGGGAAGTTCTTGGGTTTCATGGTCAGTCAGCGGGGCATCGAAGCTAACCCTGAAAAGATCAAGGCCTTAATTGAAATGCAGTCACCCAGAACTGTTAAAGAGGTTCAGAGGCTCACTAGTCGAGTTGCCACCCTCAACCGTTTCATTTCCCGCGCAACGGACAAGTGCCTACCCTTCTTCAAAATTCTTTGGCAAACATTTGAATGGACAGCGGAGTCTGAGGAGGTCTTTCAACAGTTGAAACAATGCATGGCCAACCCGTCCCTCCTTTCTCAGGCAATCATGGGCGAACCCCTCTTCCTCTATCTAGCTGTGTCAAGCACCGCGGTCAGTGCAGCTCTCATCCGGGAAGACAACTCTGTCCAACGACCGGTCTACTACATCAGTCGAGCTCTTAGGGGAGCAGAGCAGAATTACCCGTTGCTAGAAAAAATGTCTTTGGCACTAGTCACCGTCTCCAGACGACTCCGCCCTTACTTTCAAGCCTATTTCATAGTGGTCCTCACGGACCAACCATTGAAGAAGATAATGCAACAACCAGAGCTTTCTGGCAGACTTATGTAGTGGTCGGTCGAACTCAGCCAGTTTGACATCTCCTACTGGCCTCAAACGGGAATTAAGGGGCAGGCTGTTGCCGATTTCATCCTGGAATTCACTAATCCCACCCCAACCACAGCTCCTCCGCCTCCACCACCAACCAAGCCAGAAGACCCCCACTCTTGGACCCTCAACGTTGACGGATCATCTCGCAAAGAAGGCAGTGGGGCAGGTCTTATCCTCACCGCCCTTGACGGTGGTTATTTCAAATGTGCACTCTGCTTCTTGTTCGACGCAAGCAATAATGAGGCCGAGTATGAGGCATTGATAGCAGGTCTCCGCCTAGCCAAAGACATTGGGGTCAGCCATATCCAAGTGTTCAGCGATTCCCAGCTCATCGTCGGCCAAATCACGGGGGAATTCGATGCCAAGGACGGCACAATGCGAGCTTACAGGGACATTGCACTCCCTCTCGTTCGTTTCTTCAGTAATTTCCACATCAAGCACAACCCTTGGACAGAAAACTCCAAGGCAGATGAAATGGCTCAGTTGGCCTCGGCAGACCAGTCAAACCTCAGCCACGGTGTCCGCCTCAAGTACCTGACTCACCCTACCATTTCCTCAAACTACCAGCAAGTCTACTTTCTTCAACACGAACCTATCCCCTGGGTGGCCGATATCTCTCTTTTCTTAACAACGGGAAAACTGCCAGCCGACAAACAGCAGGTCGCTAAAGTCAGGGCCCGGTCGTCCAACTACATTCTTGTTGGCGACCTCTTATACAAACATGGTTTTTCACGCCCATACCTCAGATGCCTCAATCCCGCTCAAGTGACCTACGTGATGAGGGAAATCCATGAGGGTATTTGTGGTAATCATTTAGACGCCCGGTCTCTAGCCCACAAAATCTTTCGCACTGGTTATTTCTAGTCTACTCTTAATCAGGATGCGACAGATTTCATGCTCAAATGTGATAAGTGCCAGCGTTTTTCCAACATCCCCCATGCTCCTCCTACAGAATTAATCACGCTTTGCAGTCCCTACCCATTCGCCAAATGGAGGATCGACTTAGTTGGCCCATTGCCCACTGGCCGGGGCCAAACCAAATTTGCCATTGTCGCCATTGATTATTTCACTAAATGGGTTGAGGCAGAACCTCTTGCCACAATTACCGAGCGGAATACAACCAAGTTCATTTGGCAATCGAACGTATGCAGATTTGGCATCCCTCAAGCCATCGTCTTCGACAATGGCAAACAATTCGACAATGCCAAATTCAGGAAATTATGTGAAGAGCTTCAAATCTAGCCATGTTTCTCTTTTCCAGGTCATCCCCAAGCCAATAGCCAAGTTGAGGTCACCAACCGCTCTCTTCTAAAGATCATCAAAACCAAGTTGGAAGCTGTTAAGGGACTTTGGGCTGAGGAACTACCGAATGTACTCTGGGCCTACCGCACTACTGCTCGAACTCCCATTGGGGAGACCCCCTTTCGCTTAACATACGGCGCTGAGGCGGTCATCCCAGTGGAAGTCGGTCTTCCTACCCCAAAGGTTCTACATCCGAATCCAGAACTGACTGAAGAGTTGCGTCGGGCAGACCTAGACCTAATCGAAAAGCTTCGAGAAACCACTGCAGTCAGACGGGCCTCATACAAACAAAAAATGAGAGCCCACTAAAACCGCAAAGTTCGACCAAGAGAGTTTGCCGTGGGGGACCTTGTTTTGTGCGAAGTAACCCTCGCCACCAAGAATACGACTGAGGGCAAGCTGGCAGCCAAATGGGAAGGACCTTACGTTGTTAAAGCCAGACCTCGTCCAGGCACTTACCGACTTCAAGACATGGAAGGCCGAGATCTCCCCCACCCATGGAACGCCGAGCACTTGAAGCGCTATTTTCAATAAAAGTCCAATTCTTGTATTAACCTTTTGCTATATTTCCTTTTTGGCAATTTGCACACTTCATTGTTCTCATCCTCCTCTCATGTGATGTAAATTTCGGATCCAATGGGCTACACTTTAATGACAACAAGCTTATATCCCAAATATCTATGTAATCTTTCAATAACACTTTGATTGCAGCCTCAGCCAGACTGAGCATGACAAGCCTCAGTCAAACTGAGCATAACCAGCCTCAGCCAGACTGAGCACAAAAGCCTCTGCCAGACCGAGCATACAAAGCCTCAGCCAGACCGAGCATGACAAGCCTCTGCCAGACTGAGCATAAAAGCCTCGGCCAGACCGAGCATACAAAGCCTCAGCCAGACTGAGCATGACAAGCCTCAGCCAGACTGAGCATAACAAGCCTCAGCCAGACCAAGCATGATGAGCTCAGCTAGCCTGAGTTCCTTAAGGCCTTAGCCAGACTGAGCGCGAAGAGCTCGGCCAGACTAGGTTACATGAAGCTACTAAATTACTTAAAGTGTCAGTTAATCATAGCTTCACCCAAACTGAGCACGGATGTAGAGCTCGGTCAAGGACATCCCCGTAAACTTCATGGTTGTGGCATACTAACCATACTTAGTCAAACTCCAGGTCCATGTTCCTACGACACTCTTTATGCTTTTTCTCTTTGACTTGCATTCCCCAAACCAACCTATTATTTCTCAACACTCTTGCAAAATATTTTTGGGCGTAATTTGAAACTTCACATTTTTGACATTCTCACATGTCTCCTCCACAAGTCAGATTGTTTTCTTACTTATCAACTTTTGCAAGTTAGCTTCTTTCCTTACAAGTCAAGCCTAATTTCAATAAACCATTCTTCATTCATTTCAAACTCACAAAAATGAAGACAGCAATTCAACAATTATAGCAATTCAACAATTCATTTCAGACAAAGGAAAATATAGCTCATAATTTTATTCATTCACAACTTGTACATAAGTTCATTACAGCATTTCAAAAAAAAAAAAAAAAAAACACACCAAAACAACTCTAAGTACAAATTTTGTTCACTTCAATTATTCCTCCTTAGTTGAGACAAGGTCTTCTTCTTCAACACCCTCATCTAAGGGGGTCTGGGCCACGTTGTCTTCATCAATTCACACACCACTGAAGTCAAACTCTGGGAACAGCTCTTCTATTTTGCGCTTAAACATCTTCCAGTCACTGTCCCAGAACTCAGCCATCTTGTGTTTGTAGAAGTCCGACCGCTGGAAGCTCTGGATTACTTCTTCTTCACTCCTGTTCCCAGCGGTTGCCCCCGACGGGCCAGCCCCTCCAGACGCCTCCCTTGCCAAGTTGCTGGCGATTACAGCATCAATCGCCCTCTGGAAGTCAGGAGACCCCTTGAATTGCTCTACTGCTGCGACGCATAAGTCAGGGTATGCTGCCCTTTCATACGCTGCTTTGGTTTTTTTCTTCCTCCAACTCCTTCTCCAGCCTAACCTTCTTTGCCACCGCCTTTGCACGCGCATTTGCCGCCGACCTCTTTGGCGTGCTCATCTACAAGATCTCGCTCCAGCTCAGCGATCTTGCGATCTAACTCTTCTATCTCTTTGATTGACTGAGCACGAAGCTCTTCGTTGTTGATCATCGCTTCATTCCACCATTCGTTGGCAATGGTGCAGGCTTTCTGCGCCTCTTCCACCTTCTTCCGCTCACCAGCCAGCTGGAACTCGAGCGACACCCCCTTGCGGCATTCATCATCCAGCTCCAACTCGACCTCTCGCAGCTCAGAGTGGGCACGATTGAAAACATTCTTCTGCACCACCGCCAACACCCCTATCTTTTTCGCCTTCTTAGCCTCCTCCCAAGCCCTAGCACACGCGCTTCGCGCAGCCTTCTTCCAGCCTGCACTCTCCTTCTTGAAACTTGCAAGTTGGGCCTTCGCATCCTCCAACTTGGCCTTCGCAGCCGCCGCCTTTCTCAACAAAGCCCTTCTTAAGGTGGTTACCTCCATTTGGGCAGAGCACAACCCCTTATAACTCTCGGCCTCATTGAACACGGCCACGATCGCCGCAGGCTGCGTCGTCACTACCCACAAGGCGATCTCTGCTGCCTGGCTGGCCTTCTTTCCCTCCACGCCCAGAGATCGCTGAGCATGGTAGATAGCATCGGCTGACCCCTTCTCCTTGGAGCGCAGGACCCTCCTTGGATTACTGCTCCACTCCTTCTTTAGGACCAGTTGACCCACTCTCTATTGGCACCTTGGGCACGACACTCAGGTGCTCTTCTTCCTCCTGGCCCCCTTGACCTTGTCCCCTTGCACGTCTGGAACAACCACCCTTTCTGGGGTCGCCTCCATTCCCTTCTCTCTTGTCTCCCTCACCATAGGGGCAACCTCCCCCCCAACCCTCACCCTCTTCAACCCAGGCACATCTAAGTCCCCCTCAAGAGGAACCTTCCTCTTCTTCTTCTTCTTCATCAAAGCCTCCGCTTCCCTATTTGCCCTTTCCTTCACCGGATCAACTGGGGGCGGTCGAGGCTCAAAACTGCCCAAGTCTTTTTCCCCCAGCGGCTTGGGGCACGGTCGGATTCTTTCCCTCGCGACTGGTTTTGGTGCGCGGGCCTAATTGCGCTTCCTTGAACTTTTGGGCTTTGGCAAAAATGGTCCGATCCTCCACCTCCTGCGCCTTTCTTCTCGCCTCTAATTCTGTCGGTGCTAGGTCTCCACTGGTCGGCCGAGGGCCCAATCCTGTGGCAAACAAAGCTGATGGCTACACGAGATCGTCCCATTTGACGCCCTCATTCTCCCTCCATGCCTTCACCTTTTTCACCCTCTCCTCTACTACGGCCCCTAGCTTCGGCTCCATAGACTTAGTGGGCACTCTCCACACCGTGCGCACTCTAACTCCCCCGTTTGTGGACACGTACAACCACCGCGGCCTCCACCCCTTAATCGATGATGGCAGCCCCGCCACCAGACCTCTTCCTGGCACCGCTTGCAAAGTGACCCAAGTTTCTTGCTGGCTCGAAGCCTTGTAGCAGGCAAAAAACTCATCCATCGTCATAGCCTCCCCCTCGTTCGCCCTCGGCCACGCACTCGCACAGGCCAGTACAATCTTCCATGCATTGGGCATTAGTTGGCCCGACGCCACTTCCAGTCGGTTTAGGACATCTACTACTACCTGTGGAAGCGGCAACCTCAACCCTTCCTTCAATGCCTCCTCGTAGAGGGCAAACTCTCCCGGCCGGGCGTCGGATGGCCTCTCCGTTGGTGTTGGTAACATTAACTCTATTTCTGCGGGAACTTGGTATTTTTTGCGCATACTCTCCAACTCCTCCGTGGTAACGGTTGACTTGTCGGCCTTCGTATGCTAGTGATCTGGCTCAGCCTGGCTGATTGGCTTCGGAGCCGCTATCATCGTCAACGAACGAGGTCGCCTCGCCGGTTCCCCTAACCTCTCCACTTGCCGCTCTGTCTTGTACTGCTCCGCCAACTCCACCGCATCGTCGTCCCCAAGTGGATCAACCCTGGCGGTTCCAGCTTCTTCCTGGGCCATTCCTGTCGTGTGTCTGCGAATGGCTTAGGATGCGGGTGCGAGAAAATTCACAAAGTGTTGCAGGGGTGTGTCGCTAGCAACGAAGGAGTTTACACTTGGAATATTTGGTTTGTTTGCAAAAAGGTACGTAAAACAGATAATACCAAAAGCCCAAGGTTTGCCCGTACTCCAAGGGTCGCAATTAAATTTTGCCAGTTTGAAAATTTTCAAAAAATCTTCCAAAACTGTCTTTTTAACACCCTATAATGACCTATCGTTTCACTTATTGCCCAACGCCTAACCTCCCCCACTGCGAGATCCTGCCACGTGTACGACCATAATCCACTACCCTTTTCCACTTCCTTGTCTCTTCCACTTCATTTCAGCACGTGCCCCGCCGCCTCTCGAGCCCCGCGCCACACCACTCAGCCACCCTTCACGGTCGGCCGTCCTCATGGTCGGTCCCTCCACTCGACCACCCTTCACGGTCGGCCGTTTTTACGGTCGTTCCCTTCACTCGGCCACCCTTCGCGGTCGGCCGTTCTCACGGTCGTTCCCTCTACTCGGCCACCCTTCGCAGTCGGCCGTTCTTATGGTCGTTCCCTCCACTCGGCCACCCTTCGCGGTCGGCTGTTCTCATGGTCGCTCCCTCTGCTCGTCCACCCTTCGCGGTCGGTCTTCACCCTACCGATCTCTCACATCCCTTATTCTCTTCATTATTCCTTTCGTTGGACTAAAGCTGCACTTGGGAATGGGGGACTACTGACATGGGTAAGCCCATTAAGATTATAGCCCACCATTTAGGGCCCAATACATATCTCAAATACTAGAGCCCAAAGATCTGGCCTTCTTTGAAGCCCGTGTAGCAATAAGAACCAATGACATCAAGGCACATGGCAAGAGAAGGGCAAGCCACATCAGTAGACAAAGATCTGCCAAATTATTGCCACTGCACATCACCATTAATGAGGCCTCCTTACTGCATTTATTGCGATAACCCCTCTCCGTCGAGATAGCACGCCCTCACCCTGAACAAGGTAAGCTACAGCGTAGATTTTCGGCCAAGGTGACAGGTCGGAAGGAACAACGAAATGATTATTAGAAGATATAAGCAGACATTGAAGACAAGAAGAAAGTTAAGTTCTCTATCTCTAATCCATATCTCTACATTCTACTTTTCTCTAACTTGCTCGTCGGAGGGTTCGCTGGGGGACTCCCCGTTCCCCGTTAAACTCTTGTGCAGGTAGGGATGTAAGAAAAATCGAAAAAACCGACTAAACCGATCGAACTGGTCATATTTGGTCGGTGTTTTAATATGAATCGGTCTGTTCGGTTTTGAAAATTAATTTTTTTTAGTTTTCGGTTCGGTGTCGGTTTTGGTATACAATACATCGATTTGCACCGAAACCGACCGAATATATTTACATATAATATATATTAAATATATAATGAATATTTTGACTCTATTTGATAGACTTGTGGTTTAGACTTATGGGATGATTGTTTTAAGTTTTGGTTTTGTTTTGATGTCAAGACTTTGATTCTAAAATTATATTTTGTTTCTAATTCTAATTCACTAAAAGCTTCAAGCCTTAGTATTTATTAATTTTTTATTTGTATTTTTGTGAATGGTTAGATTAGATATGATTAAAATTGTGTACAAATGGCTAATTTAATATTTTTATATAAATTATTTATTATACTATAAATTTAAAAAATGACTTAATTTTGAAAGCATTTAAACTGATTAAACCGCATGGAACTGAACCGATTGAATCGGTGCAGTTTGGTGCGGTTTGATAAAAAATTTGGTCTGTATTGATTTTCAATATAATAAAACCGACATTATCGGTTCGGTGCAAAATTTCACCTAAACACCGACCGTCCCGAACCGATTACATCCTTATGTGCAGGTTCTCTGGTGGGCTTGATCACCCGGATACTGGCTCAAGAAGCGTGGATCAGTCCGACCCGTTCTTCCTGGAACCCGTTACATCCTAACTGTATCATCACAGTTGATTATAGATTTTTCAAATTTTAGTTTATTTGCAAAAGCTTACAATAAATTTAATTTGCATTAAATTTTCAATTACAAAATTAGATATTTCGAGTTTCTAAAATTAACTATACTTAGTCTTGTCAAAGTGTTTGTGAAAATAAGAAAGTTAATAATTTATTATTTTGTCAATAGATTGATTCGTTTTCTTTGAACTTGTACCTACTTCTATGATGACAATAACAATAATATTACGAACTCAGATTTATCAACTTAGAAATCACCCAAAATTATTATACTATGATTCAAATTTATTTTACATATGAATTTCACACTATATAAATTTAATTTTCACCACACAACCACTCGCCCCAGAAAAATCCGAGTTCATAAGTTTGGGTTCTCAAATTTATTTGGACAATAAAGAGCACATTTTAAACCAAATTACACAAACAATAATTTCTTTCAGTTACATATAAGTTCACCCCTGAAGTTAAAATCTTGTCCATCCTTAGCAAGGTGATCCAGCACTATTGGTCTGCTAAATGTTTTAGGAGAAATAGCAATTCAGTGGAATCTACAAAATAATTATAAATTAGTGGAATACTTTATCAATTTTAATAACAAAAGTCATAAAGTTTTTCATAAATTTGTAATTATTTTGAAAAGATTTCAATGATTTACATTCTTTCCAATGTTTTATTATCAAGTACGCTTTACTAGTCTGCTAGATGTTTTAGGGCAAATTACTAGACAGTGGTATTCATAAAAAATAATTATAAAAAAGTGGTAAACAATGTAAATATCAATAATTAAAAATATAAATTTTATGATGAATAAGTAATAATTTTTAAAATTAGCCCTGAATAGTAATTTCCTCAGTTTTTTGTTCAAGTAGAGGAAATCAGGGCAATTCATGACTTATGAATTTGTCTGACAAAACTGTCAGTAAATTGACATAGCATGGCATAGCCATTGATTGTATTCTTTCTCTTTTCTTTTGTTTTTTTCAAAGAACTATATGAATTGATGCAACACTTTTTCTTTGTAAATTGAAAAATGATTTTCAAATAAGAATTTTATGTAGAAAATTTAATCAGAATTATGTAGCAATAGCATTTATGAAATTGGTGGGCAGTGGTGGCCATTGGTTATAGATTCAGGTCATATGTATAAAATCCAGAAGGGTATAGTGGGAGTAGCACACAACAATTCTGATCTGTATAATTTTTATAAGGAAAATATGGATATTACAATTGGTAATGGTAGGAGAAAAAGCTTCTAGGTGGATGTATGGATGGGGGAAGTTAGTCTCACATCTCAATTCCCTAAATTGTACCAATTTAGTGAAGAGAAAGAGATCTCATTGAGTACTATGCTATCAAGGAAAGAACTGTCTAATGAATGGTGCTTTAGGTTTAGAAGACCTTTACATGCTTGGGAAGAGAAAGAAAATTCAAGGCTTATTGCTTTGCTAGGTGTTGGTCCCTGTTTGCATATGGAACAAAGTGATTCCAAAAGATGGAAGGCAGCCCCAAATGGGCTTTTCAAGGTGAATACTGCTTTTAAATGGTGTTAATTGGCAAATGGTTTAGAATCCACCTTCACAGGGCTAATCTGGAATAGTTTTGCTCCACCTAAATCCAAGTTTATCTTGTGGTTAGCATAGAAAGTGTCACGACCCAAACCTGCCCCTATGGGTTTAGCATAATGAAGCCAAGAATCTTAGATTACCAAAGGCCTCGTAGCGATAATACAATATCTGATAGTCTGGGGCTTGGCGGAAGCCAATACAAATAAACAATGTCCAATGAGTGTGGATCTGTATGCCAAAAAGATTTTTCATACATTTATACAGAACAGTACAAAACAGTATGCATATCATATACAACATCGAGCAGACTTAATCCCCGATAAAGATCTGATGCAAAACGTTCGATCTATCTGATGTTTCGAAACGGCTGAGACGACGGGAAATAAAAACACCCCCTAAGCCATAGCTTGGCAGGCTCAGAACCTCGCAGTGAGGCACATTGGTTGGCTTGACAAAATTGGAGTTTACCCCGACGCCTCTAGCTTTGATCTGGTGCCTGTACACCTACATATATATATGAGTAGTGAGCTAAAGCCCAGTGAATAACATAATGCGTAAAGAGGTTTAGAATGAATGTCTTTACAGTAATGAAAACAGTTCATTAAATCAGTAATTCAGTCTTTCAGTCAATCAGTCATATGTGGTACATCCATTAGCATAACAGTAAACAGTAAGACTGAACAGTAATGATGGCCATCAATCAGTAAACATTAGTCGTCCCACGAGGGAACCGACAGAGATCTCTATAACAATAACAGTAAACAGTAGGTGCTAAGGATGCCACAGTACAGTTCAGAAATAAAAGGACATACATTCATTCAGTAGTCAATATCGATTCAAGAAATTGATTCAAAAGATTGAAGATAATCATTTTGAACATATCTTTACACAATTGTTACTCACAGAGTTCTGGGCTACAGTAGGCTAGAGCGTCTCCTCGAAATGCCAACTCTATACAGTTAACAGATTGAACACACACTAAGTTTCACAGTTGGGAAAGATAATAACTTAATCCCTAAATTTGCCTTGGTGTGTTCTACATCTATATCCTTTTTAAGATGTCTTAAATATGCCCTAGGAATGCCTAGGTTGGAAAGAGGATGCAAGGATGTATTCAGAAAACATTTTCAGAATTTCGGTGAAAGCAGTCCCGATTGCGAGGTTTTCCTTTCGGCGGACATGCAAAAACAGCTTCGCCGAGCATCAACTTACTCGCTCGAGCGGACCAAAAAGTACTGGATAGGTGAAATTCACGCTTGATCGGGCGCTCGATAGCCGCCGGCGTAAGAACCTGAAGGTCCCGGCGTCAATCCTTCCGCTCGGCGGACTTTTCAACATGCAAAATCTTGGATGCTCAATTTCGCCGAAGCGCCACTTTCCCCGCTCGAGCGGGAGTGCAAAATCTGGAAAACCCAGATTGCACATTCAAGCCAAAAACCAAGTTTAAATGCACAAATTTCGATCCTCTTGGGCTAAAAACCTGGAAAATACTTCAAAACTCATAATATCACAGGTTTCAAAGATCAATTTGGTAAATCAAAGCCCAAGGGTGTTTAATTCAAACTCAATTTCAAACCAAATTTCATGAATATGATCCAAACATGACATGCATGAGTTTAACTCATTTCAAAGCTTTAAATAAGAGCTCAATGAGTTCATTCTTTTCAAAATAAGATGAAATCATGGTCCTAAACATTAACATGAACATGCATGTAACATTTGCCATGAATCAACCCAAAATTCAACAATGCAACCATGCATGCATGAATTCTAACATGATCCAACATGTATGAATTAAACATGACTTAACTCTACAATTGACATGAATCATGCAAGAATTAACTTAAATACACAATAAAGAAGGTGAATTTCCTTACCTAAGTCTTGAATACAAGCTATAGAAACTTAATTGTACAAAAACCCCTTCAATTCTATCAAGTTCCAAGCAAAATCCACAAGACCAAGTCAAGTCTCTCACACTCCCTCTAACTCTCTTCTCTATGGTCGACTATAGCAATGAGATGGGGCTGAGGAAATGTTTTTGTTGAGTGTAAATAGGCTCAATGTGTTTTGAAGATGGTGGGCCACTAGGTGGCATTCTAGTAATTAAGTCAACTTTGCAATTCATCAATAATTAATCTAATTTAATCATACCAAATCAATTTTCAGATAAATACACCATAAAATCACATTATTTCTACTGATCATGGAACATCAATCAATTTTGGATTCGGCCGCCGATAAGGCCTTCAATTAACAGTCTAAACAAAACAAACTGAACAGATAATTAAACAGTCAAACAGATAGAATGCAAAATAACATATATACACTCAGTCAATTCAGTTCTAGTTTCCAGTCAGTCAGTTCAGTAGTTCAATCAGTTCTATTACTTTCCATAATCGGTCTTAATTTAGCAGTAATCGGTATTAATCAGCGATCAGTAACGAGGGTTATTACAGAAAGGCAGGTTAAAGACAACTGAGTTCCTAAATAGAATTGGAGTGTTGAGGGACAATGTTGCTTCATCCTGTGTTTTTTGTAAAGAGGAAATGTAATCTTTGAATCACATTATTCTTTATTGTCCTGTTGTTTAGAAAATCTGGTCGAATATAATGCAGTGGTGGGGGCTGCCATGGATAGTTCCAGGGTCTTTGGAAGGATTGTGTCACGACCCAAACCCGACCCTATGGGTTTAGCATCAGAATCGCCAAGAATCCGAGATTACAAGGCCTCTGAGCGATGTCTGATCAAACAGAGTAGAGGGCCTGGCGGAAGCCAATACAGTAAATAACTAGTGTCCATTGAGCTGTGAAAATCTGTATGTCAAAAACATTTTTATGCATTCAGACAATTCAAACAGTACACTCTATACAATCATTTACAGACACGAAGACGGGATCGAATCCTCGATAACTTGATGCGATCTATCTGATAAAGAACGGTCTACACCTAAAAACACCCCAAGCCATAGCATGGAAACTCGGAACCTCACAGTGAGGCACATTGGCTGGCTTGACAAAACTGGGGACCAATCCCACGCTCCTAGCTCCTGAGAACCTACATATATATATATAAACAGTGAGCTAAAGCCCAGTGAATAACATACAGTGTAAAGAGGTTATGAATGAATGTCCTTACGATAACGAAATCAATTCATTATCTGATATTTCAATCAAGATTTCACCAATCAAGATTTCAATCAATCGGTCATATGTGGTACATCCATTAGCCTATGAACAGTAGGTCCAAAAGGGAGACATATGAACCCAACAATAATGATGGCCATCAATCGAACAATATGGTTCCACAAGGAAACCGACAGAGCTCAGTGATCAATAACAGTGGGTGCTAAGGATGCCACAATACAGTTCGAAATACAGGACATACATTCATTCAATAAACAATATCAGTTCAATAAACAGTTCAGTTCAGTAATCAAAATATAACCATTTTGAACATATCTTTACACAATCTGTTACTCACAGAGATTGGGCTAATAGCAGCTAGAGCGCGTCCCCGAGAGCCAACCCTAAACAGTCAATCAATAGAACACACACTAAGTTTACAGTCGGAAAGGATGATAATTAAATCCCTAATTCCTCGGTGTGGTTCTATGCTTAAATCCTCATTAAGATGTCTTAAACTAGACCTAAGAATGCCTAGGATGCGATGAGGATGCAAAAATATAGTTGGAAGGCATTTTTCAAAAGTTGCTGAAAATAGGCACCTCGCTCGAGCGAGCCTTCCTTCGCTCGAGCGAGTTTCCAAAATCAAAGGCTTCGATCGAGCGAACATTCCTTCGCTCGAGCGGTCTGATGGAACAGGAAAAGGACTGGTTGCTCCATTTTCTGTAGCGATACCACGCCGATGCTCGCCGAGCCTCAAATAAAGGTGCTCGCTCGAGCGAGGAATCCTTCGCTCGAGCGAGGAAGCAAAATCTGGAATTTCCAGATTTGTCTCCCAAGTTCGAACCAAGTATTCAACCATCCAAAACTCAACCTCTTGGCCCCAAATTCTGGAAAAACACTTTAAACTCAATGTATAACAAGTTTCAAAAGCTAATTTGCACATGCAAGGGCCAAAGGTTGGTCAATTAAAGCCATTCTCAAGTCCATTTTCAAGAACAATCTTTAAACATGCAATGCATGAACTTTAAACCAATTTCAAGCTTTAAATCTTGCTCCAAAGAGCTCCATAGTTGGCAAATGAAATGAAATCATGGACTTAATATGAATATGAGCTTGCATGCACCAATTGACCATGAATTCAACCTCAAGAACCAACAAATTCAACATGCATGAAACAATTCTAACATAATCCAACCTCTTAGCACTCTAACTCAACAATTGACATGAATGATACAAAATGAGGCTCAAGACAACAAGAAGACAATGAATTTCCTTACCTAGTGTTTCAATTCCAAGGTGTGGAGGCTAAATTATGCGAAGATATACACTAATTCCAAGCAATCCAAGCCAAATTCTACAAGGCCAAGTCAAATCTCTCTCTCTCTCTCTAAACCTCTTCTTTGGTCGGCTAGAGTGAAGGAAGTAGCTGATCAAATGTTTTGTTAAGTGTAATAAGGTCCTTGCAAATCAATAACAAGTGTCCACTATGGGTGGCAATTCCGTAATTAAATCAAACTCTTCAATTAATTCATTTAAATCCAATTTAATCATTCCTAATAAATTTTCAGATAATTATACCATTAAATCACAAATATTCTCCTGATTACAAAACACTAAACGATTCCTAAATCGGCCGCCGATAAGGCCTTCAATTAACAGTTTAAACAGAAACTACAAACAGATAAAATCATACAATCAAACAGATAGAATATGCAATTCAATAGGCAGTCTTATTCAGTTTCAGTTTCGATTCCAATCAGTCTGTCCAGTACTTTAATCAGTTCAATTATCAGTCATTAGCGGTTCAGTTTAGCATTAATCAGTATATAATTCAGTGGTTAAACGGTAGTCAATACGAGGGTTGTTACAGTCTCCCCTCCTTATAAGGAGTTTAGTCCTCTAAACTCGAGTTACCTTCGATGCGAAGAAAACAGATCCAATGGAAACAAATCAGATATCTTCTCATCATGTCATCTTCCCTTTCCCAAGTGGCATACACACCACCATGATTACGCCATCAACTTTCACTAACGGAATCTCTTTGTTCTCAATTTCTTGATCCGTCTGTTCACAATCAGTATAGGCCGTTCGTAAGTGTAGTCGTCACTAAGCACTATCCGAGTAGGCTCAATCACATGGAACGGATCTCAAGATAGTCTCTCAACATCGAAATGTGGAAGACGTTATGCATATGCTCCATTTCGAGGAAGTGCAACTTGATATGCCGGATTGATTTTCTCAATAACTGACACGGTCCGACATATCTCGGTGCTAACTTGCCTTTGACTCCGAAACGAGTCGGGGCTTTCATTGGTGTCACTTTCACAAACACGTGATCACCCACTTCATATTCTCTATCCGTCTTCGACATCGCATAACTTTTCTCTACTCTGCGGTTTTAGGTCTCTTTGTATCAATTTCACTTTCTCGATCGTTTATATACAATCTCGCCCAAGCAAAGGCCCATCTCAACTTCGCCCAAGACAAATTGGAGATCTACATTTCCTGCCATACAATGCCTCGAAAGGCGCCATTCCAATACTCGAATGGTAGCTGTTGTTGTAGGCGAATTCAGCCAACGACAAATGACTTTCCCAATTTCCCTGAAAATCAAGGACACACATTCTCAGTAGATCCTCTAGAGTCTGGATGGTCCTTTCTGACTGGCCATCTGTCTGAGGATGATAGGCGCTACTCAGCCTCAATTCAGTACCCAATGCAGTCTGTAGGCTCTGCCAGAACCTCGATGTAAACTTCGAATCCCTGTCGGAAACGATAGATACAGGCACTCCATGCAATCTCACAATTTCATCAATATAGATAACAGCCAATTTATCCGCATTATAAATTGTCTTGTGGTAGGAAGTGTCTTGATTTAGTCAGTCTATCAACAATAACCCAAATAGAGTCCATACCTTTCCTGGAGCGAGGTAATCCAACGATAAAATCCATCGTGATATGCTCCCATTTCCACTCTGGTATGGGTAAGGGTTGCAGTAATCCAGCAGGTCGTTGATGTTCAGCTTTGACTTGCTGGCAATGAAGACATTTGGACACAAAGTCGGCAATTTCCTTCTTCATTCCTGGCCACGAAGTGCATTTTGATTTTGGTACATTTTCGTATTCCCTGGGTGAATAGAAAACTTTGAACTGTGGCCTTCTTGCAGAACTCTTCTTTTCAATTCAGTGTCATTCGGTACACACAGTCTTTCTTGAAATTTCAAAACATTGTTGTCAAATTTGAATCCCGGTTTCGGTTTAGAATCTCTTTCTTCAATAACCTTTTTCAAGAAATCATCCAGTTGTTGTTTTTCTTTAATTTCCTCAATCAAGGCTGGTCGAGCAGTAATGGCAGTTATGGTTCCACCTTGTTCTTTCAAAACAATTTCAATTTCAGACTTTTCCAGATCAAGAAGCAACTCTTTCTGTCCAGTCAGCAAACAGGCTAAGTTGGCAATTGACTTTCGGCTCAATGCGTCGGCAACGGTGTTGGCTTTTCCCGGATGGTACAAAATCTGTAGGTCATAGTCTTTGATCAGTTCAAGCCATCTCCGCTGTCTCATATTCAGTTCTTTCTGAGTGAAAAAGTACTTCAGGCTCTTGTGGTCAGTATATACTTCATAGGTTGCTCCATACAAATAGTGACGCCAGATTTTCAGTGCAAACACTACTGCAGCAAGTTCTAGGTCATGGGTCGGGTAGTTCTTTTCATGTGGTCTCAACTGTCGGGAAGCATAAGCAATAACTCTCCCATTCTGCATTAAAACACATCCCAAACCCTTATGAGAAGCATCACTAAACACAGTATAACCATCCGTACCTGAAGGTAGAGTCGAAATGGTGCGATACAAGTCCGGTTTTCAACTCTGAAATCCGATTCCTTTGGTCAGTCCAGTCAAATGATACCCCCTTCTGTGTCAACTGAGTCAGTGGTAAGGCAATTTTGGAGAAATCTTTGACAAATCTTCTGTAATATCCAGCCAATCCCAAAAAGCTTCGGATTTCAGTCACATTGGTTGGTCTAGGCCAGTTTACTACAGCTTCAATTTTCTGCGGATCAACAGAAATTCCGTCTTTGCTAATAACATGCCCCAAAAACATAACACGGTCAAGCCAGAATTCACATTTAGACAGTTTAGCATACAGTTTCTGTTCTCTTAAGGTTTGCAGGGCAAGTCTCAGATGGTGTTCATGTTCTTCTACAGTCTTAGAATAAATCAGGATGTCATCAATAAACACCACAATAAAATCATCAAGGTATGGTTTAAAAATTCTGTTCATGAGGTCCATAAATGCAGCAGGGGCATTCGTAACTCCGAATGGCATAACTAAAAATTCAAAGTGGCCATACCTCGTTCTAAAAGCAGTTTTATCAATGTCTTCCGGTTTGACTTTTAGTTGATGGTACCCCGATCTAAGATCAATTTTGGAGAACACTTGTGCACCCTGTAACTGATCAAATAAGTCATCAATACGCGGTAAGGGATATTTATTCTTTACAGTTACCTTGTTCAGTTCGCGATAATCAATACACAGTCTCAGTGAGCCATCTTTCTTTTTCACAAACAAAACAGGTACACCCCACGGTGAAGCACTGGGCCTGATAAACTTCTTGTCTAACAGTTCCTGCAATTGTATTTTCAATTCCTTTAGTTCGGTTGGAGCCATTCTATAAGGAGCTTTAGATATCGGCTGTGTACCCGGAATCACATCAACTGTAAATTCGATTTCCCTGTCAATCAAATCACCTGGCAAGTCATTTGGAAATACATCTGGGAATTCTCTGACTATAGGAATGCAATTCACATCAGTTTTAACACTGTCAGTAGACACAGTCAATACAGAACAGAAATACCCTTTACACCCCTTTCTAATCAATTTCATGGCTTTCACAGAAGAAATCAAGTATGGGGGAGGTACCACTCCAATCCCACTAAAAACAAATTCAGGCAAACCAGGTGGACGGAAAATAACTTGTTTTGTCACACAGTCAATGGTAGCATGATATTTCTGTAGCCAATCCATCCCCAATATTACATCAAAATGATCTATGTTCAATGGCAGTAAATCAATAAATAGGTGCATATCCCCAACAATAATCTCACAAGCAGGATACATATATGCACATGTCATGGATCCCCCAACAGGTGATGATACAGCTAGCAAATAGTTCATGGGTTCTAAGGGTCTATTCAATTTACGCGAAAAAGCATGCGACACATAAGAATGTGTAGACCCCGAATCAATCAATACATAAGCATTTTGAGCACAGATAGAGAGGATACCTGACACAACGGTCTCAGTGTTTTGCACGTCTCCCGGTACTAGGGCGAACACTCGGCCCTGCCTCATAGGCTCTTTCCCGGTAGCTTTGGGGTTCGGTTTTGGTGCTACATTTGATGCTGCTGCGCTCGGTGCAGCTTTACTACTAACTGGTGGAGCAGAGGGGCAGTCCTTAATTCTGTGGCCCACCTTGCCACACCTGAAACAAGTGCCAGAAACCTGATAGCAAACCCCTTTGTGCTTGTTGCCACATACGGAGCAGGGTGGGGTAAATCCACTCCCTTGGCTGGGGCTAGTGGTCGACCCCGTATTCTGTTTCTTGTTTGCTGGGTTATGCTTGCCTTTCTTAAACTTAAAACCCTGCCTTTTCCCTTGCCACTCACTTGTCGGTGTTTCAGATTGTTTCACTGCTGCAATATTTATCTCGGCCATCAATGCTCGGTCGAGAACACCCACAAAAGTTGGCATTTTCAAAACACTAATTCTGTCCAGTATAACAGCACTAAGGCCTCCTTCAAACCTTCTGGCCTTCTTATATTCGGTATCCACCATTTGTGGTGCATACCTGGCAAATTCGGTGAATTTCTTCTCATATTCTAAATGCACATATTGCCTCTCGTCTCATTGTTCAAACTCACCACTTTCGTTTTGATGCCTTTGATGCATCGGGAAAATACTTTTCAAAGAAGGACTCCTTGAACTGAGTCCAAGTCACAATAGTATTCGCCTCACGGGTCAACATCCACCACCTTCTTGCTTCTTCCTGAAGGGTGAAGGTTGCTAACAGTACTTTGTTGGCTTCGGAGCACGGAAACATTTCAAACAATTTCTCAGTCTCAAGAACCCAAGCTTCAGCCTTTAGCGGTTCTAAGCCTCCCTGAAAGGACGGCGGTTTCATCTTGCTGAACTTATGGGTCAGTGCAATAATGTCCACCTCATTAGCATTCACATTTTGTTCCGGTTGCACCGGAGGAGGAGGAGGTGGGGGCTGTTGGTTCGGTTGTTGATCCAATCGCTCAATTATCAGTTCCATCATTTGTTCAAGTCTGGTCATTCTGGCCTCAGAGGATGATGCTTCAGTTTCATTTGCATTATGCATTTTGCTATAAACAGTTATAACAGTTATCATTATAAACAGTTGTACAATTAAACAGTTTAACACTTTAACATATAATCAGTCAGTCGCAAGCACACACTTTTCAAGTTCATGAGATGCCCTAATTGCTTTTCTAGGACACCCTATAGCTCATTTGGACACGTGTGTGCGGTATAACTCGTGGTAAGTATCGCTCTGATACCACTCTGTCACGACCCAAACCCGGCCCTATGGGTTTAGCATCAGAATCGCCAAGAATCCGAGATTACGAAGGCCTCTGAGCGATGTCTGATACCAAACAGTAGAGGGCTGGCGGAAATACTGATAAATAACTAGTGTCCATTGAAATGTGAAAATCAGATGTCAAAAACATTTTTATGCATTCAGACAATTCAAACAGTACACTCTATACAATCATTTACAACAAGACGGATCGAATCCTCGATATAAAGATCTGATCTATACAGTAAACGGTCTACACAGAAGTACAAAACAGTGAGGAGACCGACGGGGGACACCAAAAACACCCCAAGCCATAGCATGGCAACTCGGAACCTCACAGTGAGGCACATTGGCTGGCTTGACAAAACTGGGGACCAATCCCACGCTCCTAGCTCCGGTCTGGTTGCTGAGAACCTACATATATGTATAAACAGTGAGCTAAAGCCCAGTGAATAACATACAGTGTAAAGAGGTTATGAATGAATGTCCCTTACAGTAACGAAATCAATTCATTATACAGTATTTCAGTCAATCAGTATTTCAGTCAATCAGTATTTCAATCAATCAGTCATATGTGGTACATCCATTAGCCTATGAACAGTAGGTCCAAAAGGACCGGGCCTTAACAGACCCAACAGTAATGATGGCCATCAATCGATAAACAATATGGTTCCACAAGGAAACCGACAGAGCTCTGTAACAGTCAATAACAGTGGGTGCTAAGGATGCCACAATACAGTTCGAAATACAGGACATACATTCATTCAATAAACAATATCAGTTCAATAAACAGTTCAGTTCAGTAATCAAAATATAACCATTTTGAACATATCTTTACACAATCTGTTACTCACAGAGATTGGGCTAATAGCAGCTAGAGCGCGTCCCCGAGAGCCAACCCTAAACAGTCAATCAATAGAACACACACTAAGTTTACAGTCGGAAAGGATGATAATTAAATCCCTAATTCCTCGGTGTGGTTCTATGCTTAAATCCTCATTAAGATGTCTTAAACTAGACCTAAGAATGCCTAGGATACGATGAGGATGCAAAAATACAGTTGGAAGGCATTTTTCAAAAGTTGCTAAAAATAGGCACCTCGCTCGAGCGAGCCTTCCTTCGCTCGAGCGAGTTTCCAAAATCAAAGGCTTCGATCGAGCGAACATTCCTTCGCTCGAGCGGTCTGATGAAACAGTAAAAGTACTGGTTGCTCGATTTTTACGTGCGATACCACGCTCGATGCTCGCTCGAGCGGAGCCTCAAATAAAGGTGCTCGCTCGAGCGAGAAATCCTTCGCTCGAGCGAGGAAACAAAATCTGGAATTTCCAGATTTGTCTCCCAAGTTCGAACCAAGTATTCAACCATCCAAAACTCAACCTCTTGGCCCCAAATTCTGGAAAAACACTTTAAACTCAATGTATAACAAGTTTCAAAAGCTAATTTGCACATGCAAGGGCCAAGGGTTGGTCAATTAAAGCCATTCTCAAGTCCATTTTCAAGAACAATCTTTAAACATGCAATGCATGAACTTTAAACCAATTTCAAGCTTTAAATCTTGCTCCAAAGAGCTCCATAGTTGGCAAATGAAATGAAATCATGGACTTAATATGAATATGAGCTTGCATGCACCAATTGACCATGAATTCAACCTCAAGAACCAACAAATTCAACATGCATGCAACAATTCTAACATAATCCAACCTCTTAGCACTCTAACTCAACAATTGACATGAATGATACAAAATGAGGCTCAAGACAACAAGAAGACAATGAATTTCCTTACCTAGTGTTTCAATTCCAAGGTGTGGAGGCTAAATTATGCTAAGATATACACTAATTCCAAGCAATCCAAGCCAAATTCTACAAGGCCAAGTCAAATCTCTCTCTCTCTCTCTAAACCTCTTCTTTGGTCGGCTAGAGTGAAGGAAGTAGCTGATCAAATGTTTTGTTAAGTGTAATAAGGTCCTTGCAAATCAATAACAAGTGTCCACTATGGGTAGCAATTCCGTAATTAAATCAAACTCTTCAATTAATTCATTTAAATCCAATTTAATCATTCCTAATAAATTTTCAGATAATTATACCATTAAATCACAAATATTCTCCTGATTACAAAACACTAAACGATTCCTAAATCGGTCGCCGATAAGGCCTTCAATTAACAGTTTAAACAGAAACTACAAACAGATAAAATCATACAATCAAACAGATAGAATATGCAATTCAATAGGCAGTCTTATTCGATTTGATTTGATTCCAATCATCATCAAAGATTTTAATCAGTTCAATTATCAGTCATTAGCGGTTCAGTTTAGCATTAATCAGTATATAATTCAGTGGTTAAACGGTAGTCAATACGAGGGTTGTTACAGATTGCTACAATGGTGGATGAGTTGGAAGTTTAGGAAAAAGGAAAGTCAAGTTTTGGAGAGCTATCCCAGCAACTGTGATCTGGTTAGTTTGGAAATGTAGGAATGATTACCTATTCTTTGGCATACAATCTAACCTGGTGGAATTATGTGAACTTATTAAAGTCAGGGTAGCACTTTGTTGGAAATCTTATGACCCAAAATGCTCAATTTCTATTACGGATATTACCTATAATATGCAGCAAGTGAGAAGTTGCCTCTAAGCACAAGATGAAAAGGAATTTTGTGAGGTGTATCTAGTTGCTAGTTGGGATGTCTAGGTAGTGATTCATTGTTCAAGAGTCAAGCATTGTGATATCCAAGGACTTGGTGGACTGATGGAGCTGGAATTTGGTTTGAAGTTTTGTTGGTGGATTTATGATATTAATAACTGAGGGTATTTGGTTGCTATTTGGGATGTTTAGGCAGTGATCCATTGTTTTAGGCTCAAGCATTGTGATATTCAAGGACTTGGTGGACTGATGAAGCCGAATCTCAGTGCAGCTTTCTTGGTGGATTCATCTTTGTGTCTTTCTTCTTCTTCCGCCGCATGCTTCGGGTGCAGGAAGTCGGTTGCAAGTTCTCTAGGCCCAGCAGTGGGCTATTGTGTGAGCTGATATGTGTCCCTTGCTGTGAGCTATTGTGTCTATTGGGCTGATAGGGATCTGTTGGGTGATTTTGGGCTAATAGCAAAGTTGCTATTGCTGATAACTTGGTCTCTGTCCTTGTCTTTTTTGTTTCTTTTGTTTGTTTATCTTCTTGTTGGGTTTGGTTTCTCACCAAACTCCTGGGGTTGAGCTTGCAAATGATTGGACTCTCTTCTCGGTGCCAACCTAGTTGGGATTGGGTTAGTTTGTAATGATGCATGATGCTCTTCCCATCCTTTATTTGATGTAATCTCATCTCCTGTATGATTTTTCCATCAATAAAGGTTCCTTTTTTGCTGATTACAAAAAAAATTATGAAAATATATATATATATAAATATATGTTGCTATAGAATTTTTAGTACTTTTTTTTGTAACTTTAGACCTTTTGATTGTTCTATTACTTCAAAATGATAAAATCAAGAACTCATACATCATTTTGTATTAATTTTTTTTATGCAAATTTTTAATTTTTATAAAATAATAAATCATTTCATGAGTGACAGAAACATATACAAATCAATCATACTGTGTATAACTTTTTTATTTTGTTTTTGTATCATTATTTCTTTAGTTTCTTTGTTACAATGAAAAATTATCTCAAACAAAACATCTCGATGAACAAAATAAATAAATAATTAAAAAAAAATCACACTCTCTATCTTAACCAAAAGAAAAGAGAAAGAAAACTGGAAAAAAGAAGGGACTAGTAACAAATTTACACTCTAGAAGAGCAGTTTCCTCCTCTAATGTTCTCCACAAAAGCCTTGGGATTCAAATCAGAAGATCCAACATCCTCCACAGCTTCCCTTGTCAACTCCTTCCATTTGTTTGCATTTCTCCTTATTTCTTCTCCTCTCTCCTCACCCCCCCACCACCTCCTCTATACACCTCTTAACCTTTTCACTCTTTACTATCCCTTCTTCATTTGCCTTCACTCTCACCCCTGTCTACCACACCCCTGTCACCATCATCGCATTCGTCATTTGATCTGACCAATGAGAAAACACCACCACTGGAACCCCAGAAGCCAAGCTCTTCAATATAGAATTCTACCTACAATGCGTCACGAAACACCCCAAACACAGGTGCGAAAGAACCTCTAGTTGAGAACACCATGGCACTATCATCCCTTGTTGCTCGAGTTCTTTCATGCAACTGAGCGCGTCTTCTTCTTCTTCTTCTTCTTCTTTTTTTTCTTCTTTGCGACTATATTTTGCTCTAGTTACCCACAAAAATGGCCGATGACTTTCCAACAAACCTCGTGCAATTTCCTCCTTTTGTTGCTTTTGCAGCACCACCATGCTTCCAAAAGATAAATAAACCACCAATGATTTGGGCTTTGAGTTCAACCATTCGATATAGTCACTTGATTTTTTAAAAAGGTCGCCCCCGAATGAAGTATCCGATGGGTCTCTTCCATCCAAGAATGCCGATGGAATCAACAGTCCAATTTCAATCAAATTATACTTTTGAATAGCTTTCAAGGTCTCGAGTTCTAATGCATCGCATGAGTTCACAAGTACTTTAGGGTTGGTTTCTTCATCGAGTGTGTCTACAAGTTCTTTTAATGTTGGTAGCACAAAAGCACTATTGGTTGAAGGAAGTATCAAAGAGGGAAGGTCCCAGCTCTGTAGCGGTGGCAATCCTGGTAAGGGTTGATGTGGGTTGATGTGGCCCTCCGCCGGAAATGTCAAGAGGAGAATGTGGTAGTGTACTATGTTTGGCGGCGGCTCGTGAGGTGGTTTGGGGTTGTGTTTGTTTTGCTACTCTATGCAAAAACACTGTTGTTTGTATGCGATTGCCTTGAGTTGAATGGACAGATTAGGCTTATATCAAGTATAACTATAAGAAAAATACTTTTTGATCAAAAAAAAAAAAATACAGAAGGAAGGAAAAATACCATATATAAAATGAATTATTTTTTATTTTTATGCTCTTGGAGCAATGGGTAGAAAGCTCGATAGGAACTTTGAGATCTTCAAAACTCATGGAAAAAAGAGACAATGATAATAATAACAAAATTGTCCAAATTGGCTTGTGCATATGCACTCACGTGCTACTTTGAAATGTTTTTGAAGACAAACCAACGCCTGGAAAAGGTTAGAGTTTTTTAAAAATATTTTTTAGAAAATTTTATTTTTTGTGTTTTTTTTATTTTTATTGAATTTTTTTAATATTTTAAGTAATTTTTTTAATTTTTAAACATACCTAACATAAATATACCTAAAAAATAAATTGTGGGTGTTGATTTCCGACCACACAATCAAAAGGGGGAACTTAGCTGGAGAGCACTGACAGAATAGATTAAACCCGAACAACTTGTCACAGAAATATAAGAATCCCGCGGTGGTTCGTCTACCCGGGGGCACTCCGACGATCAAGCCAGTAAAATATCTCTCAAAGATATCCAATAGTGCTTAACTCACTATTTAGAATACAAAAAGTGTACGTTAGACCCATGAAGGTGCCTCCTTTTTATAGCCAACAGAAACCTAGTCCCAACAGAAGCCTAGCTCCAATGGACTTTGGATTACTGCTAATCTTGGACTCCCAGTAGGATTGAGATAAACTCTTTAAGAGTTTTATCTTTATCCAAACTGAAGTCCTCTCCCAATCTAGGACTCTTGTCCATTATCGGCTTATCCCGGACTCCGGTATCTTCGGAGATAACCTCGGCCTGGCCGAGATTAAGTCGGCGTCATGATCAGGACACATGGAACCTTGGCTGACACTTTAGTGCCACCTCGGCCACGTGTTGTCATTCAAAAATTATGTCTCTACAACTGCCCCCTAGGTTCTATTACCTCAGCATCCTGAGGTGATGGAACCTATATCATTTCTTTCATTTAGCACATCGGCTAAGCTCGCCTTACCCTTCATTCCCGAGGTCATTACTCGTTGGCCCCATATGACCAAGATCTATAATCTGATTTCACCAATGCCTTAGAACAAATAATCAAGTTTGTTCAAATTATTTAGCCGAGATCATCCTTATAGCCGAGGTCTTTGCTTTATTAAACCAAGCACTTTAAGAGATTCAGCACGCGTATGAGCTGTTACGCACAGCAACCCAACCGTTTTAGCCACACGTCTTTCCCTCACTGGATTGTACTTGACACGCGTCTTTAAGTCACCTTGCGTCTATGTGCACCGTCTGACAAGCACATTGCCCTAGGCACATTGATTGCAATTTTGCCGCCATTTCGTGGTTTTGATCAAAACCAATTCTCTCTCTCCGTCTTTTCACTTTTGTATCTTCGTCTTCATGCAAACTTTCTCTCCTCCCAAATCCTCCATTGCTCCAAGCTCTTAAGCTCCGCAACTTGCTCCGTTTACCTCTTCCGACGAGATCTTCACCGCTTTGTTGCTTTGCTACCGTCGTCTAACTTCGGCGAACCCCACACCGGCCTCACATTCTCTAGTAAGCCATTGTTCCCTCTCATTTCAGTTCTTGGTTCACTTCGAACTCTGTTACATTTATACTTTGTTACTGTGACTTTATTCACATTTTTATGATTACAAATCTGTGCATATGATTTCAATCATATATTAGGGCATGTTTATCCTATGATTCTGCTTTTGCCCAATACGTTTCTTGAATAAACACACACTGATTACCCACTTGTTCATTTTGCCACTGTTTTTGGCCTCACACCCTTTATACACTATGTCACAGTGTTCTTGGTAGTTCATCACTATTCTTGATTCTGAATCATTGTTCTTGTTTCTGTTTTCTATGTCTTTTCCAAATTCTTGCCTTCAATCTTTGTTTGCCTAGACTTAGGTTTGAGATTTGTCGTAGAACTCACGAATTTTAGGAAAAATCGAAACGAATTCCTCTTAGATCTTTCGGAAAAATTTGCCCCAACACACTTGCAGTTTTTAGCTGAGGTCCCTAAAACCCTTACAAAACACTTTCTTTTGAAATCTAATACTTTCGCTTTAAGCCGACATCATGGGTATGTAGAGGTATAGGGTAGACACCCCGACCAAGTTAGAATATTTCAGGCAGGAGTTTTCCATCCCTACCGATGTTCATCTCTGGTTGGCAGGGAAGGATGACTCCATTATGCCCACGGTCGACTCTATGCCCTTCCCAGTTGTAGCTTTCATAAAGTGTGGACTTAGGCTCCCACTTGACATCCTTTTTCGAGAAATCCTCCATCACTACAAATTGAACCCAATGCAACTCGCCATCAACTTTTACCGAGTTATCAACGGCATAATAGCCTTAGCTAAAAAAGAGAACTCTAGGGTAACTTTAGCCGACATCCAATATTGCTACACCATATGTGGCCTTAAGTTAGAAAAAGGCTACATCTACTACCTCAAACCTAGGTCCACCGAATACAAACTTGTTACCGACCTCCCAGACTCCAACAAGGGAGCCGGTAACGATTACTTCATTGTCTCGGGCAACTGGGAGTTTGCTCCAGAGGAGGACCTTCACCTCTACCCTCCAAGTGTTACACTTACTTGTTTTTCAAGTCTTTAATACTTTGTTCTTTCTATACGTTTTAATGTCTGTTTTTCTTGCAGCTCTTCCACAACCGGCAAAAGACTTTCGTAAGTCCTTCTTCCCTAGCAAGGACCTCAAGAAGCTATTGGATTTGCCAGTTCAGAGACGGAGAGTTCCTTTGTTGCTCAACTACATCCTGACTTACATGTCGGTTCTTCCCGACACCCCGAAGAAGAAGAGCAAGTCTCCTCCCTCCGCCACAACTCCACCAGCAACTTCAACACCTCGGCCAGATCAGGGATCGACTTTCGATCTAGCTAAGCAACCATCAACCTTGGCTCCATATTTGATCCCTCCATCTCAACGCAAACGCCGACGCCGAACTGCAATCGCTATCGAAATGGGTCGCAAGACAGCAGTTGCAGAAGATCTTCTGGCTGACATCCCTGATACTGTCAACGCTCAACTAGCACAATCCCAACCTCAACCAAAGCCAAAGCCCAAAAGACTGAAGAAGGCCCAACCTCAGGCAACGGTGACTCAGATTGACACTGACGACACCTTGACAATTTCAAAATTGGACGCGAGTGAGAAGACCACCTTCACTGCTGAGAAGAGGCCCGCCGAGGCCGAACCATCCCAATCAACTTGGTCAAAGAGGCCGAGGTCTGAATCGGCAACAACCTCGGCTCTATGAAATCTAATGCCCTCTGGGCTCCCCCCATTACAATTGAGGACAAGCCGGTTAGAGCTAACGACAGCGCCGATGATATTGAAGTCAGCGTTGCCCTCTCTACCGCGCTGCTCCTCCCCCAAGATCTCAATCGTAATGTCGAGATGAACGATTATGAAAACTTTGCTCTAATGTTGCAACGATTCGTCCAAGTAAGCCCTTAACACTTGGTACTTTTTCATTTTCTGCTATTTCATACTTAGAGAGTTTTACTAACTTGTTTTTTCAATTTCTTCTAGGCGATCCAACATGGCCACTCATTTGCGATGTAAGCCTTTGCCATCAAGAAAGAGTTGGCCAACAAGACCAGGGAGGCTGCTGGCCTACAAAAGACACTCAAAAAGGCTAAGAAAAATATGAAGACCTTGACAGATTAGGCTGAGGTAGCCAAGAAGGCTCATGACAAGGACGAGGCCGAGGAAAAGGTGGATGCTGCCGAGGCCATTGCCAAGGTCCTTGTGGCTGAAAAGAAAGAGGCCGAGGCAAAGATGGTCGAGGCCCAAAAGGAGCTTCAAGATGCCCTGGCCACAAAAGAGGCCAAGATCAAGGCCGCCGATGAGAAGGCGTACGCCGAGGGGGCGGCCGACATCAAGGAGGACTACAAGGGACAAGTCAGGTAGGCATGCAACAAGGGCTATACCCTTGGTTGGATGGCTACTCTGAAGGCATTGGCTATCCTCGAGGACTTCCCGCTCAAGAATGCCAATAGCCTTGTCCTGCCATTCCCCTCTACTCCAAGCCAATCCGAAGACGATTCCGAATCCGAGGAGGAAGCTTTGGTCAGGAAGAAGAAGAAAGCTGCTGGGGCTAAGTCCCCTACTCTGAATGACCAAGTCGTAGACTTGTCTCAGGATGAGGAGGGTGAGGTCTCCAAAGATGCCACTCCTGAGAAGACAACATCTGACACGCCTATCGCCGAGAGAAGCATCGACCAGACTCTTCAAGAGATTGATGCTGAGCTCGCGGGTGAGAAGGCCACCGAGATGTCTTTCCAACTGTCTTCTAAACCCCAGACCCAACCAGCCAAAGACGCCGAATAGTCTAGTTTTGATGTTTTTCTCTTTATTTTCTTGTACCTTGTACTTTCTTTCACTCTTGAAACAAATGTAAGCTTTAATTTGGCCGATGTGCCACTTTTGTAATTCGCATAAGTAATCTTTTTGTAGGTCGAAGTGCCTTTTCTTTTGAATGTGAATACAACTGCTTCTTTCGAATGCTTGCATGTTTGTCCTCTTTTTACTCTTATACTTAGAATAATTTATATGTCTTCAACATATACCTTAAATGTGTAATCTTCTCGGTGTGGAGTACTTCGGCTATACCCACTAACAGTTTATCTTGGTTTTGACCTAACACTTGAAAATATTCTCAATATTTTCACAAGTGTTATTTACAACTTGCCATTTCACTCTTTACTTATCAGGACCTCTGTCTTCTATTATTTCAACATAACCTTGGGTTAACTTCAACTTGTAAACTTTTCTTAAAATTTCAATAAGTGTTAAACCAACTTCCTTTGACATAACCTCGGCTTAACTTCAACTTATAAATTTTTCTTAAAATTTCAACAAGTGTTAAACCAATCTTCCTTTGACATAACCTCGGCTTAACTTCAACTTATAAATTTTTCTTAAAATTTCAACAAGTGTTAAACCAATCGTAGCTTATAAATTCTAACTCCCAAGTATCATTCTCCAGCCCTCTGCCCCCTAATGTGAACTTAAGTTCTACTTGGGTTCTCATTAAGCATGTGGCTTTGACCTTGTCGCCGAGGTCAGATTCAAACAAAGACTAGCCGAGGTTACCAACCTTGGTCTCTTTGTTAATCTGACTGATATGCACTTAGTTCCAATCTGTGTCTGATTCTGCCGATATGACAAGTTCAAGTTGATTCAACTTAGTTCAACTCTATTATATGCAAGTAGGAACTCTACCATATAATAAGTCTAAGTTATTCGTCATGTTTTAATCAGAAACATTGCCAACTTAGTTCAACTCTATTATATACAAGTAGGAACTTTGCCATATAATAAGTCTAAGTTATTCGTCATGTTTCAATCAGAAATATCACCAACTTAGTTCAACTCTATTATATGCAAGTAGAAACTCCGCCATATAATAAGTCTAAGTTATTCGTCATGTTTCAATCAGAAACATCGCCAACTTAGTTCAACTCTATTATATGCAAGTAGGAACTCTACCATATAATAAGTCTAAGTTATTCGTCATGTTTCAATCAGAAACATCGCCAACTTAGTTCAACTCTATTATATGGCAGCAAGTAGGAACTTTGCCATATAATAAGTCTAAGTTATTCATCATGTTTCAATCAGAAACATCGTCAACTTAGTTCAACTCTATTATATGCAAGTAGGAACTTTGCCATATAATAAGTCTAAGTTATTCGTTATGTTCCAATCAGAAACATCGTCAAGTATCTGGTTAGTCACAATACACAAGTTTAAAAATCAATCTAAAACTTTTATTAATACTTCGGCTAATAACAAAACAAAAGAAAACTTGAAAAACAATAAAATCTAGTGATAGAAAAACTTCAGATTGCAAGTATTCTAGGGTCTTGGCAACTCCTTGCCTTCACTGTCCTCAAGCTGATATGCCCCGTTGCCTAAGACCGAGATGATTCTATAGGGTCCTTCCCAATTTAGGCCAAGCTTGCCCTCTCTGGGATCCTTCTTGTTGCCGACGACCTTTCTTAGGATGAGGTCACCAACTTGGAACTCTCATGAGTTGACCTTCTTATTATAAGCCTTGGCAAGTTACTGCTGGTATACCCCCAGTTGAATTGCTACTTTTTCCCTTCGTTCCTCTAGCAGATCCAGATCTCGAGCTAAAAATGCCTCATTGGTTCCATCTTCTACTCCCTAGGTTCTGATCCCTAGGATGCCGACCTCTAGTGGGATTACTACCTCTGCGCCAAAAGCCATGGCAAATGGGGATTCCCCAGTTGATCTTCTCAGCGTAGTCCGATATGCCCAAAGTACGCTGGGCAACTCATCCACCCACTTTCCCTTTGTTGCCTGCAGTCTTTTTTTAATCCTATCCAAGATAGCTTTGTTAGATGCTTCTGCTTGCCCATTGCTTTGAGGAAAACTTGGGGTGGAATAGTAATTCTTGATCTTTTATTTTGCATAGAAATTCTTGATTAGCTTACTGTCAAACTATGTGCCATTGTCTGCTATTATTGCCCTTAGGATCCCAAACCTGGTGATGATGTTCTTCCATATGAAGTTCTTCACATCAACATCCCGAATTTTTGCAAGGGGTTCAGCTTCTACTCACTTGGTGAAGTAATTTGTTGCCACCAGCAGGTACTTCGTTTGTCCAGTTGCCTGGGGCAGTTTTCCAATAAGATCCATGCCCCATTGGGCAAATGGCCAAGGGCTGGATACTAGGTTTAAGTCTGCTATTGGTTGGTGTATCAAAGGTGTAAACCTTTGGCACTTCTTACACTTCTTGACATAAGCTTCAACATCTTTCTGCATGTAGGGCCATCAGTACCCTTGAGTAATGGCCCTATGAGCAAGTGACCTACCCCTAGTGTGGCTTCCACATACTCCTTCATGTATTTCATACAGAAAGTCTTCAACTTGTGCAGGAAGCACACACTTCAGAAGGGGTCCAGTAAAAGATCTTTCGTAGAGATGTCCTTTTTTTGTCAAATAGAACATTGCCGATTTCAGTCTGATCTTGTGTGCCTCTTTTCGATCATCTGGCAGTTTTTCTTCTTTAAGGAATACTTTTATTGCATCCATCCAGCTTGGTCCTATCTCCATACACATTGCTTCATGCTCTGTGTTCAGTGGTTCTATACTTGGTCCTAACAAGTAGTCAACCATTATTGTTCTTGCCTCTCCTGGTTTCATTGCACTGGCCAGGTTGGCTAGGGCATCGACATGGCTGTTATCATCTCGGCCAACTTGCTGTAGTTGGCAATTTTGGAACAACGCCATCAGTCTGCCCACTTCCTTTATATAGGCCGACATCCTTTCATCTTGGGCTGCGTATTCGCTTGTTGCTTGGTTGACGATAAGCTGGGAGTCACATAAGACTATTACCTCGTCAGCTTCTATTGCTACTGCCAGCTTTAATCCTGCGATTAGTGCTTCATACTTTGCTTCATTGTTTAAGGCCTCAAACCCCAAACGAATGGACTGTTCCAGTATTTGCCCATCTGGAGATACTAGTACTACTCCTACCCCCGCTTCTTGTCGGTTTGAACTCCCATTGACAAACAGCCAGAAGGAGTCGCTGATGTAAATGCTGCAGGGTTTGAGTTTCTCTTCTTTCCTTTGCTTTGCTATCCCCAGCTGGGTTTTTATTTGCTCACTTGGACCTCGGCTCAATGGAGCCCGATGTATGACGGTGTCTGGTGTGAATTCGGCCATGAAGTCGACTAAGACTTGGCCTTTGATTGCTGTTCTGGGTCTGAATTCTAGGTCATATTGGCCCAAGGCCACTGTCCATTTGGCTATTCTGCTTGTCAGATCTCCCTGCTATAACAGGAACTTCAAAGAGTGCTCAGTTAACACCACAATCTTGTGGGCTTGAAAGTAATGATTCAGCTTCTTAGAAGCCATTACTAAAGCCAGTGTTAATTTCTCTAAGGGTAGGTATCTGGTCTCTACATCTGCTAGGGTTTTACTTACGTAGTAAACTGCTCTTTGCTCTCATTTTTCTTCTTTGACTACCACTGCACTTACTGCATGCTCTAAAACTGCCAAGTATAAGAACAGCTCCTGCCCAGGTACTGGATTTGAGAGCACTGGAGTTGTGGTCAGGTACTTCTTTAAGTCGGTCAAGGCGACTTCGCACTCTTCTATCTATAAGAAGTCTGCAGCTTTCTTCACTAAGCTGAAGAAAGGTTTACACTTCTCAGAACTTCTGCTTATAAATCTATTTAGGGCTGCAGCCCTTCCAGTCAATATTTGCACCTACTTTGCCGATGTTGGGCTCTTCAATTCTAAGATGGCCTTAATCTGATCCGGGCTAGCCTCAATGCCCTTTTTGGTAACCAAATATCCTAAGAACTTACCAGACCCAACTCCAAATGCACACTTCGATGCATTGAGTCTGTAATAACCCGACCCTCGTACATGTTTCTGGTATACTTTCAGTCTCTTATTCTGTGCATTTAAATGCTTACTGTGAAATTTCATGTGAAATTAAGTTTAAGTGAGTGGACCTTATGATTAGAGACCCATATATGTTTAATAAGAGAAATATCTGTTACAATTATGATGTTCATATTAGAAATTAGAAGCCTTAGAAGCCTGATAACCTGAAATTGATTTTATATTTGAGTTCAGCATAATTTTTAGATCATAATATGATTTTCTATAAAAATCTGATTCAGAATGATTAAACTGATTGATTTTTGTTTTATTCATCTTTTATATATACTTAATTCCTTAAACATTTGACTTATGATCTTTAACTCAAAATATCTCCTGGGAGAGAAAAGAGAGAGTGTAGAGAAGAAGAACTAGGAGAGAAGAAGTTCAACAAGGGAAGATTGGCAAATTGAGGAGAGTTGTGGGATTTAAGCTCAAGGTAGGCTCAATCCATCTTAATTAACCCTCACTTGGACTTGAGGAAAGATTTGTTTCATATTTATACAAATTAGGGTTTGTAATTGAGGATTATGTGTGATTAATGCTTGATTCGGTTGTTTGAGACTTAATTTAAGTGTAGTGAAGGAATTACACTTTAGTCTTTGGTTTTCATGCCAAACCCATATAATTATACATATGTATTGTGCATATATCAAATATAACCATAAACATAAAGAAATTGGATTTTGTAGGTGAAATTAGGAAAGACTGTGACCTAATTATGCTTCTAATCATGTCTATTTTGTGATATCATAATTGTGATTCATGTTATGAAGATGTTGAGTTAACCTACTGAATAAATTATCCTTATTTTGTACATAAAATGTGTTGGTTTTGCTGAATTTTGGGTTGAATTCGGATTGCCCAAAACAGAGGTCCCGACCGCACGTGCGGGGCTCACAGCCGCACGTGCGGAAAACAGGGGAAGTTGGGACTGAAGCTACTGGAATAAAAGCACGTGCAGGGCTCATAGTCGCACGTGCAGGGCTCATAGCCACACGTGCGACCCATGCTGAAAAATCCTATCTGCTCCGTTTTACATGTCTGACCCTCTGGTGTTATTAAATTTTGTATTTGATGCCTTTAGAATGTTTGTAAATTCATTTAAAGCAAAACGAATCAGATATCGTTTAAAGAGGGAAATGGACTAATTCCTGAACTGCATGTGTATGTATGGCGCATACCGGAAGGAATTGCCACTCCACCACATCACTGTGAGTAATAGTACTGTAGTAGTACATTTATTTATCGTTAATAATCATTATTAACGTTTTGTTACCCGCAAGTTAGTTATGCCAACCTATTTGAATGAATGGAAAATCTACGTACATCTGTACGACTCTAGAAGTATCCTGCTTTGTTAGTATCTGGGCCAGAGGCCAATCTGTAAAATCTATTGGGCCTAAGGCCGATCCAGAAATCTAGGCCTAAGGCCGCTTCAGATGTTCTTGGGCTTGAAGCCGCCTGAATAAGGATTGGGCCCAGGTTGCTCAAAATGTATATGTAATAAGCTCACTCTTACGACCTCTGCACTTGTACACATTATAATTCAAGTTTAATCATTACATTGTTTGAGTACTATTATTCACCGAGCCTCGCTCACTTTGTGTTATGTCTGCTTCTGTAGGTAATCAACCTGGAGGTCGGTCTTAGTTCAGCTTGGGTCACTCCTTTTTGGTCAAGCAATGTAAAGAAGCTTAAGCATTTTGTGGGGTTCCCTTAATGACCTCTAGTTTGGTTCTTAATCTTTTATCTAATGTAATTAGTCATGTATAATCTTCTTTACCAATATTTTTGCTGTATGCCCACGTGTGGGGCTGGTTTTGTACATATGCCCATATATGTTATTGTATGAATGCAAATACCTGCTTCTTGTATATCTGTATATCATATAAGGAACTGTTTAATGACACATTGAGATCCTGGTATATATTTGTGAGCTTGATGGATGTTAATTTATATTGTTTTATGTTATTAAATGCTTCCGTTTAGGCCCCATACGTTGTATATATCGAATTAAGTATCCGTTTCTGAAGTGATCATGCTCACACTTTTAGGGGCAGGTTTGGGGCGTGACAGAATTGGAGCCGATATGTTCTAAGGATGTCAAAGACTGCCTTTACGTCTTCTAGATGACCCTCAGGTTCCTTGGTCTTCACGACCATGTCATCTATGTATACCTCCACAGTTTTGCCAATTAGATGTCTGAACATCTTTGTCACCAATCTCTGGTAAGTCGCTCCTGCGTTTTTTAATCCAAAAGGCATCACTCTGTAGCAGTACAACCCTTTTAGGGTGATAAATGCAGTATTTTCCTCATCTGGGGGGTACATGGCTATCTGATGGTAGCCCTTGTAGGCATCCAAGAAGCTTATCCTTCCATGCCCTGAAGTGGCATCTATCAGTTGGTCAATTTTGGGTAATGGGAAGCTGTCTTTGGGACAGGCCTTGTTCAGGCTGGTGAAGTCCACACAGGCTCTCCATTTCCCATTCTTTTTCTTCACCACTACTGTGTTTGATAACCATGTTGGGTAATTTACCTCTCGAATGGCTCTGGCCTCCAGAAGTCTGTCTACTTCCTCTTCCACTGCCTCAACATGCATTAATGTCGGCCTCCTTGCTAGCTGGATGACAGGTTTGGCCGACCTGTCCACATTCAATCTATGGCAAGTGACCTCGGGGTCAATGCCAGGCATCTCGTATGGTGTCCATGCAAACACCTCTAGATTTGCTCTTAGGAATGCCTCTATCCCGTTTTGATGAAGGCCAAGCTCCTTGTAACATCTGACATACATGATGTTACAAGAGCTGCCCTGGTCGATTAAGATGCGCTTCACTTGGCACTCTCCAATTTGGAGGGATATTACCAAGGCATCGTTGTGTGGATGCTGTACCATCTCTAGATCATCTTCAGTAAAGGACACCACTAGTCCCTGGTACTTGTCTGCCCTGGGTCTCTTCTGACGGACTTGGTATACATACTATAAGTGTTTTACCTTTTGAGTCTCACCATGAATTTTGTTCTCATTGACCTTCGAGTGAATCACATTGATCACTCGAGGTCCGTCTGCCTGCGGTTGCGGTGCTGGGGGTGGCAGTGCTACCGGTGCATGAGGCAGTCTTGCTTGCTCTTCTCTTGTCCTGGCCTCGTCTACCAGGCCCCGTAGATGACCTTGTCTTACTAGGTCTTCTAGATGTGTCTTTAGGGCTCTACACCCCTGAGTCAGATGCCCATTCTCGTTGTGGTAGGCGCAGTGCTTTAACAAGCTTCGTCCCATAAACTCGCCAGGAGCCTTCTCTAGTGCCCTATAATACGGGTGGTTTCTGATCCTCTCTAGGACTTTGTAGATCGGAATTTGGAGTATGGCAGTGACTATTTGTGTAGCCCTCAGTTCTATCTCTTGCTTATTGCATCCACCATCACCTCGGCCTCGCTTTGGCGAGCCGTTCTTCTTCTCTTGTTTTGACGCCTTTGTCCCCGGCGTGTCCTCCTCGGCTCTGGCATATTTTTCTATCTTAGCCATAAGTTCCTCCATACTTTTTGGCAATGTCTTTGCCAATGACTTTCGAAGCAGGCAATCATCTTTCAGGCCGTTCTTAAAAGACACGACTGCCATTTCTTGGTTGCATCCTGGTATTCGATTGAATACCTCATAATATCTTTTGGCATAGGCCCTAAGGCTTTCGTCCTCCCCAATTCTCAAAGCCATCAAGGCGTCCACCTTTAATGGCTGTAGTTTGTTTGTCACGAACCTGGCCACAAACATCTCGGCTAGGCCTTTCCAATTTTTCACAGTTCCTTTCGGCAACTTGTGAAACCAATTTGATGCGATCTCCCCAAAGGATGAGGGGAACACCTTGCAGAACAACGGCTCGTTCCCGGTGTACAACACCATTGAGTTCAGGTACAAGCCAACGTGGAAGTTAGGGTCAGACTTACCGTCGTATGTCTATAACCTCGGCATATTGAACCTTTTCGGGGCCTCAAATTTTTCCAACTCCACTGAGAACGGTGTTCTCGGCTTGACCGGAGAGGTTACCTCGGCATCTTTTTGTTTCCTTTGGAGGTAACCCCTTTGATCCTTCTTGGTCCGTCCAGGAGCTCGGTTATCAACGGATTTCAGCCTTTTTGGTGTGCTACTCCCAGTATCATTGTAAGTCCTTTTGGACCTCTCTCTATTAGTTGCGTCGAAACACAGCTCCTTCCCCTGAACATGCCGATGTTCTTTGGGGTCAGCTTCCTTGGTGCGACGCGTCCTCTGTGAATCTCCCCTTTTTGATTCTCCTCGCCTGACCTCCCTTGAAGGCCAGTGAAAGTGTTCCTTGGTTTTATCGTGCTGAGGAGTCACAGAAATTGTCCTCTACCCTCCTGTCCGGGTATCTTTTTTGGCAGCTGGAATCGGCGTATCTTGCAACGGGAACGGTGGTTGCATGACGTTGTTCTACATCATGAAATTGACGACCGATTGTAGGTCCACCAATTTATTTGCCAATTCCTTCATCTGGCCGTCCCTCCATAGGCATCTATCTTTCCATACCTGGAGGTCGTCCTCGTTATAATACCCGCCTCGGTCTAATTTCTTTGTTACGTCACCTTCTTTGCTGACATCTTTCTCTCCGTGATTCTTATCACGAGTCTCTTTATTGCAGTTATTTTCTTCGACGTCAAGGTCAATAGGTTTCCCACTCCCAGTAGGAGTGTCGTCCCCAACCTTCTATTTCTGTCCGTTAGTGGCCATCTATTCTCCTCTCTTTCCCACAGACGGCGCCAAATTGTGGGTGTTGATTTCCGACCACATAACCAAAAGGGGGAACTCAGCTGGAGAGCACTTGCAGAATAGATTAAGCCTGAACAACCTGTCACAGAAATATAAGAATCCTGCGGTGGTTTGTCCAGCCGAGGGCACTCCGACGATCAAGTCAGTAAAATATCTCTCAAAGATAACTAATAGTGCTTAACTCACTATTTAGAATACAAAAAGTGTACCTTAGACCCATGAAGGTGCCTCCATTTTATAGCCAACACAAACCTAATCCTAACAGAAGCCTAGCTTCAATGGACTTTGGATTGCTACTAATCTTGGACTACTAGTAGGATTGTGATAAACTCTCTAATGAAATGAATAAGGGGGATTGTAGTCCATCGGACTATTAGTCCTGGGATACATTGTCCCGGGACTATTTGGTTGGATTAAATTTGTATCATATGTTTATTTAGTCATGGGATTAGATGTCTGGATTGGATTATTTTTAGTTATCTAATGTTTGTTTGGGATATTATGGAGAAGGATAAATTCTCAAATGACTATTTTATCCGTTTCAATTATTTACTAAGTAATAGCAATATTAAACATAGCTTTAATATTTTAATTATTTTTAGCTAGATTAAATAAAAATTTATTTTATTTTATTTTTTGCACAATATTTTAATTATTTTAATTTATTATTTTCAATTAAATTAAATTTATAATTTATAATTTTTATTTAATATATAATTTTAAATTAACGACAATAAAAAATAATTTTATTTAATATATAAATTAAATTTTCAACAACACTAAAAAAATTTAATTTATAAGGCGATAATTTATAATTTATTATTTTTAAATAAATTTAATTTATAATTTATATTTTTTATTTAATATATAATTTTAAATTAACAATACTAAACAAATAATTTAATTTAATATGTAAATTTAATTTTTTAACAACACTAAAAAAAATTAATTTATAAGGCCATAATTTATAATTTATTATTTTTAATTAAATTAAATTTATAATTTATAATTTATAATTTAGTTTTTTTATTTAATATATAATTTTAAATTAACAACACTAAAAAAATAATTTATAAATGTTCAAAAGACTATTTTATCATTTTCTAATTGTTTGCTAAGTAATAGCATGGATGGTAAAATGAACATTTTACAAAATAATCCCATGGGATACCAATCCCAAGGTTTCTATCCCACCCTCCCCCATGGGATAGGATAGTCCCATATTTGTGGGACTAATAGTCCGGGGGGATTATTAGTCTGGAGCAAAAAAAATGAAACAAACAATGGACTATTAGTCCGGTGAGACTAATAGTCCAATCCCACCCCCTAATCCTTTAAAACAAACACACCCTTAAAAGTCTTATCTTTATCCAAACTGAAGTCCTCTCCCAATCTAGAACTCTTGTCCCTTATCTACTTATCTCGGACTTCGGTATCTTCGGAGATAACCTCGGCCTGGCCGAGATTACCTCGACGTTATGATCATGACACGTGGCATTTCGGCTGACACTTCAGTGCCACCTCGGCCACGTGTTGTCATTCAAAAATTATGTCCCCACAGTAAAAAATTTGTAAAAAAACCTTTTAAAAATTCACTAAATACCAAAAATACAAAAAAAAAAAAAATATGAGAATTCAGTATAGTTTTTGTATTCTTATGTATTTATTAATTTTTTAAAATATTTTTTACAATTTTTTTATGTTTTAGATACATCTAAGTAAGGTGTATCTAAAAAAGTTAAAAAAAAAAGTTTAAAATTTAAAAAATATTTACTAAAAATAAAAAAATACAAAAACTAAAAAACACAGTTTTCAAAAAACTCAAATTAAACACACTGATTGGTTTATTTAGTTATTTTAAAGGCGTTTTTGGCAAGCACCAAAAAAGTCAATTTTTTTATTTTTTTATTTTTTTAAGTCACATCACTTTATTTTTTTTTATATTAAAAAAATTAAAAAGTTAACTTTTTACCAACTTCTCATAATACCACTTTATGAGATAAGAAAAAATTATATTTAGAATGCTTTATAAATGTTTTTTTATAGTTGAATAGATAGTTATAAAAAAAGTGGTCGATTGACATGTAAGACCATTTCCAATGCTTTATTAAATTTGATATCAAATTTGAATTTTGATGAAAATGGTACTATTCATGGCTCCAACCGTTCACCAAACCTGATACCAAAATGAGATTTCATCAAAACTTTCATCAGATCGAGGACGGAATAATGAATTCACCAAAACACTGTTGCGGACCGTTGGAAAGGAGACCCGGGTCGACCAACCGGTCGACCGGTTTCCTTTACAATTGGTGGGTTCAAACCGGTCAAAAAAAGTTCAAACAGGTCAAAAAAATATATATATATATATATATTTCCCTTTACCGGTCGACCGGCCGGTCAACCAACCGGTCGACCCAAACATGTGAAATGAGAATGAAAGCATGAAAGCTGCAAATATGATGCACCGTTGTTATCAAATTGAAGGAACAATTATTTAATCATAGATTTGGTGGGTTTTCATTGAAAGCTGCAGCTGCAATTGTTGCAATTGTTTAACAATTTTTAACCAATGCACCTGCAATTGTTTAACTATTGTTTAGTCTGTCTATGAAACCTGCAATTGTTTACGCTTACCGGTCGACCAACCAGTTGACCTACGAAATTTGATACAGAATTTGATGCACCGTTGGAGTGAGTGGTTTGAGATTTGGTGAAATTGGTCATTTTTTACTCAAATTTGGTGAAAAAAGAAATTCACCGTTGGAGATGCTCTAAGATATGATATTTTGTTTTGGGCCCTATTTAGCAAGTTGGATTAGTTAAAGCACTCAATTATATCACTTCCTCTTTATTTTTTTTTATGCGTATTTTCATAAAAGGCTAAAAATTTAACTTAAAAAAATCTATTCTCAAACATCTCCTTATTGTCTATTTTATTTTTTTATCTTTTTTTCATCACATCACCTTTCTATTTTTCTGCACATCTTTTCATAAAAAGGCAAAAAATACATTTATTTAGATCATCCCAAACAACCCCTTAATATTTTTGTGTCTTTATTATTTATTTTAGGTCCAACTTGAGTTTTCAAAATAGGATCCAAATATTATATGACTGTCAATTTAAAAAGTTATACTGCCGATTTAGACCCAAAAAAAAAATAAAAATTAATGAATTCATAGTTTTGATATAATTATTTTAAATTTTACTAAAATTTTAATTTTTTATTAATAATTTGTTAGTTGTATTGATAAAAAAAATAATGTTAACTATTGTCACTTTTATGTGAAAATATATATATTTTACGTTATTTATTTTATATTTTTGCACTATCAATATTAATTTCGATCTACTTAACTTTATTATAATGAAGATCATTGTAATTATATCAAAATTATTTATTGTATTTTTTTCAAATCTAAAAAAAAAATTGGTGTAATCTTTTAAAGTCTTACCAATAACTGTTTCACAGTATATAAAAAGACCAATATATATATATATATATATATAAATCTCAAAGTAGCGTTCATTAATTTTATTACACTTTTTATTGAATTTTAAATTCCTTTCAACTTTTCCAGGCTTTATTTTATTCAGAGGTTTAATTGATTTTTGATAATAAATAAAATAAAAATTTTAATGAAGTTTGGGTGCCATATCAATAATTTCTATTTAATTATAGACAGCAATTAATGATAGAATAAAATTGATACAAAATCAAATAGTTTAGGCATAAAATTGATATTATTAAATAAAATAAGAGTTGTTGGCTTTTTGGCTTCTCGAAGGTTATATTTGTAAATGCGAGCGTGCCAGCAAGGATCAATCAGTCCTTACAGAAATTATAATTGCCAATCAATTATCAGGCGATTATGTTTTAGTTCTTTCAGCCTCAATGAAGAGGACTTTTACTGGTGGCTTGACTTTTAGGAGAAAGTAAGAGAAATGACAATTAATACGAAGAGTAATTGAAGTATTTCATTAACATAAACACTTACAATTGTCCAAACTCAGCCTTGAGAAAGTTTACAGCAACGGTTTACTTGAATCTACTTGAAAACTACTCCTATGAATTGAAGTGCAGTGCAGGTATTTAAAGAACAAGTATTTAAAGTACAGGAAAGGTAAACTGGAAAGGAAAATATGAAATAGAGACTGGTTTTTATGATCTGAGTCTGGGGGTCTTTTCTGGGAACTTCCCTGCTATTTATACTTGTTAGGGATGACCTTCGAACTGCACTTCGAACCGTCGAACTGCTCCTTCATGATCACGATCATGTTACCTTAGAAATAGTTCCACTATGCCATCACTTGCAGTTGGACTTCCCTCCTGTTTCTGAATTTGAATAAAGGTAACCGTTGAAGCCACGTCACCTTGCATCTTACTCCTGATCTAGTGCTACTCAATATTTATTGCCACGTGTACGATTGAGATTTAAGATTAAAATCATCTTCCAATACTACCCTCATTCTGCCACGTGTCGAATCGTAATTGGTTTTTACAAAATATGTAGCCAACATTACCCCCCGCACTAATATACCCAATACTTGGAAATATTAGTGAATCAAAAACTTTTCCCTCGCCCTTTTTTTTAAGAAACACAACCGTCACCTATTTTGGTGATCATTCGCATTAACTCTTAACTTTGTTGAATCGTTCCAATACCTTCAGCACTCGAACGGATTATGACTCAATTACCTTCCCACTCTAACGATCGAGCATACGAAGAGCCATTGAGTAATGCTGTTTCCCCTCGAAAGAATCTCCACGCAGTTATTAGCCACCTTTACCCGCCTTTCTATATTCAGGTCATGGAGGCTTTCGCAGATTATCAACCTTTGGACTACGAACACATTGCCCTCAATCCTTCGGTTTACGAACTCGTTGATACAAGAAGTTCTTCCTCTAAATTCCCATCCCACTTTGAACAAACAACTGTCAAGCCTTGGCTTCAACAATTTGCAAATATGGAATTAGGAAATTCTTCTTCACAACCTTCTGCTTGGGATGAAGCTTCATCTTCTGGGGTGACGAACTGGTCTGCACCTGAGTCCTGGGACTTGAGGGAACGGATCAATCATCATTTTATTGAGTTCACTGACCCCTTAGATTTTCCTTCCTACGCTCGAAGCTCGGTGGTTTATCCTTATGTGCCCATCGACTTTCGACGTAGTTTGGAAGAGAATTTGCTTGTAGCTTGGTATACATCCTCCATGCCTCTGGAGTAATGCACTGCCTTGCTTGGAAGAAGCACAAGGATATACCCCTTCATTCTTAGCCAAGAAAGCACAGATTTGTTCTTCTGACTGGTTTGGCTATATTAATGCCTTTGTTCCTCCCATCCCTGTGTCATCTCCCCAAACCGAAGCAACCACTTCTTCTTCTTCCTTTTCTGGAATAGAAGCATCCACACCTTCTCCATCCTCCGAAATAGAAGCATCCACACCTTCTTCTGAAGCAGAACCATCTACTTCTTCTCCTCCTCCTCCTCTTTCTTGGACAGAGAAGTTAAGGCTTGCTCTTCCAATGGACAAAATCTTCCCTCCTTACAAACTTCCATCATCCCCAACCTCATTTGAGCGGAAAGAAGCCCAACTTCTGCTCGCAGCTTTTTCTCACTTACCTTTTAATGTTCTTGAGGATGACATTCCTCTTAAGAACTTCCAGTGGGCTTGTGATATTCTGACTAGGGGCCACATTCTTAATCCTATCGCCCAAGCAGAACTTCACCTGTTCCTGGATCAACTTCGATTCTCCATTGGCATCGAAATTCCAAAGTTACCACTCAATCTTTGGATCAACTTTCATCTCTTCGAATTCATGCTCAATACGAAGCAGAAAACTTCATTGAAGACTTTGAAGACTTCAAAAATAAGGATTCTGTGTATTGGGATGATTTAGTTATAGATGAGTTGGAACAGAAGTTGAGGGAGGAAGCTTTCGAAGCAAAGGCTGAGGAGCTGTATCATGAAGTGAGAGCACATCAACTCATGCAGCCAACTTTGGAAGAGATAGAAGACATAATAAAGAAAGAACAAATATTCATTGATCATTGTTGGACGAAATTTCATGATCTTGTAATTTATTCTATTCCTTATTTTTATGAGCTTGAATTTGTACCAAAATAGGATTACTTAATGTAATTGTCTTGGCTCTAATGAAAAGCAAAGTCTTCTATACTTGACATTGTTCGACTCTGTTTCCTCTTATTTTAAAAGCCAACTCATAACTTTACATTAAATAATCTCATCCTTTGAATTTGGCCTTACTTGTCTTTAATGAAACACTAAAAGAAACCAATATGTCTTTTTCCAACTTATGGAGTAAAAATTGACAATTTTGGTCAATATTATATAAAATTTAGTGCTTCGAACTTAACAATTTTACTTTTTCAAAACTAATTGTAACCAATACATGGTCATGGCTACTATAGTCAATAAGTTGACCACTTCTTGTTTTGAAAAGTAGCTTGTGCTGTTCTAATTCAATGGACAATCTTTCTTTGTAAAAAACCAATGTTTTAAAGGTCATTACCTTCAGTAATATTCCTTAAACAGGTCTTTAAACCTTTTGAAGTAGACCAATACTCAAGCATCTTAGCTTCTTGAATCATGTAACATACTTCGAAGCCAGACTCTGTATTTCGAAGCCGTTTTTATTTGATTTCTTGGAGCCAAAATTGGCTTCGAAGCCAAACACCGCATTTCGAAGCTATTGTCGACATCCGAAATATACTTTTCCCTCCAAAACATTAATATCGAGAAAAACTCCTCGTATTCGTACATAAGGATTCACGCAATATATTTTTCAGACACAAAACCCCTTTAAAACCCCTTCGCTTTGTACTCTGAAATCACTTACTCTTTTAAGATACGCAAACCCTACCGATCTCTGGTTAAACCCCTCTTCCTTATTACTTGCTATCAATGGATCCTTCCTCACTGAAAGTGTTTACTGGCGATCGAATCAGTCCTACCGTGGCTTTGAAACGATGTATCGATGAAGAAATCACCAAACTATCATCTGGTGAGCCAAGCCACATAGATGGACGTCTTTTCGTGCCTCATCACAGCAATAAACAGGAATACATCCTTGGTCCTATTTTTCGGGAAGCTCCTGCTCAACTCGCAGCCCTATATCCTCGCTTGGAGGACCATTTCCTTCTTTATGAAGAAGGGCTCGATTGGGAAAACTGGAGGGTGAATCGTCCTCACCGTTGCTGGCCGACAATAAGGACTGAATGGGAAGAATGGTATGACAGAGTTGTACCTGCGAGAGAAGATGACCTGCAAGAACTCTGTATCCTCGATGCTCTTCGTCTTTCCAGGTTCATCATTCCTGAGGACCCTTTCTTGATACCTGCCGCTTTATGTTTCTGGAATATGTCTTTTAATTTCTTCCAATTTCGGTGTGGTATGATGGCCCCCACCGTTCTTGATATTTGCCATCTTTTAGGGCTTTCCCCCCATGGTTCTCCATTTACTCCCAATTACCCAGACCTTCCTATTAAGTTTTCTCTCCCATCCTTAAACTCTTCTTATAGTGACTTCGTAAAGTCTGAAAATAAAAAGGAAGGACCTGTGAGGGACAGAGAACTATTTTCCTTCATTCTATATTGGTTATGCAAATTCCTCTTTTGCACCTCATCTCAGAGGATTATGCCTGAGTTTGTTCCTCTCGCAAAGGCGCTTGTCTTGAAAAAGCATATAGCTCTTGCTCCTTATCTTTTAGGTCATGTTTACAGAGTCTGCTCCCAATTTTGTGAAAAACCTCTTGATGCTAACCAAGGAGGTCCCCTCTGGGTGCTTCAACTTTGGCTCTTTGCTTATTTCACTGACCTACACCCCAAATGTCTAAGATTCCTTGTTCAGGATCCTAATACTTATGGGGAAAAGTACGCTAGGATTGCTCTTTACCCTGCTTCCTTTGCTTACTACTTTACCTTCTTTTATCAGCTCCCCATCTCTCCATCTGCTTCTTTCTTCTGTCCTTTTGAAGCCAATAAAGGACCAAACTGGCTGCAAGCTTTCTTAGCTGATAAAGAATGCTCTACTTCTCCTCATAAAGACATGTGGGCCTCTATACTACTACCAAGGGAATTGTTCCTGGGTAGTCTAAACCCTCGGGCCTACAAATGCATATCTGAAGTATACTGCCCTTCTCAGTTTGCCAGACAATTTGGACTCACTCAAGGGATACCAGTTCCTCTTTGTAGTCTCTCGAATGTTCATCTTACTGTTAGAGATTTGAGAATATCCAAATCCAGACTAGAGACAGCAATTCTCAAACTACTGAAAGAACTGAATGAGTTCCAATTTATCCCCTTTCTTCCGTATGGCTCAGCCTTGAAAAGATTCCAGAACTGGTGGACAGTCAATATGGAAGTACGCCTATCTGCACATCCCCATGACTTACTGGTAGGATTGGGAGTACCTTCGAAGGCTAAGTCAGCAACATCTAAGGACATTCCCCCTCTTCATGAGACTGCCACACCTTCATCCCCTCCAGCTAGAGTTACTAGAGCTGCTTCGAAGAAGGGTAAATGTTTTCCGAACTTCTCCTTTTCTTTTCTTTTGAATCTTTTGTCCTACCCTTTACACTTTGTTCTTTGGTGCAGGGCCCTCATATGAAGAATCTCCCAAGAGAGCGGAAACTTTAATGTTCTCAAAAAGAAACAACAACAAAAACAAAAAAGGAAACTAGTCCTCCCTCCTGAGGAATCCGAATCCTTGGGAGAAAAAGAAGTTGAACAAGAAACAGAAATGTCTTTGCAGAAAACAAAGAAGCAAAAGGTAGTTGCCCCCTTCCTGATACAACTAAGCATCATTCTTTCGAAACACCCACTATAGTAATGGAGAAAGCACTTACCTCTGAAACCCAAATTGAAGAGAGGGAAATTGAAAAAGAACCATTAGCACCACTGCTAAGGAGGAAGAGAAAGAAGATGACTGTTTCTGCTGCTGACTTGACTGAAGATCCCATTCATGAGACATCTGTCAGAGTAGTAGAGCAGGAGCATTCCAAAGCAATAATTGTTTTTGAGAGAGCTGAGAAGAAACGGCAACAACAGTTTCTGAGAGATGAAGCTGCTGCTGCTGATGCGTTACAAAGAGAAATTGCTCGAAGACAACAAATTGTTGAACATTATTCTCTTCGTAACTCTCCCATCAACATCAATGTTTCTGAAACAAGTAATTTCTTTCATACTTCTGTTGTTTTCCTTTCATCAGCTTTAAATATCTGAAGTTTAACATTGCTTTACATTTCTTCCTTCTACAGTAACAACCACTGCGCTTATCTTTCCCATGGGGCCTCTTCCAATTTTAGTTGAAGTTGACCATATGCGAAACGTGAGGACTATCCAAATACAACTTCCCAAGCCTATGCTTCAGACCTTCCTTGAGTCCCAACATTCCTGCATCTCTTCTTCTTGGCTTAGAACCGTATCTTCCTTTCACGACTTTCAATTCAACTCGCCTATTCCTTCGAACCTTGCCCTTCTTTCTTCCAAGGATACTCCAGTTGCTACTCCAACCCTAGTGACAGTTGATTCTTCCAACGAGGGTGATGGTAGTTCTCCAATTCGTGATTCATCACCTATATCAATTTCCAGCCCCTCTTCACTTGATTCTTTGGTGGCTAAGACTATAGAAACCGCCAGAGATGCTCCATCCATTTCTCCTATCCCCATGCAGCCCTCTGTGTCTTCCACTACCATACTCTCTATGCCCTTCATGTCTAGGGATGAGGTAGACATCTTCGAAGGAAGACTTGCCAGTCTTTTCGACGTGTCTTCTACCTCTCCAACTTTTAGTCTTGGTGAGCCATTAATCTTAGTGACTCCTTGCTAGAGATTTTGAGAGTCCTCCTTCTTCTAGCAACAAGTCTCCTGCACCTTCAGTGATTTGGACACATGTATGGAGTCGTTGACTTCTTTCGAGGATCCCCTTCGAGGCTTTACAAAGGCCTATTATCAGGAATGGGTTTCTTCAGTGCTGTAATATTGTTGAGCAGTCGAGTATGAATGTCTCAAATCACCTATCCCAGGCTGCAGCTACTATTGATTTCTACATCAACATTTGTCATGCTGCCAATACTGCCAATGAGAAATTGGCTAGGGATCAGTGTTTTATTTCTCAAGTGCATACCGAAATATCAGATCTCAAAGAACAACACTCTTCTGCCTCCCAATTTTGAATTCAGCTGCTGGAGAAGAAAGCTCAACTTGAGGAAGATTTAGCTGCAGTAAACCAGGCCTTGGTTCGAACTGACACCAAACTGCAAATCACCAACCAAGAGCTGTCCGAACGAAAAGAAGACATGGCTGCAGCTATTCACCTGTTTCCATCACTTAGCAAGAGGGAAGTCAACTGCAAAAACAATTGAAACATTGTAATGATTTTTGGGCCAATCTGGCATAATGTACTTAACTCTTTATGAAAGAACAAGTTTTGTCCATCTTTTGAGTAGTCTCATATTTTGTATTCAATGTTTATTCTATTCCTTGTGTTTCCCAAATGGTTGGAAAATAAGGCTTCAAATATCTTCCATTAATCTTCTTGGGATGTACATAGCCATTCAAATTTCTTAAATGGTACGCCCCAAAAGGTAAAACTCTATGAACTTGATATGGTCCTTCCCAGTTAGGTGACCATTTGCCAAACTTATGGCTCCTAATCCCTATTGGGAGTATTGTCCTCCATACCAAATCACCTTCATCAAAGCCAATATGCTTGACTTTCTTGTTATAATTCTTGGCTGCTTTCTTCTTCTGGAAAAGAATGCTGTTTAACGCCAAAATCCTTGCTTCATCTATGTCTTCCAATTCCAAGCACATACTTTGATGATATTGCTCAGATTCTAATTGATCTTGACATCTTACCCTCAGAGATTTAACATTAATTTCCACAGGTAATACTGCATCGTGCCCGTATACTAAGGCATAAGGGGTGACTCCTGTGCTCGACCTTGGGAAGTTCTCAGAAGCCCACAAAACATCCAACAATAGGTTATGCCAATCCCTAGGATTACCTTCCACCATCTTTTGTATTCCTTTTTTCAAGGATTTATTGGATGATTCAAATTTTGACCATTGGCCTGTGCATAATAGGGAGTAGAATTAATAAGGCTAATCCCAAACTCTGCTACAAAGGATTTCACCATTTTCCCATCAAACACAGTTCCATTATCAACTGTTATGGTTTGTGGAATGCCAAATCTATGGATCAAATCTTTAATGAACCCAATGACCTCATCGGTCTCTGACCTTATATGGCTTGGCTTCGACCCATTTAGTGAAGTAGTCAGTAGCCACTAGAATGAAACAATGGTGTTTCGAAGAGGGTGGATGAATTTTACCTATCATGTCCATGGCCCATCCTCTGAATGGCCAAGGCTTCACTACTGCATGTAGGTCAGTTATGGGCACATGTCTTATTGTGCCATGTTTCTGGCATGCCTGGCAACCCTTAGCATATTCTATGCAGTCTTTAAGAATAGTTGGCCAGTAATAGGAATGCCTTCGAAGCAACCATCTCATCTTAACACCAGGCTGGTGAGCACCACAAATGCCTTCATGAACCTCAGCCATAGCTGTTAGTGCTTCTTTCGGACCTAAACACTCCAATAATAAGCCATCTACTCCCCTTTTGTATAGAGCATTATCATATACTATGTATTGCATAGACTGCAATTTGATTTTTCTGCTGGCTTTTGAAGATGGACCAGCCAAATACTGCATAATTGGATGCCTCCAATCCTGTTCTTGTGAGTCATTATGATTGACTTCCAAGATCACATTCCTTTTATTCAAAGGTTGTATTAATCTTTGATATGTTGTTTGGCTTATATCCCTTTGGGTATTATCCCTTCTCTTGAAGTTCGAAGCTTTTTGAGCCACATCATTTGCTCTACTGTTCAAGAATCTTGGAACATAATTTACATTTGCTATTTGAAACTGAGAAAGCAGATGTAATGTAACAACATAATATGGTAGGATGCTTATGCTTTGACACTTGAAAATCCCTTTTACTTGGTTAACCACCAATTGAGAGTCCCCAAATATGTCAACTGCATGTACTTGTAACCCAATAAGGATTTCTAGCCCTACTATTAAGGCTTCATATTCACTGATTATTGGAGCAACTAGCTTCATCCACTCTGAAACCATGTGTGGTTTCTACCCTTGTGGAGACTTAATCACAATACCAATTCCAATTAATCCATTGGCCTTCGATCCATCGAACCACATTTGCCATGGTTCAACACTAGCCATACCAAGTTCCATTACTTGGCTTTCGCTTGAGATGGATGATCCGCCGTAAAAATTGGCTAACACTTGCCTTTTCTCGCCCTTTGAGGGACATATTCTAAATGAAATTCGATAAGGCTAATATCCATTTGCCAATTCTTCCCTCAACATAGGTCTAGATAACATGTATTTAACCAAATCAGTGGTTGCAATTACCAAAACAGTTGAAGGTAAAAGATAATATCTTAATTTCATCAAAAGAAAATACAAAGCAAGACACAACTTTTCAAATTGAATATTTACATTCACAAGAATTTAAAACCTACTAAGGTAATAAATGTTTGTTCCTTGCCTTCTTCATTGTCTTGAGCCAAGAAAGCTCCCAATGAATCTTCTGCTGCCGCTATGTATAACTTCAAGGGCTTATTTCGTTTTTATGGCATCAGCACTGGAGGATTGGGCAAGTAGGCTTTGTTACCTTCAAGGCGCTTTGATGCTCCTGTCCACACAAATTCCTCTTCATCTTTCAAATTTTAACAAGGAAGAGAACACTCTAGTTTTCCTGCAGTGTTAGAAATAAACCTTCGAAGAAAGTTAACCTGCCCAAGGAACCTTTGTAATTCTTTCTTACTTGAGGGAGGCCTAGCTTCAATGATGGCTTTGGCTTTATTCTGATCAATCTGTATTCCTTTCTTGTGCACCACATAACCCAAGAAATTTCCAGATGACACACCAAAAGCACATTTAAGAGGGTTGAGTTTCAACTTGAACTTCCTCATTCTTTCAAAAGCTGCTTCTAAATGAAGCAAGTGCTTCTCCATGGACTGGGATTTTACCACGATGTCATCAATATAACATTCTAGATACCCTCCAATAAGGTCATGAAAGATGGTGTTCATAGCCCTCGATAGGTAGCTCCGGATTCTTGAGACCAAATGGCATCTTAACCCATTCAAGGTGCCAATATTCCTGTGACATCCGAATCTTTGTCTTGTGGATGTCTTCCTCTGCGATGCATATTTGATTATAGCCAGAGTGCCCATCCATCATTGATAAAACTTGATGCCCTACTGAACTGTCTACCAACAGATCCACTATAGGCATAGGGTACTCATCTTTAGGAGTTGCTAGATTTAAGTTCCTAAAATCAATGCATACCCTCATTTTGCCATTTTTCTTAATTACGGGCACAATATTAGATAGCCATTCAACATACCTGGCTGTCCTAATAAAGTCTGCCTTAAGTAGTCTAAGAATTTCTTCCTTGACCTTCAATTACATCCGACTCATCCTCCTAGGTTTCTGTTTGTATGGCTTGAAATTAGGCTTCAAAGGGAGCCTATGTTCCACCAATGATCTATCCAACTCGTAGTTCATTGTAAGACCACGAAAACAATCTTTGTACTTCTTTAAAACAACCAACAACGGTCTCGCCCGAGCATTCAAACAGTACTTATGTAAGTGGGTCTGCACGTAACCTTCCCCCAATTTCGCATCTTCTAAGGGGTCCTGCTTCTGAGAGTTCATTGAAGCTTTCTCTTTGGTTTCTTCAACCTTCGAAGCAATCTCCTCACCTTGTTCCGCCTCTAGGTTCTCTATTTCGACATCTCTACCTTCTTCCTCATAGACAAAATCTGTCCATAAGGTCTTCTTCTTGTATTTCGGACTCTTGTTTCAATGTCCAATGCACAATATTTCCCAAAGGTCAATCTCCGACTGTTGTTGTTCTTGTTTACTGACCAATTGTCATGGCTTCTCTCTTGTTTCGCACCTTCCGGACTATTGCTTTTACATCCAATGATGAGAATTTAATCGAGCCAATGAATTGGCTTCTTTCTTCACTTCTTTGCCTACAACCGTGCATCATTGTCATCTTTCACGACAACCTCTTCATCAGCACTTTCTTGGACTAAGTGCTTCAGATGTGTAACTTCCTCATCAGCCGTCACTTCGGCTGAGCCATCAGCTTTCCTCAATATACTGAGTGGAGTTACCCCTTCAATATATAGTTTAGCCTCTGCAAAGCCTGCACAGGCTATGAAAGGTTGAGGATCTGCATCAATCTCCTCTGTCTCTCCATTGCCCAGAGCCATCATGATCTTCTGATGCAAAGAGGAAGGTACACACTTGTTGGTGTGAATCCAGTCCCTTCCAAGTAAGGCATTATATTTAGCATTGCTGTCGATCACGAAGAATGCTGTCATACAATCCCTGGTTCCCACACCCAAGTTAATAGGCAGAATGCCTTGGGCCATCTGCTTATCCCCAGCAAAGCCAGCAATGGTTGTACTGGTTGGGATCAACCTTGGATTCTTCTTCCCTAATTTCTTCAAAGAAGATTTCGGCAATAAATTAACCGCCGCCCCATTATCTACTAGGACTCGGTTTAACTGTATACCATCAAAGAAAGCCTTAATGTACAAAGGCTTAACATGTTGGGTCATGGAATTCGAGGGGTATTCAAAAGGATATGAGAGGTTGATGCTCACCTCCTCCTCGCTCTCGCACTCAACTTCCATAGGAACAACCATTTCAGGAGCATCCAGTACCATGCTCACTTGTGATTCCTCACTAGAAACAGGAATTGGATCCATATCTTGGTCCTCCTGATCCTCAGCCTGAAATTCATGAGGTAGTATATGTACCATGTTGACTGATACAGGTGGGAATGAGCCAAACTGAATGGCTGGTTGTACCTTCTTCCCTTCTTGACTACCTTGTTCAGTGTCTTCAGCAGCGTCCTCCATGCTGCATTCTGGTATTTCATTGATGACTGATCCCTTCGAAGGATCCTTCTCAACTAGGCTTTTAGTCAGAAATGTTTGTTCAGCCATGAAGGCTTCGAACATTTCTTCTTCTGCCACTTCCTTCTTTTGGCTCATGCTAATCTCTTCTTCTATTTCACTATCACTTTCCATCAGAGCCTTCTCCAATCCTTCCAAACTGGACTTTTCCCTGGCCTTTAGTTCAGAATGAACTTTGGCCAATTGTTCTCTGCTACAAACCACTTTACTTTGCAGCGTCGGTTTTGGAACATGGTCTGACTTCGAAGCTTTCTTTTCTTCTGTCTTGACATGTGAAGAGCTTTCTTCACTCCCCTTCAGATCTTGCTGGTACTGGGTGTACCTGCGCTGAATTTTCCTCCTTTGTGATCTGGAGATAACCGGAACCATATTTGGCTCCTTTGTCTTTGGGTGTTTCAGCAATACCCAGTTGTTAGGGGCCACCAAAGGTGGCTTGACCATTCTGCCTGTGATTCCAACATCTCTCCTGTCAGGCAATTCCCTAGGTTTGTTTTGCATTACAAACCAATCTGGGACTCCAGGCACCCAAGAGCTCACTGATTCAGACGTTGAATCACCTTTTTCCACCTTCGAAGCCATCTTCGAAACTGGCCGTGGAGGTAAGTGCCTGGTTTTGGTCTCATGTTTCGAGCTTGATTCTGGCCTTTGTTTGAGATGGCCATTTTCGCTACGTGTGAAGTTGATGCGGGGCCAATCTCGGCTTTAGTCCCATAACTCGAACTCCTCTCTAATCTTCTTTCGAATGTACGCTCTCCATTCTATAATAGTTTAGTGGCCTAGACTCATACAAGGGCCTTTTGCCTTTAGCATTCATTCTATCAACCGCAGCTCAACCACCACCGGTCGCCGCTATCACTAGCGGGTGCACGGCCTTTTGTTGTAAGCGTTGGTTGTTCTAGGGCGTCTCTGAACATCCTTATAGTATTGCTTCCCATCAATTGGAAGCCCTTCAACCATTTGTAGCTTAGTCTACACCTTGGACACATCCTTTGCATTACAATGCTTCCAAAGAATCGTCGTCAAGATTTCTTCATCGAATGTTCCTTCCGATGTGAGACTCGACCAACAACCTGGTGAACTTCGGTCTCTTTCTTGGCATTGTTCGGTTGGCAATATGCATTTGCACATTGACTTCTTCCAATTCTCGCAGAGATAGATTCTCAAAATTTGGAACAACCACATTAGCTGCGCTTTCTCCAACTTCGAAACGGGTTGTCAATTCCATGGCTTTCTCGCTTTTGTGGGAACTTCAGACTTCCTTTCCGGATTTGCTCTTGATCTGTCTCAAAAACAATACAGCTTTTTAGTTGAGTGAGACCAAGAATTATGCCATTTACGATACTTTTCCTTTAAGTTCATCAAGAGAAGGCGCTTTACTCCTTTTGGTAACTTGAGGAAATTGGTCGCAAGCAAATGATCGAAAATGTCATCTGCTTTTGTTAAATCGAAAGAATACTTTCGTGAAAGTCTTTCTTTTAAACCGCTGGTCGATAGTCGTATCCTTATGAATTAATGCTTCACAGACATGTGTTCTTTGCCCACAATCTCTTTGCATCAATCTCATAATTGGGATCTCTGTAATATGTCTTATATGAAGCATTGTTTCGATCTTGTTCTTCTTCTAGTAATGCTTCATATCGTGACACCTTATAGGTTAATTCGACCAAATCCACGAATTGATTGAATCAAACTTCTTCAAGCCCGAACTCTAAACCGCTTTTGAGCCAATCGTACAAATTTCGGCTCGAAGGATGACTCTGATTTATTTCGAGCCCTTTTAAATCTTGCAATGAATTGAGTAGCCTTTTCTTCAGGCCTTTGACTCAATCTTGCCAACCGCCATGGACACCTCTCGCTCGATTGGAAAAATTGGGCATGAAATGCCTCTTCCATCTGTTAAGTTTGGATGGAGCAGTGTAAGGTTTATATACCATACAAACGCTTCCCCGGTTAGAGAGTTTGGAAATAGTCTCAATTTTATGTAGTCATGATTAGCGAATTCACCACCGAGCAAATGAATCTAGCAATATGCTCTCTGTTGATTGATTTCAGCCCATAGAATAGGGTGAAATCGGTATTCTAAACCCTCTTGGGTATTCATGTACCCTATCAACCCACTCGATATGGTTTTCAGATATCTGAGTCTGGACCCCCCGAGCCATTGGTCCACATATCTCCCTAACAATATCAGCAATTTGATCCCTAGGGACCATATTTTGGGCTTGCTGAACCACTACTGGAGGAGCAAACACAGGGTTTGGTGGACAAACTTGTGCCTGTGGTCCTCTTGGTCCATACAATGGTACATTTGGGACTGGTTGCCCCTGTGGTGCAGGTTGTTGTTGGGGAAATGGATACCCCCTTTGAGTCTGTCCTGCTAATGGACCTACGAAAGGTGTTGGAATAGGTATTGTGTCCCTTCCATTTGTAGGTAAACCTTCCAACCCCCCGGGTATAAATTCAAATAAGGGATTATTATAACCCCTAGTGCCAGGTATGGCTTCGAACATGGGATTTGCCACCATTCTTATACCAGTTTCTTGTACTTGGCCAGATCTACCAACTGGTGTGGCTTCACTGTTGAGTACTGTGGTATTTTGGCCTACTGCAGGCCTCGAAATAGGTTCATACCAAGATTGAGGCGATGGTCTTTCATAGTTTTGAGTACTAGTCTGACCATTAACCTGTCCATTAACTTGCATAGGCTGTTTTTCTCTAGCCAATCTTTGTTGATGAACATTTAAAATTTCCTCTGTATGTCTTGTATTTGTTGGTTGGTGGTTGTTCATTCGATCCAAAAAGGATGTTGCCCACCTTTCCATTGTGTTCATTAACTGTTGTCCCATAGCATCTACCAAGCCATCCCATGGATTTGTTGGCTGAGAAGATGGAATGGTGGATGGTCCAATTCCTTGGTTTCGTCCAATATTATGAACATTTGGTTCTTGTCCAGAAGTGCTGGTCTGTTCGACCAAAGGTTCTGATAACATAGGAGTTTCCACAGAGTGTGTTACCACATTCTCCTCTGGATTAGGTATTTCTACCTCTCCTTCTACGCCTTCTTCTAAGCGTTCATTTTCTCCTTGTCGTCTTCGTCTAGCCATTTTTAATTAGTCCCACCGGGCGTGCCAAAAATATATGTTGGCTTTTTGGCTTCTCGAAGGTTATATTTGTAAATGCGAGCGTGCCAAAGAAGGATCAATCGATCCTTCTAAATTATAATTGCCAATCAATTATCAGCGATTATGTTTTAGTTCTTTCAAATTTCAATGAAGAGGACTTTTCGGTGGCTTGACTGTTAGGAGAAAGTAGGAGAAATGACAATTAATACGAAGAGTAATTGAAGTATTTCATTAACATAAACACTTACAATTGTCCAAACTCAGCCTTGAGAAAGTTTACAGCAACGGTTTACTTGAATCTACTTGAAAACTACTCCTATGAATTGAAGTGCAGTGCAGGTATTTAAAGAACAAGTATCTAAAGTACTGAAAGGTAAACCGGAAAGGAAAATATGAAATAGAGACGGTTTTTATGATCCGAGTCTGGGGTCTTTTTCGAACTTCGCTATTTATACTTGTTAGGATGACCTTGAATCGCACTTCAACCGTCCGAATCGCTTCCTCCATGATCGCTGATCATGTTACCTTAGAAATAGTTCCACTATGCCATCACTTGCAGTTGGACTTCCCTCCTGTTTCTGAATTTGAATAAAGGTAACCGTTGAAGCCACGTCACCTTGCATCTTACTCCTGATCTAGTGCTACTCAATATTTATTGCCACGTGTACGATTGAGATTTAAGATTAAAATCATCTTCCAATACTACCCTCATTCTGCCACGTGTCGAATCTTAATTGGTTTTTACAAAATATGTAGCCAACAAGAGTTGAATTAATTTTTAAGTGATAATTTAAAAGATAAAATAATATATTTTTTCTTTACGTAGTTCCAACCTTAAATAAGGTCCATAAAACACTAGTTAACATTTTTCTTTAAAAATACAATATAAAAAAAAAGTAGTATTATGAGAATTCAAAAGTTGGAGTAATTTTTCAAATTCAATGATATAACAGTTTATTATAGGGTAAATTACAAATATACTCCCTGAGATTTTCTTAAAATACAGATTGTCTTCTGTGATTTGAAAAATTACAAATATCCCATTGTCATAATTTTTTATTTAACAGAATTAACTGAAAAAATGAAATTCATAATTGTTTTCCTATACAATAATAAACTTACCTAAATTATTGAACGAAACATATTTCTAATATCATTAAACACTACAACATATAAGAGTTTTAGAGATCAAATTTTTTAGTCTCTAAAAGTGAAAATTTTGTTGCAAAAGACATTTATAGACCAATTTCTATCGTTGTGAGGATAGTTTTTAAAATGTCATATCGAAAAGTCAAAAACAAGGCTTTTAGCGACAAAATTTTGAAAATGTCACTAATAAATAGACTTTTATGGACAAAATAATTGAGTCTCAAAGTGATTTATTTTTTGAGACAACAACTTTGGTCCCAAAAAGATAATAATTCATCACTAATGTTCAATTTTCGTTATTAAAAATATAATAATAACACTTTTTGCAACAAAAATATTTGTTCCCTAAAAAATAATTGTCCCTAAATTTTAGTCTTTAAAACCTTAATTTTTTATAGTAAAAAACTGTTAATTGACTTGATAATTTATTAATAAAATGGACTATTTGTTATGAAATTAGAAATCTCGGGTAGTAGAATGTAATTTCCAGAATTACATAGACGATTCGTATTTTAATCCAACGTCGGAAATGTATTTATAATTTATCGTATATTATAATATCTAAGGAAACTTTTTCTTTCTTATCTTATCTAATTATTAACCAATTATCTTTTTTCTATATAGATGAATGTTAAAAATGAACATAAAAAATGAACTTTTATATTATTTTTCGATAAGAAATTACCGTGCTCATATTTTCATTTAAAAAAAAAGGTCCAAATGACTCGTCACTAAAGGGTGGTTTGGAAACAATTTTTTTTTTTAATAAAAAAAAAGGTTAAAAAATAACTAAAAAACTTAAACGTAAAAGGTTACTGAAAAAATAAATTATACACACCAACAAATTGTAATGAAGAAAAATATAAACCCCAGTTATCAGATTTTGTTATAGCTTGGATCATATTAAGATATTAGTCGTCTACATTTTTTTATTAATTATTAATTTTTGAATAAAAGATATCGTATGTACTCAGGGGCGAAGCTATCCAGGGCCAAGGGGGGTCACGTGAACCCCTTGAGTTTTGCAATTTTTTTTTTTTTAAAAAGAAAACAGGAAGAAAATATTTTAAATAAAAAAATTTATAAAAATATAATTTTAAATACCAATAACATTTTTAAAATAATAAGAATAATAATAGTTATTTTAATTGAAAATAAAGTGATTATGATACTATTATCTATGAAAATTTCAATGTAATGGTGATGTCTATTATTATTGACATGCAAACATAATTAATCTCAATGAAAATATATAATTTATTAAATTATTAGTTACATTTGACATGTTGCGTTCATTCTCTATGTGTTTTTTTACTACTGGTTGGTGATATCACATGTTAATGATGACGTGATATACCTATTACATTGAATTTTTACGCATATTTTGTATAAAAAAATTACTTTATCATTATATAATTTATTTTAAAACTTAATATCCATGACTTTTTTTAATATTGTCCATGATACATTAATTACAAATAATATTTAACTTATTTGGTTTTAGTTTTCAGAAACAGTTTTCAAAAAATTCTATATTTTTATTTTCCGTATTTTAATGTTTTCAATAAATTTTTTTAATATTTTAAGATTTTTTTTTTTTTAACTTTTATACACACCTAACATAAATATACCTAAAAAGTATAATATTTGTGAAAAAAATCTTTAAAAATACACTAAATACCAAAAAATATAAAAATAATATGAAAATTCAGTACATTTTTCGTATTTTTGTGTATTTATTAATTTTTTAAAATATCTTTTCACAAATATTTTACTATTTGGATACATATCTAAGTAATGTGCATCTAAAAAAGTAAAAAAATTGTTTAAAATTTAAAAAATATTCACTAAAACCAAAAAAAATACGAAAATTAAAAAACTTACTTTTTAGAAAACTAAATTCAGAAAACTAAAACCAAACACACTGATTAATTTTTTTTTTAATCTTTCTTGATGTTAATGGTAAAAATTTATGTTAAATATTTTTATTAAAAAATTTAATATTGTAATTAATAAGCACCCCATCTGATTTAATTTCTTGGCTCTGCCACTGTATGTACTTATTTATATAAGAAATGTACACAGCGATAATTAATAATTATAACTAGTGATATAAATACTATTTCCAATATAATTAATTGAATTTTTTTTCCCTCTCCAAAGATAGCAGTATATAGAAATTAAAAATCATCCTTAATTGGTCACATTTGAAAATAGATTATTTAGTAATTTTTTTATTTTTTATGAAAAATATATTAAAAAAAATAAAAATAATAATATGATAATTTATAATAATTTATATATTTTTAAATAAAATATTTAGTTTCCAAATGATGGAGGTAATAACCAAGAAGGGGGGTAGCATCCCATGAGATACACCCAACCTCACTGCTAAGGACCGACGCAAAAAGAAAAAAAGAAAAGGAAAAAGGTCAAACTTAGCCAGAGTATGTGGTGCACTATTCTACCCCTTGCGAACAAAATTAAACCAACAGTCCCCAAAATCCCTCTTGAAACATAAAGGATGACGTCCTCAATTATCATCCTAAGACTTTATTTGAGAAGTCAAGTTTGAGATTTTTTTTTTAGTTATTTTAGTCAAAAAAAAAAAAAAAAAAAAAAATAGGTTTTTTAATTTAATAAATTAAAACATAACATCTAACTCATAATCATCATATTTTTTCTCTTACAAAAAAATTAAAAAAGTTACAAAAGTAGTGTTTGGTTTGAGTTTTTTGGATTAAATTTTTTGAAAACTGAATTTTTTGTTTTTCGTATTTTTTTATTTTTAGTGAATATTTTTAAAATTTTAAATATTTTTTTTATTTTTTTAGATGCATCTTATTTAAATGTATCTAAAAAGTAAAAAATTTGTGAACAAAAATTTTAAAAAATTATTAAATACATTAAAATACAAAAAATGTATTGAATTCTAGTATTTTTTTTCTGTATTTTTGGTATTTAGTGAATTTTTAAAAGATTTTTTCACAAATTTTTTACTTTTTAATTATATTTATGTTAGGTATATCTTAAAAAAATTACTTAAAATATTAAAAAAATTCATTAAAAATAAAAAAATACAGAAAATAAGAAAATAAAATTTTCTAAAAACTGTTTACAGAAAAACGAAATCAAACATTATCCGCAGATTAAAATAATAAAAAAAATTAAAAAGTCAACCCGCTCGCTCTCCAAACGGACCCTAAGTCGCTGATCAACTGTGAACACACCATTCAACATACCAACCATTGCTTGTGAGTCGTCTTCCACTTTTGTACACAGAAAATCCTTATCTAGCCCCATTCGAACTGTTGCTCTGGTAGCCAACGCCTCCACCATCAAAGCAAACTCCACCCCTTTAACTTGGACTGCCCTCCCAACCACAAACCTGCCTTGCTCATCCCTACAAACAAACAACCCCCAGATCTCCAAATGCCGAATTCTTCACAGAACCCCTTCCTTCCACCTGATGATCTGCCTCTTTTGCATGCTTAGCATTTAATGTGATAAATTCAGCTACTGAACCAACAGTGACCCTACTAAGTGGCTGTTTGGGAAGTGAGTTTTTATGTAGATTTTTTTAGTTGTAGAATATTATTGGAGAAAATTTTTTTTGTGTTTGGAAAGATAGTTGAATTTTTTTGTGGTTGGATGTGATGTTTGTAAGAGAAAAAGTGAAATGATTATGGGATTTGATGTGATATTTTGTTTGGATTTGTTTTTTTTTTAATTTATTTTATTTTGCAAAAACTTGTCTTTTAGTGAAAAAAATAAAAAATAAAAATAAAACCCAAAAAAAATTGTAACCAAACACCGCCTAATTAACCCAGGATCAAAAGGTTTATTTTCGAAAAACTTGCGTTTCGCCCCTTCCAAATTGTTCACACAAAGGTTGCCGCCAATGCCCAACACCAATCCTCATCCTCTCTGCCTTCAAATTGTTTACCCAACTCCTTTCACCAATCTGAGAAAACCATATCAAATATGTGCCGAAAGTCCCATATGCAAGGCGATAATTAATTGATTACATGGCGTTTGATCGGGCATTAATTAATTGTCCAAGAATTAAAAAATTGATTTGAGGATATGATGGAGTTTTTGTTGTAGTTATGTTTTAGATCTTCAGACCTGTTTGTTTTGAGAGATGGGTGTTGAGATTGGATTAGGATAACGGTAGGGACTATAATAAATGTATTTGTTTGCAAAATATGTAAGTGAATTCATAGTCCCTTCGGACTATGAAAGGCTTTGGAGGATGGGATTTATAGTACTCCATCAAAGATTGTATTGAAAAAGCATTAGGATCCTCTAGAGTATTTCCTTGAAGTGATCTGGTGAAGTGAGTTAAGCAAACCATGACACCTATCCCACTAGAAGAACCAAGGGTTAAGATTAAAATCTCACCAAAAAGACGTCGTTTTGGTGAGTAAATTCAAAAAATCAAAATCAAAATCAAAATTTCCTTTGTTTAAGTCGTTGAACAATGAAGGTGAGAGAGAGTGAGAGAAATAAGGAGAGACAAATGAGCGGGTGGAGAAGAAGCTCACCCCATCGCCGTTGCCCTGCCCTGCCCTGCCTTGCCCTTATTGTGTCACTGCCCGATGTCCTTCCCTATCGCCAACAAAGCTATTCGGACCCTCTAACTTCAACAAATTCAATATAAAATGGGTTCATCCTCCAAATTATTTCAAAATTTTGGGTTTTGTTTGAATGGTAATGGTAATGGTAATATAAGTTTGTTGAATATGTTGATTGAGAGATTCTTACATGGTTTATTTCAAATATATTCTTAGAGTTTTGATTTGGGACATTTTACATGATTTGTTCAAATCTATTCTTTGGTAAAAAATTAGGCTTTTCAATTAGGGCTTTTTTCATGATTTCTTTCAAATTAACATTATTTGATTAGCCTTTTAATTTCTTTCATGTTTTTTGTGTTGATTCAAAGTTGGTTATTATTGACCCCAAAAAAAAAAAACTCTACCATGCAGTTAATTAGAATTTCCAATTTTTTCAATAATCTTTTGGGATTATTTTTCTTGAATCTATGGTTTTTTTTCTTGAATCTGTTAAAATCAAAAACAAATACAAAAAAATAAAAATATAAAAAGGAAATATTCACAAACCCAGCTCGAAAAATCAACTCCCGAATAGGATACATATATATATATATATATTCACGTATGTATGAAGCCAACACAAGCACAGATTAGAGAAGAGAAAAGAAAAAAAAAACTAAGAGAATGAAGAAGAGGGGAGGGAAGATAAAGGGGTGAGGAAAGGTCGTGATTTTTAACTGTTGAAACCTGTGATTTTTTTTTTTTTCTTGAATTTATTGGAGTATGGCGGGCAGGGCGTCAGTGTCAAGCGGCAGTGTGGCAACAACGGCGGTAGCGCGTTGAGGGTGGAAGGGACGGGGCAACGACGTCCTCTTCCTCTTCTCTCAGTCCTTCTCTCTTTCTCTCTCTCTCTCTCTCTCTCTCTCTCTCTCTCTCTCCTCCATGAGTGAAACCCAGAAATTTGAATTTCAAATTTTTTTTTAATTTACTCACCAAAACGACGTCGTTTTGGTGAGTGGGCCACGTATTGACTGCCTCTCATTCATTGTAGGAGGTCATTGTAGGGTATTACTTTAGAGGATCCTAACGCATTGAAAAATAGTACTGTTATTAGCACTTACCTTTTTTCTTTAGATCCCATCTCGTTTATTCTTTTTAATTTCAATTTTGTCCAAACATGAAGTTACATTTTACCCAAATCCCTAACATTCTAACCTAATTTTCCAAACCCTAGCCCTAACTCTAATTTCCTAAATCCTAACCCACCAACCTTTTCACCACCATCTTTACCAGCGATCGATTGGTGTTTTGAAAAATTCAACCACTCTCCAAAATTCTCCAATTCCTCTTTGCCAAATCACATACGAATATATGCCCACTTCCCAAACCCCTTCAATCTTCAATACCCAGATCTCATTTTCTCTCCCTTTCTCTCAAATTTCTCTAAAGATTAACCAATTTCTCCCATGTTTTTCCAATTGTTTTTGTTTGTCTGCAACAACACCTCAAATCCTTTATCAGTTTGTTCCATAATCTGGTCTTATCATGAGGTTATAGCTTTCAATTCCCTCCCCCCCCCCCCCTTCTCTCTCTCTCTCTCTCTCTCTCTCTCTCTCTCTCTCTCTCTCAAATTATTTTTTTTTTAAATTTATATTTTGATCCTCTTTATTACTAAGTCTTTCTTCAATTCAAAATTTCAAGCCATTCATTAACTTTCATCAATTCCTTTGTCAACCCAACAAATCCCTTTCACTTTCTCGGAAACCAATCATTATTTTCTTCCTTAAAATCCTCATTTCTCCATAAATCCCAGGTTTCTTTTATTTTCTATGTGTTTTGAATTCAGTTTTCATATGTTCTTGGTGTTCCAACTTGAAATTCCCATTTGGGTCTGCCCAGTTTTGCTGAGAGTTTAATTATGGAAATTCAAAAAGACAAAGTAAAGTTCAATATAAGGGGCAAGATCTTCAAAACCACATCAACAACCCTAGCCAATGTTGGCCAAAAAGGGAGTTGCGGTGGTCAGAGGTTTTGGAAGGGTAGCCGCCGGTAGGGGAGGTGTTGGGAGGTCACCGAAGAGGTAGGACTGCAAGTGGTAGGAAAATTGCAAAATAAAAATAAAAATGAAGGATCAAAAAGATGGTGGGTATAGTTGGTATTAAGGTAGGGGTTCAAAGAGAAAAGGAAAAAGATTCATTTTACAGCATGATGGTTAAAAAAAAATAATGGGGCAAAGAAAAGAGGTAGGTGCTAATAATTGCTCTAATTGAAAACAATCCCTTGTTAGTACAGGGAAATTCACTATTTTGCCCTCTGCTTTCTCGTTTGGCAACTCAATATTTTAGCCTAAAAATCAAAGCCATTAAAAAAAATTAAAAAATCAAAGATTTCTTTTTCTCTTTACTTTTTACATATTTTTTAAAAAAAAAAAAATTAAAAAATCATCCCAAATATATTAATTTTTTTTACCTCATATTTTAATTGAAAAATTAAAAAATTACTAAAATAACATATTCCCGAACGAGTTACTTACTACACTAGGTTAGTATCATCTTTCCTCCGCCATTATATTTTTAATTCTTTCACATTTTTGAATCTTTGTAATTCTTTATATCAAAATAATTTAATATAAAAATAATTTGACCCCTTTTACAAAATAATGGAAAAATTACATGAAAAAAAAAAACAAAAAAAAACAAATTTTGACCCTAATTTTTAATTTTTAATTCTGTCAATTTAAATTATAATATGTTGATTTATTTTCAATCTAAATCATCAGTCTATTATCGTAAAATAAAACTGACAAAAAATATTATTTTAATTATTAAACTCACTGTAAGTGTATATAAAATGTCTAAAATACCATTTTTCGATCAAATTTACTTAATAGAAATAGACAAATGGTTTAAATTAAAAATAAGTTAAAAGTTTATAATTTAAATAAATAAAATTAAAAACTCATGGTTTATTTTGTTATAAGAATCAAACTCTAATTTAAAAAAAAAAAAAAAATTTCTCAAACTTAATATATTAAATTTAATTTAGGATAAAAGATAGTTTTAGTACCTAAAGTATACATTATTTTTCATTTTAGTCCATTAAGTTTCAATTTTATTATTTTGGTCCTCAAAGTTGTCATTCCAAATCAATTTGGTACTAGCCTAGTCTCAAGAGTAACGCCCTTCTTTTAGCTTAGAGTGGAGCTCATAGGCCTAACATATGTCTACATTGGTAACAGAAATATGAATGAAAGACAGTTTAGGTTCATAAAGTACGCATCTCTTGTCATTTTAGTCCATCAAGTTTTAAATTTGTCATTTTAGGTCTTAAAGTTGTCAATTTAGTCCTAGTTCAAATTGACAATTTTGAGAATCAAAATATCAAATTTTAAATTGCAGAACTAAAATGACAAGAAATACATTCTTTAAGGATCAGAATTATGTTTTATCCAAGAATGAAATACTTTTTCAGTTATTAATATAAACGGACGTTAGAGGTAAAACTAAATTGACTCAAATTAACAACTTTAGGCTAAGTTTGGGATATCCCAAATAATCCAAAAAGCCAAAAAGTTACTCAAAAAGTTAAAAAGTTAACACTATTCACCAAAAGTCAACAATTACGGCTGCACAACTCCCAATTCAAATTTTCCTCTAAAAACTAATTTTTACAATTTTTTATTACACATTTTTCCATAAAAAGTCAAAAAGTTAACCCAAACATCCATATTTTCAACCTCACTTTTTTTGTCAAAAAAGACAAAAAGTGCACTTATTTAGTCTTCCCAAACAAGGCCTTAATGATCAAAATGATGAAATTAAAATTTGAGAGATTAAAATGACAAAGAACTCATACTTTGAAAACTAAAACTATGTTTTATCCTTTAATTTATTTGCAAAAGTTTACAAATAAATTCAATTTGTATTTGAAATACCGGTTACAAAATCGAGTTTTAAAAATTAACAATATTTGAGTTGTGCCTTAGTGTTGATGAAAATAAGAAGGTCAACAATTATAATTATTCTCTTATTAATAGATTAATAGATTAATTTGCTTCTTTTAACTTTATCAATTTCTACAATGACTTATAATGAAAATTGTCCACACAGAAGTACACAAAAAGTATTTTTATTTTTATTTTTATAGTTGCATGAAAATTGAAAATTGTAGATTAAAAATTAAGTATTGAAAATTGAATACTAAATTTTTAAGCTGAAAAATTATTTGATAAAAAATTAAGTACTGAACTAAAAATATATTGTTTGATATGTATAAAATTAAATTTAAAACTTATTATTTTTAAATTGTATATTTCAATTTTTATATGGTAATGGTGGTGGAGATAATGGTGCAGATAGTGGTGGTAGCGGTAGACTTGATGGCAGTTTTGATTGTGGTAGCGGTAGCAATAGTAGAGATAGTAAAATAATGGTGATGCTTATGGCAACAGTAACAACGGTGATGAAGGTGATGGTACTAGTGCTGGTGGCGATGGTGCATGTTGGCGGCGGCAGCGGCGGTATTGGTTGGTAGTAGCATGATGGTGGTAGTAATGGTGGTGGTGGTAGTAATGAATTTATAATAGTGTACATCAATACTTATATTTAGTATTTATAAATTCAATTAGAATGAAGTAAATCTCATATGACTTGTCGTTTGGCAAACTTGGCTTTTTGACTTTTTTTAACTTTTCTAGCTTGGGACTTTTTTGTTCATTTGGTTTTCTTGTTTGGTTTTTTTAGCTTTTTTGCATTGGAATGACAAAATTGCCCTCCACTTGGAAATGATGCTTTTTTGACTTTTTGTTTGTGTATGGGTCAAATTGGTAATTTTACATCAAAAGTCAAGTGTTTTGTCATTTTGTGATTTTGTGACTTTTTTTTGTCCTTATGTACTTATTTAGTCCCAATATGTTTACCAAATTAAGGCTTACCAATTTTTTTAAATTTTAACTTTCATTTTAAGAAATACTAAATTTTTTAAGTAATATTAATTATGATTATCAAATAAACTTAATTATTATCATTTAATACATTTAATTTTAAATAGTTAATTAAATTATCAAACACTTTTAAAATTAAAATCATGTGTCCATCCTTACTCGCACAAGACATGATCAGAGAACGTCCCGATGTTTGGTAATAGAATCAAGCACTTTCCAAACTTAATCGATAAGTGTTTATTTGGCATGTGTTATTTTAACACATTATTTTATTTGGGTTACAATCATCTTATTTGACTCATATCACGATTCTATCATATCATTTCAAACTCAACTCATATTTCACGTTTTTTTTTTTTTTGTTGTAAAAAGTCAAAAAATATACTAGTCTAACACTGTGATAACTGTGTCCTATATTATGTTAATTAATCATAATTACATTTGTAATTATGTGCTTAATTTGAATTTGGGTGTTAATTGTATGATTATATGTGATTTTGGTTTTGTATCTGTTCACCGTAGAAAAATCTGTTTGATTTTCTGCTTTGGAATTTAAATTGAAGGTCTTATCGGCCACAGAAACCGAAATTGCTTACGCCATTGTGATTAGCATAATTTTTAGAGCCTACGGTGAAATTTAATTGAAAATTGATTCAAAATGAAATAATTGGTTTAAACTGATTGAATTAAGGACCATAAATTAATCCTAATCAACTTTGATTAAGGAAGCCTATATAAGGGACCCAACTACACTTAAGCTCATTCTTTGAGCTCAAAGAATCTGAATTTGCTCTCTAAAGAGAGAGAAAACCGAATTTACAAAGAGAGAAGGGCCAATCTTGAAGATCTTGCTAAAGAGCTCAAGCTTTGAAGGGCTAGGCTCAAGAATTTGCTACTATTTGGAAGATTGAACCTCTAGGTGAGCATTTGAGCATAAATTCATGAGTACAAGTTTGTAAATTTGTGTATTCAAGCTAGTTGGGTAATCAAGAACATAAATTGAGATGAAATTGAAGTTAATATACACATGTATGTATAGAATTACCATGATTTTGTATAATCAAGCATGTATCAAGTTGAATATGGAAATATGAGTATTAAAGCATACATGCAAGCATAGTTTTGTTGATTTTCATGGTTATGAACATCATTGGTGCTATTTGAAATGGAATTAGGGTCAAAGACTAGCATGCATGTTGAATTGGTAGAGATATGAATTTTGGATAAAGTTTGAATGTATCGGTTTGATCATATAAAAGAAATGAGGATTTATTTGAGAATTAGATTGTGATTTTGAACAATTCAGTCCCATACACTTATATTCTCATGTGGTATAATGTATTTGCATGTTTCGAACCAAAATCATGAGTTTTGGACCTTTGAAGGTCGAGTTTGAGCTTCAAGAACAGTTTTAGAAACCCAGAATTCATGAAGTTCGCTCGAGCGGGGGAACTGCCGCTCGAGCGTGAAATGTGAGCTCCCAGAATTTTTGTGCAGACATTGATGTCCGCTTGAGTGGGGATATTTACGCTCGAGCGTAAGTCACATATGTCGACCCTTAGCTCGAGCGTCCGAAGTCACGCTCGAGCGTAAAAATGAGGCAACCAGTATTTTTGCAGACCCAATGGGTCCGCTCGAGCAGCCAAAGCCATGCTCGAGCGGGGAGCCCTGTTTCAGAAAATTTGTAAAGGTGTTCTGTGTTTCATTTTCCGTTCTCTTTCACTTCTAAGTACTCTTAGGCATGCATCGAGTATTGTGAATGAGTTAAAATGATAAGAAGTGAGCCTAAGAGGAATGTATAAATTAAGAACGGATTGAATCGTTTGTGACTCATATGTGTTATGTAATGTGTAGGACGAGCTCAAGGGAAAATTCACCGGCAGAACACTGTGAGTAATATCTTTGTAAAGATATTTTCAAGTATGTCACTTTCCAAATGCTACTTCTGTATAAGGCCATTTGTTAATTTGAAATATAAATGAGTATTATATATACCTAATTTGTATAAGGCCGTTTGTTGGTTTGAAATATGAATGAGTATTCTATATGCCTAATTTGTATAAGGCCGTTTGTTGATTTGAAATATGAATGAGTATTTTATATGCCTAATTTGTATAAGGCCGTTTGATACGTTTGATAAAATTGATTTGCGCCTAGGGCCATTTGCCGTTTGCCAATTGATATGTCTAAATATAAAGATGGGCTAGAGGCCGTTTGAATATAATAATGATTGGGCCAAAGGCCGTCAGACATGAATGATTGGGCCAAAGGCCGTTGGACATGAATGATTGGGCCAAAGGCCGTTGGACATGAATGATTGGGCCAAAGGTCGTCAGACATGAATGATTGGGCCAAAGGCCATCGGATATGAACGATTGTGCCAAAGGCTGTTTGACATGAATGCAAAGATGGGCCAAAGGCCGTTTGAATGAAAGGGATCATGATCATGAATATGAAATACGCAAGGATACAAATATAAAGAGAATGGGACCGAGGCCGTTTAATATGCCTAATATGTTTGAATGGGGCCCGAGGCCGTTTGATGTGTTCGAATTGGACCAAAGGTCGTTTGAATAGGGAGTTGGTTGGACCAAAGGTCGTTTCGTACAGATGGACTCGAGGTCGTATTGTTTTATATAAGAATTGGACCTGATGTCGGTTTGCATATGGACATGATGTGTTGGACCTAAGGTCGTTTTGCTTTGTTGAGATTTGTGAATCTGGTGTGAATGAGAATAGTGGTTCAAATATGTACATTATGAGTATGATACATTTATGAACGAATCTCATTCATTAAACTCTTTATTTTGATATTATTCATTGGGCGCTAGCTCACTCTCATTTATATGTATGTAGGTGAGCAAAGGGACGTTCAACCCCAGCCTTAGTAGAATTTAAGAAAGGAACCCGAGTTTTGTGAAGTCAGCCTAGGTGCCTCACGCAAGAGGCTTTGTTTATGATCTTTTGTATTTCTTTTGCTACTTCTATTGGTCATGATAGACCATTTATGTGTATAAGCTTTTGGCATGGCCGACTATGTGTTTGAATGATCCTGAGTATACAAGATGTTAACTACTGATATGTTGTGTGAGTTATTATCAAGTATATGTAAAATGTTTTGACATGCCATGTAAGCATAGCTCATTAGACAAATTTTTAAGTTTGCTTCCGTTTTGTCTCCCTTCACTCTATTGCTATATGTCTGTTTTGATTTGAGGCCGTAGGTAATCTCATGATTACTGGCCAGTTATGACCTTAATCTATAGGGACGGGTTCAGGTCATGATAAACACTTTCCAAACAATGGAAGAAGCATCAATAATTCTACTTCTCACAAAAACTAGTGTAAATTTAAAACTAATGTATTATAAATCATATTCAAAATGAATCTTAGTTACATATTTTAATTTTAAGTAAAAATAAAACTTTTGAGTATATAACACAACTGAGGAAGTTTAATTGATGTAAAGAAAAATGGATATTATAGAAAGTAGAATTTCCATGCTTGTATTAGTAAATTGATATGGCATGGCATAGCCATTGATTGAAATATTTTTTTCCCTTTTTAAAGAATTTATATGAATTGATCCAATTCTTTGTAAATTGAAAAATGATTTGCAAATATGAATTTTATACATAAACTATAGGGTAAATCACAAATACACATTATGAGATTTGCTTAAAATATAAATTACCTCTTATGATTCTAGAAATTACATCCCGCCGCTTAAAATATCTAATTTCATAATAAATAATTTTTTTATTAATAAATCATCAAGTCAATTAATAGTTTTTTAATGATGTCAAGTAATTTTATTATTATATAGGAGATTAGTTAGGAATCTCATTTTTTTAGTTAATTTTGAGAAATAAAAATTTTTTAGCAAAGAGATATTTATAATTTTTTAAATTATAAGGACAATTTATATTTTAAATAAATCTCAAGAAGTGTATTTAAAATTATTTAGCAATGACATTTATAAAAAGGTAGATATGTTATAGAATTTTGGGGAAATGACTAATCAGTGGGTATAAAAAAATATTATAAATATTAATAATTAAAGTTATAAATTTTTCTACCTTTTTGTAAATCATTTTTCTGATCCCCACTGATCAGTAATTCCCTTAGAATTTTTAACCTAGATATTTGTAACTTTAAACCTCTTGATTATTCTATTACTTTAAAACAATAATATCAAGATTTGCTATATCATTTTGTATTAATTTTATATCACAAATTTTCCATCTAACATTATTTTTTTATAAAATAATAAATCATTTTCACGGATCATTTTAATGTTAAAACAAAAATGGATACAAATCAATTATAATCTATACCTTTATTTTTATTTTTTTATCAGGACTTAGACAAGTGTTGTTCAGCGCACTCAGTCTACCACGCATTCCGTTTCGATAATTTGAACTATGACTATTATATATATCATTTATATAAAAAATTAAATAGATTCAATAATTATAATAAATTTTTTTATGGTGTTTGTCCTGAAAAAATTAATGATCTATTTTTTTTTATAAAAAAAAACCACGTTCATTTTTTAAGATACAAATACAATAAAGTGAAAACGTTAAAATTATCGATTCAATTTAATTTTTTTAATAAATAATATATACAAAAAATACTAAAAAATAACAATTTCAATTAACCTTAAAATAGTTCATAATGACAAAAAAGACTAAAAATAATTAATAAGATAAAATGTCACATCCTACATACTAAGTAATCATTTTTTCTCTCATAACTTTCTATTCAACTATAAAAAAATTTATCTTTGGCTTCAAATATAATTTTTTTAATCTCAAAAAATAGGTAAAATGTTAAAAAAAAAAAATTAGCTAAAATAAGAAAAATTATTTAATAATCCCAGAACACTACGTAGCCATACTCCAAGTTAATCACCAATTACTTAGCTCCCGTGTTATTTTGTCATCCCTAATATAAATCATGGCCCCTATTCCTTTCTACCAATCAAAATTTATAAAACACCACGTATCTGTATTCTGAAAATATTAAATAATCACCCCTAAAATAGTTAAATTTTCCAACGACACCTAAGCTTATTTTTTATTTTAATCCTGATTTTCATCTTTATCTTTATCTTCCCCCGGTTTACGAAGTTGATGGTGATTATTGTATCCTTTCCGTTGTACCACAAAAAAAAAAAAAAAAAGAAGATGTGATTATTGTATGTAAATAATTATGACAAGTCTTTCAATTTCTTTGCTACAATTATTGACCATCCAACACAGCCAAATCATATCAAACAAAACATCCCAATAAAAAATAAAAAATCTCACACCCTATCTCAACCAAAAGAAATGAAATTTTTTAGTTTTTTAAATTAAAATTTATTTGATAATAAAATAAATTAAAATAATTGATAAAATAAAATATTATATTAAATCTATAATCACTTTATTTTTTCCTTTATAAACATCACATTTAATTATACAAAAAAAAATTATTTTTAAGTATAAATATTTTAATTTATTAAAATATAAAAGGGACAATGATACATTCCTCAAAAATAAAACTTTAAACAGAGCTCTATACATTTCACAATAAAAAAATAAGAATCAAAATCAAAATATCACATCAATTAAACCCACCGCATCTAAAGTTTCATTAAAAGCCTTAATTTACAGTTCTTAAACACTTTTTATATAAAAAATGGATTAATAAGTTTACACTCTGGAAGGGCAGTTTACACCAATTCCACTCCAATCTCCTCCACAAAAGCCTTGAGATTCATGTCCGAAGACCCACCTTCCTTCACTGCTTCTCTTAGGGGTGTACATGGTCCGGATTGATTCGGTTCTGAAAAAATCTAAGAATCGAACCGATTCTAACAGTTCTGTGATTTTGAGAACCAGACCAGACCATTACACTTGTAAAATCGGACCAGAACCAAACCGAAAAAACGGTTCGGTTTCGGTTTAGTTTACGGTTCAAAAAATTTCTATTTACAAGAATAATTTGTTAATATTAGCAAAATAATTACTCAAACTAATTACATTTAACTTATGATAAAAACTAATAATATTAAGGCATTACTTAATATTACATATCTATACCATCTTAATATCATTAAAATTATAAAAAACCAATTAATAAAAATAAAACTTGATATTATATATATATCTTTTAAAATTCGGTTCGGTTCGGTTCGAACCGCGGTTTTTTCATAAAATCCATTAACCGAACCATTTTTACGGTTCTCATATTTCTTAATCCGAAACCGAACCAATTCTTAATAGAACCGAACCAAACCGTATGATTCGGTCTGGCTCGGTCCGGATTACCGGTTTGAACGGATTTTTGAACAGCCCTAGCTTCTCTTGTCAATTCCTTCCATTTCTTTGCATTTGTCCTTATTTCTTGTCCCAAAAATGATTTAGAGCTCTAAATCCATCACTAGTGTGTTGGCCGTGGGATCCAGTGATGGATTGTGTCTTGTTTTTTTTTTTTTTTATTTCCTCCATGCCAGCTCATTAGAGCTGGCATTAGAGCTGCTGGATTAGAGCTCTCTAGCAGTGCTCTTTCTTGTCCTATCTCCTCACCCCCCATCACCTCCTCTATACACCTCTTAACCTCTTCACTCTCTACTATCCCTTCTTCATTTGCCCTCACTCTCACCCTTGTTTTCCACATCTCTGTAAGCATCTTCGCCTTCGTCGTTTGATCTAACCAATAAGGAAATGCCACCACCGGAACCCCAGAGGCCAAGCTCTCCAACGTAGAATTCCACCCACAATGCGTCACAAAACACCCCAAAGACGAGTGTGAAAGAACCTCTAATTGAGAACACCATGGCACTATCATCCCTTGTTGCTCGAGTTCTTCCATACAGCTTAGCCTCTCTTCTTCTTCTTCTTCTTCTTCTTTTTCTTCTTCGCGACTCTCTTTTGTTCTTATCACCCACAAGAATGGTCGATGACTTTCCAACAAACCTCGTGCAATTTCCTCTTTTTTTTGCTTTGGTAGCACAATCAAGGTCCCAAATGATATATAAACCACCGATGATTGGGGCTTCGAGTTCAACCATTCGATATATTCTGTTGATTTTTGAAAGAGGTCGCCGCCAAACGAAGTATCTGATGGGTCTTGTCCATCTAAGAAAGCCGATGGAATCAAGGGCCCAATTCCGATCAAATTACAGTTTTGAATAGCTTTCAAGGCCTCGGGTTCTAATGCATCGCATGTGTTCACAAGTACTTTAGGGTTGGATTCTTCATCGATTGCATCTACAAGCTCTTTGAAGCTTTTCGCCGAAAAAAGAGTGTAAGCTTGACGGAATTAGAAGAGAGGGAAGGTCACGGCCGTAAAGCCGTGGCAATCTCGATAATTCAAGGGACCAGGAAGGGTCATTGTGGTTTTTAACAATGTCCTCTTCATATCCATTGAAGAAATAGTAGTAGATATCCAAAACCGCAGCAGGTTGAATCCAAAGGAGTATGGATGGGACGTGACAATCACGCGCTACCGTGGCTGCCCAAGAGATGAGGGAGTAGACAACGCATGTGACGGGGCGGCCTTCATCGGAGCTGGTGGTGATGACATCTCTAATTATTTGAGAGCAGCTAATTTTCATCTGAGAATAGTATTGTTGGATATCGTCCCCGAGTTTAAAACCATCATCGGGGCCATCCGAAAAGGAGACAAATTTCAAGCCCTCTGATGTTCCGGCAGTCATGCGGCATTAGGCGGAGAGACTGGTGGTGAAGGTAATGTGGACGCCCATCGAAATGAGACGCTTGGCGAATTGGAGACAAGGGTTGATGTGGCCCTGTGCTGGAAAAGTGACGAGGAGGATGTGGCGGTGTACCATATTGTCTGCGGCGCGTGGGGTGGTTTGGGGTTGTGTGATATGTTTTTCTTTTTGCTACTCTATGCAAAAACTCAGGATTGGTTTGGGATATTCTAAAAAAGTGCACTTTTTGACTTATTGGCTTATACGGAAATGCTAGAGAGCTCGAAATTTTGGGGCTCAAATGCCCCGAAATTTCCACTTTTGGAAATAAAAAAAAAAACCAAGGCAAAAAAAAAAAGAAAAAAAAAAACAGAATTGCCAAAACAGGAAATTTGAGCCAAATTTGAGCCAACTTTTTGAGCTACCAACCATTTTCCTTGGCTTATATGGGTTGGGTTTGATGTGATGTGTTAGAGAGGTGATGTGATTTAAATAAAATGATGTGACTTAAATAAGATAGTGATTTTTTGACTTTTTGTATTATTTAGGCCTCGTTTGGGAACCCTCCATTTTAACCAAAAAGTCAAAAAGTTATTAAATTAGCCAAAAAGTCAACAACCCATACCAAAAAGTCAAAGATTCTCTTTTCTCTCTACTTTTTGCACATCTTTTCGTAAAAAGTCAAAAAGTCATCCCAAACATACTAATTTTTTTTAACTCATATTTTAGCCAAATAGCCAAAAAGTTACTCAATTAACCTGTTCCCAAACGAGGTTTTAGTTTGTGCCAAACCAACCCTCAGTGTTGTTTGTGTGCTATTGAATTGATGGGCTTATATAAAAGCCCCGTTTGGATGTTTATTTGGAATAAAATAGTTATAGGTCTCGGCTCTTTTTAAAAAGATGGTTAAAAGTCATTTTTTAATTTTTTTGTGTGAGAGAGAAGTAAGTTAAAAGTTGGGAAGTGACTTTTAACTCATTTATCAAAATAGGCCTAAAAGTTTAAAAATTACTAAAAAAAATTAAAAAGTCAATAATCTATACCAAAAAGTCAAAAATTATATTTTCTCTTTATTTTTTGTATATTTTTTTGTAAAAAATTAAAAAGTCATCCTTAACATATAAGTTTTTTTACATTATATTTTAGTCAAAAAAAACTAAAAAATTACTAAAAAAAAGTTTGTTTCCAAACGAGGTTATAGGACAAAATAAGTTATTTTAACTAAATAGAATAAAATGTCACATCTAATTCATAATTATTTCATTTTTTCTCTCAAAAAAGTCAAAAAGATTAAAATGTCTATTCCAAACGAGACTTTTTAACTGCAAACTAAAATAGTTAAAAAAAACCAAAAAAATTAAAAGACTAACTCATATCCCAAACGAACTTATAGTATAATTATAAAAAGAAAAATGTTATATGCCTCAAATTTTTTACTAAATAAATGATTAAATATTTCATATGAATGTGGGGTTCATAAAATATGAATTTTACATCTATATGGGATATTTAATCATTTATTTAATAAAAAATTTTATATTTTTAATATTACCCTTATAAAAAAAATACATATATAAAAACTATTTGAGCAATGGATTGAGAACCGAAGCACAACTTGGAAATCTTGAAAATTGAAGAAAATAAAAACACTTTTTAGAAAATAATAACACTTGTTTGGGAAGTTTGGTGGTTGGGTTTTTTTTTGATTTTTTACACTGAAAGACAAAATTTTTATAAAATCAAATTCAAACAAATTATCAGATCTAACTCTATAATTATTTTACTTTGTTTTTACAAACATCACATCAAATCATAAAAAAAACTTAATTATTTTTCTAAACACTAAAATTCTTTTATCCAATAATATCCTACAACTAAAAAAATTTATATAAAATCTCACTTCCCAAACACCCACAAAATAGTCCGAATTGGCATGTGCATATAGAGTCGAGATATTCTACAGTAATTTTTTCAATAATGTTTTAGAGCATTAAATTGGGAGCACTAGAGCATCACTAATGATGTGGCACAGGGGACCCCACCAAAGTGATGTGATGTTTTGGCTTGAGTTTGTGTTTTTTTTTTTTTTTTTTTTAGTTCATTAGTGCTATTAGTGGTCCAAAAATTAGTGGGATGAATCACCACCCTAATATTAAATTGAAGATATATAATATTATTAGAGTCTTATCTTTTATAAAATTAAGGGCTGATTTGGCCACCTTAAAAAAAGTTAAAAATTTAAAAAGTTATTAAAAAAGTTAAAAAATTATCACTATTCATTTAAAAAAAATATTAAAAAATTAATATACAAATATTAATACAAATCAATTTTTTGGCCCAATCTAGATATCGACGTGATGAACTAGTCAGTGAAAGGAAAAAAAAAATTCTATGTATATTTATTAAATTTGATGGTAAAGTTGGGCCCGCGGGAGTCATCATGGGTTTTGTTTTGATAATCTGAACCGTTCAATATGTATAACTCGTCTAGTACTATATGCCTGTAAAAAATCACGTCTATCGAATATCGCTAACTATATGATCAAATCAGTTTTTTGTATAAAAATGGATGGTGTTATAGTTAACAATTAACAAAAAAAATTAACACGATCAGATAGCTATCGATATCCAATCAACGTGATTTTTTATAAGCATATAGTACTCGACGAGTTTTACATATTGACGGTTCTGATTAGAAAAATGGGACCCGTGGTGGGCCCCATGGACAAACAACACCATCCAATCAAAGTCCGAGTAGGAGATAATATTTTCTCATCTACTCAACCAATCGACTCCACTGCCAATCCGTACAGCCTCCTACGCTATCTTCTCCTATACACTTATTTATACAATTTTTTAATATATATTTTTTCATAAAAAGTCAAAAGGTTATCTCAAACATCCATATTTTTTTTCTCAACTTTTTAGTCTAAAAAGACAAAAAACGCATTTATTTAGGATATCTCAAATAACCCCAAATCTCAATTATTTAAAAACAGCAATGTTAGGTATCATGAAAAATCTTTCATGAAAATAATCATGAAATCTTTGTGACTCTTAGATTACACTTAAAATAAAGCACCACACATTAATCAAAGTAATCTGAAGATTATAAATTTTTTATAATTATTTTTATGAAATTTTTTTCATAATCCTTAACTTTACTCATTTAAAAATTCATTCTAAAATCTATTAAAAAAATAAAAATAAAAATCACGAGGATCTCATTATAATGTGCGTATGCACTTACGTACTACTGCTTTGAGACAAGCGCTCTCGTAGACAAAGAGAAAGATTAATAAAAAAAAGTGTCTCAGGACTTTGTCAATTTCGAGTGTTGTTAAGAAGTGTCTTAAGACTTAAAGAGAAAGATTAATAAAAAAAAAAATAAATTGTAAATATATTTTTTGAGATGTATTTAAAATATGATTTCTCTTATAGTTTTGAAAATTGTAAATAATTTCTTGTCAAAAATTTATATTTAAGAAAATTAATAGAAAAAATAAAAATTTTAATTAGTCTCTTATATAATAGTAAAATTATTTAAATTGTTAATTTAAATATATTTCTGACATCATTAAAAATTATGAATTGATTTGATAATTTATTAATAAAATGGATCATTTATTACACGGTTAGAAACTTGAAAGGTTGAGAATCGCAGAAATAATCCGTATTTAAACAAATCGCAAGATGTATTTATAATTTTATTCCAAAAAAAAAAAAGGTGTAGATTTCAAATCCCTCATGTAGAATCTTTAGTGTATATTATTTATAAAAATAAAAATAATAATAATATGTTGATCTATAACCACAATTTATATGTTTTTTCATCGTGTTCATCTCCAAAATAAAAAATAAAAAATAAAAAATATGTTTTTAAAAATAGATCATTTATTTTTTAAGAGACAACCGTGTTGAAATAAATAATATAATTATTGAATCGATCTAATTTTTTTTTTTATAAATGATAAACAGACACTACAAAATAAATTTGAATCATCAAAATGGGACCAGTGGTAATCCCACAAGCCACTCAAGTTTTATTTATGTTTTTTTTTTTTGGTTTAGATTTGAATTTGAAAAAAATCTAATCCTTTCACTAATTTCATAACATTTTTTATTCATTTTAAAATTTCTGTTAACTTTCTCATAATTTTTAAACCATGTTTTTTTTGTTATCATTTCTCTTTCAAAAAATTAGCATGTTCATTTTTTCATATTAAAAACGTCCAAATGACTGTCATTTTCCAACAAAATTTTTTAATAAAAAAAAAAGTACCAAAAAAAAAAACAAAAAAACAATAAATTTTTTAAAAAGTCAAAAATCCACTAAAAAGTACATTTTATACACCAGTCATCAAATTTTGTTACAACTTGCATCAATCATATTAACATATTATTTGCCTTTGGTACTTTTTATTATATTAATTTTTAAATTAAAGATATCAGATATATTTACATAAGTAATATACAAAACGATAATTACAACTAGTGATATAAATACAATTTTCAATTTAATTAATTACGTTGGGTTTGACTGGACATTAATTAATTGCGCAAGTGGGTTTTTGTTTTCACCACACATTCCATGAGAACCAAACAAGGTATAACAGCAACGTCCACAATTTTTCGATTAGATATATATGGGGAAGGACCTTTCGTCAGTCGAATTCCTGTTTTGTGCAAATCCTATGATCTATCAATACATTTATTAAAGACTAGATGAAGTCGATGTCCCCTAGTGATTTGTTTTAAATTATTGTTATATTGAATAAATAATTCAACACGATAGGTTTTTTTTTTTTTTTTTAGTACTTACGTGTAGGTTCTAATAAATGAATTTATTATCTAATAAATTTTATAAGAAAAATTTGTTTAAAAAAACGTTACTAATTGTAAATTTTAACGATAATTTATAAAAATTATGATAAAAAAAGTTATTAATTATCAATTTTTAACGATATATATAAAAAATTGTCACAGAAAAAAAAAATAGCAACAATTTTAATAGGACTTGATGAAATTAAGTACAACTATTATGACCTATTGATAATTTACATATTTTTTTAATAGGTGGCAAGTTAAAGGGAATAATAATAATGTTAGAGACTTATATTTTACATTTATAAGTATATTTATACTGATATGATAAGAGTGGTAAGTCTCATCTCATTAAGTATTTAACTAATTAAAAATTGAAGCTTATCTGATTTCATTATTATAGATTAAATGGTGAAAATTTTATAAAATTCTCCAACACTTTACGGAAATAAAATAGGCATGTGGGACTTTGCTTTGACTAGTCCTCTAATACATGCAATCCTTTCTCTTATACAGTCAGGATGTGAACCCATCTTTTGAAGTAGTGGTGGCTACACTGTCAAGTAAGACATATTGAGAATTAGATAATCCATTGTGAATTATTTAAAATCATAAAAAAAATAAAAAAATAAAAATAAAAAGAGAAAGAGAAAACACAAAAAAAAAAAAAAAAAAAAGAAGAAAAAAACAAAAAACAAATAGATCACATAAAACGATACATAAAATGAAGAAAAATTACATTTGCAGTGTTAAGAATCAAACTCAAGTCTCACACCTAGTAAGGAATAGTTTTTATTTTTAAAATAAGAATTTCATTTTTATAAGTAGGGAAAAATATATTTAAAAAAATCTGAATACAAGAGAGATGATAACAACATATAAAAACAAATCTCAAGTTCCAAAGTCGAGATTATTTAGAGTGATTTTTCTTAAAGTGACCCTAAACTAATTTTTTGCATTGTTGTTGTACCTCTAATTTTTGTAAAATTAAATTTCAACCAATCAGAAAATTAATTTAAAATCATTTTAAAAAAAATTACACTAGAAGATCTAGATTTGCTGATTGGAAGGACATTTGCTTAAAACAGGAAAATTGAGGCTGTAAAAGAACTTCAACATGTTGGGCTTGTTACATATGAAGTGTTGAGGGGTCGTTTGGCAAGAAGGTTGGGACTAAAATAGCCATAAAAGACAAAACAGGCTATTTTAGTTCCAAAAAAATAAAACATCACATCTAACCCATAATCATTACACTCTTCTCTCACAAAAAAAGTTAAAAAAGTCAAAAAGCCAAAAAGTCCTTCCCAAACCAAGCTTTTTAGCCCAGGCTAAAATAGCTAAAAAGTCAAAAAGTCAAAAAGCCAAAAAGCCAACCCACTTCCCAAACGGGCCTGAATAATTTGGTAGCTAAAATATAATAGGATGATTGGCCTTGCTTTTTATCTAGGGAAGACAGGCCTATACAAAATTAGCTAACTTAACAATGCATATGAGCCTAGTCTGGCTTGAAAAATACAATAAGGTTAGGTAGATTAAGTTGGATGAGATTATTAGTAATAGTTAGTGAAGAAATTATTAATGTGGAGATTGTTAGTGAAGGATTAAGTAAAAGTGTGTTTATTTTAATGATAGTGGGAGAGATAGAGTGATGGAATTGTTAAATTATTTTTATATAAAATAAAAAAATATATATTTCTATATTTAAAAAAAATTCTAAAACAAATATAATTTTTTTTTACAAATAATAGGGTATACTTGGGTAAAAAAAAAATGCACTTATTTTTTCAATCCCCTCACTATTTTTTCAATTACATGCATTCTCAAGGAAAGCTAAGCCCATTGACAAACATCATTGACAATCCCATTAGACTAATAGTCTAGTAAAGTATAAGGCTTACCAAACAAGCCATGGGTGAGGTGGCCTCACTAGCAATCCAATCCCCTTGATCAGTCAGACAAACAAACGTGCTATAAATGTGGCGTAACAAGACATTATGTTAATCGCTATAGGGTAAAACTCAAACAGAAACTTAATGAGATGGCTCTTGATGAGCATCTTCAACAACAAATTATAGATACACTATCAGTCGATGATACAGAAACTAGTTCTGAAAATGAACTTGTTGAATAAAATAAAAATAAAAAAGAGAAAGATTAATAAAAAAAATAAACTGTAAATATATTTTTTGAGATGTATTTAAAATATGATTTCTCTCTGATAGTTTTGAAAATTGTAAATAATTTCTTGTCAAAAATTTATATTTAAGAAAATTAACAGAAAAAATAAAAATTTTAATTAGTCTCTTATGTAACAGTAAAATTATTTGAATTGTTAATTTAAATATATTTATGAAATCATTAAAAATTATGAATTGATTTGATAATTTATTAATAAAATAGCTTATTTATTACACGGTTAGAAACTTGAAAGGTCGAGAATCACAGGAATAATCATTATTTTAAACAAATCTCAAAAGATGTATTTATAATTTTATTCCAAAGAAAAAAAAAAAGGTATAGATTTCAAATCCCTCATGTAGAATCTTTAGTGTATATTATTTATAAAAATAAAAAATAAAAAATAATAGGTTGATCTATAATCGCAACATTTTTCTTTTATCGTGTTCATCTAAAAAAAAATAAATACATGATAAATATATTTTTAAAAATAGATCATTTATTTTTTTAGAGACAAACGTGTTAAAATAAATAATATAATTAATGAATCGATCTAATTTTTTTTATAAATGATAAACAAACACTATAAAATAAATCCAGATCATCAAAATGGGACCAGTGGTGATCCCACAAGTCACTCAAGTTTTTTTCCGTCTTTTTTTTTTTTTTTTTTTTTTGGGGGGGTTTAGATTTGAATTTGAAAAAAATCTAATCCTTTCACTAATTTCATAACAATTTTTTATTCATTTTAAAATTTCTGTTAACTTTCTCATAATTTATAAACCATGTTTTTTGCATAAATTCTGACATCTTGTCCGTAAGGGCTTGTTATCATTTCTCTTTCAAAAAATTAGCATGTTCATTTTTTCATATTAAAAACGTCCAAATGACTGTCATTTTCCAACAAGATTTTTTAATCAAAAAAAAGTCACCAAAACAAAAAAACAAAATTTTTTTATTTTTTTTTTAAAAGTCGAAAACCCACTAAAAAGTTCATTTTATACACCAGTCATCAAATTTTGTTACAACTTGCATCAATCATATTAAGATATTATTTGCCTTTGGTGCTTTCTATTAATTATTAATTTTTAAGCTAAAGATATCAAATATATTTACATATGTAATACTAGCATATCACTTATGCTATGCATGGATTGTGTTTACAATTATCTATATATATGTGAATTGTGATTTTTAATTTTTTTTTAAATATCTTCTTTTTTTCCTTTTTTATATTATATTAAAGTTTAATATTTTGCTAATAATCATATGTGTTGGACTTTTCAAGGAATTAAATGTCTTTTTTTTATTATATTATATTAAAGTTTAATATTTTGATAATAATCATATGTGTTGGAATTTTCAAGAATTTTTTTTTATACTTGTTCTTAATGCATTAAAGTGTTATTATAAGAGATAATAATCATATGTGTTGAGACTTTTCAAGGAATTCATGTGTGTTGGATTTCAAAGAATTTTTTTTATGCTTGTTCTTAATACATTATAGTGTTATTATGAGGGTAAGACTTGCGAGTTGGGAAAAGTTAATAAATGCAAAGATTTAAAAAAAAAAAATCAAAAAATCAGAAAATTTAGATTGAGAGATTGGAGCTCCCACAAAGTTTGGGGTTAAAAACCTCCTTTTACTTAATATATAGTATAGATACAACACGATAATTACAACTAGTGATATAAATACAATTTTCAATTTAATTAATTACGTTGTGTTTGACTGGACATTAATTAATTGCCCAAGTGGGTTTTGGTTTTCACCACACATTCCATGAGAACCAACAAGGTATAACAGCAACGTCCACAATTTTTCGATTAGATATATATGGGGAAGGATCTTTCATCAGTCGAATTCCTGTTTTGTGCAAATCCTATGGATCCGTCTATACATTTATTAAAGACTAGATGAAGTCGTTGTCCTAGTGATTTGTTTTAAATTATTGTTTTATTAAATAAATAATTCAACACGATAGGTGTTTTTTTTTTAGTACTTACGTGTAAGTTCTAATAAGTGAATTTATTATCTAATAAGTTTTATAGGAAAAAAATTTCATAAAAAAATTACTAATTGTAATTTTTAAAGACAATTTATAAAAATTATAACAAAAAGTCACTAATTGTAAATTTTTAGCGACATATATAAAAAATTGTCACAAAAAAAATTTAGCAATAATTTTATCAAGACTTACTTTAATAGGACTTGATGGGAATTAAATCCAACTATTAGGATCTATTGATAATTTATCTATTTTTTTAGTGAGCGGCAAGTTGGGGAGATAATAATAATGTTAGAGACTTATATTTTACATATATTTATACTGATGTGATAAGAGTAGTAAGTCTCATATCATTAAGTATCTATACTATATATTAAGCAAAAGGGGATTTTTAACCCTTGTGGGAGCTCCAATTTCCCAATCTAAATTTTCTGATTTTTTGATTTAAAAAAAAAATCTTAACATTTATTAACTTCTTCCAACTTCGAAGTCTTATCCTCATAATAACACTTTAATGCATTAAGAACAAACATAAAAAAAAATCTTTGAAATCCAACACATATGAATTCTTTGAAAAGTCCCAACACATATGATTGTTATCTCTCATAATAACACTTTAATGCATTAAGAACAAACATAAAAAAAAAATTCTTAAAAAGTTCAACACATATGATTATTCTCAAAATATTAAACTTTAATATAATATAATAAAAAAAGACATTTAATTTCTTGAAAAGTCCAACACATGATTATTATCAAAATATTAAACTTTAATATAATATAAAAAAGAAAAAAAAAAGAAGACATTTAAAAAAAAAGAAAAAAAAAATTTAAAAATCACAATTCATATATATAGATAATTGTAAATACAATCCGTGCATAGTACGAGCGATATGCTAGTTTAACTAATTAAAAATTGCCATTTACCTGATTACATCATTATAAATTGAATGGTGAAAAATTTATAAAAATCTCCAACACTTTCCGAAAATAAAATAGGCATGTGGGACTTTGTTTTGACTAGTCCTCTAATACGTGCAATCCTTTCTGTTATACAGTCAGGATATGAACCAATCTTTTGAATTAGTGGTGGCTACAGTGTCAAGTAAGACATATTGAGAATTAGATAATCCATTGTAAATTATTTAAAATCATAAAAAAAAAAAAAAAAGAGAAAACACACCAAAAAAAAAAAAAATATAGGTCACATAAAACGATGCGTAAAATGAAAAAAAAATACATTTGCAGTGTTAAGAATCAAACTCAAGTTTCACACGTGGTAAGGAATAGTTTTTATTTTTAAAATAAGAATTTCATTTTTATAAGTAGGGAAAAATATTAAAAAAAATTTGAGTATATGAGAGATGATAACAATATATAAGAACAAATCTCAAGTTCCAAAGTCGAGATTATTTAGAGTGATTCTTCATAAAGTGACCCTAAACTAATTTTTTGTATTGTTGTACCTCTAATTCTTGTAAAATTAAATTTCAACCAATTAGAAAATTAATTTAAAATCGTTTTTAAAAAAATTACTCTAGAACATACAGGTTTGCTGATTAGGAGGACATTTGCTTAAAGTAGGAAAATTGAGGCTGTAACAAAACTTCAACATGTTGGGCTTGTTGCATATAAAGTGTTGAATAATTTGGTAGCTGAAATATAATAGGATGATTGGGCTTGCTTTTTATCTAGGGAAGACGGGCCTATCCAAAATTAGCTAACTTAACAATGCATGTGAGCCTAGTCGGGCTTGAAAAATACAATAAGGCTTAGCGGATTATGTTGGATGAGATTATTAGTGAGTGGATAGCTAGTGAAAAGATTGTTAATGTTTAAATTGTTAGTGAGGGGATTAAGTAAAAATGTGTTTATTTTGATGATAGTGGGAGTGATTAAAGCTGAAATGTATATCATTGAGGCCGTTAATTAGAATCTTTTAACTTCACTTGCTGGTCAAACTGTATACTTTATGTGTGTTGAATGTCAATCAGGTTGTACATAGTCAGAGAATAAAATGGGCAAAAAGACAGAATTTGGATAGAGTTGACTTTTCTACAGGTACGTTGACTTTTCCCGCACGTGCGTTAACTTTTTCTAAAAAAGTCAACCCGACGTTTTAAATCTGTTTGGAAGGGATCAAAAGTATAAAAAGGCAAGAAAAAGGCTGGATTAGGGTTCTGAACTTGTTTTGACCTAAAGAGAGAGGCTAGGGTTTGGAAGAGAAGAGAAACTAAAAGCTTCAAGGATGTCTCCCATGGTGGTTCCTTCTCCATCTACCTTCTTCTACTTCTCCATGAGTGGCTAGTCTCCTTTTCTAAGGTTTTGATGAAACCCTAGCCATGTAATTATTTAGTTTTCTTTTTTATTTTTAATTATGTAAAGGTTTGAACATTTGTATAGTGATTTAGAAGTTTCTTTTATATATTTTTCATTATTTCTTCGAATATTTAACTTTCTGTGATTATTGAACGTTATCCATACATGAGTTTTCTATTCCTTCACATTCAAGGTATGAGACGAGCCATACTACGAGGAACAAGTCGTATCACTACCCTAGTTTAGAGTGAACGATTCGTATTACTTGAGATGGTTCGTGCTCGTACATTGAACGTGGTGATCTTCTTGTTAAATGCTTTGAGCTTGTAGTTGCGAAGCATTAATCTGTTCAAACCATAGTATAATTGATTTCAATTGGAAATTGTAATTACGTGGCTAGTGGTGGACTCTTTACCCTAGTTTTCCCCCCAATTCAGTAAATCCACTGTCAGTTATAGTTGATAATTTAATTCCTTAGTTTATTTTATTTGTTATTAAATTAGGTTATGAACGATCAATCTTTTTATCAAAATTAATTTAGGAATTTAACAATTAAATTAGATTAATTTCACAATTGTCCCTGTGGATCGATACCCGGACTTGCCATTATTCTAAAAGAATTTGGTGTAGTTTAGTATTTAATTTTGGTGTGTTCAACGACCCATCAAATTTTGGCGCCGTTACCGGGGAGTTTTGGCGAAGTTAGTTAATTTAAAATTACATTCTTATTTTAATTTTTAGTTTAGGATTTTATACTTTTGTGTTGCTAAGTGTGCAGAGCATTTGAAATTGGAGCTATCATTGAAGTGCAAGCGGAGCGCAGCTGAGCTTTTTTTAAAAAAACCGCAGCACTAAAGTTAGTAAACAGAAGCAAACACTCACAAGCAAAGCACCAAAGTGCTAAAATGAAAGTTAAAGCTCAAACAGAGGTTGGAGACAACGCTTACACGTCAAGCACTCGTAAGACGAGTAAAGCGTTTTCGTTAAACCGCTATGAATATTTCTCCTTTAGCATTCTACTTTCGTAACTTAGTGCACAGAGTCGAACTTTTTTGTGTGTGTGTAGGTAGTGTATGTACGGGCGCCGTTCTTGTCACCCTAAATTGTGGAGTTTGGACCTTGAACTAGAAATGACTCTTGGGAGAGTTAGGGCCTCTGCCCATGTTCCTAAGCTTGAGTATTCATATTCATACATTGAGCCATTACAGATGGCTAATCCTGATGTCCCGAATGTGCCCAATCGGACCCTTAAGGATTATTTTACACTCATTGCATATACATCACCATCATGCATCCAATTACCCAACACCACTGTTGTTCATTATGAGATTAAGTCCAGCACCATACAAATGCTCCCATGATTCCATGGACTAACTCATGATGATCCTTATAAGCATTTGAATGAATTTCTGGAAATTTGCTCGACAGTGAGGATCCAGAATTTCACAAATGAGGCCTTAATGTTGCGATTGTTTCCATTCTCGTTAAAGGATAAAGCCAAACATTGGCTAAATTCTTTACCTGTTAATTCAATCACAACTTGGGACCAATTACAACAACAGTTCTTGGAGAAGTACTTTCCCATAGGTAAAACCAATCAACTTAGGCGAGCCATCACAAACTTTGCTCAAATGGATGGCGAACAATTCCATGAGACGTGGGAAAGACTTCGAGACCTTCTCCAACAGTGTCCCCACTACCAAGTGCTTGATTGGCAACTTGTTCAAACATTTTATTATGGCTTAACTGAGTCGCACCGCCAAATGGTGGATTCGTCCTGTGGTGGGACATTCATGTCTAAAAATGATGCCAAGGCATGACAATTGTTTGAGAACCTAAGTGATAATTCCCTTCACCATGCCTCCGCAACCCGGCAAGTCCGGTAACCAGTAGTTAGAGCCCCGAAAAGAAGGGCATTTATGAGGTCGGGCAAAACCTAGAGTTAGCCCAACAAGTAGAGGCACTGTCTCGCAAGATGGACCAATTATTAGCTACGGGACATGCCCCTACCCAGCAAGATCAACCTCAATTTCACGAGGCATGTGTCATTTGTGCGAGCCCTGCTCATGACTTGAGTGAGTGCCCTTCAGCATCACAATTTCTGGAGTTAGTCCAAGAGCATGTGAATGCGGCTCAAGGATTCTTTAACCCGGGTAATGATCCATATTCCAACATATACAATCTGGGATGGAGAAATCACCGTAATTTCTCATGGAGACCCTCTTCATAAGGCACTTCTTACAATCCTCCACCACCAAGGCAGAATTTCAATAATTTTGCCAACCAATCATCTTACCGACCACTGCAACCTTATAGACCTCCACAACCGTACCGGTAACCACAACCCCCACCTGTTCCTCAGGACAACTCTGCCTTTGAGACTCAGGTGTTAGAAGTTCTCTCAGAACTTAAGGGGTTATCGCCGGTAGTTCACTCCCATACTCACTCTATTGCTAAGCTAGAGACCCAATTGGGTCAAATGGCTAACAACATGAATCAGAGAGAGGAGGGAAAATTACCAAGTCAAACTGTGGCCAACCCTAAGGGACAATACGGGGAAGAGAGTTCGGATGGGAATGGGAAGCAACATGAGCAAGTGCAAGCGGTGGTTGCTTTGAGAAGTGGTAGAGAGTTAGAGCCTCAGTCAGTTGCGTCTGATGCAACTAGAGTTAGGAAGGGTGACCACGGTGGTACAACCAATGAGAGCAAGGGTGGGAGAGAAACACTTAAGAGGGATGACTTAGTCCCTAACACTTCACATGAGCCCAAGGCACCATATGTGCCTAAGGCACCCTTTCCCCAGTGCTTTGACACACCGTCCCCTTTTAATAAGAAGGCGGCATCTATGGAGACAATGATGGAGGTCTTTAAACAGGTAAAAATCAACCTTCCTCTGTTGGAGGCGATCAAGCAAGTACCATCATATGCCAAATTTCTGAAGGACCTTTGTACACAAAAGCGTAAATCTAGGACACGTGTCCTAAAAGGTCCTACTCACGGAGCAAGTAAGCTCCATCTTGTTGAATGACACACCTCCTAAGCTTAAGGACCCGGGTGCCCCAACCATTGCATGCATTATAGGAGACCATTTCATTGATAGGGCCTTATTGGATTTAGGGGCTAGTGTCAATTTGTTGCCGTACTTTGTGTACGAAGAATTTGGGCTTGGTGAGTTGAAGCCCACTACTGTTACTCTTCAGTTGGCTGACCGGTCCCTCAAAGTGCCACGTGGCATGATTGAGGATGTGCTAGTTAAGGTTGATAGGTTCTACTTTCCGGTTGACTTTTTGGTGTTAGATATGGAACCGGTAGCCAGTTCTAGGAAACAAATCTCGGTGATCTTGGGTCGACCTTTCTTGTCTACGGCCAATGCATGCATTAATTGTCGTACCAAGGTGATGGAAGTTTGATTTGGTAACATGCAAGTGAAACTTAGGCTCCGTTTGGTAGAGCTTTGTAACTATGATTTGAGAATATGAGTTGTATTTTGAGTTTGTGTGTTTTAGAATTATGATTTGAGTGTAGAAAATTTGTTTGGTTATGGTTTTTGAATGAAGTATTGAATTGAGTGTGGAATTGAGTGTAGAATTGAGTTTTGAAAGTTTGATTTGACATGTGAAGTAAGAAAATTTGTTTGGTTATGAGTTTTGAAAAGACTTTTCAAAACTTAATTCAAATTATTATAACTCATAACAAAACACATTACTTTCACATTATTGAAAATTTTGATCAACACTCATAACCAAACTCTTTTTAAAATTCAATTAAAAAAATTTATTATTAACAAAAAATAACGTTAATCAATTTTTTAATTGAAAATACTACAAAGGAAATAATTTTTTTTCAAAATAAATATTCAAAAAATTTAAATCATAAATATTTAAATAATTTAAATAATCTAAAAAATTTAATAAGTAAAAAATTAAAATAAATATTCAAAAATTTTAAATCGTAAAAATTTAAATATTCAAAAAATTAAAATAATTTAAAATTTTAATATTTTAAATTTAAAAACAACTTTACACTCAAATTGTAACCAAACACATAAAACAAAACTCAATTAAAAAATTATTTTTAAAACTCATAACCAAACACATAACTCGAAACTCTATACTACTTTCACAACTCTACACTCAAATCGTAACTAAATACATAACAAAAAAATTAAAATATTTAAAAATATTTTTATAAAATAGAGTTTGAATTTATTTTTATTAAATATTTTAAACTTTAAAAAATTAAAATCGTAATATTTAAAAATTAAAATATTTAAAAATATTCAAAAAATTAAAAAATTTAAAAAATCGTAACATATTTAAATATTAAAATATTTAAAATCTTAACAAAATAAAAATATTTTTAAGATATTGATTTGAATGAAGTTTTGAAAAGAGTTTTGAATGATGTGTTTGGTTATGAGTTTTAAAAAGTAATGATTATGTTTTGAATTGAGTTTTGAGAAATGAGTGTAGAATTATGATTTGAAAACTCTAAACAAACATCACACTTAAAAGTGAGTGTGGAACTAAATTTTGAAAACTCCACCAAACGGAGCCTTAATGTTTTCCAAGCATCCCAACATCCTCATGAGAGAGAGGAGTGCTTATTAGTGGATGTTGTTGATGAGATTGTGGAGGAGGCTTTGCCCTCCATTCTTGTAGAGGACCTTTTAGAGGCTTGTCTAGCTCATTTTGGGTTTGAAAATTTTGATATTGATAGGTCAGTTGAGGAGGTGAATTTCTTGCTTAATTCTTCTTCTACACCGGATTTTCCTCAATGGAAAGCCCGGTTTGAGTCACTTCCTGCTCTGTCGAGAGAGCCTGACATACCATCTTTGGTCACACCGCCTACACTTGAGTTGAAGCCACTCCCGGCCATACTCAAGTATGCATTTTTAGGGCCCCAAGATACTTTACCGGTCATCATTGCATCTGACTTGACTGTAGAGCAGAAGAGTCAATTAATGAGTGTTCTCATGGCACATCGAAGTGCTATAAGGTGGTCAGTGGCTGATTTGAAAGGGATAGATCCCTCCGTGTGCATGCATTATATACATCAAGAGGAGGACACCAAACCTTCTCGGGAAATGCAACGGAGACTGAATCCTAATATAAAAGAGGTTGTGAAGAAGGAGGTTTTGAAATTGTTAGATGCGGGTATCATATACCCCATCTCAGATAGCAAGTGGGTGAGTCCCACACAAGTGGTGCCCAAGAAATCGGGTATCACCGTTGTTGAGAATGAGGGATGAGAGTTAGTCCCCACACAAACCACTACTGGGTGGCGAGTGTGCATTGATTATAGGAGACTAAATTCCTAGACTAGAAAGGACCATTTTCCTTACCTTTCATTGACCAAATCCTAGAACAGTGTACCCCGCTGACCAGGAAAAGACCACATTCACATGCCCTTTTGGCACTTTTGTTTACAGGCGCATGCCCTTTGGGCTATGTAATGCACCGGCGATTTTTCAACGGTGTATGATGGTCATTTTCTCCGATATGGTGGAGAAATTCTTAGAGGTTTTTACGGATGACTTTTCGGTGTTTGGACCATCTTTTGAGGAATGCCTTAGGAATTTGACTAGAGTGTTAGAACAATGTACTGAGGCAAACCTAATCTTGAGTTGGGAAAAGAGCTATTTTATGGTTCGTGAGGGTATAGTGTTGGGACACATTGTGTCCCCTCGAGGTATAGAGGTTGACAAGGCTAACGTTGACCTCATTGCAGGCCTTCCTCCACCCAATTTCGTGCGTCAAATTAGGTCTTTTTTAGGGCATGCAGGTTTTTACCATAGGTTCATCAAAGACTTTAGTAAGATATCACGTCCTTTGTGTAGTTTACTGGTTAAGGACGCGCCTTTTGTCTTTGATGAGGCATGCTTAAAGGCATTTGAAACACTGAGAATGGCCTTGACCACCGCCCCAATCATGAAATCACCAGATTGGTCGCTTCCCTTTGAAATCATGTGTGATGCCTCCGATTATGCTGTCGGGGCTGTGTTGGGCCAAAGGGTCAATAAGGCACCATTTGCTATATACTATGCTAGTCGCACTCTCTCGGATGCACAATTGAATTACACTACCATCGAGAAAGAGTTGCTAGCTGTGGTCTTTGCCTTAGACAAATTCCGATCTTATCTCCTAGGTTCCAAGGTCATAGTCTTCACTGATCATGCCGCTTTGCGGTATTTACTATCTAAGAAAGAGACCAAACTTAGGTTGATTAGGTGGATTTTGTTGCTTTAGGAATTTGACCTAGAGATCCGCGATAAGAAAGGATCTGAGAATGTGGTGGCGGATCACCTCTCCCAAATCCTTGTTGAGTATACTAGTGACCCTCTTATTTTGCATGATTTGTTTCCGGACGAACAACTCTTTGAGTTGTCACAAGTGTGCCCCCCGTGGTTTGCACATATTGTGAATTACTTGGCCATTGGGCAAATTCCGCAGAATTGGTCTAAGCAAGACAAAGACCGATTCTTTTCACAAGTCAGGTATTACTTTTGGGAGGATCCGGAGTTGTTTAAATATTGCTCCGACCAAGTATTCCGACGGTGTGTGCCGGAGAGTGAGATGCATAACATTCTTACATTTTGTCATTCTTCTGCATGTGGCGGTCATTTTAGTGGGCATAAAACGGCTGCCAAGATTTTACAAAGTGGGTTTTATTGGCCCACAATTTTTAAAGATGCCCATCAATTTTGTAGAACTTGTTTGCGCAGTCAGCAAATGGGTTTGATGTCTTGGCGTGACATGATGCCAATGTCCCCTATTCTTGTGGTAGAAATATTTGATGTTTGGGGGATTGATTTTATGGGCCCTTTTCCGTCGTCATTCGGGTTTGAGTACATTCTCTTGGCAGTAGATTATGTGTCTAAGTGGGTGGAGGCAATAGCTACCCGAACAAACGATCATAGAGTGGTAATCAAATTTTTGCATGAAAACATCTTTAGTTGTTTTGGGTTTTCTAGAGCCATAATAAGTGATCAAGGTACACATTTTTGTAATCGGTTCTTTAAGTCGATAGTTAAAAAATACTCTATCACTCATAAAATTGGCACTCCATACCACCTTCAAACTAGTGGCCAAGTGAAAGTCCCAAATAGGGAGGTACATCAAATAATTAAGAAAACGGTGAGGCCGGATAGGAAAGATTGGTCACAACAGTTAATTGATGCATTATGGGCTTACCGCACTGCTTATAAGACACCCATTGGGATGTCACCATATAGAGCGGTGTTCGGCAAAGCTTGTCATCTCCCGGTTGAACTTGAGCACCGAGCATTGTGGGCCATAAAGAAGTTTAACTTTGATATGGCCGCGGCTGGGCTCAACCGGAAATTGCAACTCAATGAGCTGGAAGAAATCCAGAATGATGTATATGAGAGTTCGAGAGTTTTTAAAGCTCGGACTAAAGAATTCCATGACAAGCACATTAATAGAAAATCCTTTGAACCCGGCCAAAAAGTGTGGCTTTTTAATTCAAAATTGAGACTCTTTCCGGGTAAGCTAAGATCAAGATGGGATGACCCCTTTTTAGTTGTTGAGGCATTTATTCATGGCGCTGTTGAGGTGCAAGATCCAAAAACTGGCCACATTTTCAAAGTGAATGACCAAAGATTGAAACTATATATAGAGGGGATTGGGAATGGGGATATGATTGAGTCCATTACTTTGATGGACCCATTTTATTATGATTGATAGATTGATTTATTGTTCTCTTTTATTTCTCTTCTATGCTATTCTGTTTTTCTTTGTTCTCGTTATGCTTTACTTGCGTCTAGAAGACTTTAAATCCTCTAAAGGTGTAATTCCTTTGGTGTTTACTGTGCTCGAACGGCATCTGACGGTCTGGTATAGCCACCTAACCGTGTTTGTAGTGAGTTCCTAGGAGACCAACTGAGACGGTGGAAACTAGAGTTCGAATGGTAAAGCTTAGAACACAAAAGTTTAGGATTTCCGAGACTAGAGTATGGTTTAAATACCCAGGGGTGTGGAGATTGCTTCAAAACTACCTCGACTTGAACTCTGTATGGCGGCCCCATAGGTTGAGGTAGCTTTATGCGCCTCGATTCTAGATACCGAATCAACCTAGTTTATCACCCTAATGGAGAATAGAGACAGTTACAAACACAGTTAAGGAGAAAAGTAGTACCCGTGGTTTTCGCGTGAAGATTATACCTTTATTGGCATTCTGTTATTTTCTTATGTGCTATATTTATTTCAGATGTCAATTGAAGGCAGAAATGGTTAAGTATACTTTGGGTTGTATTAGCCCGAAGGCTATAAACTACGCTGGGTTTTATTACCTGGGGGGATTCTGAAGTGGCAACTTTATGCCATAACTCCGGTGCCTTTTGTTAGGTGCTGGGAGTTAGTTTTCCATTTTCTTGAAGCATGTACGCTTGCGAGTGCTTCTTGTTTTTGTTAAACTATGCTGTTGCAATGTAGCAGAAAAAGGTCATTGCATGTGTGTGGGTGGAAGGGATCCTCCCTAGCCTGGGTAAGACCTTGATTTCTACTTTGTGGTTTATGGGAAATCAAATATTCAACCACATTCAAATGCTTAGAACTTTGTTTTTGTCTTATTTAAAAACCAAAAAAAAATAAAAATAATAATAATAATAATAATATCCCGCACGTGCGGCACTGTTCACGCACATGCGGAAAAATCTCACAAAACCAAGTTGCCCCCTGCTTTAAAAGTAGGTGCGAGTAGTGGTGCCTCAACCAAGCCGCACGTGCGGGTTGGGCCCCGCACGTGCAGGACGACGTTTGAAAAAAAAAAAAATTTTGCGCGAGGGGTGAAATTGTCACAGGTGCGGCCTGAGCCCCGCACGTGCGGGAAATTTGGCAAAGTTCAAATCGCACACTGCTTTAAAAGTAGCTGCAGGGGCCAAGTGTGGGAAAAATTTTGAAAAAAAAAAAAGAAAAAAAAATGTTTGGTTTTGTTTTATTTATTTATTTATTTATTTTTTGTCTTTCATTTCATCTTTTATTTTATTGAAGTAAATAAATTTTAAATAAACAACTAAATAATTTTTAAATAAATAAATAAATATAAAATTATTTTATTTATAATTTTTTTATAATAATAATAATAATAATAAATAAAAAAAATCGTATTTTATTATTATTATTTTTTATTTCCTATTTTCTATTTTTGTACTCAAAAAAAAAAAAAAAAAACCCTTAGAAATCATGGTGCTAACAATAATTCTAATTTAGTTTTTTTTATTTGCTATATTTGTTTAGTTTGAATTGTTTCGTTACTGATTCTCATTAGTTTAATTAGTTTGTGGATTTTTTTATTTTTATTTTTATTTTTATTTTTAATGTTATTTGTTTAGTTAGTGATGTTTTTTTTATTTTTTCTATTCTATGATGCAATTGTTCATTTACTTATTAAGTAGTTTAGTTTTTATTTTATTTTATTTTCTTCTCCTCTATTAACTAACTCGAATAAAAAAAAAAAAACAACCCCCCCCAAAAAAAAAAAAACAAATGTGTAGTGTGTATATGTTATTCTCTGCCTACCAGGATGTGCACCTACAATTCTGGTAATATTATCTCATTTCTCTTTATTTTTCCATTGAAGACAATGTCATATTCAAGTTGGGGGACGAGGGTTATATTTTTTTTTGTGCATTTCTATTTGACTCATAATTTATGCTTATACATGTTTCACTTGATTGCATTACTTCACTTGATGTGACTTTTTGCTAGTAGGGTGATGATATTTGCATATGTTTATTAGAGAGCATAATAGACTTGTATGAAAAGGGTTTATTGGGTAGATACTTGCATGCCATGTTTGCATGAGGAGAGTTGTCTGTATTTGTGGTATTAGTACACTTGTCATGAGTATGCCTTAATTTACATGAACATACTATCATAGCGGTGATCTTTTTATTATAATCCCTGGTGTACATCATTGATAATAGCTAGAGTTGCAAAAAAGAATAAATGAGGAGTCAAGATTCTTAAAAAAAAAAAAAAAAAAAAGCACACTTGACTTGTTTGGGTTCGTAGCCTTTTTAACTCGAGTTATTAAGTCCGTAGGGGTGTCTTTACACCTAATGCCCTAAAACCGTCTGGTTTGGAAATCATTGGCCCAAAACTTGCTACATGGGTTAATTAGAAAGTTTAAGAGACTTGGACATTGCACAGTTAAGGAAAAATAAGAAGAATACTTGTTCGGATTCATAACCTTTTCAACTCGAGTTATTAAGCCCGTAGGGGTGTCTTTACACCTAGTGCCCTAAAACCGTCTGGTTTGGGAGTCATTGGCCCAATGCTTATTACATGGGTTGATTAGAAAGCTTAATGGATCAGGACATTGCACAGTCATATGAAAAAAAAAAAAAAAAAAACTTTTGAGAATCTTGACTGCAACAGGTTACTTTTTCTGTATATGTTGGGTGTTATTATGAGTTACACTGGGCTATTATAGTGGACAGTTAACTAATATGGAGATTGCACTTTACACCAAGGATACTCATGACTTGTCTACTAGCATGTACAAGTACAAGGAACTTTACTTTTGTATTAACTGAATTGTGGTTTTGACTCAATAGGTTCCTTCATGCTTGTCCACTATGCCTTTAATGACTCATTATGTCTCAATATCACACTGTAGTGGCACATAAGTTGATTGTTAGGTGGAGTAGTGTCGACAATTGTTGTTGAGTATATATGAATATGTTAATGTTTGTGGGTATCATTTCTGGAAACCCTCGCGAGACTTTACTCGTCTACTTGGGGTAACCTTGTGGTTTAAAGGCTTGTTGCATATGCTAAATGCAACCGTTCTCCCATGAAAGAGGAACTAGCTAGATTTTGTTTGATTTTATTTTATTTTTATTACTTGCTTGAGGACTAGCAAGTGGTAAGTTGGGAGATGTGATTAAGGCCGAAATGTACATCATTGAGGCCGTTAATTAGAATCTTTTAAGTTCACTTGCTGCTCCAACTATATACTTTATGTGTGTTGAATGTCAATCAGGTTGTACACAGTCAGAGCATAAAATGGGCAAAAAGACAGAATTTGGAGAGCGTTGACTTTTTCGCACGTGCGTTGACTTTTTCTAGGAAAGTCAACCCGACGTTTTAAACCTATTTGGAAGGGATCAAAAGTATAAAAAGGCAAGAAAAAGGCTGGATTAGGGTTCTGAATTTGTTTTGACCTAAAGAGAGAGGCTAGGGTTTGGAAGGGAAGAGAAACTAAAAGCTTCAAGAATGTCTCCTATGGTGGTTCCTTCTCCATCTACCTCCTTCCACTCCTCTATGAGTGCCTAGTCTCCTTTTCTAAGATTTTGATGAAACCCTAACTATGTAATTATTTAGTTTTCTTTTTGATTTTTAATTATGTAAAGGTTTGAACATTTGTATGGTGATTTAGAAGTTTCTTTTATATATTTTTCATTATTTCTTCGAATATTTGACTTTCTGTGATTGTTGAATGTTATCCATACATGAGTTTTCTATTCCTTTACATTCAAGGTATGAGACGAACCATACTACGAGGAACGAGTCGTATCACTACCCTAGTTTAGAGTGAACGATTCGTATTACTTGAGATGGTTCGTGCTCGTACATTGAACATGATGATCTTCTTGTTAAATGCTTTGAGCTTGTAGTTGCGAAGCATTAATCTGTTCAAACCATAGCATAATTGATTTCAATTGGAAACCCTAATTACATGGCTAGTGGTGGACTCTTTGCCCTAGTTTTTCCCCCAATTCAGTAAATCCACTGTCAGTTATCGTTGATAATTTAATTCCTTATTTTATTTGTTATTAAATTAGGTTATGAATAATCAATCTTTTTATCAAAATTAATTTAGGAATTTAACAATTAAATTAGATTAATTTCATAATTGTCCTTGTGGATCGATACCTGGACTTGCCATTATTCTAAAAGAATTTGGTGTAGTTTAGTATTTAATTTTGGTGTGTTCAACGACCCATCAGGGAGAGATAGTTAATGATGAAGTTGTTAAATTATTTTTATTTAAAATAAAATATACATATTTCTATATTTAAAAAAAAAAATTGGAAAATTTACCCATAAGTCCTAGTTTCTGAAAAGTTGAACCATTTAGTCCTAAAAGTTTTCTTATGTTCCATTTAGTCTCATTTGCACATCAATCTAATGTTCGAAACATTAATCTGATGTTTGAAATCTAATGTTCGAAACATTAATCTGATGTTTGAAACATTGTAATGGGACCTTTCAGTCTATAAAAAAACTTTTAGGACTAAACAGTGTATAAGTTATTAATTTGGGATTTATTGGTGCATCCCCCAAAAAAATTTTAAAACAAATATAATTTTTTTTTTTTTTTTTTACAAATAATAGGCTGTACTTAGGTAAAAAAAAAAATACACTTATTTTTCCAATCCTCTCACTATTTTTCCAATTACATGCTTTCTCAAGGAAAGCTAAGCCCACTGACGTACATCATTGACAATCCCATTGGACTAATAGTCTAGTAAAGTATAAGGCTTACCAAACAAGCCATGAGTGAGGTGGCCTCATTAGTAATCCAATCCCCTCGATGAGTCAGGCAAACAAACGTGTTATAAATGTGGCGCAACATGACATTATGCTAATCACTGTAGGGTAAAACTCAAATAGAAACTTAATGAGATGGCTCTTGATGAGCATCTTCAACAACAAATTCTAGATACACTATCAGTCGATGATGTAGAAACCAGTCCTGAAAATGAACTTGTTAAATTATATTCACCCTCCGAGTCTGACGATAACTCAGATTCGCTAGAAATTTGTGCTTGCAAAACCAGTAATTTGAACCATAATAGAAGCCAACTATTGGCGAACCATAGTTGAAATGAATTGTCTTAATATTGGAGGACCAAGCATCAATATCTTAACAGATGACCAAAAATTTATGCTAGAATTATCAGATCAAATTAAAAGATCCAGAAATGAAACTAAAATTTTTAGAATTATGTTATCAAAATCTGAAAGCTGAAGAAGTTCTTCCTATAGAACACTACAGTATGAAAGAAGTTCTGAGTCAAATGCAGTCTTCATCCTCACTTGAAAAACCAGTAACCATCCAAGATCTTAAAATGGAAATTAATGTCCTCAAAACAGAAATAAAACACCTTCAAAATGCCTAGCAAAAACAACTTGTATAGATATCAAAAATATAAAACACCAGTTAAAACACATACCCTAAAAAGATAAAGGTATTGCCATTCCAGAATCAGAAAACCCGAATCAAAAGGACAAAGATAACCAGTATTTAATGCTAATAAATCAAGTTACTCTTCAGAAATGGTATATTAGAGTTACTTTTATTATTAAACAGATTTTATTATCAGGGATGCAGTAGCTCTTGTTGATAGTGGAGTTAATATGAACTACATTCAGGATGGATTAGTTCCTACCCAATACTTTCAAAACACAACCCAATCTCTTACCAGTGCAAATGGTAATTCTATGAAGATTAAATACAAATTACCAGAAGTACTAATTTGTAACTAGGGAATTTGTCTTCTAACTTCTTTTGTATTAATTGGAAATATGGCCCAGACTATCATTCTATGGATTCCATTCTTATGTTTACTCATGCCTATTACCAAAATTGACTCCATAGGCATTCACACAACGATCAGTAATCAATCAATTATTTTTGAATTTATAACAACACCGTATACTAAAGAGTTAGATCAAATTAAAGACCTAGTCAATTTCAAAGAAAAACATATCATTTTTTTACAAACAGAAGTAAATTTCCTCACAATTGAACAGAGATTACAATAGCCATCGTTACAAAATAAAATTAAAATAATTGAGCAAGAATTCCACACAGAAATTTGTAGTGATAATCCAAATGCTTTCTGGGAACGAAAGAAATACATAGTTTCTCTTTCCTACGAACCAGACGTTGATGAAAGATATATTCCAGCCAGAGCTCGCCTTAGCCAAATGAAAAAAGAGTATTTAGATTTATGTAAAATAGAAATTAATACTCTTCTCCAGAAAAAGTTAATTCGACCAAGTCACTCCCCTTGGAGTTATACAACATTTTATGTCAACAAAAATGTAGAAATAAAATGAGGTGTACCAAGATTAGTCATTAATTATAAATCTCTTAATGATGCTCTAAAATGGATTAGGTATCTTATTCCGAATAAAAAAAGATCTTCTAGATCGTTTACTGGATGCTGTGATATTCTCTAAATTTGATTTAAAATAAGGATATTGGCAGTTGCAAATAGCTAAACAAGATCATTATAAAACTGCTTTTAAAGTACCTTTTGGGCATTATGAATGGAATGTTATGCCATTTGATTTTAAAAAATGCTACATTTGAATTTCAGCATATTATGAATGATATATTCACTCCATATACAGAATTTTCCATCTGTTATATTAACGATGTCCTTTTCTTTTCATCATCCATTGACCAGCATATTAAACATCTTAATATATTTAAGCATGTTATTATTAGAAATGGTTTAGTAATATCTACACCAAAAATGAAGCTTTTTCAAACTACAGTAAGGTTTTTGGGCCATAATATTCATAATGGCACTATTATTCCCATTAACACAAGTATTGAGTTTGCATCTAAATTCCCAATGAAATCAAAGACAAAACTCAATTACAAAGATTTCTTGTTAGTCTCAATTACATTAGAGATTATTATCACCAACTATTCTTTATTCTTTATATTCTATTCTTTATACCAGATTATAGAAAAATCATTCCCCTTGGACACCAGCCCATATAGATTGTATATGGTTTGGCATTAGGGATAGTCCATTTATCTAGAGCTTCCTTAACATCTTGATATGCTACAAATTCTGCTGCTTCTGATGTAGAAGCTACTGTATTGGCTATTGTTGTTATATCTGAAGGTTCGATGGAAGATATAACGGATGAATGGTGACCATATATGTAAAATTTAAATAAAATATAACAATAATACCAATCATAATAAACATGGCTTTGATACCAATTAGGTGCTTGACACAGGGTTACGGTTAAGCACGTCTATCAACGCTTTACAAGGGAACAGAAACCTATACGCAATTACTGCACCTACGGTCTGCTAACCTATACGCGACTTGGGTGATGCCCCATTCAACCTTAACTTTGATCTACCCCTACTAAGCACAAACTTATGCATATTATTCTTTATATTGTTATTATATTAGATTTAAATTTCTACATATATGGTCTCATGATTTACTGTTGAATTGGAGGTCGGTTAGCAGCCGTCAAACAGCAGATCTCTTTTTGGATCCTCTATTCAGTTAATCTTATCTGTTGATCAATAAATTCTAATTGCTAATTGATATATGGTTGTAAGTATTGATCGTGAAGTTGATTTGTGTATGAATTACGTCGTTGAATATTTAAAATTCTAATACTTCATGTAATTCAACAAGTAAATTTACAGACATACATAAATATGAACGAAGTGAGAAATACTTACAATAAACTTGCTATTTTATTACTTCAGAGCTTACACTGGCGAGAGAGAGAGAGAGAGAGAGAGAGAGAGAGAGAGAGAGAGGGAAAGCTAATACGCACTTATATAAACAACTTAAAACTGGAAATTCACTCTGCCTCAACAAGGGTGAAGTTATCCCTTATATAGAACATAAAAGATAAAAGATAAGATAAGGAGAGGACATGTGGCGTGTCCTGGATGGAGTGGAGTCGATTATCCTTATCTTCTTTGTCTGAGTGGAAATTTTCTTTTGACTCAACATCCTTATCTTTATTGGACTGTAGTGAGACAACTGTCGGTCTCTGTGCTGGATGGCAAACAAAGAATTTGCTTTTTTGAAAGTAGTGAAAGTGGAGTTACTATTGGTTGTCATCTTCTACTGATGCTACTAGAAAGTCTTGTTGATGGGGGCAGTCATGCTTTGCTTTTTCCTTTTTTGTCTTTGTCTAATTTGTCGGCAATAAGAGTTATTAACAAATCCCAAAAATCTCCAAGATTGCGTTCATCTTCTTCAGGTTGGGTTTCTCTCGCTAGTACAGCAAATTCATTTTCATCCTAGTCTGGATCTTCTAGATCTGGATCTTGATTGCTGGTAACAGACTTCATGGAAGTATCATCTCTAGTTAAAGACTGAAGGAATTGTTCCTTCATGAAATCCATGCTTTTGACAAGTAATTATGTTTTCGATAAATTTGGATATTTCTGACGGAGTTCTACTTGAATTTGTAGAAATGGATTTTTAGATTCTGGTGAGGCTAGGATAGCTTTGGGAACAGCTTCCCAGTAGGCTTTACTATGATCCTGGATATTCTTAATTAATTCTTGTTTGGGTAGCATCCATACCTTTATGTCACCATCTCACAAAGAAAATTCTTTTGAGACGAAGGATCTTATTCTAGTAATTACAGGCAAAGTCTCATTTCCAAATCTAGGGAATGCCAAAGCAGATAATAAAATGAACCAATGATTTGGTCATGGAAATGTCCTTATTTATTGGTAATCGGGAATAGGCAATTTGCCGTTCATTAAATAGAAGAGAAATAATCTTTGACCTGTTTAATTATTTTATCTAAATGTCAAACATCTCCTAAGTATGCAAAATGTAATATTAATTTGTCAAACTAAATTGATTAATGGAGTTGAAATATTTTCATAATTTTATATTTAAGTTTCAACAAAATCAAAATTATCAAATACTTATGTGATTCCAAAAATATATTCTTTGTTACTTATCGATTCTCAAAATATATATTTTGTTACATTTTAGTCCCTTACCACAATAGTTAAGTACAGTCAAGTCCTATAGAAGATGCTTGTCCAATGTGTTTGTGGCATGCATGTTTCAATACATTAACGCTGTGTTTGGTTGAGAAATTTAGAAAGGAATTTGGAAAGAAAAAGAAAATATATGTAAAACTAGATGAAATGTAAGTACATTTTATTCACATTTCACATACTCTTTTTTTTCTCCTTTCCAAGTCCCCCAACCAAATACAGTGAAACCCTTATAGGCCTCATCGGTACAATAATTGTTTTGGCCAAATTATACAGTTGCTGTAATTTTTTTATTTTTATTTTTATTTTTATTTTTTTGCAATTTGGTCGCTATAATTTCAATTATATATATATATATATATCAAGTTTGCCTATTAATTTTTCATATTATGTCAATTTATCCGATTGATAATATTTGTTTAAATTAGACAAAAATCAAGGACAAAATAATTCATTCAAAGAGAAATGAACCATTTCAGATTAGACGCAACCCCAACCCTTCAATCACTATTGTAAGAAAATTTGAACTTTTTTCAAGCATTTTGAGATTATATATTTCAAATTTAAGTATTTGGATTTGGATTATTAATTTTAAGTATGAATTTCAAAGGGGAAAAAAAAAAGAAAAAAAAGGACGCTTAGTTTAAAAGTCTAAAATTGTATTTTCTTTGTTTAAAAGTCCAAACGCTAAAATATTATGCCTAAAAAACAAGGTTCTACCAAATGACCAAACTACCCTTGTATATATATATATTAGGGTCAATTACATTGACACCTCTGAGATTTCTTTTTAATATAGATCTTCTCTTCACATTTGAAAAATTACACGTACCCCCTATCAATTTAAAATAATATAATTGTCTCTTAGACTTTGTACATACAAAATAATAAAATAATACAAATATTTTGTTCATGTCATTTCAAGGGAAATAACAATCATCTTCTTTGGTTTAACTCACACAAAAAATTGAAATTTTTTATTTTTCATGCTTTTTTATTTTTATTGATTTTTTTTAATATTGTAAGCAATTTTTATTTTATTTTTTAGATACATTTAATCTAGATATACTTAAGAAATATAATATTTTGTGTGTGTGTGTGTGTTTTTTTTTAAAATTCAACAAATACCAAAAAAATACAAAAATTCAATATATTATGTTATCTTGTTATATTCAATGATTTTTTTTTAATAAAAAAATTGTAAAAATTTTATACTTTTTAAATTTATGTCTAAATTAAATTGATCTAATCTAGATATAATGGCGAAAATAAAAATGAAAAATTATATATAAAAATGTTGTGATAATGATATTATTATAAATATAATCATGTTTATGGGTGTTTTGTTTTAAAGTGAAATGTCACCATTAAATTATATCATTGTGTTATACAAAAAAACAATCCAAGAGGAGGGTGAATTGGGTAATTAAAAATTTTGAATAGAAAATAAATTTTAAATAACTAAGCGAGTAAATGCAGCAGGTAGTTAATATATAGAAAATAGAGGAGAGGGAAAGAAGAGTTCAAACACAAAGTTTTATAGTGGTTCGGCTCACTGGTCCGTCCACTCCTCAAGATACCTCCTTGAGAATTTCTTCATTATCAATCAAGGCGCCACCAAGCTTCACCTAGCTTGTGGATTTTTACAAAGAACTTACTTCAATTTGTTGAGATCCTCTCAACTAAAATGCCTTACTGTAACATGCCTGGGGGGTACTCGAGCGCATTAAACAGTTTGGACCCCCGAGATTTCTTTGATCTAGTCTCACGAGTGTAATGCGAAACGTAGATGAGAGTCCAGATTTGACAACTTTTATTAAAAATCCATTTTATTGCAATTTTGTCAAGAATGGACTGCGTCATCAGATCTCAGAGTCGCCACCTAATATTTATTTTGGAAAAATTAGGAAACCCATGACTCGTGCCAAGGCCACTGTTCGTTGTAACCAAGGATGCTTGGCTCGGAACCTTAGGTATGAGAGGGGAAGGTCAATAATGAGCACCCCCGCCCACCCGATCAAAGATCGACCTTTACTAACCATGATATGAATTTTATTTTATTTATATGTTCATGTTCTGAATAATTAATAAATCCTAAAATTTACTATGTGAAGCATACAAGTATAGACTATGCCATTCATTTTGGAACAATTTGATATCATGCATTTTGAAAGAGTTTTGACGATGTATAACCCAAATAAATTGAGTTTACAAGTCTGAAAAATCAACATCATTCTAAATTAAGCAACACAACCTCCATCCACTGGCATTCATAGAGTTATATCACATAAGCAAATAGCCTCATGGTAGAATGCTAGACACAGTAAGAAAAACGCACACAAACGGGATGCTAAAGCATAAAAATTTACATGTTTGACGTCCCACGAACAAACAAAGTTAGTAAAATATACATGATCTTATATACAAAATCCTAATACAATTCACTCATGAGATGCAACTAAAGATTCGGCTTCTAAAATATGATATGTGAATCATCTCAAGAACATGAGGTAGCGCACATAATCACATAGGAATTGATTAAATCCACAAATGCAAACTTAGCCAAATCAATATGCATGAAACATGGATGCAAAGCATAACTATGATGAAAAATAAATATGATATTTATGTACAAATAAAGAAAGCAAGTAAAAGAACGGGATAGAAAGAAGCGGGGCGGGGAATTATTACAACATTTTAAAGAATAATTACAAATCAAATTAGAGAGAGATGAGGAGAATATTACAACAAAATAAAAACCTCACAATACACTCAAAGTAAAAAATAAATAAAATAAAAGCTTCATGTTCTTGAGAACCGCCAGCGGAGATTGGTCAATATTGGGAGATTACGCCATCTTGTTCGAAAGAGGCTAACTGGTCGGCCAACTAGGCCGGCCGGCCAACTAGGCCAAGCAAAACCTGCCTTGTTGCGAAACCATGAAAATGAACAAACAAAAAATATGTAGGTGTCTTAACTAACCACTACCGGTTAGATTAAAAAAAAAAAAAAACAAATATAAATTAAAATAAAAAATGCTAACTCACAACATAAACCTAAAGTAATAAAATAAATATAAGATAGAACATGCAAGATTACAACAGAACTAAGATGAGACTAATACACGAAAAAAAAAAATATGAGGTAGAACATGCAAGATTACAACAAAACTAATATGAAATTAAAGCATGCGAATAAAAATAAATAAATAAATAAATAATTATGAGCTAAACAAACCACTAGGATTATAACAACACACTATGAAATATAAAGTAAGAAAATAAATATGAGATAAACAAAACACTTAGATTATAACAAAACATAATGAAATAAGAAGCATGAAAATATATATAAGACATAAAATATAAGACAATGAAAGACTAACAATTCACCTTCCAAAGAAAGATTGAACTTCTTGATTTCCAAACTTTCTCTTGATCACCCTCAAGTGTAGGAAGTGTGCTCTCAAATCCTCAATTCGAAATTATGGAGTTTATGGAGTTTGTGGTATAGAAAGTGGCTAACTCTCTAGTTTTTCTCATTTTCAATCACTAAACACTCTTCCTTATGATCAAGGCAATTGATCTTTGGCTATATCAAAATTTTTGGAGTGGTTTTGGTGTATGGAAACGAGGAATTTCAGTAGCTATGGAAGGTATGGGGTGTATATGGAAGATAGGAATATTTTTGGCTCAAAAACTCAATTTTTCTCTTTTTTTTTTCACTCTTTTCTCACTCCTTTCTCTTCAATTTCGTGGTCTCCTCTTTCTCTCTTACAATATGATCATTCTATATAGGCAATGAGGGAGAGTAAAGGTCAAGAAGAAGGTGAGAGACAAGGTGGGAGACAAGAATGTGATAGGAGGGCAAATTTTTAAGGTGGTTGCATGGGATACTCCTTTATGAATGCAAACAAAACCTCTTTTTGATAATGGGGGATTGTAGACACCCCATTTTTGACCGTCCTCAAGACTTGGATGTCACCGCTTGAACACTCGGTGATTATCCATATTTTGTGTTCGTCTTGAGTTCCTGGAGGTCTCGCCACGCCTTACCTCGTGATCTCTCGACTGATTGCTTGCGGTGTCTGGTTTTGCACCAAACACTTGTGTTTTTCCTTTGAGGGGCAGGGTAGGGCTTGTTGACCATCCCCACCCATCACCGGCCATGGCTTGAGGCCACCGGCTGTGTTTTGTTGCCACCGGCCAAATGTTTGGCCGGCTGGCACTATAGATGGCTGGCCGGCTATCTTTTTTTGGTCAATTGCATTTTTGGCCGGCCGACCACTGTGCATCTGCTTTTACAGATATTTTTGGGCAGCTGGCATACATTGTCACCCCCTCCATACACGTGTATGGAGGGATTTCCCTCTTGTTAGTTTCCTTTGGAAGCTTTACAAGACAAAATTGTCTATAAGAGGAAGCCTCCTCTCTCTTGTTTAGGGTTAGACAACTTAGACATTCTTAGACAACATTTTCAGAGCTTGAGTTCTAGGGTTAGGGTTTGCATATATCCTATCTTTATATCTCTCTCTCTTTGTGTATTTTGTGAGTGTTTTTGCCTTAGTTTTGCACACAAACACCCACCATCACACATTTTCTTAGAGCTGAGCCCCTTAAGGGTTGTTTTTAGAGTTTTGGAGCTGGTTTGAGCTTAAAGAACCAGCTGGTCCACCATTGGTGAAGAGGGTCTACAAGGGGGTGTGGTTAGTGCATACATAGCTTGAAATGCATTGCCATGCTTTGCTTTGTCCTCTGCTGCTGTCAAATAGGGTTCTGCAGGAAGATTTGGCCGGCCGGCCATCTTTAGTGCCGACCGGCCATCCATTGTTGGCCGATGGGTCATTTTGTGGCTGGTGATCATCATAAATGGCCGGTAACCAATCCCTTCAGCCGGTGGTGTTCCACAATGTGCAGAGAAGCAGTTCTGAGATTTGTGAAGTCTTCAGAGAAGAATAACAGTCAAAACAGAGGCAACTTGTGCATGGTAGCGAATTTCCGAGCAAACCCGAGCGCGCATGCATTGGACCCTCTTCTCGAGGCCGTTGTTTATTTGCTTAAATAAATTAGTTAATTTGCTTAGCTAATTTAATTGATTTGTAATATTTAATTAGCTAGTTGGTTAGTTAAATTGTATTATTCTTTTGGCCTCTCCGAGCGAGGGCAAATTTGTAATAAGTGTGGGTGCGTGTGTGCATGTCTTCCAACCCCCACTTCTTTCTCTCTTTTACTTACCTGCTTTTGATGGTTAGTATTAGGGCATATTTACTTTAGCATACCTTATGCTATGCATGCGTGCATCATTCAACAGTATTGCATGCACCGGGCTCGGCGCATCATACTAACTGCATAAGTATTTCAAATCTAACTTGAATACATGCCACCTGAGCATTTTCACATATCATTTATAGACTAGCCGAGCCTACTCTAGTGACATTCCATATGCGTTGCATTAGACATTTAAACATGGACTTGGATCATGCATGATTGCTAACATGTTCTTGTTTTGGCGCGGAGTACTAGGTGAGCTTTTATGCTTTAGTATACCGCATGCGTGTGAGTGTTGCCATAATAGCATGATTACCATGAGGCTAGCTGCTTATGTATTATAACTGCTTGAATGCCTGTGGTTGAGTTGTTTAAATTGGAACAATACATTGAACGCAAGTTTTAAGCCCACTAAATAGTGGCAAGACCATCTTTTCTAACAAAGCCCACTCGAGGGTGGTAAAACCTGCATTTTAGCCTGCTTACGAGTAGCAAACCATTTTCAAAACAAACATGAAATGTTTTGTTCCAATTTAGGCAATTTGGTCTATACTTGTTTGCTGTGCGCATAACATAGTAATCCTAGGCTAATAACCGGAATAAGAACACATAATGTTTTCAAAACAAGATATCATGGTTAGTAGAGGCCGATCTTCGGATCGAGCGAGAGGGGGTGCTCATAGCTGACCTTCCCCAATCGTACCCAAGTTCCCGAGCCGAGGGAACTTTGGTGATGACGGACACGTGGCCTTTGGCACCGAGTCAGGGTTTCCTAAATTCCCCCATAAAAATATTTAGGTGGCAACTCTGTATCTGGCAAAGCAGTCCATGTTTGGCACTTCTTTACAAAAAAAATATGTTTTCAAAAACAATTTGCCAAATTTGGACTCTTTGGTTCAGATTAAGAACCGTGACAATTTGAGTCCGAACTGTAGTGAGCCCAAAATGAACAAAACGGGAGTCATCCTCCCGGGACGTTCGGGGACGTCTACAGTTTCTGGCGACTCCGCTGGGGAGTTTAGAGAGCTTGACTCGAACTCGTGATATCCTGTTTTGATTTCGCTTGTGTGTCTCTTTGCATTGCATGTGCATTGGTGCGCCTAGGACACTGTGTTAGCCATCTGCTATTCCTGAGTGGTTTGCCGGAGGCATGACTTTGTCAAAGCATGCCACAAGACTAACCGGTTGCGGGCTCTGCCAGTATGGGAACACAAACCCCGGTTTCACCGGGACACCCTTTGACCATTCGACCTAGTGCATAGTCGGAACCCGTAGTGACCATTCCAAGCTAGGACAGGTTGCTTACCCGATCATAGGTTGTTTGAAACTGCTGCATGTGTAGTGAAACCCTAGCTCCTGACAAAATAGGACAGGGAAACCCTACCTCAACATAGGGGTGTTTTGGCTCTCATTTTATTGCTATGTGCTTTTAGAGTGTATCTTTGCAGGAGCGCACATATCAGTTTGCAAGTGTGAGTATCAGGTCTGAGAGCACCAATATCAGTGTTTGTGAGAATCAGTTATATCTGTGGCTATCCGATTCAGTATTTTGAGGCAGTGATTTTAGGAAACAGTGATTAGTAGTAGAGTACAGTTGTTCAGCTACACCTGCTTGATCCATTTGGGCTGAAATGCTACTTGTTTTCCCTTTCAGTTCAGAGAGTTGATCCAGAATAGTCAGTGCTCCCCTTGCTGAGGCGAGACAGATATCTGATCCGTCAGTCACTGCTTGGAACAGTGGACCTATGATGACACAGAATTCGGAAGAGATTGTGGTTATGACAGCCGCATTAGATCAAGGAATCACTCTGCAAAGTGAAACCAATGTTGATGTGCCACATCCACGTAGGTCGCCCGCTGCGCGCCCGATCTGGGAACCCCAGTTGTATCAGGCTCGTGAGCCCACCACATTCGAGTTGATGGGGATGATAGGTGACCTCCAGAGGTCCATGGCGAATCTCGCCTACGGAATGTCAACCTCGCCACTAGCTGCACCATATGCCGAGAACTTCATACCCCAGGAGCCCCCATTACTGGGACGGATGGTGATCGAACTTAGCCAACCGGAGATGGCCTCCAACTATAACAACGATATATCAACCCAAACCCTCGATCAGGCTGAGGCCAGAGGTAAAGACAAAATGAAGGCAGATGCCGATCCCATTGAACAACTGCTGTGGGCAGTCAAGGCTTTGAAAGCCGGGGGAATGAGTAAACAACAGGTGTTCGCGGTCATGATCAAAACTGTGGATGACGTTTTCCCCGCTCCAACTGAACGCAGTACTAGCCAGTCAGAAAACCGGGACAGGCCCCGTCATGCCAGAACAGTTCCTTCCGCTCCCAACCCTGCACCTGGGAAAGATCAGAAAGTCAAAGCAGTTCCTGCGGACCCTTTCGCTACTGCGTCTAGCAAGACTTCTCAGCCTTCAAAGTACCTGCCCCGAGGGCGCAAGGTCCTTCATGCTCTTTACATGCCTCTGTCCAAGGCACTCCAGATCCTGGCCGAAAGAGGGCACCTTAAACCCTTAGAGCCTCGACCCCTCCCGAAGAATCTCCCTCCCACACATGACGCTGCCTTGTACTGTGCGTACCACCAGCAAACAGGTCATGGTACTGATAATTGTTTTCGCCTCCGTCATGAGGTGCAAGATTTGATCGACAACGAGGTTATCCTTCCGCCCACCTCAGCCAAGTCCGTTACTACCCAGTTATTGGATTTTGAGGATACTGATACTGTGAGTATGTGATCGGGAAGTGAACCACCTGCGGGCGACACCCGGTATTTTTGATGTGGCGTTTGGCACGCACTTTTGAGCATCCGCGAATGCTAGTTTTGTAAATTCTGGCTTGGGTGTCGAGTCAGTATTTTGTTTTGCTTTGAGTTTGTCTCATTGTCGTGAGTCAGTCCTTTTTGCTTAAGGGTCTGTCTTGTTATAGCGAGTCAGTCCCCTTGTATAGAATACCAGGTGATTCCGGGGTTGTTACCTCGAACACCATTTTGTTTTGTAATTACCCTTTTGCTTTCCTTTTGAGTCTGTCTCTGCTGTGGAGCCAGTTGCAACCAGGAGCCCCAGAAGTCTACTTTCCAATAGTGGTAGCCTCACATTTAAATTCCAAGTGTACAAAGAGAAATGTCTAAGTTAGTTAAGGCTGCTCATTTCCTTCTTAATGATTTGATACTCATTCTTTTCCTAAACCAGTTTTCTTTCATTCCCTCCTATTTCCTTCAACTCCAAACCTATAAAGAAGATGTTTTTTTTAAATATTTTTCAAAAAAGTTCACCTCTCTTCCATTTATTTCCACTTTGTCTTTACTCGATTTACAGAAAAGTGTAATATTTTAACCGAAATGGGAGCCTCGGGACATTATAGAAATATTTAAAAAAAACATATTTTGAAAAGAGAGTTTTAAGATCTAAAATAGTTTGGCCAAAAAATAGGTGAAGGTTGGGATTAAAACTTAAATTCCATCTTTCTTACTGAGAATTTTGTGAGAAACGCATTCTAATTGTCATCATCGAGTAATCAAAAGAAAATGCCCAAGTTTTAGGGCCGGTCAAAATGAGGTGTCTACACTTACTTTACAAATGTTTCACTCAGAAAATAAGAGTAAGAGTAAGAGTAAGAGGAAGAGGTACAATTGTCCTCTTTTACAAATTTTTTTCTCTCAAAAGATAAATATGAAAGTGTAAGCTTACAGGTAATTTAAGACTTACTCAGATTTGAAAGTAGAAGTATAATGGAGTATATATATATTAAATGCTCTTAAATGCTCTGGGTTTCTTATATTGAAGAAGTGTATGATCGAACAAGAAGAGCTCCATCTTTATAGCATTAATGGCTTCTAGCGGTTGGAGAGAGGAGATTTGAATCTTCTAGCCATTGGAGCAAATCATGGAGTGTAACGAGTTGAATCAAATTGAATTTATATTTTAATCTCAGTTGGGGATTTATTTTAAATTATTAAAATAAATTCATTTTGGACCCAATTGATTGAATCGTGACCCATTAGTAACCATGAAATATTGTTGTGGTTTTATTATTATTATTTGATTACCATAAAAGAGTTGTGAATATTTATGGTGTGTACCATTAAACGAAATATATTTTGTGGTGAGAAAATATTATATTTACTTTTATTATTAAAGATGTTGAAATGTATTTTCAAATTGATATATATATATAGGTGTATATATATATGGTTAGATATTTGTATAGTTATATATTTGTTTAGTCAAAGAAAAGGAAATATCTATAAATAGAACTTAATAGATATTTTTAATACTTTGGGTATTCTTTCCTAGTTCTTGCCGTGGAGAAAAGAAAGAAAAAGAGTTCTAAGTTGGTTTTTCATGGATATGATCTAGTGTAAGTCATTTTTGACCCCTAGTACTTTGGATCAAAACGTAGAGGGCGGAAAAGGCGTCGTTTGGGTCCAAGAAAATTTAATTTCTATTGCCGAAAAATTTGAAAGCTTCTTGGCTTGAGGTAGGGATTTTTCATACACTTGTTTATGTACTTTTACTTGATTATATGGATCTTAGAGTTGTATATAATTTAATTAGAATTTTTGAAAATTTTGTGATTTAACTGCTTAAAAGTGAAATTTTGAGAAAAATAAAGAGTTGATGCCCAAATTGTGAAAGTGTAAACTTGGAATATGTTTGTAAGGTTATGAAAGAACTATGTTTTAAATTTGAACAAAAACGGACTTCGATTGGATCGATTTTGAAATTTTTACCGTTTTGCGACCAAAAGAGTATTTTTAAAGAAAATAAAGGAATTATGTTTAAGTTTTGGGGCTTTTGATCAAAATAGGATGTCATAGTTGAATAATGCTTAGAGAATGGGTTTGGAAAGAAAATGATGTTTTCTTGGGCATTAACGGTATTATTTTGCTTAATGTATCTGTTGGAATAAAACGACACGGTTAGAAATGAACCTTGAGAGGTTGCCGGACGTGATTGTGATATGAAAACTAGTGTAGTCATTCATATTTGATGAGATGTGGAATAGATTGTATTTATCAGAATTTTTAGAATTTAATTGTTTAAATATCTGTTTAGAAATATCTGTTTTGGACTATCAGTGGAAGATAGCCATGATTGTTATAGAGATGCATGAGACTTAGGTAAATTGAACCACATTCCTCATTTTTTGCATTGGACATTGCATTACATTCATTTTATAGGAAATGTATCTGTTTTTGAGAAATGTTTGGAAATGTATCAATTTGCGAAAAGATGAATACTTGGTGAATCTGGGTAGAGGGTGTGGAACTGCGCGGTTAGGAGTTGAGTCTTCCAGTTTACTGGTAAAAATGACAGTGGTAGTGCATTAAGGCCTACTTGTAGACACTCACCTAGAGATTCACAAAGCCTGTATTTATGTAACAAATATGGTTTAAAATAGAAATAGCTTTATATCTGTTGTTGCATCTCAGCATTGCATGCTTTATAAAAAGAGAGATAAACTGTTTTATCATGAGCATGGCATGGGCATATTTCTTTTTAGTCTTGTCATGGTCCATATGTTGTGTAGTATATCTCTACTAGGCTGTGGCTCACCTTATAAGGGAAACCATTTTAGGTACAGGTGATATACCTCTGCCAAGGTACTAACTTGGGAGGACCCGAAGCTGAGGCTTCATTTTTGTTTTATTGTTATTTGTTGAATGTAAGCCCAGGGCTGTATTTGCGTTGCGTTGAAACTCCATTTTGTGTAACCAAGCATGTTCTTGGATAAATTTGTAAGCTTGTAAGGCACTTATTATCTGTTAGGCTTTCATTTCATACTTGTTGTAAAATGCATGCTTGGGATTGGAACTGGGTCATTGAGATGTGAACGACATGTATTTGGTATTTAGGATTTAATGGAAATGGATTAATAGAATAGTTAGCTATATATATGTGTTTGTCTATCAGGTGGGTTTTGTTGCATAAATAGATATACCCTGCCCAATTTTTGAGGAGTTATATGGAGAATATCTTCCAGCTATGTTTGATTAGAGTATGGTAAATGCAGACTGTAGACAGGTCTTGGGAAGAGAAGGTTCATTAAATGCACAAGTTTTTATTTAATGCTCAACCTCATAAGTCAACTTCTTGGGAGAAGATATGATGCCAGAAGATTTGCTTAGGGGTTTGAAAAGATGACATATTTTGCACATAAATATGAAAAAGTGGCTGAGAAAAGGGCAGTGTCAGTCCATATCTAATTTGGCAGTTGGATTTTTGAAACCCAAATTTATGGGTGTCAACCCCTACAGATTAGATGTCGACCCTTTGCTCTCTTCTCTTCTCTAAGTTGAGTTTCAGGTGTTCCTAGTATCGACCCTTATCATTCTTGGTGTCGACCCTTACTGCTGGATTGCATTCAAAAATTTAGTGTTGACCCTTATTATTCTTGGTGTCGACCCTTGCTACTGGATTGCATACTGAAATTTAGTGTCGACCCTTGCTGTCTTCCCTTGCAGCTATACTGCATTCTGACATTTAGTGTCGACCCTTGTTGTCTTGGTGTCGACCTTTGCAGCTGGAACACTTAAGCATTGTGATCTTCATTCTTGTGTCAACCCTTGCTATCTTGGTGTCGACCTTTGGACCTGTTTTAAGCATGGATAGAGTTTTGAAACCAAGTGCTAATCTCATGTTTTGAAGGGCCAAAAATCATTGAAAAACAACACTCTAGAATCATATAACTTCTAGAACCATTGAAGCACAATTTGTATACTATTATTTTGAAAATTTTGAATAACAAAATGAATTCAAAATATTTGTCAATAATCAAAATCAATAAGAATTTAAATTTGAATAACCTTGGGGCTAACAATCTCCTCCATTTTGATGATGACAAATATATTAAAAGTTTTCAAAGATCGAGTTTCAAAGTGAAGACATTAAGAAATGTTTTCCAAGAAATTTTGTAAATAAAGGTTTTGAAAAAAGAGATCGAAAACTCCCCTTATAAAAAGGGCTTTGAGGCCATAACAAAGATAACTCAAAATATAATGAGAAATATGTATGTCAAGGAGATTTTCTAGAGATACAACAATAGAGTAAGCTCTCCCTGTCAATATGCATTGAACCATTCATTAGTAAAGTTAATTTCTTCATTTTATTTTCATTGAATGAAATCACAAGCTCTTTAAAACAAATTCCATAACGCTCCAAGTGCATGTGTATATAAAACAAAATCACAACAAATTACAAGCATTCATAACCAATCGTAATTAACACTTAAATAACAACATATTTCATACCATTAAAGAGATTAGCACAATGTATCTATGTTTCCAAAAACATTAAGTTACGAACTTTTCCTAACTAGTGGAATCAAAAAGTGTTTAACTAAAGCATGCATATATATCTATTCTTCTACTCCTTTGAATTAAACTTACTTTGCAAAATATATTTATCATCTATCATCTATCATCCATTCAAAAACTACAAAATATTGCAATTAGAGCTTCAAACTTCTCTCCTTTTGTCATTATCAAAAAGAGGGGCAGAGCTTCAATGAAAGGGAGGAGGAGTGCGAGGCCAATATAGTGCAGCTTCGCGCCAACCTTGGGCAAACCACAGCATAAATTTTTGGATTTGTTCACCCAAATTATCATCCCATCGTTGTTGGAAAATTTGGCAGAATTTTTCATTTGAGTCCTTGATCCCATATACCGCAATCACCATACTCTCCACACTAGCTTTGGCAGCTTCAATGACTTGGGCTTGTTGGATTTTCAGTCGATCATTGTCACGTTACATTTCAGTCTGCTGAGAGAGAAGTTGTAGGACCAAGGAGGCCAACTCATCCACCTTTTGTTCCAAGGTAGAGGAGGATGAAACAGGGACAGAGTGTGAGGATGAGGGAATGTCAGAGGTAGGAATGGATTAGGAATTAAGGTTTAGATTGTTAAGCCATAAATTGATTGAAGCAATCTTATCCAACAAGGGACCCTAAACCATGAAGTCAAGATGGTCGATTTTGTGAGAGGGAGACGGAGAGAGAGAGAGAGAGAGAGAGAGAGAGAGAGAGAGAGAGAGATATGTCAGAAGGAGGTGGTAGAGTAGAAGGACCAGGGGTGGAGAAATGAAGGGTGGAAGGATTGGGAATGGAAGAGGTAGGGGTAGAGAGACCAGAGGAAGAACCAGTTTTTGTTGTCTTGGTTTAGATGTTGTTAATCAAAGAATACCCCACATTTCTCAGTGTTTCAGACCCATAAGAAGAAGGGTCTTTAGGGACTTTTCTTCCTCCTTAAGATCAATTTTGAAATGCATGAAAATCTTTGTGAAAATCATTCCATAGGGAAGGGTTTGATTATTTTGTTTATGAGCATTGATGATACAATGAACCACAAAAAATCCAAAATCAGTGAGAAAACCGGTGGATAAGCCCTAGATGAGGTAACTGTGACCATAAGTGACGACATCAAAGCGGCCGGATCGAGGAGTAATGTTGTGTATGATGATGTGATGTAACAGTCTCATTTCAAGGGAAAGGTTTTTTCCAGAGACAGTGATATGATAAGTTCAATCGGGGTTATTTGTGAGAAATCGGAGACCAATAAGATGAGAGTATTGGGGTGGTTTAAGAGCTACCGATAAAGTGACCCTATATCCAGCATTGGAGGTTTTTAGAATGTAGTTAATGACAGAGGGTGTCAAAGTGAAAGGAACACCCGTTACAAAACAATCGAGGGTATGAGGCGAAGTTTCTTCATTATATGAGAGATTTACAAAAAACTCTTTGATGAGAGTAGGGTAAACATCACAGTCTAGTTTTAAAAGTGATGACAATTTTTTATTTTCAAACCAACCTTTGATAGGAATGGAATGTTTTTCAAATAATGTGATGTCTATTGTGCGACCAGAGAGTACCTTTCGTAGATTGAAGTCCTTGTTGAAAGCAGATTTGCACTCAAGGTTCTTGAATCGAAGCACATGAGGAGAAGCATCGACGACGGTGGAAGAGGAGGAGGTGCGCGGTCCCTTCCATGTTAGAACAGGAGGAGGGGCTTGAAGATCCATGAAGAGGAAGAAGAGAGGTTGCGAGAGAGATAGATGAAGATCGGAATATGGATCGATGGTGAGATTCGCCAAAATAGGAAGGGGCTAGGGCTAGGAATATGATGGGTGTCGCAAGAGAAAATGGAAAGGTCGTTGGGTATATAAATACCTTTCAGAAGGTGTCGACCCTTGGAAAGAGAGGGGCCGACCCTTCTAAGTTGAAAGGATCGCGCGGTAAAAACTTTACCCATAGGCAAGTGTCGACCCTTAAAGAAAGAGAGGTCGACACTAAAAAACAGTGTCCTCAAACACAACAGGTGTTGACACCTTCGAAGAGAGGTGTCGACCCTAAAAAACAGTGAACTAGAAACCAACTAGTGTCGACACCAGCGAAGAAGGGTGTCAACCCTTAACAACAAAAAACACAAGGCTGGTTCACAAGGTGTTGACCCTATAGAGCAGGGGGTCGACCCTTAAGGGTTCTGAATAGCAAAAACTAGTGTTTTTCACAACAAATTCTCAATGAAGCATAATAACACATAGTTTAACATCACATAGGAATATTTAACATGCCAAGCTCAGTTTGTATAAAGTAGAATTGGTTCTTATTAAGAGGCTTTGTAAAAATATCAGCCAATTATTTGCTTGTAGGCACAAATTCGAGTTCGATGTCACCTTTAAGTACATGATCTCGTAGAAAGTGATGCCTTTTTTCAATGTGTTTAGTGCTTGAGTGGTGTATAGGATTTTTTGAAAGATTAATGGCACTAGTGTTATCACATTTAATAGGAATGTGATCAAAGCAAAGTCTAAAATCAAGAAACTGTTGTTTCATCCAAAGCATTTGAACACAATAACTAGCAGCAGTAATATATTCCGCTTCAGTTGTTGATAAAACAACAGAATTTTGTTTTTTGCAAAACCATGAAATGAGTGAATTTCCAAGAAAATGACAAGTGCCACTAGTGCTTTTTCGGTCAAGTCTACATCCCACAAAGTCGGCATCCAAGTAACCATAAAGGTCAAAAACATTTGTTTTAGGGTACCAAAGACCCAAAAGTGGAGTACCAACAAGATATCTAAAACTGCTTTTTACTACGATGACGTGTGATTCTTTTGGAGCTGATTGAAAACATGCACATATACACACACAAAACATGATATCGGGTCTACTTGCAGTTAAATAGAGTAAGGAACCAATCATACCTCAATATTTCTTTTCGTTTACCGGTTTACCTTGCTCATCTTTGTTGATTTTAATTGATGTGCTCATGAAAGTTGCTGCAGGTGTAGATAAGTCCATTTCAGACCTTTTGAGGAGGTCTTTGATGTATTTGGCTTGAGATATATGAATCCCATCTTGGGTTTGTTTTATTTGTAATCCGAGAAAGTATGTTAACTCTCCTATCATATTCATTTCAAATTCACCCTTCATATCCTTAGCAAATTTCTTACACAAAGATTCATTAGTAACACCAAATATGATATCATCTACGTAAATTTGAACGATAAGCATATCATCATTTTTTGTTTTTATAAAAAGAGTGGTATCAATTTTCCCGCAAAAAAAACCTTTTTTAATAACAAAATTACGTAAGCGTTCATACCAAGCTCTAAGGGCTTGTTTCAAAGCATACAAAGCTTTTAAAAGTTTATAGACGTGGTCCGGGTGTTTATGATTTTCAAAACCGGGAGGTTGTTCAACATATACTTCCTTCGAAATGTACCCATTTAGAAAAGCACTTTTCACATCCATTTGATAAAGTTTAAAATTTCTAAAACAAGCAAATGCAAGCAACATGCGGATGGCTTCAAGATGTGCAACGGGTACAAAAGTTTCATCAAAATCAATGCCCTCTTCTTGGTTATAACCTTGGACTACGAGTTTAGCTTTGTTTCGAATAACAACACCGGATTCATCCATTTTATTTCGAAAAACCCATTTTGTTCCAATAATGGAATGGTCCTTACGATGAGAAGTCAAAAACCAAACTTCATTTCTTTCAAACTGATTTAAATCTTCTTGTATAGCAAAAATCTAGTTTTCATTGTGTTCAATTTTAGAAAAAGTTTTTGGCTCAATTTGATAAACAAAAGCTAAATTGCCACAAACATTATGAATAGAAGAATGAGTTCTTACACCTTGTGTGGCATCTCCTATAATAAGATCTTTGGGATGTCCATAAGCATACTTCCATTCTTTGGGTAGATCATTTTCTTTCACTGGATGGGTATACTCTTTTTGAAGATCTTTCATAGAGAATTCAACATTGGGTTCCGAAGAGTGAAGTTCATCATTTTCTGATAAGTAAATGCCTTCAATTCTTGGATTAGAATTAGCACCATCATCACTAGCAATATTTTTGGAAGAAAATGAGTTAGATTTATCAAAAGCAACGTGTATAGGTTCTTCAACGATTAAAGTTCTTTTATTAAAGACACGAGAAACTTTACTAGAATTTGCATAGCCAAGAAACACGGCTTCATCAGATTTTGCATCAAACTTCCCAAGATTATTTTTATTGTTATTAAGTACAAAACATTTACAACCAAATGCACATAAATGACCAATGTTGGGTTTTCTACCTTTTCACAATTCATATGGCGTTTTCTTAAGTATGGGTCTAATCATGGCACGATTAATAACATAACAAGCTGTATTGACGGCTTCCGCCCAAAAACATGTAGGCAAATCATTTTCACAATTCATTTTCACAAAGTATAGTACGAGCCATTTCCTCAAGAACTCTATTTTTTTTTTCTACCACACCATTTTGTTGAGGAGTTTGAGGCGCAGAAAAATTATGATCAATCCCATGCTCATTACAAAATAGAATAAACTCATTATTATCAAATTCTTTACCATGATCACTTCTAATACGCTTACAAAGAGCATAAAATGCAGAGAAAGTATAATTTTTGAGTGTATGTTTTTGGAAAATTATATATTTTGTTTGACAAATGCAAGTAGTCACCTAACTTTAATTTTATTAGTTACAATAGTAGGACTCATCATTTTTATATTTCTATTTAGGAGATATATGATAAGTATCTTAATATGAATGGTGTGAAACAATATGTCAAAATTATTAAATAATTTCTCCATGTTTTGAAAGTTCAATTTCTAATTTGCAGTATGCTTAATTTTGAGTTCATGCGCACTCAAACAGAGAGGCAAATATTTTTTTGTTTTTTCTTTTATTTATTTATTTATTTTTTTGGGTTAGATCTTGAAAGCTTCACCTAAAGTGTGCTCGGTTGTGTGGTTGAGCAAGAGCACACCCCTAAGGGTCATCATTTGACTAGATAGCTCATAGCTTGACTAAACATGTTTTTACCAACCCAAACCCAAATCGAATGAGGTTCGGTCTATGCCTAGGGTTTGAAGTTTGGGCCGATCCATCAATCTATGATAAGCGACCCTTAGCATGCCCACCAACGTAGCCCATTGACTTGTGATAGACAACCTATTAGAAAATATAAAAAGAATGAAAAAAATAGACCTAATCTCAGCCCATTGGCTCATGAGAGGTGTGGCCCATCGGCTTGGCCTGTATGCTTGATTTTGATTTTTTTTTTTTTTTGGAACTGCAAACAAACAAACAATTTTATTAGATAGAGAAAAAATAGAAGTTACAAGTAACTTGGAAAGAAGTTGCATCATTGTCTAAACTAAGCATCTTAACTAAGTTGACACCCAAAGCAAGACTAATCATGTGCATTCCTAAGACCCGAGAGGAGTTAGAAAGATTCCAACTCAAGAAACTGAAACACCCCCAAAAATATACACATCATTATACCCTACCTCCAATACAATCTCTAATCTCCCTAATGTTGTACAAAAACTTATTGATAGAGTAACGGAAATCCTTGTTTGCAACTTTCAACCAAAATCCAAGCCTGGTAACTATGAAATTATGCAGCTCCCTCCTCATTGGTTGACTCGCATCAAATACACATTCATTCCTATGCTTCCAAATAGACCAAAATGCCACCAGGGATATGGCATTCCAAATCCTCTTTTCAACATTCCTGTAACAGCTCCCTGTCCACCACTGCACAAGAGCTTCAACTGATCCAGACACTACTCATTGAACCCCCCCACCACTGCAACAGATCAGTCCAAACACTCCAAACCATAGGATAGAAAATAAGCATATGTTCGCCTGTAGGCTTGATGGTAGTCCTTTTAGGCCAAGATTGTTGGACAAGACTTGGACCTAAAGTTTTGATATGCGGGCTAGCCCAACCCGCATATGGGCTTAGCTCACAAGTGGGCTTAGCACTATTTTTGTGGCCCAATTCAGCCTGGACTGATGCCAACCGATACACACAGCCACAGCCAGCTCCAATGGGCATGCTAATTTTTGAACACTACTGAGACTTGGCTTGGAACATATAAATAAGGTCATTGTTTTTCAGTATGATAAATGCAAAGATATATACAAAGGGTTGAGTTTTTCTAAAATTCAAATAAGAGAAATGTTAAAGTTTGTGGGGCTCACCACAAATCCCGTTTCGATGATCAAAACATTCATTTATCATTCATGAAAAAAATTAAGTTGATACAATAATCATAAATTTTTTTATTTTATTATATTTGTTTTTGAAAGAATTGACGATAAGTGTATTTTTTAAAAAAACCATCTAATTTTTTGAAAAAGAAAAGATTTGATAAAATTTTCTTTGAATATTTTTAAAAAGCCATACACATAGACACTTTGATCTCGTTGTAAATTAATTATTTCTATTATCTTTTATTGATTGATTTATTACTATGATGATATTTTGTGAATGGAATATGCATGATTAATATATTAGAATTCATAACTGAATTGAATTAAATTAAATAATTCAACTTGGTAAATTTTTTAATTGGTAATTTAAATTTAGAGTTTCTCCTATTTTAGGCCCCCTTAAACACAAATTCAAGTACCAATTAACTATATTTAGTAAAGCAAAGTCAGTTGGATTTGAGTATTATTTTTTAGACCACCCCAAACTTGACTAGATTGGATGTCATATTATAAGCTATGGCCTATCAATCAATTAATTTTTTTCTTTGAAAAAATGCAATTTTCTTTGATCCTCTAAGCTAAATTAAATCCATATATATATATATATATATATAAACAATTCAATAAATGTAAACTCATTCTGTGTTATTCACCCAAAAAAAAAAAAAAAAAAAGTATTATGCTTGGTTATCATTTTTAAAAAACACTATTCAGAAAATTCTACTTCTTTATTTTCTGTATTTTTTTGTTTTTACTGAATTTTTTTTAATACTTTGAGCAATTTTTTAAATTTTTAAACATACCTAACATAAATATACTTAAAAAGTAAAAAATTTTGAAAAAAACTTTTTAAAAATTCACTAAATACCAAAAATACAAAAAAAAAAAAGAAGAAAATTTAGTACATTTTTTGTATTTTTATGTATTTATTATTTTTTATAAATCTTTTACTTTTTAGATACATCTAAGTAAGGTGCATCTAAAAAAATAAAAAAAATGTTTAAAATTTTAAAAATATTCACTAAAAATAAAAAAAAAAAACACAAAAATCAAAAAACTCAATTTTCAAAAAATTTAATTCAAAAAACTCAAACCAAACATATTATTTTTTTTAGTTTATTATACTTAGGCCTCGTTTGGGAAGTGGCTATTTTAGTAGGCTTTTTGGCTTTTTGACTATTTTAGTAAGTTATTTTAGTTTTTGTGTTTGGGAAGATGAGATGGATTTTATTTGAGTTGTTGTATTGAAAAATGTGTTGAAATGATGTTTGAAATTAAAATGACAAATTTGTCCCTAAAAAAAAATATTTTTAAATTGCTATCAAGGGTAAAATCGTAAATTGCTGTTTTTCTTAGGCTGGCAGTGTAGGCTGCCCGGCTGTGCAGTGTAGCTGCCGGCTGTGCAGTCCTATTTTTGTATTTTTTTTTTTTTTTTTTTTTTTTTTAAAAAGTTTGCAAAAGTGAGCTTTTTGGCTAAAAATTTTTTTTAGGCTATAATAGCCTTGTTGGGCACTTCCCAAACACCCCCTTAATACGTACGCCTAGTTTAGTCCTCATTGAATGAGAGTCTGACAACAATAGATTGAATGAATAAAGACCTAACATTTGGTTTAGATTAAACAAAGTGATTTTGATCATATCTGAACCCACTAGCTAAAGATCAATTGTTTTTACATTTTTATGGCTTAATCAAACCACATGACTTGCGAAAATAAAAAAGAAAAAGACAACTTGTATAAAAAAAATAAAGTGAAAAAGAAATTAAAAAATAATAATTGCAATAGTCTGATACTGACTTAAATGAATTTGAAGAGCTTGCCCGTCGAATTTAGATAAATTCAATTCAATTTAATTCATGGGCGAATTACACTGACGGTCTTATAGTTTAGAAAATTGTGTAACTTTGTTCCTTGATTTTTTAACTATAAAACATTTGATCTTGAATTTTAAATTTTGTTTCAAATAAGGACAATTAAAAATACTATTACTTAATTTTAGAACAAAATTGTCAATTTGATAAAATATAAACTAATTTAAAAAATAAATGTCAAAAAAATATTTTAAATTTTTAAAAATTATTTCTACCTACTAAAGATAAAATTATGTAAAATTAATAAATCTTTTAGAAATTTATTTATTTATTTTTTACCAAATTAATTTTTATTTTGTGTTTGGATGATGATCATATAATGGGTGGTTGTTTTTATTTTTATTAAATTAGTTTCAATTTTTTTAAAAGTCAAATATAGCGACAATTTTGATATCATTATTAAATAAATCCATTAAATCAAAAATCAAAACTAAAAACATTTTATATATTAAATATACCGATTATATATTAAAATCTTAACAACCACCCATTACATGATCATCATCCAAACACATAATAAAAATTAATTTGATAAAATAAATAAATATATAAAAGATTTATCAATTTTATATAATTTTATCTTTGGTGGGTAGAAATAATTTTTAAAAATTTTAAAATATTTTTTTGATATTTATTTTTATCAAATTAGTTTATATTTTATCAAATTGACAAACTTGCCCTTAAAATTAAGCAATAGTATCTTCAATTCTCCTTATTTAAAATAAGATTTAAAATTCAAGATCAAATGTGTCATAATTAAAAAGTCAAGGATCAAAGTGACAGAACTTTCAAATTATAGTGACTGTTAGTGTAATTTGCCCTTGTTATCCTTCCTCTTAGAACTTTTCTTGACGATTTCCAAAAAATAAAAAATAAATACAAAACAGAGAGAGAATGTTTCTAATGCTTTATTGAGTTTACAATGGTGTTTAATATTTCACTATGGTTTATATCCACATTATAATATAATATAGTATTTATGTGTAAAAATATTAAAATAGAACAATGTAGCTAAAAACAAAAATAAAAAATCATTGTAGAAATGTAGTATATATTGTGTTAAAATAACACCGTGGTATAAATAAATAAGATAAATTAAATATGAAGATAAAAATTATATTAATGCATGAACATATTTATTTATTTTAAAATTAGACTTAAAATAAATTGAAACATTTTAAAAAAATGGGACTGAAGAATGGTGATTGATAGGTGGATGAATAAAAAAAAAAATAGCGTAAAGAATATTATACTGGTACAATATTTGTGTTATTTTAGTGAAGTAAATATTAGATACAATTAGAATAGTTTGTAACAAATCTGTATAAAATGCACTTATACTATGCTAAAATATCACAAAAAAAAAAAAAAAACAAAAACAAAAAAAAAACAAAAAAAAACAAAAAAAACAAACAAACAAACAAACAAAAAAACAACAAAAACAAAAACTAGATTGGTAGAAATGCTCAAAGTCTTTGATTTTACTTGACGAAAATAGGTAAATAGTTTAAATTGAGAACAACTCAAAAAATTAGGGTTTAAATTGACAAAATTAAAAATTCAAATTTTATTTTGTTATAAGACTCAAACCTTGAGATTTTTTGTTGTAATTGTCCTATTTTTTTTTTTTTATTAAGATAATTACTAACAAGTCCGATTACTGAACTTATTTACTCGCAAGTCTTTATAGAATATATATACTTTTTGCAGATTTGCCCATTGTTTTAATAATGGCTTTTTTTTCTTTTTTTTTTTTTTTCCGAAACATTTTAAATATGTTTTGTATTTGTTGAATGATTGTTTTGTATTGATAATGATATTGAGAAATTTATTAAAGTGATAAATGGTTGGGACATTTTGGGTTTTGCTTGAGGGTTTTGAATTATTTTTAGTTTATTTATGGTAGTTTGTATTGAAATATGATGTGAAAATGATAAGTAATTGAATTATATTTTTTAAAAATATTTTTACAATAATAAATTTATCATTAAAAATTAAAATAAGATTTTTAAATAATAAATCCGGTCTACAAGACTCATAACTACATTTTTTTTTGCTTTTTTCTTTTTCTTTCTTTTTAAGTGTATTTAAGCCTTTGTCTCAATTAATTTTTAGATATGTGCAATCACTAATATCACACATACAGACGAATTTATTGGGCACAGAAATAAAGTTGTTTGAGGCTTACTTTTCTCTTTCAACTGTCTCATACTTGGATTCTACTTTAGAAAACTTTTCCACCACCGTAAATTAGTATATTTTTAACAACTCCATGCCCAACAAATAATTCACAAGCTAGCCAAAAAAATTCACAATGTTTTTTTGGTGGGTCATAATAAAGACTGCAGAATAAACAAAGATACAAGTGAAAGCATCAATAGTAACTGATTATATAGTAACAAGAATAACATCATAAAAATAATAATAATAAAAAAAGGTTTACCTTAGAATGAATAAAGAAAGAAGACAACCGTATGAACTTGGACTAATTAAAGGTGGATTTGCCAAGGATAATGAAAGAGCAACAAACACACTTTTGTTTATTGTGTGTGTTTTTCTTTGTCTCTTTATTTAGTGTAAATTACGTTATTAGTCCTTATAATTTAATTGAGTGTCACTTTAATTCTTATAATTTAAATTTGAATAATTTGGTCCTTATATTAAAATGATGAAAAGAATGATTTAGCTTACCCTAAATGAGGTAGGTGTCATGTATATATAATAGATTCATGATACAATTTAGCAAACAATATAAATAAGGAAACTACATAAATTAGTGACTGACACAATCACAGATTATATACATAATACTAAAAATAAAAAGATTCTATATACTCTAGTTTATATATTCAACACTCCCCTTCAAACTAGTGTGAAGATATTCAACAATCGTAGCTTGCCAATGGATGACTGGAATAATGTTGGTCCTACAGACTTTGTAAATAGATCTGCTAATTGCTGAGACGAAGACAAATGATGGACTCACAATACCAGTCCGAACCTTTTCTCGAATGAAATGAATCAACCTCTATATGCTTAGTATGCTCATGAAGGACAGAATCAGAGGACAGTATAATAGCAGACTTGTTGTCACAAAATAAAGAGGCAGGATCAGTCTTTTCAAAACCCAACTTTGCTAAGATAGAACGAAACCATAGAATCTTACATGTTCCCTATGTCATAGCTCGATACTCAACTTCTGTAGAAGATCTAGAAACAACTTCCTACTTCTTACTCTTCCATAATATAAGATGACTACCATAGAAAAGACAAAAGGCAGAAGTAGAACGCCAATTAGTTCTAGATCCTGTGTAGTCAGCATCAGTGAAATAAAAGAGCCCAGATTGAGGAGCGGCTGTAAAGAATAATCTCAAGCCAAGAGAGGTCTTCAAATATCTCAAAATATGATGAACTGCATCAAGATGTTCTGTACGAGGTGCATGCATAAATTGACCAACACTGACTGCAAATGTCAAGTCAGGTCTAGTGTTGGTCGAATAAATTAGACATCCAACAAGACGCTGATACATGTCTAGGTCCTCTAAGAACTCGCTAGACTCTGATGTGAGCTTAACATTGGGATCCATAGGAGTAGAAGTAGGTTTATACCCTAACATACCAGTATCCTGAAGTAAGTCAAGAGTGTACTTTCTTTGAGATAAGGAAATTCCTTTCCGCGAGCGAGCCACCTCAATCCCAAGAAAATACTTGAGACTCCTCAAATCCTTAATATCAAAGGTGTGTCCCAAATCCTTTTTTACTTGATCAATGCCTACAAAATCATCACCTGTGAGAATAATATCATCCATATAAGCCAACAAGACTATACATTGACCAGTTGAATTACGACAGATGAAGCAAGTATGGTCGGAGTGGCACTGAACAAACCCCATGGAGATGATGACAGACGCTCATCACTATCAATGGTGGCAAAGGCCTCATAAAGGGATGGCCTGGGCAATGTGTTTAAAATCTAAGTTTGAAAAGATTCAAATTGAGAGTTTAAACCCATCAAAAATTGGTAAGTATACTGGCAGACAAGTGTCATAACCCAAACTCGCCCCTATAGGTTTAGCGCCATAACCGGCTAGTATTCCTTGGATTACCAAAGACCTCTGAATAGATTATGACATAGTAAAGGGCTGCAGAAGCAAATATAGAAAATATATATAGTCCATTGAGTTGTGTTGACGTACATGGGACAGAATTTCCAAAAACTTATATAAATAAATGATGTTATAATTACGGTAGTCATTTACAAAAATAAAGTCAAAAGGGAACTTAGCCCGATGTATAGATAAACAAAAAACTTGTTCATATACCAAAAGAAAACAAGTCTTATACAATCACAAAATATGACCACATGACTTTCGAAACCTCCTCGGGAGGCACAAGGGTTAGTTGACAAAACAAGCTCTAGGCAATCATCATTGAGCTTAGTCCTCACCTACATACAGAATATAAATGATGAGCAGAAGCCCAGTGAATAATAACAGAGTAAAGAATTTAATGAGTGATGTCCCATAGCAGATTTTAAATCAGATACAATTTCAGATTTGCATACTTAACTAGAAATCATAGCAGTTATATGTGGTACATCCATTTAGCTATCACATCATACCAATTTTGCTTAGTCGGTATTGTTGACCACATAGGTCCATATCTTGTGCATAAGTAGCCATGGTATTGTTGCCCCTAGCCAAGGGCCACGTAAACATAAGCCTTGGTATTGTTACCCCCAATCAAGGGCCACATGAATACAAGCCACAGTATTATTACCCCTGGGCGTGAGCCACGTGCATATGAGCCACGTGCATATTGGCCACCATATTGTTACCTCCGGGCGAGGGCTACGTGAACTAAGGATGTCACAAATACATTTCAGAAAAATAGACATTCATTTATTGTACTGAACATAATATTTCCGAAAACAAATCTTATTTCATCATATAGAAAATAAATAAAGTTGAACATGGCTTTACTAAGTTATTACTCACAGATGGCTCCAAAAGTAGACAAACAGAGTAGACAAATCAAATAGCTTACGATGTGTGACCTACACAAATATAGCAGATACACAGATTGAAACACACACTCAGAATATACTTAACTCATTACGTTTCGTTCTCAGTGTGTTTTTAAGTTTTATCCTCATTATTATGTCTTATTTTTGGCTTAAAAATGCCTAGAATGCAATAAGGATGCTAAAATGCGCTTGAGAACACTTAACAAAGCTTGCTGAAAATAGGGTCTTGCTCGAGCGCAACTTCCTTCGCTCAAGCAGACGTTCAAAAATGTGAGTGGTCGGTCGAGCGCAACTTCGGTCGCTCGAGCGGTCTGTAAACTCTGTAAAAGTACTGGTTTCTTGATTTTTCTGCTCGACGTTTGCTCGAGTGTGAGACTAATGTACTTGCTCGAGTGCAACTCTTGTCGCTCGAGCGGTTTACAAAATGTGTAAACTTCTGGGAGCATGCAATTTATGCTCAAGCTAACTTTTGGTTGCTCAAGCGAGAGTGCAAAATATAGAGTAGTCGCTCGAGCGCAGGTTCTGTCGCTCGAGCAGAGAATAGAATTCTGGAATTTCCATATTGCACTCCTAAGTTCAAAACCCGAATTCAAAACTTTAAAATGCAACCTTTGGGCCCCAAAACTTGACAAAACATGTCTAAACTTGTAAAATATAGAGAATTAAAGATCATTTCATGAAATCAAGGCCCATAATCATGACAATTGTACAAACTCAAGCTTGAAATGTGAAAACATATCATGAATATGACATGCATGGAATGGTTTGAGCTTTGAGTTTCCAAATCATGAGCAAATGAGATGTTTAGGCCAAAAACATGTTGAATTCCTTGAACAAAACCAAGATATGGACATGCATGTGGAATTTCTTGAGAATCAACTTACAAATTAATGAGAATTATGCATGTTGGCATGATACACTCCCAAAGTCATCTATCCAAGCTCAATTCTTGTCTTAATATAGAATTTCTTTTGAATTCATGAGTTGGCTAACTTAATTACATCATCAAAAGCTTGAATTCTCACCTAAGCTTCCCAATTGAGCTTCAAGTAGTCCAATTCTTGAGTGATCAAGCTAATTCTCCTTAGTTCCCTTCAATTCTCTAGCAAGTCTTTTTAGTTGAACTCAAGTCTTCCTTCCTCTCTCTCTCTCTCTCTCTCTCTCTTACATGTAGTCTTCAAGATGAAGGATTGAGAGTGTAAAGTGTATAAAAAGTGTTGGGAGTGGCCTTATATAGGCTCACTAATGATTCTAGCTTAGCCTAAGCAATTTATACTTAATTATTCTAATTATTTCGTTCCGAATCAAATTTCAATTAAACCCATCATAAAATTCTAAAAATTCCAAATATCACATAACCCAAGTCAATTTCGTGTTCAGATGCCGATAAGGCCTTCAATTCGCAGAACAAAACATAAATACGAATAGATCTTTCCATGATAGACAGATAAAAACACAAATACTGCAACACACATGTAATTAATTTAGAATTTCATCTTAATTACTCATTAAGCATTATTAATTATGGTTTAACGGTTAATCATAAGTCAGGGTTGTCACAGCAAGGTGGCTGGACATAAAAGTGACGGAGTCTGTTGGTAACTCAATCACGAGTTCATATTGAACCAATTCCTCCTAACGAGCCTGGAAGTATCCAAAGAACTCTAACACAGAGAGACCCAAAACAAACTGAGAGGCACGAGCAATGTCTTGATAGAGCTTAAAGATGCAAGCATCATTATGAGCATGGGTATACATCTGAGACAAGGCACGCCAAAGATTTGAAACAGTGTCGCAATAAAGAAACAAGTGGTAAATATGGTCCTCCATAGAGTTGAACATCCATCCTAGAATAGTGCAATTATCTATATCCCACTGGGTACGTGTAGGATCAGTCGCTACAGGTTGAATAGAAGATGAGAGCCTGTTTATTAGCCTAATTAAAAAGAACAACTTTAAGAACAATAATTAATACTTCTTAATTAGGGTAGTAGACAATCAAGTAACACGTTGTTCTTGATTTAAAAATTTAACAAGGTTCAAAATGTATCGAAACTTAGTTTGTTTATCTTTTTGAGTATATTTTAAATGAAATCCGAACAACTAGTTTTTTGATGGTGTATATAAATTTATTGAGTTGAACTCAAAATATTATTTAGTTTAAAAATGTATTTAAGATCGATTTGTTTTCATAACAAGTAAATTTCGAATGAATTTTTAATGAGTGTATGAGTCAAGCTTAAATAACTTGAAATCCTATTCTTAATAAAATTAAGGGCTAATAAAATTAAGGGCAAATTAAACTCGTAATCCCTGTAATTTGTCACTTGTATCAATTTAATTTTTATAGTTCTAATTGTATTAATCTTAATTTTGAATTTTTCACATTATATTAATTTAGTCTAATAGATATTGTTTCTTAGATAATTTGATTAAAATAAAGCTACAAAATTATTTGTTTGAGAGGTTAATATCCAATTTGTAATGATCTATTTCCTTTTGAATAGACCATTTTGCCCTTCATTTTTATCAAATTTCTTAAATGATATTATCAAGTGAATTAAATTAACACAATAAAATCACAAATATGTATTAAAAAAAATTCAAAAACTTTATTTACAAATTCAAAGCCAAACCAAACCGAATGAATGTTAGCTTCATTGGATTGACCCAAAAGCAAGTTCACATTAAAATATTGGTGTTATTGGAAACACTACTGTTAAGTTTTTGTAATTGGCAATCTCGCTTGACAAAACCCCCTTTAATTATAATTTTATTCGCTTTTTTGTTTCAGTGAGGCTGTGAGTGTTTAGATTTGTGTTGACATTTGTAGTTTGAGCATTTCTTATTTGTCATTTCGCTGATTATGTATGGGGATCCTGGAGGCAGTGCCCCTTGGCGGGTCCGAGACAGCGCCCAGGCAGGATCGAGGAGTAGCGCCCAAGAAGAAAGTCAAAGTGATTTGATCACTCGAGCGGTCTTTTGGGCGCTCGAGTTGTGAAGTGGTTCATCCAATATTTCAACTTACATTCAAAACTTCTGAAAAACTCGTTTTACCACTCGAGCAGTAGAAGTTGCGCTCGAGTGGTTGGTCTATATGTTTGCACTGTCTTTTATTATCAAGTGCGCTGTTTGTGATTTTTAAGGTTTAACCTGTCCAAATTATCAGAGATGAGTAAAATACAAAGTGTTATATATTTGAGGGTATTTTTATAAGAGTTTTCTTGATGTATAAAAGGTGATCGATTAATCAACGAACTACATAAAGTTAAACATCAAGGGATATTTTTATTTTTTCGTTCACATAAAGAGAAAGGTGTTCGTCAATGGATTTTGGGAAACTTGGGCCTAAAACCCTGATGGATTCCAGATTGGCTCATCGTCATGGATTCAACATCGGCATTGTGGATTCAACATTGGACAAAGCAGTTTTGAAGTGAAGACGGTGGTGGAAGAGGCACATCAGATTTGATTCAATTCGGGTTAGGTAATTGAGGGTACTCATGTGTAATTCCTTTTTGTCTTCTTAGTGGATTGTTTTGTGACTTTAGTCGATGTTTTATTTTTATTTTTTTTTATCACAATTGGAGGTGCTCCAATTGTATTTTTTTCACGTTAAATTATTGTGTTAATTTGTCGTTGATTATTTGATTGAGATTGATATTCACTGTTTTAAATTAAAATATAATCATGAATCAATCTCTCAAGAGTTTTTAGAATTTTCAATTACACTAAAGTTTTGTGGATTACCAAACAAACATTTAGATCTTTTATTCAATGATATATATATATATATGTTAATCATGTGATTTAATTTTGATGATATCTAAAATATTATGAGATAAATTGTAATTTTTTAATATATATATTTTATATTCTTTGAAACAAAATATTTTCTGTTAAAATATATGTTGTATGATGTATGTGCTATAAATACTATTTAAATAGATTTTACTATGCATCATATATTTTAATATAAAGGTTATTAAGTAAGTTACTGTGCAACCTTTGTTTTTTATGTAATTGTGTTGAAAATTTTGTTATTACTATTTATTGAAAGTGACCCTAGCCAAAATTTTCAAGCTCCCTCGTGATTCGCGTGATTTTCTTTCCGCATGAATTTGGCGAGTTGCCCAAGCTGAAATGTGCCTTCTCCGTATCCAAGGATGAGCGTCTTTCCTTCCGGCGGATAAATTTTGTCCTATATAAGGAGTATTTTGCTTGGAAAAAAAATACATAAAGTGAAGAAGAGAAAAATTTGTGATATTGAAATACTCTCAAATATTGTATTGTGCTTTATTGAGTTCTATTTTTTGTGAGAAAATTTGTTGAGAGGTTGTGCAAAATTGTAAAAGAGTTTTCTATTCCTTAGTCATATTTTTCTGGTAAAAAGGGGCAAATTTTTGTGAGTGATTTTTTTGGGATAAAGTCACTTAGGTTAGGTGTGACTAGGTACCAGATTCAAAACTAGTTGAGATATTTTTGTGATTGATTTTTGAGATAAAATTACTTGTGTTAGACTTATTTATTTTAATAATTTATTTAATTATGTTTTAATTTATTTGAAAGAGAAAAATAGAATCCAAAATTTTATTTTGATGATTTATTTAATTTATTTTAATTTATTTGAAAAAGAAAAATAAAATCTAAAATTTATTTTGATGATTTATTTAATTATGTTTGAAAGAGAAAAATATAATCAAAATTTATTTTTCCTTATTATTTCTCACCTAAACTTTTATCCTAAATATTGTTTGAATGTATTTAATATTTGCTTAAATCAAGAGTTCATTTCAACCCAAAAATAATGCCCAAACCAGATGTTCAAATAGCCCAAAGTAAAGGTTCAAATAGCCCCGCACAACAGTAGGCCAAAAGATTCAAGTGGAAGATATTCAAATTAGTAATGATAGAGTGGAAGATATTCAAATGAATACAACGGCTATAAGTTCCATTATATATACCAAAGCTTCTAATGTAAACAAATTACAAAAAATTAGAAAATATTCTTTGATCTATAATCGCTCACATCTATTCTCTGAAAAATTCTCTGAGAAGTGTTCTTCAAGTTTCGTTTACATCCTTTTTTAGAAATTATACACTGAGACATATAGCTTTAAGCCCATCTTTCCTGTGTGAGGTTTACAGAAAAATCAAAACTTCATTTTTATATCTATCTTTGAGAGATAATTCTTATAGCTTTTTGTGAAAGCAAAAACGACTTCTTTTCAACCTTGTAAGAGTATAGTACACTCAGTGTTCTTGACATAGAAAGTGTGTGTAAAATCCGCGGAGGATTGCTCTATATGTGAAAAGGTTGCTAGCACCCGTGAAGTTAGACAATAGTGAAAAATCTCAAGTGAAACTTAAGGAGTGGACGTAGGCTGAGTTGAAGCCGAACCACTATAAATTTGTTTGTCTCTCTCTCCCTTATCTCTTTATTTTATTTAAATTGCCATAGTTATATTTCATATTTTTATTGTGCTAAAATCATTAATTGACATAGTTGTTAGAATATTTGTTTTAATTATTTTTATTTCATTAACTATATTTATCTAGTGTGCTAGTCATAATTTTTATTAGGAAATTATTATTTTATTTGTAAAAACCTAATTCACCTCCATCTTAGGTTGTCTTTTGAGTAACAACTTGGTTAAATGTAACTAGACACCGGATTCTAAACTAATCAGAGTGATTGGGATTGGTCACTTATTGTAAAAGTTCATTAGTATCTGTGAAGCTAGTGGTATAATTAGGCTGCAAATGAACCGAGCTATTCATGAACAAGCTCGGCTCGGCTCGGCTCAGCTCAGCTCGTTAAGGGTTTGGCTCGGCTTGGTTCATTTAGTAAATAAGCCAAACTCGAACTCAAATATTAAGCTCGTTTAGTAAATGAGCCGAACTCGAGCTCACATAAGCTCGGCTCGTTTATCTTTATTTAAATTATATAATAAATATTATATATATATATTAAATAATATATATAAATAAAAATATAAATAATATTTTTTATTTACATAACATAAATAATAGTTAAAAAAATTTATCGAGCCGAGTTCGAGTTTTACTAATATTAACAAGCTAAAACAAGCTCGAGCCTAATTCTTTATCGAGTCAAGCTTGAACTCAATAAACGAGCTCGATAAGTAAATGAGCCGAGCTCGAACACAACAAAGCTCGGCTCAGCTCGATTCGGTTTGTTTGCAGCCCTAGGTGTAATTACTATTTGAAGAATATGGAGAAATTCCCGAGGAGGATACTTAGAGAGTGGACGTAGGTCTAGTGTGCTGAACTACTATAAATCGCTGAGTTTGCTTTCTCTTCCCTTTTCTCATTTTATTTCATTTTTCTATTTTATATTGTTGCACAAATTTATTTGTTTATTATTTGGGTTAATATTTTAAATTTGGCAATTTATTTAAAAATTCAATTCACTCCCTCTTGGGTTGCCTTCATGGATAACAATATACACTTCCTTTGAGTGTTCAATTATTTTCAATTATAACTAAAAGAAATATGATGAGTCATAATTAAAGATTTCTTTGATCATATACAAAATAATAACCAAAGTTGTTAAAATCGAGACCCTATATTGGATCGTTGGAGGTGTTTACTAGATCGGATCGAAAATCGTAAGATCCTATCGAAAAAAATAAATTACACAATAATTTAATTTAATTTAAATAAACATTTCTTAAAAAGTATATACAAAATGAGCCTATATTCTATTAAAAATAAGTGAAAATATTGTGAAAAATATAATACCCCATATAAAATGTATATATAATATTATACAATAGAAAACTAAATGGTAAAACTTTTGTATTTCATCAAAAAAAAAAAAAAAAAAGGTCAATAAGAAGAATATTATAACAAAATACTTTACAATCTACAATAATGCATAAAAAATAAAGAAAAAATATTTTAATAAAGTTGGATATAAAAATAAATTAAGAACTCAAAAGAGCAGCTTAACCAAATGATAATGTTTGTCGTTAGCATCCCTGGTGAAGTGGATTTGAGTCACAAAAATAGTCTCTCCAAAAATTAGGGTAAAGTTATAATCATCTTGCCCTTCTTAGACTCTGCTAAAACTAAGTTTGTTTTTCTGACTAATTAGTTTTCTTAAATTACTGCCATATTAAAATTTTTGTTTTGTAGTTTATTTATTTTTGGTCTATTTAATTCAATACTACTTAATTTTTATTATTTAGTTTGACCACATAAATGAATATTTAGATAACAAACATAAAATTTATAATAAAATATGTCATATAATATAAAACAAGGCTTGTAAATTGGATCGGATAGGATTGGATTCAGATCGGGATTTCATAATACTAGAAGATCCCAATTCCAGGATTGAAAGAACCTATCTGTAAGGAATTTTTTACAGGATTCAGATCGATTGTGCCCAAAATGGATTGTAAGATTGTAGGATTGTTAGATCCAGATCAAAATTCTAATAACCATGATAATAACCACAATATCTTATAATTAAATCATAACCAATACTATAATGAGTCATAATAAATACTATAATTAGTCATAATCAAAAACTACAAAAGTCATAACTAAACATATAGTACACTTCTTTTTTGACACATGTATTATAGAAGTCTTTAATATATATACACATATTATATAATTGGCTAAAGTACACTGACCACACTTGAAGTTTGAAAAAATACAAGTATTCACAATTTTATTATAATTATATTGATTTCCTTTTTAGTAATGCTAAAATGATTGAAAACACATAGATAAATAAGAAAAAATTATACATTTGAGTGTAAAAAATATGGCGACATCATTTTTTCAACCATATAATTAATAAATTATTAATGAAAATAAAGATAAATATTATATGAATTAAAGTGTTAAGAGAATTTAATATAATTATGTCAAAATTATAATAAATTATATATTTTTTTCCTAAATATATCTCACGAGAAGTCTGTGTAATTTAACTTATATAATTCATTTATGTTGTGTCACTTGAAAAATAAAATAAATAATATTAATTTGTTTATGTTGACTGGAGGGATATTGATGTGTGTGCAACTTCTTCCAATTTGGGAATCAAGCCTCTGAAATTTCCGATTAAGTTGAAAATGAAACTAATAAACCGTGTTGTGGCACATTATCAATCCTACTCGTTGAATACTCGTAAAAATCATCTACTAAAACTTTGTTTTATTTGATATATAAATCGGTGTGCATATGTCATCCTATTATAAAATTACATAAGTTTATATAAATTTACATAAGTTAAGTCACAAAAATGTATAAGTTAAATATAATTTCGCATAAGTCTATTCATAAAAGTGAATTTATGTGAATTTATATTCAATTTACACATTTTTATGAGACTACTTATATAAATTTATGAAAACTTATATAATTTTATGATAAAATTACATATGATATATATTACATACCAGAATATTTCCAATATCCTATTCATGATTGACCTTTCTTTTTCTTATCTACATGTGTTGGGTGCTTGTTTGGTTTAAAAGTTGAGTTGTTTGGACATGTTTTTGGCAAATTATATATTTTGTTTGACAAATGCGAGTAGTCACCTAACTTTAATTTTATTAGTTACAATAGTAGGACTCATCATTTTTATATTTCTATTTAGGAGACATATGATAAGTATCTTCATATGAATGGTGTGAAACAATATGTCAAAATTATTAAATAATTCTCCATGTTTTGAAGGTTCAACTTCTAATCTGCAGTATGCTTAATTGTGAGTTCATGCACACTCAAACACGGAGGCAAATATTTTTTTGTTTTTGCTTTTATTTATTTATTTATTTATTTTTTGGGGTGAGATCTTGAAAGCTTCACCTAAAGTGTGCTTGATTGTGTGGTTGAGCAAGAGCACACCCCTAAGTGTCATCATTTGACTAGATAGCTCGCAGCTTGACTAAACATGTTTTTTACCAACCCAAACCCAACTCGAACGAGGTTCGGTCTATGCCTAGGGTTTAAAGTCTGGGCCGATCCATTAGCTATGATAAGCGACCCTTTGCACGCCCACCAACCTGGCCCATTGACTTGTGATAGGTAACTTGTTAAAAAATATTTAAAAAATGAAAAAAAAAATAGACCTAATCTTAGCCCGTTGGCTCATGAGAGGTGGCCCATCAGCTTGGCCTGTAGGCTTGATTTTTTTTTTTTTTTTGAACTGCAAACAAACAAACAATTTTATTAGATCGAGAAAAAATAGAAGTTACAAGTAACTTGGAAAGAAGTTGCATCATTGTCTAAACTAAACATCTCAACTAAGTTGCCACCCAAAGTAAAACTAATCATGTGTATTCCCAAGACCCCGAGAGGAGTTAGAAAGATTCCAACTCAAAAAAATCAAACACCCCCAAAAATATACATATCATTATACCCTGCCCCCAATACAATCTCGAATCTGCCTAATGTTCTACAAAAACTCTTTGATAGAGTAATGGAAATCCTTGTTTGAAGCTTTCAACCAAAATGCAAGCCTGGTAACTATAAGATTATGCAGCTCCCTCTTTATTGGTTGACTCCCATCAAATACATATTCATTCTTGTGCTTCCAAATAGACCAAAATGCCACCAGGGATATGGCATTCCAAATCCTCTTTTCAGCATTCCTGTAACAACTCCCTGTCCACCACTGCACAAGATCATCAACTGATCCAGGCACTACCCACTGAACCCCCCACCACTGCAACAGATCAGTCACACTCTTCAAACCATAGGATAGAAAATAAGCACATGTTCACCTGTAAGCTTGATGGTAGTCTTTTTAGGCCAAGATCGTTGGACAAGACTTGGACCTAAAGTTTTGGCATGCGGGCTAGCCCAACCTGCATATGGGCTTACTTGCAAGTGGGCTTAGCACTATTTTTGTGGCCCAATTGAGCCTGGACTAATGCCAACCTATACACACAGCCACAGCCAGCTCTAGTGGGCATGCTAATTTTTTGAACACTCCTGAGACTTGTCTTGGAACATATAAAAAAGGTCATTGTTTTTCAGTATGATAAATGCATAGATATATACAAATGGTTGAGTTTTTCTTAAATTCAAATAAGAGAAATGTTCAAGTTCGTGTGGCTCACCACAAGTCCCGTTTCGATGATCCGAACATTCATTTATCATTCATGAAAAAAATTAATTTGATCCAATAATCATAAGTTTTTCTATTTTATTATGTTTGTTTTTGAAAGAATGGACGATTAGTTTATTTTTTAAAAAAGACCATCTAATGTTTTGGAAAAAAAAAAAAGAAAAGATTTGAAGCCATACACATAGACACTTTGATCTCGTTGTAAATTGATTAGTTCTACTCTCTTTTATTGATTTATTCATTACTATGATGATATTGTCTGAATGGAACATACATGATTAATATATTAGAATTGATAAATTGAATTGAATTGAATTAAATTAAATAATCCAACTTAGTAAATTTTTTAATTGGTAATTTAAATTTAGAGTTTGTCCTATTTTGGACCCCCTTAAACACAAATTCAAGTACCAAATTAACAATATTTACGCTGTGTTTGGTTGGAAGATTTAGAGAGGGATTTGGAAAGAGAAAGGGAAAAGTTAGGTGAAATGCGAATAAAATATACTTACATTTCACCTAGTTTTACACACCTTTTTCCTTTCCTTTTTCAAATCCCTCCCTAAATCCCCCAACCAAACAAAGCATTAATAAAGCAAAGTCAGTTGGATTTGAGTATTATTTTTGAGACCACCCCAAACTTGACTAGATTGAATGTCATATTATAAGCTATGGCCTATCAATCAATTAATTTTTTTTCTTTGAAAAGATACAATTTTCTTTGACCCTCTAAGCTAAATCCATATGTATATATATAAACAATTCAATGAATGTGAACTCTTTCTGTGTTATTCACCCAAAAAAAAAAAAAACTTTGTCCTTTGGCTGTGTACAAGATTCAAACAAAGACACACCCACATGCTGCCCCCACTTTTTGAATCTGTCTATACAAGTCTACTCAATTTGAGTATTATTATTATTATTATTTTAGTTTATTACACTTAATACGTACGCCTAGTTTAGTCCTTATTGGATGAGAGTCTGAAAGCAATAGATAAATACAGACCTAACATTTGGTTTAGATTAAACAAAGTGATTTTGATCATATCTGAACCCACTAGCTGAAGATTAATTGTTTTTACATTTTTATGGCTTAATCAAACCACATGACTTGCCGAAAGAAAAAATCAAAAGACAACTTGGATAAAAAAAATAAACTAAAAAAGAAATTTAAAAAATAATAATTACAATAGTCTGATACTGACTTAAAATGAATTTGAAGAGCGTGGCTATCGAACTTAGTTCAATTCAATTCAATTTAATTCATTGTTGTCCTTCCTCTTGAACTTTTAGTGACGATTTCCAAAAAATAAAAATAAAAACAAAACAAAGAGAGAATGTTTCTAATGCTTTATTGAGTTTACAATGGTGTTTAATATTTCACTATGGTTTATATCCACATTACAATATAATATAGTATTTATGTGTAACAATATTAAAATAGTACAATGTAGCTAAAAATAAAAATAAAAAATCATTGTAGAAATGTAGTATACAGTGTTAAAATAACACCGTGGTACAAATAAATAAGGTAAATTAAATATGAAGATAAAAATTATATTAATGCATGAACATATTTGTTTATTTTAAAATTAGACTTAAAATAAATTGAAACATTTCTAAAAAAATGGGACTGAAGAATGGTGATTGATAGGTGGATGAATAAAAAAAATAGCGTAAAAAATATTATACTGGTACAATATTTGTGTTATTTTAGTGAAGTAAATATTAGACACAATTAGAATAGTTTGTAATAAATCTGTATAAAATGCACTTATAAAAAAAAAAAAAACAAACAAACAAACAAACAAACAAACAAAACAAACAAAAACAACAAAAACAAGAACTAGATTGGTAGAAATGCTCAAAGTCTTTGTTTAGAAAGAACTTAAGGCCTCGTTTGGGAACCCTTTCTTTTAGTCAAAAAGTCAAAAAGTTACTAAATTAGTCAAAAAGTCAACAACTCATACCAAAAAGTCAAAGATTCTCTTTTCTCTCTCTACTTTTTGCACATCTTTTCGTAAAAAACTAAAAAGTCATCCCAAATATACTAGTTTTTTTTAGCTCATATTTTAGCCAAATAATCAAAAAAATTACAAAATTAACCTGTTCCCAAACGGGCCTAAGAGTCCATAAAAGCAGATGATTCCATAGATTGAGAGATATAAAGTTAGATTAGTAGGTAAAGGATTCGTTCAACAAAGTATATTGATGGAGAATGAAATGTTCTCTTCAACTGCAACTTTTTGACACAATAAAAAAACGAGTAATGATATATAAGAAAATTTATATATAATGAAGTAGCATGTGCCTATTCATTTTAAATGAAAAAGTCAATTAAAATGATTTATATTTTTAAAATTTGATTGTCATATCATTTTTGTGAATTTTTAAATATAAAATTTTTTATTTGCAAATCATTTCCGTAAAACAAAAAAAAGTAGGCTAATGAAATGCCACTAGAAAAATGATGCATAAAATTTATGGGAAATTATACTTCAATGGAAATCAAAAAAATTATTTACAAAGGGCAAATTTTTTTATGAATATTTTTTTTCTGATTCCTATTTATGTATAATTTCTCTTAAAATTTAAAATTTACATCTTGGTACAACATTGGTCAGAGTGGCGTAAGAATTTTGATGCATGGACAACTAATAAGCCTTCTTCATAATAAAATTCCTAATGTGAATATAACTAATGGGTAAATTACATTGACACCCCTTGAGATTTATATTTATTATAATTTTTTACTCACTTTTTGAAAATTACATCTCCTCCTTGAGGTTTAAAGTTTCATTACAGATTGCTTCCTCCAGCAATTTAATTTTTTTAAATACCAATTTTGCCCTCACTGGATAAATTACATTGACACCCCTCACATTTTAGAAAGTGCAATCTCCTCTCCAAGGTTTAAAGTAGCATTACCAATTGCCCCTTTGGTTAATATTAGTTGAAAAAAAAATTCATTGAAAAAAAAAATTATTTGGAAAAAAAAAATTATTTGAAAAAAAAAATTGAAAAAAAAATTATTAGTCAAATTTTTAAATTTTTGTTTAAAAACTAACGTAAACTCATTTTTTGAATTTTCGTTGTTTCCTCAAATTTACAAACTGAGACAACCATTTATAAATCAAAAAAATTATCAACCAAGCTTTTATGACACTTTTTAAAATTTTTGTAAATATAAATTGAAAACTGAAAATGAAATAGTTACCAAACAGATCTCAAATGGTAAAAATGTTATAAAATTAACAAATAATTAAATAAGTTACCAACGTAAGAATGACTTATCAAAATATTCTTAAGTTATGTATGGTTTGATTTTTATAAAAAATTTTCGAAAATTAAAAATTAATTTGGTTAAGAAATAAAAAATAAAAAATAAAAAATAATTATCATTTTTATATAATTTTTATCTTTCGAGTGTAATAAACATAAACCTTAATGGGTGTCAGTGTAATTTTTATCTTATGTTGGAGTGCAATACAGTTGGAGTGCAACACAATATAATTTTGATTATTTTTTAGTGTATAAATAGTTGTCTCAGTTTGTAAATTTGAGAAAATAATGTAAATTCAAAAAATTAGTTTACGTTAGTTTTTAAACAGAAATTTAAAATTTTGATTAACAAAAAAAATTTTCAATTAATTTTTTTTCAAATTATTTTTTTTTTCAATTAATTTTTTTTTCAACTAATATTGACCGAGAGGGCAATTGGTAATGCTACTTTAAACCTTGGGAAGGAGATTGTAATTTCTAAAATGTGAGGGGGTGTCAATGTAATTTACCTAGTGAGAGCAAAATTGGTATTTAAAAAAATTAAATTGCTAGAGGGAGTCATCTATAATGAAACTTTAAACCTCAGGTAGGGGATGTAATTTTCAAAAGGTGAGGGGGGAACTGTAATGAATATAAATCTCAGAATGTGTCAATGTAATTTACCCTAACTTAATTAGGGGAATGGGTTTCTACCTAGTCTATCATTTAGACCCAAGAGTACCGTCCAGATCCGTAAAATTCACAATCAACCTGATTTTGCTAATTCAAATTGTTTATTTTTATCGAGTCTTATGTGTATATGTTTTGAAAAAAATATTAGACCAATCCAATATTAGTAACCTATTCATTTTATCGCATTCATATAAAAACAAATAGATGGTTTATTTTTAAAAGTACATTAACTGTTAGTTTTTTCAGAGACAAACTCTATAAAATGAAGAGGTTACAAATATCAAATCAATCTAATTTTTTTTTTTTTTTTTTTTAGACAATACATGCAAGGCCTGATAAAATAAACAATTCAAATTATTGAAACGAGACTCATGGTGAATTTCACGAGCCCTGAACAACACCCTCTAGGTAAGCCCAATCCTTAAATTATTTTTTTTAATTTATTTTTTTTCTTCTGAAGTTCAAATTTGAATTTAAAAGAATTTAAGGGTCCATGAGCTTCATTATGGATCATGTTCTGATAATCTAAACCATTCATTTTGTAAGATTTTCTGTGTATATCATATATGAAAAAAAAACTAAGATGATCAGATAATCATATTCTTTTCATTTTATCATTTTTGTCTAAAAAAAATATAGTAATATATTTTCAAAAATATATCTATTGTCCTTTTTTTCAGACAAATACAATAAAATATGTAACATCCCCAAAATAATAATATAAATATATCCACAAACATATATATATAAATGATAGCATAAATCAAAGTAAATAGTCATTTCACTAAATGAAGTTAATAATACAAGAGTTTAATATAAATAAATATCCTATTGACTTACACCTTTCCAAATCTTAACATGGTTACAACAAAAGCAAGCTTCGCTCTTTACATATTTAGCCATAGGCTATACAAAATAAACAAAACATGAAACTTTTACTTCCCAAAGGTCCTTCTAATGCTTTTGCCTTGGTGGAGGCATACCATCATTACCTGAAAATGTTATTCCCAAATTGGGTGAGCCACAACCCAGTAGAAATCATCTAACACAGTATATGAAATTTAGCAAAGGTACAAGTACAAGGGCATAGACAATGCGTGTGATAAAACTTTTTACAATTTTATATATATTCATAAGATATCAATTTCAAGCCTTAATCTATTTATTTCCAATTTACATTCCAATTACTTATCTTTCTCAATTCATGAGTCAATTTTCAGTATTTCACAACAACCGAACTGAGACTACAACTCATTATTTTCAATTTATACAACACATATGCATTAAACACTTCAAACTTCCATTTCACGGATATTTCGTCCGTAGGCAGCCGTTAAACGGGACCTATGTAAACATAGGCTATACAAGTACTACAGTTGCCATTTTACAGATATTTCGTCTGCGGGTTAGGCACCTATGTATAATTTCGAGACTTCCACGCAGGACACTTCGGCCAACTTAATTACAATGAAGTCCATCCCCTTTCTTCTCCCAAACAAATATCCATACATATGCAATGTATTTAAACAGATAATCAAACGTAGAGCACATCCATTTTCTACTTCCAAACAAACATACATATACAATGTATATAAATACGGTCATATGCAATGACAACCATCACAAGATTAGTTTTAATTCACCTAATCCACATGCGATTTCTACAACAATCAAAGCTATCCTCCACCAATAGCCCAATACAGTTATTTTTAGACAGATATTCAATCTCACACAGATAGTTTATTCAAAACTTTCAAAAGAATGAGTTAATACATAACAAATTCCACCATTTATATCAAGGCCCTCTCAATTTCATATTTTCAATGTTAATTCCAATTATTTATACAAATAAATAGTTTGACCTAATTAGGGCAATTTTGCCATTTTTTCCAAATATTAAACAAGTGCCAAAATCATCAAATTAGACATAACACAATATTATTTTCAAACCCCACAAGCATTTATTTCATCTTCACCCAAAACCCTCTTTTTCCATTTTGTACCCAAACCCTAGATTTGTTTAAAACACCTCCAAATTACACCATTGTTATACAAATAACAAATAACTAAGCTAAATATCATATGAAGGTGTAGAAAGATTCCTACCTCAAATAAAGAAGATGAGTCCAACAAGAGAGAAGCTCCAAGAACGACAAAACCCACTTTCAATCAGATCAAAATGAAGATCTTGATGAACTCTACATTTTTCTCAAAGGCACTAGGGTAGAAATCCTAATAGATTTAGATGAAATCTAAGAGAGAAGGTGAAATGTAGAGAGAAAAGCTCAAGAACAAGCTTTTTGGAAAGTTTTAGAGAGAGAAAGAGAGAAGAAAAAGTGATTCCAAATGTCATCTTCTTGGACTAAAATACACGCAATCCGCTCGAGTATAGAAAGCCTCGTGCGAGTGTCAGACACATGGTTCCGCTCGAGTGTAAAAAGTGGCACTCGAGCGTGGAATGCACAGTTCCACAAGTTTTGTAGACGAAGGTCCCTGCTCGAGCGTGGGACTAGACGCTCGAGCGTACAATGCACTCTGCAAAAATACTGAGGGTCGACAAATCTCGCTCGAGCGCAAGAATGGCTGCTCGAGCGGAGGAGCAAATTTGTGAAGCCCGCTCGAGCGGAAGAATGCCTACTCGAGCGGAAGAATGCCTGCTCAAGTGAAAAGGCCAAAATTTGGGCAACACAAGTTTTGAAATATGAGCAACCAACTTGTTCCGAACGCACAACTACAACCCGATAACTCAAATGAAGGAGAAGACAAGGGAATGAGATAATAATAACTATTCAAAACCATACCAACCCGAGTCCGAAATACAATAAGTAATGGGTCAAAACCAGAATCGCTATAAAATAAAAACATTACGATTATCAGATTAATCTATTTTTTTAATGAATAAATATTTTAAATAATTAAAATAAGATCCTTGGTAGATTTCGCAAACTTTGCAAATTCACTCAAGCTATGTTTGGTTTTGACTTTTTGGTTAAAAAAACACAAAAAAACAAAATTGGCTACATATGCCAATAAAATAAAATGTCACATTTAAATCATAATCATTATTCTTTTTTTCTCACAAAAATTAAAAAAGGCAAAAATAAAAACTAAACGAGACTAAAAAATCTAAATTAAAATAACTAAAATGCTAAAAAGTCAGATCACTTTAACTCTTCTCAAACGGAGACTCAGGCCTCGTTTGGGAACTGTTTGTTTTAGCTTAAAAGTCAAAAAATTACTAAAAAAATCAAAAAACTAACAATTTATACCAAAAAGTCAAAGGTTGTGTTTGGTAGAATTTTAGAATTATGATTTGATAATAGAGTTGTATTTTGAGTTTGTGAGTTTTGAAATTATGACTTGAGTGTGAAAAATTTGTTTGGTTATGAGTTTTGAAAAGAGTTTGAATTGAGTAATGTGACATATGATATTGAAAAGTGGGTGTTTTAAAAAGTATGTGTGAAATTTATGTTCTAAAGCTGTAACCAAATAGTACACTCAAACTAAATGGTAGAATTAAATTTCATAAGCTCTACCAAACAGAGTCAAAAATTCTATTTTCTCTCTACTTTTTGCACATCTTTTTATAAAAAATTAAAAATTCATTTTAAATATACTAATTTTTTTATATCATATTTTAGTTAACAAACAAAAAAATTATTAAAAAAATTTATTCTCAAATGAAGCCTCAATTTAAATTTAAATTTGAGGGAAGCGTGTCCAATTAATATAAGCTCGAATTATCATCATCATCAGAGCACGTGTATGACCAATTGTCACTTTGACATGATTATCTCTTATACGTCACCGGTTAATTTCATCAAAAATTTATGTGCAAAATTTACTTTTAAAATGATGTCACAGTGGTACATTAAAAAATACAATAATATTGATAATATCGATAAATTGATGAACCACTGTAAGTCAAATAATTTTGTAACACAATTTTGTATAATTTATTTATTTATTTATTTATATAACACTATTGTAGTTTTATTGATCAAATAGTTAAATCATTAATTTATTTAGCGTGAAGTTACACTTTCAAGGGAGTAAATTAACAATGGTAAATTATGATAATAATCTTTGTGCTTTGATTTTTGTCACATTTTGGTCTCTACAATTTTAATTGATTCGATTTTGACTCTAAATTTATGATTTCGTCTTAATTTAGTTTAATTGATTATAATTTTAGTATTTTTTTATAAAAAAAAATATGTATATAAGTGTCATATGTTATATTTTTAAGAATAAAATTTAAATTTATTTAATTAAGTGAGTTAACCTAATTAATTTAGTAATAAATTTTTTTAAAAAATATTAACAATATTATCAATTATACTAAATTGAAACAAAATCTAAACTTAAGAGTCAAAATTGAACTAATTAAAAATGTATAGACCAAAATAATACAGGAGATAAAATGTAAAAACTACTGGTGTAATTTGCCCCCTTAACAATGACTTATAGCAAGAATTATGACGGATTGTATCGTGTCATTGTGAGCTCATGTTCAAAATTCTTTAACACTAATATGATCTATTTAACTAAACATATTAATTATCTTGACACTAATCTAATCAATTTATAATCGTGCCAATCCAAACACAAGAATCCTAACACGATTAGTATAATAATAAGCAAATTTTACAACTTATTTCAAGCAAATTTATTTCAAGTCAGATTCATGCGGTAACTTGTTTAAACATTAATACCCACAAAAATAATATATGTTAATATTTATAAAATTAATTCAAAAGATAAATAATTTGCTCAACATTCAGACTACCGACACTCAACAATATTCAAACATTCAACAAAATTTGAAAAACAAACAAGTTTTTTTTAAGGTATGGCTTCTGTCCAGTCCAGGATCGGACTGGACCGTTATGTTGGGTCTGTGGAGGCCTATCACGGGTCCCGTTTTGATAATCTGAACCGTTCAATGTGTAGAACTCGTCGAGTACTATATGCCTGTAAAAATCACGTTGATCGGATATCGATAGCTATGTGATCAAATCAGTTTCGTATTAAAAAAATTAGACGGTGAACAAATTAACGGTTGACAAAAAACTAATTTGATCATATAGCTATTGATATCCGATCAACGTAATTTTTTACAGCCATATAGTACTCGACGAGTTCTACACATTGACGGTTCAGATTATCAAAACGGGACCCGTGGTGGGCCCCCACGGGTCCAATGAAGACGTCGATCTAATCCCATCGATGTAACAATTTTTTTTTAATACCAAAATTTAATCCATTCAATGAGAATAAAACATTTAAAATTCTATATCTATTAGATTTAAGTTACATTTGAGTTACTTGCAAGTTAATATTGAGTTCATATTCAAGTATTGATATAGATGTTTACATGAGTAAAATGAGTCGTATTCGTGTTACACATATTTAACCATTACATAATCTATTTAATATTCTATTTAATATTCGTGTATCTTATTCATGTTTGTGTTAAAAAATAATAACTTTCTAATTACGTATATGTACGGGAAAGAAATTCACCTTCTCGTATAATCCTGTTGATCAAGTCTGCGTTCCTCAATACGTCGTCGTTCCACCACCTGAAAACACAATCGTGAGCTGGCCGGCGGGGGTATGCCGGAAACCTCTCCGATGCCTAAGTCAGTAAGCAAGACGAGAAGGCAAAAGCTCTGTGTATTCAGGAAGCAAAATTGTGTTACCTCTCCAAAGGTGATATTGGTGAGCTTATATAGGTTTCGCGTGGCACAGTCCTAGTAGGACTCTAACTTCTCCATGCGAAGAGTCCTCCTAAGACTAGCATTCCTCCATGCGTAGAGTCCTTCTAGGATTAGCCCTCCTTACGTAGAGTCCTTCTAGGATGACTCCTCCTGGAAGATCATGCTTATCCTCCAACACCCTCCTCACTGCACAAGCCAAGTGAGATGGCTTTACTCTGACGAACTCCTCTTGGCCGAGTAATTAGCTCGGTCCTTACTCCCCTCCCTTACCTCGGCGCCCCCATGCAAAGGCCGAGCTATACATAAGGGAGTCAAGCCGAAAGACAATCGGAGTCAAAGTTCACCCCGGTTTCTCACATGCTTTGACCGAAGTAACCAAGCATCTTCAATTTAAGCGCCTTAGTTTGGCTCTTCATTTCTTCATTCCTACTCCGGTTTCGTACGTCACGACCGAACTCAGTAGAAACCGAGCTACACCACTTAGTCTGCCAACCGGACTATCGCAACACTCCGGCTGGTGCACGAGCTGCCCTTCTCACTTGGGCTTACTCGCCAACTACCAGCTCGGCCCAATTCAGTATAAATTGCCCTCTCAATTGCCCCTTAATTCCATCTGCAAAGCATGATTGGGATTACCTGTCTACCAACCGAACTAGTCTTAACCTCTCCAGCCGAGCTAAAACACCAGTTAGCCATTCCAGCCGAGCTAAGACCTTTTACTTTATCCAACCGAGCTAGGCTTAGGCCGTACTGTGCACGTCCGGTCAAAACGTCTCTTCACTCTTCAGAAACTGAATCGTTCAGTATTCCATGACACGTGGCAGCCTCCGATCGGCTCCCACCAGCTGTAGCGCCGTCCTCGTGTTTCGTAATATTTGAATAATTCCCTCCAAAAAGCGCCTTTACACAAAACAACATTTCACTTCAGAATCACTTTCACACACTATTCATCTTTGCTTTCCTCAGCTTTCTTGCTCCCTTTGTGTTCTTCGTGCTCCTGCACCCGTGCTCGTGTTGTTGCTGCCTCCGCCTCCATCCCACTCTTCTTCCTCTTGGTAAGTGCACGAACCCACTTTCATTTATCTGTTTTTTGCTTTCAGTTTAATCCATGGCTTTCTATCTTGTGTATTTGCAAAGCATGTTTCCATTTTGTAGTTTCTGAAAAAAAAACCAGTCACAAGAACACCATGAACATAACGAAACAGCACGCAGAACACCTTTTTGATCTTGGCACATGCCCCAACCGAACTAGGATAGTGTTTGTGCTATATGTAGATCTTATCTGTACATAACCGAACTAGAAGTTGTGCAAATCACAGTAACTCCAGTAGATCAACTGATTCACACTAGCCGAAACGAGAACCCACCGAACTAGAAGCTCCTAAACCCTTGACCGAGCTAAGCTTTGGGGGGGCTAAGCCAGCATTCTGTGTTCTGAAACCGAACTTCAGAAAGTTGCCCCTTGTAGCCAACCGAGATAACGAGAACTTATCAGAAACCGAGGTAGAAACCGTAACACCCTGTAGAGCCGGAATAAGACCAGTCTTTTCCTGCTTTGTTTTCATAGCACGGTCTATGATCTGTGCTTAACTCCTTGTTTTCCTACTTTGCAGACTTAGGTTGCCAGGCACTCCCTCTGTCGTCGACGGACTCTTGAGCACGCTTTCAACCGAGATAAATTATTTCATAACTTATAGAATAAATGAAATCTGACATTTGGTAGAAACCCGGTGCCTAGCCAACCACTCTTCACCGATATATAACTTACTTTGAAAAGTACAAAGAGTTGGTTTAATCCACCAACCACTCTTGGTGATATAACTTACTTAATTTGAAAAGTACAAAGTTGGTTTAATCGACCAACGCTCTTGACCATAAACTTACTTCTTTGAAGAGTACAAAGAGTTGGTTTAATCGACCAACCACTTCTTGACCATAAACTTACTTTTTGAAGAGTAACAAGTGTTGGTTTAATCCATAACCATTTTTCACCATGCCCATACTTTGGTGAAGAGTCAGTGTTGGTTTAATCGGCCAACCTCTATGTAGCCATTCCCATACTTTGGCTAAGTGTTGGTTTAATCCGACCAACCTCAAGTTGGTTTGTCCACCAACTTAGAATAGAGTGTTTGGTTATTCCGACCAAGCGTCTGCGGCCTCGGATCACGATCACGGGCCTAGGAGGGTTAATAGTTGGTTATTCCGGCCAACTATGTTTACAATGCTACTAACTTGCTAAAACTACTTTCTATGGAAAACAAATATACTGAAAAGAATCGACTTGTTTTATTGAGAAAGTAGAAAATTACATATGCTCAAAAAGAAAAAAGCTAAAAGTAAAATAACTTGAGATTGGCAGTATTCCATGGCCTAGGAATTGATTTGCCGTCCTGATCTTCCAAGTGGTATGCCCCTTTGCCTGCTAATCCGACCACTTTGTAAGGTCCTTCCCAGTTAGGTCCTAACTTGCCATCTCCTGGGACCAATGTGTTGCCCATAACTTTGCGAAGTACCCAATCGCCGATCTTGAACTGTCTTGGATGCATTGATTTGTTGTATTTCTGGACAATTCTTCTTTGGTAGGAGGCGATGTGAACCAATGCCTTTTCTCTTCTTTCTTCCGCGAGGTCAAGTTCTAATGCAATTGCTTCGGCGTTTAAGTCTGGATCAAAGTTTTCGCTCCGAATTGTAGGAAGGTCAACTTCTAAGGGGATGACCGCTTCCATGCCATATGCTAAGGAGAATGGTGTTTCTCCTGTTGATCGTCGAGGAGTGGTGCGATAAGCCCATAAAACATGTGGGAGCTCTTCTGCCCATTTGCCTTTGGCTTTCTCCAACCTTTTCTTTAGTCCATCCAAGACTACCTTGTTTGAAGCTTCTGCTTGTCCATTAAGCAGGGATATCTTTGGTGTGGAGTTGTAGAACTCGATCTTATACTCTTCACAAAAGCTTCTGAATATTCTGCCATCAAACTGAGTGCCGTTGTCTGAAATCAATGCTTTTGGTATGCCAAAACGAGTAATGATGTTCTGCCAGACGAACTTCTTCACATCTTTTTCCTTGATTGACGCCAAGGCTTCTGCTTCCACCCACTTTGTGAAGTAGTCTGTTGCCGCAAGAAAGAACTTTCTGTTGCCTGGTGCTGTTGGGAGTGGTCCCACTATGTCCAAGCCCCACATTGCGAAAGGCCATGGACTAGTGAGAGGTAGGAGTTCTCTTGCAGGTTGGTGTATTTGATGTGCAAACTTCTGACACTTTTCGCATTTTTTGACATACTTCTCGGAATCTGCTTGCATGTAGGGCCACCAATATCCTTGTGAAATAGCTCGGTATGCCAATGACCTTCCTCCTTGATGGCTGCCGCATACACCCTCATGTATTTCGAACAAGAATGCTTCTACCTTGCTGGGGTGGACACACTTTAAGTAAGGTCCTGAAAACGACTTCTTGTATAATGCTGAGGATGGAGAGAGCCAGAATCGTTGCGACTTGGCTCTAATTCTGTTGGCTTCTTTCTTATCTTCCGGTAGAGTGCCGTCTTTTAGGAACAGTATGATGGGATCCATCCAAGAAGGACCTAACTCTGCACAACATACCTCTTCAGCTTCTGGGTCTTCAATACTTGGTCTGGGCAGATAGTCGATCAATAGAGGATGTGGGATGGAGGTATCTGCCATTGAGGCGAAGCCTGCTAGTTCGTCTGCTCTACTATTCTCCTCCTTGCCGATCTGCTCTATCCTCACGACTTCAAACTTTTTGATCTCTGTCCTGACTAAGTCCTGATACTTAGCCATTCTTTCATCTTTTGCTTCGTAGTCGCCAGAGATTTGATTTACCACCAACTGTGAGTCGCTGTAAACCATGAGTTCGGTGGCCTTCATGTAGGCCGCCGACTTGAGTCCTGCAAGAAGCGCTTCGTACTCTGCTTCATTGTTCGATGCTGGGAAGCCCAGGTTGATTGCCAGCTCCACTACTAGGCCGTCTGGAGAGATGAGGACTATGCCAAGTCCTGCTCCATGTCGATTGGATGCCCCATCTACAAAGAGCTTCCACATCTCCCCAACGAACATCTTCCAACAGGTGGAGGGATCGGACGATGCCTTGGGGTCTTCCAAGTTGCTAATGTCTTCTTCAGAGTCCATAGTTGCAGTCTGCCCCTTGTCCTCTGATGGGCTCAAGTCCTCAGTTGTTGGCGAGTTTTGACTTGGTGTAGTAAGGTCTACTTTCTCCTTGCCTTCTCTACTATGGTCTGCCTCGGGCTTCGGCTGAGTAACCTGGACTAGGGGTTGCGCTATTCCGGCGTCAATCTCCATCCCTAGTTCGGTTGTATCAGTCAGATCGATTGGGCAGACTTGGTGGCTTCCAAGAGTGAACTCTGCGACGAAGTCTGCCAAAGATTGGGCCTTTCTTTGCGGTTACGGGTTGGAACTTCACATCATATTGTCCCAACTCCTTGCCCACTTCAAAATTCGCCCGAAAAGTTTGCCCTCTCAAACAAAGCTTTTAGTGGAAAATGTGAGGGCGACAATGGTGTGGGCGTGAAAATGTCGCCAATTTCACGGAGGCCATCATTAAGGCCAATGCTAGCTTCTCTAGAGGCAAGTACCTTGTTTGGCTCTAGCAATGTCTTCTTGACATAGAAGATAGGTAGGTGTTGGATTCATACGCCGAACTAACCTGCACTCCTTTGCGTCTTTGAGACTGCCAAATAGAGGAAGAGTTCTTCCCCAGGTATGGGGGTAACAAGTAATGGTGGAGAAGACATGTATTCCTTCAGACTCGCCAGGGCTTTGTCGCATTCTTCGTCCCACTCAAACTTAGCTTTTAATGACTGGAAGAATGGACGCAATCTGTCCGAAGACCGGCTGATGAATCGGTTAAGTGCTGCGGCCATGCCGGTGAGATGCTGCACTTCTTTCACTGAGTTAGGTCTCTCTAACTCCTGAATTGCTTTGATCTGAGAAGGGTCAGCTTCTATACCTCGGTTGGTCACCAAGAAGCCTAAGAATTTGCCTGATCCTACTCCGAAAGCACACTTCGACGCGTTGAGGCGTAACTTATGCTTTTTTAGGATCTCAAACATTTCACTTAGGTCCTTGAGATGGTCACTCTCACTCTTACTCTTGACCACCATATCGTCGATGTAAGCCTCCATTGTTTTGCCTAACAATGGCTCAAACATCTTGGTGACCATTCTCTGGAATGTCGCCCCCGCGTTCTTCAGGCCAAAGGGCATGACCTTATAACAGTATAGTCCTCTTGGAGTGGTGAAGGACGTGACCTCCTGGTCTGGCTCATGCATTGCGATCTGGTGGTAGCCTCTGTATGCGTCGAGGAAGCTTTCTTTGTGACCAGGTATTAGGTCCACCAATTGATCTATCCTTGGTAGGGAAGCTATCCTTGGGGCATGCTTTGTTGTGAGTTTATAGTCGACCTTGAGCCGCGCCACTTGCCTTTCTTTTTTGGTACCACGTCTGTGTTGGAGATCCCCCTGGGGTAGTGCACCTCTCTAATTGCCCCTGCCTCCAGCAGGTTGCCCACTTCTTCCGCCACTATCTCAGCGTGGTGGAGTGCCGATCTACGCGTGCGTTGAATGACTGATGCAGCGAAGGGTGGGCGTTGAGTTGGTGGCGAGATGAAGTTGGGTCAATGCGGCATGTCGTATGGAGTCGGCGAACACTTCGACGTTGGAAGTTAGAAATTCCAAGACCTCCACTCTCTCTGTGCTGGACAACGACGAGCCAAGCAAGAAGAACTTATCCGGGTTCTTCTCGTCTATTCTGACCTCTACCAAGTCCTCCACTGCTTTTTGATCACCCGCTTTGCCAACATCCGCGAATAGTTCATTACTCTCCGGTTCTTCAACGAATGAGCGTATCCTTTAGGCGGCTACCATCGTTCTTGACGAAGCACTTCTTGGACATAATCTGGTCCCCATATACTTCTTCAATTACTCCGGTGTCGTTGGGGAACCTCATCACTTGGTGATAGGAGGAAGCCACCGAGCGCATGGCGTCTTGACCATGTTACGCCTAAGATGATGTTGTAGGTGGAGGACCTTGACACCGAACTCTACTTGCTTCGTCACACTTCCCGCCCTGACTGGAAGGATGATTTTGCCGACTGGCCACTCCGGCATAGAGTTGAATCCAATCAAAGGGGATACGGCTGGGGCCAAGTCTTTATCTTGCAGCTTGAGTTGCTTGAAGGTTTCATAGTACATGATTTCGCACGAGCTGCCTTGGTCGATCAGAATCCGCTTGACGTCAAAATCCTTGACTCGGAGAGTGACGACCAAGGCATCGTTGTGTGGGCAATATATTCTGTCCAAGTCTTTATCCGAAAAGGACATGATGTTTGTAGCTTCTGTCCTCCCCTTTTTCGCGACAGGTTGGGCGCTTAGCACCTCTCTCAAGTGCTCTGCCTTTTTGATTGAACCTCTGAGCTCGCATACTCGCTCTGGTTCAAAGACTCCATGGATTACGTTGATGGTGCCTTGTGGCGGGGCGTCGATCGGCATTCCATTGGGGAGGTTGTGGTCTTGGGGGGCTGGCTGCGCCCCTCCCTCTATGTATTTATCTAGGTGGCCCGCCACCAACTCTTCGAATCTTTGCCTCAATGGCGTGCAGTTCTCAGTTCGGTGCCCTTTTCCTTGTGGAAGGTGCATCGGATCTGTCATCATAGTCCTACATGCCTCGCCAAGCTTGGCGAGCCACTTGACGAAGGTTCGTCTCGAATCTCGCTAAGTATACGGTAGATCGGCTTTTTGAACACTGTGGTAATGGCGGTGCGGACCCTCAACCACCTCTTGTCCTGGTCTTCGTCATTGTCTCGCCTGCCCCGTCCATTTCGGTTTCGACGATCTACCGTATTGACTTTCGCCGAAGTCTTTTTCTCTGGTGTCATGGTCGCGCCAGTCTTTGCTTTGGCACGTGCGCCATCTTCTTCTACCCTGATGTGCTGGTGCACTCTTTCCATCAGGGCTTCCATGGTGAGGGGTGGCGTCATGGTGATAGAGTCCCTCAGTCTGTTCCCGACTGGAAGGCCTCTTTTGTACTGCGCAATGGCGAGGTTGGTTGGGCAGTCCCCAATCTGGTTGAATGTCTCCCAGTAGCTACTGTTGTATGACCTCAGAGTCTCCTTATCGCCCATGTCTATGGAGTGTAGCTGGTCGATCTCCACCGGGGTCTTTGTGTTCGTTCTGAATCGTGTTACAAACGCCTCTGCCAATTGTGCCCAGGAGGCTATGCTGCCCTCTGGAAGCTTCTCAAACCAAGTCAAGCCTAGGTCGCTGAGGCTTGAGGGGAATAGGATACACATCAACGCCTCATTCCGCCGGTATACAGCCATAACCTGGCGAAAGTGGCTCAAGTGGGTGTAAGGGTCCGTCTTGCCTTCATACGTCGTGAATTTGGGTTGTAGGAAGCTTGACGGAAGGGGTGCGTTCTCAATCTCTGGGACGAATGGTGAGGTCTGACCTCGCCAATGCCTTATCATTGGTTCGTATGCCAAGTGCGGCCTTGGCATTCCAACCTCGACGCTTCCATGCGTCCGAGGAATAATCATCGCCGCAAAGCGGGAACCTGTGGGGATCGCGCGCTCTGGCGTCCTCCTTCCATCGTGCCTTTTCTTCCAACATGGACCTTAGGTCGGACGACCTAGGTAATTCTGTCTATCTGGACCTCGTATGATGCGTATGTGAGGGCCAATAGGTACTCCCTCGGTGTATGACCTCTCGGGCCTCGTCCTCGGACACTGGTGACGAGTCCTGGAAGATACGGATCGCGTGTCGCCTGTCTTGAGGCTTCTGTCCTCTGGTTGAGAGGGTGTGGAATTCCTACCACGACCCTCTGAGTGGCGAGGGGGCGTCTTCTTGTTGCGCCCCTCTCCTGTCGCCACCTCTTTTCCTTTCATCTGGCGCTTCAGAGACTCCATGTCCGCCGCCATCTTACGGATTAGTTCGTCTTGCTCTCTGACGCGATCCTCCAGAATTTGAGGATCAACTCTGCGCCTTTGTCTTTCTGGGCTTTGCGAATGAGAGGGATGAGGGCTGCTATTCCTCCTTCGTCCCCTCGTATCCCTCCTGGAATTCTGCCTTTGTGGTTCCAGGCTCGCCATGGGAGGGACCAAAGGTAGGCCTTCGCGCCTTGCCCCCCCTTCTGGAGTTAGTCCGTCAACGGCGGACTGTGGCAGTTCTTCGTTGTTCGCCATTGATGTTCAAGAGAAAGCTTGATCAAGAGGTTGTTCTTGTCTGTTTTTCCCACAGACGGCGCCAATTGTACGGGAAAGAATTTCACCTTCTCGTATAATCCTGTTGATCAAGTCTGCGTTCCTCAATACGTCGTCGTTCCACCACCTGAAAACACAATCGTGAAAGCCGGCGGGTATCTAGGAAACCTCTCCGATGCCTAAGTCGAGAAGCAAGACGAGAAGGCAAAAGCTCTGTGTATTCAGGAAGCAAAATTGTGTTACCTCTCCAAAGGTGATATTGGTGAGCTTATATAGGTTTCGCGTGGCACAGTCCTAGTAGGACTCTAACTTCTCCATGCGAAGAGTCCTCCTAAGACTAGCATTCCTCCATGCGTAGAGTCCTTCTAGGATTAGCCCTCCTTACGTAGAGTCCTTCTAGGATGACTCCTCCTGGAAGATCATGCTTATCCTCCAACACCCTCCTCACTGCACAAGCCAAGTGAGATGGCTTTACTACGGCCGAACTCCTACTGACCGGAGTAACCGTTAGCTCGGTCCTTACTTCCCTCCCTTACCTCGGCGCACCCATGCAAAGGCCGAGCTATACATAAGGGAGTCAAGTCGAAAGACATTCTGAGTCAAAGTTCACCTCGGTTTCTCACATGCTTTGACCGAAGTAACCAAGCATCTTCAGCCGAATTGCCCTTAGTTTGGCTCTTCATTTCTTCATTCCTACTCCGGTTTCGTACGTCACGACCGAACTCAGTAGAAACCGAGCTACACCACTTAGTCTGCCAACCGGACTATCGCAACACTCCGGCTGGTGCACGAGCTGCCCTTCTCACTTGGGCTTACCTCGGCCCAACTACCAGCTCGGCCCAATTCAGTATAGTACTCGACGAGTTCTACACATTGACGGTTCAGATTATCAAAACGGGACCCGTGGTGGGCCCCACAGACCTAAAGACAGTCGATCTAATCCTGCATCGATGTAAGCCATACCCTTTTTTTTAATACCAAAATTTAATCCATTCAATGAGAATAAAACATTTAAAATTCTATATCTATTAGATTTAAGTTACATTTGAGTTACTTGCAAGTTAATATTGAGTTCATATTCAAGTATTGATATAGATGTTTACATGAGTAAAATGAGTCGTATTCGTGTTACACATATTTAACCATTACATAATCTATTTAATATTCTATTTAATATTCGTGTATCTTATTCATGTTTGTGTTAAAAAATAATAACTTTCTAATTACGTATACAACAAGTTGTATTAAAGAGTGGCATGTTAAATTCTTAAATCATTGTTTTTCTCTTATCTTTATCATCCTATCTTTTGAGAAACAGAGATTTTTTTTTTAATTTTAAAAAATGATATTAAAATAAAATAGAGAAAGAATATGAAACATTATCAAATAAGCTAATTTAGATTTTCATGGGCTAATCATGTATCTTGTAGAATGAACTTATATTGCTGGTTCTTAATTGGGTTTATTTGTTGATATCTCAATATATTTGTCTTACTTTCCTATGTTGGAAATTATGATTTTTATAGGTTTATTTTGGGCCAACTTTGAACTTAAATTTGAGTAGGGCTTATACGTCTTGTAGGGTAGGTCTAAAGAGGTGACGTGTTCCTTACTGTATAGCAAGTCACACGGTACAAACGGTTCATCAAAACTATTTATGAGTGAATGGAAACTTGACATCATTTTCGGGTTCGTGGAAAGGGAATTTAAAGTCACAAATGTGGGTTACCTTAAATTCCTTGTCCCACGTTGAAATTTTAAGACAGCTTATATGTGTATATATAAGTTCTAGGTGGACAAACTTGGGTTGGGCCCCAAGGGGCACCCCAAGTTTGTAAAAGAGAGGAATTATGGACAAAGTGGGATTTGGCTCAAACCACGTGCACGTGTCGTCAGCCGTGCCGTGCCAGGCGCGGATGTGGTCTTGTCGGGCCTAATATTAATTTTTTGGACAAAATTTATTTGAATTCTTTCCAAAATTCTTGCGAGAAAAAATTATTTTTTTGAATTGAAATTAATTCAAATTTTCTATCCAAAACAATGCCTTTTTCGGTCCATTTTCCAGCAGATTCAAACAGGTTTTTTTTTTTTTTCAAACTGTTAACAGATTGTACCGGACCAATTCTTGTTTCTTCCCAGAGAGATTTAAAACTGTTTCATCAGGTTCAATTCAAAATTAGACCTGCTCAATTTGAATTTACACCTGTTCGGCTTTACAGATTTGAATCTGCACCTGTTCAGTTCAAACTGAACATGTTTGACACTTCCAAAAAGTCACTACTTAGCCTATAAATACTAGAATTTTTCCAGCAATTTGATCAATCAGAAAAATTCTATATTTCTTCCCGTTTTTGATCTCTAGCATTGATATTCTTCATATTAGTTTTTAGAGAAATTTCTGAGAGTATAGCTTACAGGTTTTGGTTCGCCGTACAGATTATTTGGAGTGCTACTACAATCTGTGTAAGATCATTATATTCTGGGAGATAGACGCCATTTATCCATAAGCACCAGAGTGGGGTGAGTCTGTCTTGAGGACAGAGTGTCACACATTCGACTTGATCATTTATTTTTTTTACTTATTCATTTCGGTAAATAAATTTTGTAAGTAATTTATTTTTATTTGTTTAATCTGTTTCACTTTATTTTCTCATACACAAAAGATTGTCCTACAATCTTAAGACAGATTTGAATTATTCTGATTACATAATTTTTCATTTGTTTCATTTTCTTCCTTTCTTCTTCTTACAAAAATTATTTTCTGTGTGTATACAAAATAATATTCTGATTGGAAAATATAAATAGTAGTAATATGCTGTTTTATTTTCTTTGACAACTAGTAGTAATATACTAGTTATCATTAACAATTTCAGAATATTCATTTGTGAAGTTGGTCTGAAATTAATTTTGATTTTCAAAAATAATTTTTGAGTTTTTATTAATTAAAATCATATTTTTCAGTATTTTAATTTTTGAAGTGTTACAAAATTTTTTTCTTTTTGTGGAATTAATTTGTTTAAATAAAATTTTATTTTCAAATTACTTGGAAATAAAAGTTACAATTGTTGTTTCTTTTATTTTTACAGAATTAAATTATGTGTTTATGGTTTAATTTTCTGTATAGTATAAAATTCTAATTATAATTTTGTTTTATAGAATCCATGGCTACTGATAGTCAAATTAATGTTCGAACTAGTACTAGTATGGCGACTGCAATTGCTCCAATTTCTCCTCATGTTGTGACTGTGCTAGTCAATTATAGTGAAAAGCCAGAGAAGTTCTTAAGAACTGATTTTAAAAGATGGTAGCAGAAAATGTTGTTTTATCTTACTACTCTCAACCTGTCACGTTTTTTTTCGTGAGAATGCTCTTACTCTGAAAGAGGATAAAATCGACCGACAAATGGTTACTGCAATCGATGCTTGGAAACATGCTGATTTCCTTTACCGAAACTATATCTTGAACGGACTTGATAACACATTGTACAACGTCTATAGTCCTATGAAAATGACAAAGGAACTTTGTGAGTCCTTGGAGAAAAAATACAAAACAAAAGATGCTGGCTCGAAGTAGGCAAATTTCTAGACTTTGTGATAGCTAATTCTAAGATTGTGATCAGCCAAGTTTAAGATCTCCAACTTATTCTGCATGACATTCATGCAGAAGGCACGTCTCTTAGTAAATCCTTCCAAGTTGCTGCATTAATTGAAAAATTACCACAAGGTTGGAAAGAATTCAAGAACTACCTCAAACACAAGCGCAAAGAAATAATTTTGGAGGAATTGATTGTGCGTTTGAAGATTGAAGAAGACAACCGCATTTCTAAGAAGCGGACTGGTAAGCATCCAATAGAGTCTAAGGCAAATGTGGTGGAATATGGATCAAAAGCAAAAAAACAAAAGTATTCTAGAGAAGTTCCTCACAAGGCTCTAAAGGAGGGGAAATTAAGAAGTTCAAGTTCAATAGCAAATGTTACATCTGTGACAAAGAGGGATATCGGGCCAAAGATTATCGTAGCAAGCGCAAAGGCAAAGGAAGATCAAGCAAGAAGCTTGCTCAAGCCAATATGACTGAAATAGACAAAATTTCCAATGGTGTAGATGACATAAATCTTTCTGCAGTTGTTTCCGAGACAAACCTTGTCGGAAATCCTAAAAAATGGTGGGTGGACACTGGTGATACTTGCCATATCTGTGTTGACAAAAAGATATTCACATCTTATTCTGTAGTGGACAACAGTGAACAACTTTTCATGGGCAACTTCTCAATTTCTAAAGTTGAAGGATAGGAAAGATTATTCTGAAAATGACATCTGGAAAGGAACTTACTCTCAACAATGTGCTGTATGTACCGGACATTCGCAAGAATTTTGTTTCCAGATCTCTATTGAGTAAAAATGGGTTTAGGCTAGTTTTTGAAAGTGATAAGTTTGTATTAACAAAAAACAGGATGCATATAAAGAAAGGTTACATGTCTGATGGCCTTTTCAAAATAAATGTAATGACTGTTGTACCCTATATTATTAATAAAAATACATCTTCTTCTTACTTACTTGAGTCTTCACATTTGTGGCATGATAAATTAGGACATGTTAATTATAGATCTTTGCATAGATTAATTAATATGAAATGTTTGCCTAAATTTGAAATTGATCCAAATCATAAATGTGAAATTTATGTTGAGGCAAAATTAACTAAAACTCCTTTTCATACAATTGAAAGAAGTACGGAATCACTTGAATTAATTCATAGTGACATTTGTAATTTTACATCAATTCAAACTAGTGGTGGGAAAAAATATTAGATATAGTTATGTTTATTTAATTCGAACTAAGGATGAAACTTTGGAAACCTTCATTCAACATAAGAATGAAGTTGAAAATCAACTTGATAAGAAGATTAAAAAACTAAGAAGTGATACAGATGGTGAATATGAATCACCTTTTGGTGAGTTTTGTAAAGAATATGGAAAAGAAAATATGAGAAATTGCAATACAATCATCACCACTTTGGAGGAATTTTATGAGATTTCTGGGCTTAAAATCAATGCCCATATATCTAAGGTGTTTGTGTCTTGTAATATTGATAAAAGAGTTGCCAAAGATTTGAGTGCTAAATGTGGCATTCCCTTAACTTCCAAGTTAGAGAAGTATCTGGGAGTCCCTCTTCAGCATGGGAGAATTACTAGAGGGCATTTCACCCATATTCTTGAGAAAATGCAAAAGAACTTAGCTGGGTGGAAAACTAAAATGCTTTCTCTGGCTGGTAAAAACTACTCTTATTTAAGTTGTAAACTCTGTCATCCCTACTTATACTATGCAAACTAATGCTGTCCTAAAGAAAATGCGTGATGAGATTGATAGATTCAATATAAATTTCTTACGGGGTGATACCCCAGATAGAAGGAAAGTCCACTTGGTTAAGTGGGATATGGTTTGTAAGTCTAAGAATGATGGTGGGCTTGGTTTAAAGAAAGCTAGAGACCAAAATCTGGCTTTGCTAGCTAAACTTGGTTGGAAACTCTTGAATAAAGAGGATAGCTTATAGTGTACTGTCCTTCGAAACAAGTACTTAAGAAACACCATTTTTTTAGAATTGGCATACAAAGAAGAATGCTTCCTTTGTATGGAGAAGCATTCTTCAAACCAGGCATATCCTTAGAAAATGGATGAAGTGGAAAGTTGGCAATGGTGCTTTGGTAGATATTTGAAAAGATTGGTTGTCACACCCCAAACCCACCCTTAGAAGTTTGGGCATGATCTATGCAGAAATGGACACTTAACCTGATATATAACATAGGGGCCTGAACGGAAGCATTGACATCATATGATAATATATAAGAAAGTGTGACATCCATTGAGCTCCTATTACCATTCCAGGATCACAGACATTGCATAAGACGAATGGAGCTAAGGAGAAACACATTAGAGCTAGTTATATACATATGCATATACAGATCTTGCCCCAAGAGTGGGCGTATAACAAAAATATTATGTACATTTTATCCTAAGCCGATAACTAGAATACAAGCCATAGTCTAGCAAAACACCACAAAAATATACGGCTTCGACCAAGTGCCTGGCTATGCTTAGGCTGACAAAAGTGTAACGGTGTCAGGACTAGGGCCGACCTCCAGGTTGGTTACCTACAGAAACAAACATAACATAGAGTGAGCCAGGCTCAGTGAACAATAGTACATGAATGATTCGATGCCCAATTTAAATTATAATACATTTCAAAGCATAAGGGAATGCATAAATCATGTGGTTAATCTGACTCTGTACAAATTTTCAGAGCAACCTTGTCGGTTCACAACTTTACAGATTGGCCCTTGGCCTGATGGGTTCACACATTCACAAATTGGCCCTTGGCCTCACAGATTCATAGCTTCACAAATTGGCCCTCGGCCTCATAGATTCATAACTTCACAAAATGACCCTCGGCCTCATAGGTTCATAACTTCACAAATTCTTTCGATGTTTCCATAATGTCACACTGTTTCCCAAGTAGCATACATGTTAACAAAGTTTCTTGCGAAGACATAACGTCAATAACAATAATTATTGACGAGATTAAAGATACATTGATAGTACTATTACTCACTGTGTTGCGGCGGGGCACTAGTTCCTCCCAAAGCATGTCTTACACATACACAAAGATATAAATTAATTTCCCTTTTTCTTGTTAAATCATCTCTTGACTCGTTTTACTTCGACTAAATTAACGAACATTAAAACAACATCAATTGCAGATTTCGAAAACATTAGAGGATCCAGCACGTAAAACGGAGCAACCCGTGTTTTCCAGCTTGGGCCGCACGTGCGGCTGTGAGCCCCACACGTGCGGCAAGGACTCCCGCACGTGCGGCAGTGATACCCGCACGTGCTTTTTAGACAGTAGCTGAATGCCCAAAATTCCTCATTCTCCACACGTGCGGCCATGACTCCCGCACGTGTGGCTGGGGTTCCCGTACGTGTGGCCATGACCTCCGTACGTGCGGTAATTCTGCTCAAAACAGTCCGAAAATTCCTTCAAAATTTCATTTTTTTGTAGGTATGTTTAGAGCCTCAAACCTACCCATAAATTGCTAGTATAAGGTCCCAAATTCATGTGAATAGGAATCAAAATACATACATAAATTGAGTATAAGTTAGATCATTAATCTTAAGTTCATAAACACACTCACTCCCATGAGATTTCTACATATAGACACATATACACAAAGCCTTGCCACATAATTAAATTCAAGCAAGTCAATTGAAGGATTAGAGTCACAAATTAGGAAAAAAAGAGTTGTAGGAATCAATTAAAATAAACATCTACATACCTTAAGCTTTCCCAACCTTCTTGATGCTCTTCTCCTACTACCTTTCAACTCTTATCTCCCCTAATCTTTCTCTCAAGAGCTATTTTTCAATTGAAGCTTCTAAGTCAATATTGGGCATAACTATATATATATAAGGTGAATAAAACAAAAATCAACCAGTTTAATCATCCCAAATCAAATTTCTACGAACTTGCTTATTATTACCTAAAAATTATGCCGATTCCAAATATAAAATCAGTTTCGGATTACCAAGCCTCTAAGGCCCTCAATTTCTGATTTAACATTCTAATTGTGACAGATACTTTCCTTACCAAACAGATACAGGTTCAATTCATAAGATATATGTGCTTAAACTTAATTTCTCAGGAAGTTTCATCTTAAGCATTCTAAAAGCACAGAATAAGAGACTAAAAAAATATATCAGAATCACATACGAGGGTCGGGTTATTACATTGGTGGTGTGGAGATAAATCCTTTGAAGATGACATGTCCAATCCACCCTAATCCATCCATACATCTGCTGCCAGCTTTCGTTCAGTGGTTGAGTATTTGAATGATCAAGGAGGATGGAATGAGGCAAAAATCAGTTTGATGCTACCTCCCAACATTGCCACTGTTGTCCTGAACACTCAACCTCATGTTAACTCTCTCTTGGATAGTCCTAATTGGAGAGGAACTCAATGTGGTGAATTCTCTGTGGCCTCTGCCTATGATCTAATCATTGGTCTTCAAAAGGGTGAGGCAAATTGGGATTGGATCTGAAAATTGAGACTACCACAGAAACTTAAAAGTTTCATGTGGCTAGTCTTACATGGAAAATTGTTAACTAACCAAATGAGGATGAAAATGGGTTATGCCCTGATCCCATCTGTCCTCATTGTTGTGGGATGGAAGATATGCAACATCTATTTAAAGGCTGTTACAAAGCTAAAGAAGTATGATTGGCTTTGTGTGGAAGAAACTGGTAGATAGATATGACCAGGCAGACTTGGGAAGAGTGGCTTCTTTCAAACTCTAAAAATAAAAGTCACTTTAATGACCATGCCACTTGGTCCTCTGTGTTCATTGTGACTTTATGGAAAATCTGGAAAAACAGGAACTCTTTTGTTTTTGATAATATCTCTCCTAATTGTAATGACGGTATAAAATTCATTCTTGATTATTCAAGAGATATTGACTGGGCTTTTAAAGCTTATATTATTAATCCAAGGCCTGCATTTTAACTGATTCACTAGGTATTTTCCCCTGCAGGCAAACTCAAACTTAATGTGGATGGCAGTAGAAGGCTAGCAGGTGGAGGAGGATTTGGTGGAGTCTTCAGAGATGAAAGAGGCAGCTGGGCTTATGGCTATTATGGTAAGATTGACAGTGGCACCAGTTTGGAGACAGAGCTATGGGTTCTTTACAAGGGACTAACAGTGATACTTCAGAAAGGAATGCATGGAGTGGTCATCGAAACTGATGCACAACAGGTGGTGCAACTGATGGAAGAAGATGTAGCAGATAAATTTCCATTTAAAAGGTTACTGGAAGATGCCAAGATCATCTTTAGGGGTTGTGAATACGCCATACAACATGTGTTCAAGGAAGGGAACCTCTGCGCCAATGCTTTGGTTAAACTTGGAGCTGTGCAACCTGAAGATATTCTGGTGGTGAATGATCCACCAGCTGAGATCCAAAGCTACCTGGTAGCTGATATGATAGGGCTCTCTAGAGAAAGAACCTAGCTTTGTTTACTTTCTCCTATACCCAAAAAAAGAGCATGGAATAATTCATCAAACCACCGCTCCTTACTCACCTCAACAAAATGGAATTATTGAAAGGAAAAATAGGACTTTAAAAGAACTGATGAATGCCATGTTAATAAGTTTTGGATTACCTCAGAACTTGTGGGGAGAAATAATACTTTTTGCTAATTATATTCTTAATAAAGTACCCTGAAAGAAAGTGAATCAAACACCTTATCAAAATGTGGCATGAGAGAATACATCCTACAAATACTTAAAAGTGTGAAGGTGTTTGGCTAAAGTGGTTATTCCTAATCCTAAAAAGACTAAGATAGATCTTAAAACTATTGATTACATTTTCATTGGTTATGCCAAAAATAGTAATGCATATCGGTTTTTGATTTATAAGTCAGCACATTTCAAAATGCATGTAAATATTATTATTGAATCTCGGAATGTATCATTCTTTAAACATATATTTCCAAATAAGATTGAACAAGAGACTAGGACTAATAAAAGATCTTATAATACTATTACAAGTCATGATCAAGAACAAGATCAAGAACAAGAGCAAGAAATAGATCAAAATGAGGAAGATGAACTTAGGCGTAATAAACGTACTAGAACTTTTCGATTCAATTCAATATAATTCATTGTTGTCCTTCCTCTTGAACTTAGATCAATTCAATTCAATTCAATTTAATTCATTGTTGTCCGTCCTCTTGAAATTTTCTTGACGATTTCCAAAAAATAAAAACAAAACGGAGTGAATGTTTCTAACGCTTTATTGAGTTAACAATGGTGTTTAATATTTCACTATGGTTTATATCCACATTACAATAGAATTTATTATTTATGTGTAACAATATTAAAATAGTACAATGTAGCAAAAAAAATAAAAAATATTGCAAAAATGTAGTATTTATTGTGTTAAAATAACACCGTGGCACAAATAAATAAGATAAATTAAATATGAAGATAAAAATTATATTAATGCATTAACATATTTATTTATTTTAAAATTAGACTTAAAATAAATTGAAACATTTTTTAAAAAATGGGACTGAAGAATGGTGATTGATAGGTCGATGAATAAAAAAAATAGCGTAAAGAATATTACACTGGTACAATATTTGTGTTATTTCAGTGAAGTAAAAAAATGCACTTACACTATGTTAAAATATCACGGAAAAAACAAAAAAACAAAAAACAAAACAAAACAAACAAAAACAAAAACTAGATTGGTAGAAATGCTCAAAGTCTTTGTTTAGAAAGAACTTAAAAATCCATAAAATTAGATGATTCCATAGATTGAGAGATATAAGGTTAGATTAATAGGTAAAGGATTCCTTCAACAAAGTATATCGATGGAGATTGAAATGTTCTCTTCAACTGCAACTTTTTGAGACAATAAAAAAATGAGTAATGATATATCCAAGTTTGGCATGATTGAAAAAAGACAAAAAGTCAAAAAGTCACTATCCTATTTAAGTCACATCATCTTATTTAAGTCACATCACCTCTCTAACACATCACTTCAAACCCAACCCAAACCCAACTCATATTTCATAAAAAGTCAAAAAGTGTACTTATTTAGTCTTCCCAAACTAGTATGAAAATTTATATATAATGAAGTAGCATGTGTGCCTATTCATTTAAATGAAAAAGTCAATTAAAATGATTTATATTTTAAAAATTTGATTATGATATCATTTTTGTGAATTTTAAAAAATAAAATTTTTTATTTGCAAATCATTTCCGTAAAACAAAAAAAGTAGGCTAATGTAATGCCATTAGAAAAATGAGGCATAAAATTTATGGGAAATTATACGTCAATGGAAATCAAAAAAATTATTTACAAAGGGCAAATTTCTTTTATAAATATTTTTCTGATTCCTATTTATGTATAATTTCTCTTAAAATTCACACCTTCGTACAACATTGGTCGGAGTGGCGTAAGAATTTTGATGCGAGGCCAACTACTAAGCCTTCTTCGTAATAAAATTCCTAATATGAATACAACTTAATTAGGGGATGGGTTTCTACCTAGTCTATCATTTAGACCAATCCAATATTAGTAATCTATTCATCTTATTGCATTCGTACAAAAATAAATAGATGGTTTATTTTTAAAAGTACATTAATTGTTAGTTTTTTTTTGAAGAAAAATTCTATAAAATGAAGAGATTACAAATATCAGATTAATCTAATTTTTTTTACAAAGGATACACTCAAGGCCTGATAAAATAAATACTTTGAATTATCGAAAAAAGACCCATGGTAGGTTCCACGAGCCCTGGACAACTCCCTCCAGGTAAGCCCAACCCTTAAGTTAAAATTTTTTTATTTTTTTTTCTTCTTCGGAAGTTCAAATTTGAATTTAAGAGAATTTAAGGGTTTATGAGCTCCATTATGGATCATGTTCTGATAATTTAAACCATTCATTTTGTAAGATTCTCTGTGTATAACACATGAAAAAAACTAAGATGATCAGATAATCATATTCTTTTCCTTTTATCATTTTTGTCTAAAAAAAATATAGTAATATATTTTCAAAAATATAGTAATATATTTTCAAAAATATTTCTGTTCTCCTTTTTTTTTTAGACAAATACAATAAAATAAAACACACTACGATTATCAGATTAATATTTTTTTTTAATGAATGAATATTTTAAATAATTAAAATAAGATTCGTGATAGATTTTGTAAACTTTTCAAATTGATTCAAGCTATGTTTGGTTCTGGCTGTTTGGTTAAAAAGCACAAAAGACAAAATTGACTACATATGTTAATAAGATAAAATGTTATATTCAAATCATAATCATTATATTTTTTCTTTTACAAAAGTGAAAAAAAAACCAAAAATAAAAATCAAAGAAGGCTTAAAAATTCAAATTAAAACAACTGAAAAATTAAAAATCTAAACTATTTTAATTCATTTCAAACTGATACTCAAATTAAATTTAAATTTGCGGAAAACGTGTCCAATTTAGGCCAAGTTTGGGAAGACTAAATAAGTGTACTTTTTGTCTTTTTTGACTAAAAAATTGAGGTTAAAAATATGGATGTTTAGGTTAACTTTTTGACTTTTTATGGAAAAATGTGTAATAAAAAATTGTGAAAATTAGTTTTTAGAGAAAAATTTGAATTGAGAGTTGTGCAGCCGTAATTGTTGACTTTTGGTGAATAGTGATAATTTTTTAACTTTTTAAGTAACTTTTTAATTTTTTAAATTATTTAAAAGTACCCAAACAAGGCCTTAATATAAGCTCGAATCATCATCATCTTCATCATCCTCCGAGCACGTGTATGACCAATTGTCACTTTGACATGGTCATCTCTTATACGTCACTGGTTAATTTTATGAAAAATGTTATTTCATAAAAAATTATGTGCAAAATTTACTTTTACAATGATGTCACAGTGGTACATTAATAAATACAATAATATCGATAATATCGATAAATTGATGAACAAGTATAAGTCAAATAATTTTGTGTCATAATTTTGTATAATTTTTTTATTTAGTTAGTTATGACCTATTTTGAGAAATAGATTAAAAGTCACTTCTTAACTTTTAACTCACTTCTCTCTCACAAAAAAATTTAAAAAATTCAAAAAACAACTTTTAACACTCTTCTCAAAACATCCCTGTATAACACTATTGTAGTTTCATTGATCAAATAGTTAAATCATTAATTTATTTAGCGTGAAGTTACACTTTCAAGAGAGTAAATTAACAATAGTGAATTATGATAATACTCTTTGTGCTTTGGTTTTTATCTCGTTTTGGTCTCTACAATTTTAATTGATTCGATTTTGATCCTGAATTTATGACTTCATCTCAAGTTGGCCCAATTGATTATAATTTTTAGTATTTTTTTTTATAAAAAATATGTATATAAGTGTCATATGTCATATTTTAAGAGTAAAATTTAAATTTACTTAAACCTAAATTAATTTAGTAATAAATTTCTTCAAAAAGTATTAACGATATTATCAATTAGACTAAATTGAAACAAAATCTAAACTTAAGAGTCAAAATTAAAAAGCTAATTAAAAATGTATTGACCAAAATAATACAAGAAATAAAATGTAAGAACTACTAGTATAATTTGCCCACTTAACAGTGACTTGCAGCAAGAATCATGATGTATTGTATCGTGTCATTGTGAGCTCATGTTCAAAATACTTTAACACTAATATGATCTATTTAACTAAACCTTTTAATTATCTTCACACTAACCTAATCAATTTATAATTGTGCCCGAGAGGGAGATTTTATGTAAACTAGGGCCAAGCTAGGTCCAAGTATAATGAGGGACCGAGCTATGGGCCGAGCTAGGTCTAGGTATAGTGAGGGACCGATTTATGGGCCGAGGTGAATGGGCTTCGCAGCTTGGAGCTCATCCCTCTTAGCTCGGTCGGAGATAGCTGCAAGTAGCTCGGTCTAAGTAGTCCAAATCGAGGTATAAGTGGGCGATGACCGAGTTAGGCATTGCCTGTGGAAGCACTGAGCTGAGTGTGTTAGAGGTATTAGCTCGGTTGTGCTATCATTCTGCCCTGATAAAGCCATCTCCCTTAGTTTGCAGTGATGAGGGTGTTTTAAGAATAAGCATTATCCTTGGGCTTAAGGCTCCTAGGAGGACTCTGCTAAGGAGAGTAGAGTCCTACCAGGATTGTGCAAGGCTATCTTACTTGGACATAGTGGAAAGGGTGTGTGATTTCTGGGAGGACTTTTATAAGGAGAGTTGAAATTCTACTAGGATTGTGTCAGGCGGAATCTATAAAAACTCATAGCAGAACCTATGAACAGGTATCACAATTCTTACTTTCTAAAACATAGAGCTTTTTGTCTATTGTCTATTGGCTGACTTAGGCATCGGAGAGGTATCCGGCACACACCTCTCGGCTAGCTCACGTTTGTACTTTCAGCAAGCAAAGCGACAACGTTTGGAGGAGTGCAAACTTGATCAACAGGATTATACGAGAAGATTATTTCGTGCACGTACAATTGGCGCCGTATGTGGGAAGACACAAAGAACAAAACCTTTTGATCGCATTTTTCTCTCTAGTTGAAACCAATGGCGCACAATGAAGATTTGCCATAATCTGCTATCGATGGGCAAACCACGAAGGGGGGCGGAAGACGCGAAAGTTTACCTTTTATCCCATCCATGGCAGAATTAGAACCCCAGCGACGGAACTCTCAGAGGGACACACGGGAGAGGCGGGGCACTAGTCCTTATCGCTCTCAAAGTCTTGAAAGACAGAGGCGGAGGTTGGATCCTCAAGTTCTGGAGGATTGCGTAAGGGAGCAAGACAAGTTAATACGAAGGATGACAGCAAACATGGAAACGATGAAGCGCCAGATAAAAGGCAAATGAGTGGCAACAAAAGAGGGGCACAAAAGCAACACGCCCTCTAACCATTCAGAAGATCATGGCAGACAAGCCACGCCATTCTAAGCTGAAAGTAGGAGCCTTAGAATAGGCGACACTCAATCAAGGACTTCCAGGACTCGTTACTCCAGGTCTGAGAGAACGAGGACTGAAAGATTGTATACGGAGGGAAGCAGCTATCGGCCCTCGCACACGCACCAAACGTCTAGGCACATAAAGTTGCTTAGGTCAGCGGACCTGCAAATAGTGCTCGAAGAGAGGGCCCGATGGAAGGAGGACACCAAAGCTCACGACCCTCGCAGAGTTTCAGCCCTACAGCGATTAGCCCCTAGGACATATGGGAATGTCGAGGTAGGAATGCCAATACCACGCATTGCTTATGAACTAGCAGATAAAGTATTAGCAAGGTTACAGAGTGCGCCGTTCGTTCCGGCAATTGAGAACACACCACTACCCTCAGGCTTCCACCAGTCAAAATTCACCAGTTATAAAGGGAAGTCAAGCCCCTACATGCACTTAAGCCACTTTCGCCAGGTTATGGCAGTATACTAGCGAAACGAGGCTCTAATGTGTATCATGTTTCATCCAGCCTTGGCGACCTAGGTTTAACTTGGTTCGAAAGGCTGCCAGAAGGCAACATAGCCTCATGGGCACAATTGGCAGAAGCGTTCGTGACTAGATTCAGAACGAATACCAAGACACCAGTAGACATCGACCAACTACTCTCCATTGACATGGGCGAAAAGGAGACATTGAGGTCTTATAACAGTCGATATTGGGAGACTTTCAACTAGATTAGAGATTGCTCTACAAATCTCACCATCGCATAATACAAACGAGGTTTACCAGTTGGAAACAAATTGAGGGACTCAATGACAATGATGCCACCCCTTACGATGGAGGCTTTAATGGAGAGAATGCATCAACATATTCGAGTAGAGGAAGATAGCGCCTGTGCTATAGCAAAATCTGGCACAACAGCGATGCTAGATAAAAAGACTACAACAAAAATCAACATAGTAGAACAACCAAGCCAGAATAGGCGAGTCAGACGCACCAACAGAGAGGACCCAGAAAAAAGGAAGTTAAGAGTCCGCACTGCCATTACCACAGTATTCAATAAACCTATCTACTGGATTCTTAGCTAGATACGTGATGAACCCTTCGTTCAGCAGCTAGCCAAGTTAGGAGAAGCACAAAAGGGTTATGACGAGAGGTCCCGTTGCACCTTCCATGATGAGAAGGGGCACCGCACTAAAAATTGCACACCATTAAGGCAGCATCTGGAGGTGTTAGTGGCTGCTGGACACTTGGACCAATATATAGAAGGGGGAACACAGCCAACCCCCCAGGACCTCAACAGACCAAACGGGATGCTGGTCAACAGTCCACCCCAAGGCGTAATTAATGTTATACATGGGATCGTCAAACCTGAGCTGGTATGTGAGCTCAAGGGGATGATCAAAAAGGCTGAGCACTTGAGAGAGGTATTAAGTGCATAGCCAACCATCAAAAGGGGCAGAACAGAGGCTACGAACGTCATATCCTTCTCAGACAGAGATCTAGCAAGGCTACATTGCCCTCACAATGACGCACTGATGGTCACTTTGCGCGTCAAGAAATTCGACATTAAGCGGATTCTGATTGACCAAGGAAGCTCATGCGAGATAATGTACTACGAGACCTTCAAATAACTGAAATTGAAGGACAAAGACTTGGCACCTGCGACATCTCCCCTTGTCAGTTTCAACTTAATGCCAGAGTGACCAATGGGCATGATAATCTTGCCAGTCAAAGCAGGAACAATGACGAAACAGGTGGAGTTTTGCGTTTTGAAAGTCCCTTCCACCTACAATATAATCTTGGAAAGGGTATGGTTGCACGCCATGCGCTCGATGGCATCAACCTACCACCAGGTATTACGGTTCTCTAACGAAGCCAGCATGATTGAAGAAGTCTTAGGAGACCAAATCATGTCGAAGCAGTGCTTCTTCTCGGTAAACGGCAGCCGTGCTGCGAAAAGGTTAGTTCAAATGGTGGAAGAGCCAGAAAGCAATGAACTGTTTGCGGACGTCGGCAAAGCAGCAGAGCAGAAGGCAGTGGAAGACCTGGTTGAGGTAAGGATAGATGAAAAGAACCCAGAAAAGTTCTTTTTGCTCGGCTCGTCTTTGTCCAGCACTGAAAGAATAGAAGTCATGGAATTCTTAACCTCTAACATTGAAGTGTTTGCCTGGACACCATACGACATGCCTAGCATTGACCCAAATTTCATCTACCATCAACTCAATGTCCACCCAACTGCCAGACCAATTATTTAGCGAACTTGCCAATCGGCACTCCACCATGCAGAGATAATGGTAGAAGAAGTAGGAAACCTGCTGGAGACAGGAGCTATCAGAGAAATACACTATCCCAGGTGGATCTCCAACACTGTAGTAGTGCTAAAAAAGAACGGAAAATGGTGTGTTTGCATGGACTACAAAACAGTCATCAAGGCATGCCCAAAGGACAGTTTTCCCCTACTACGAATAAACTAATTGGTGAACCTGACGGCAGGGCAAAATTGACTTAGCTTCCTTGATGCGTATCGAGGTTACCATCAGATTGCTATGTATGAACCAGACCAGGAGGTCACGTCGTTTACAATGCCCAGAGAACTATACTGTTACAAAGTCATGCCCTTTGGCCTAAAAAACGCAGGGGCTACATTCCAACGGATGATCACCAAAATGTTTGAACCATTATTAGGCAGAACAATGGAGGCTTAAATAGATGACATGGTGGTCAAGAGCAAGGACGAAAAGGACCATCTTAGGAACCTAGATAAAATGTTCCAGATTTTGAAATCCCACAAGTTGCGTCTGAACGCATCTAAGTGGGCATTCGGCGTGGGATCAGGCAAGTTCTTAGGTTTTCTAGTGACCAACCGGGGTATAGAAGATGATCCCTCTTAGATCAAAGCAATCCAAGACCTTGAAAGGCCCAACACAGTCAAAGAAGTATAGCATCTCACTGGCCTAGCAACCGCACTCAATTGGTTCATAAGTCGGTCGTCAGACAGATGCCAACCATTCTTCCAAGAATTGAAGGCCAAATTTGAGTGGGATAAGGAGTGCGACTGCGTCCTAGAAAGCTTGAAAGAGTACATGACCTCTCCACCATTGTTAGTAACCCCAGTGCCAGGAGAAGAGCTCTTTTTATACTTTGCAATTTCACAGCGCGCAGTAAGTGCAATGTTGGTTAGAGCGGAAGGAATCCAACACCTGCCTATCTTTTATGTTAGCAAGACCTTGTTGGGCATTGAAACAAGGTACCTACCATTAGAAAAGCTGGCATTAGCTTTGATGATAGCCTCAAGAAAGTTATCTCACTATTTCCATGCCCATACCGTGATCATCCTAACGACCTTTCCATTAAAGGCCTTGTTTGAGAGGGCAGATTTTTTTGGACGAATCTTGAAATGGGCAGTGGAGTTGGGGCAGTTCGATATCAAGTTTCAACCCATAACCACAATAAAAGCCCAAGATTTAGTAGATTTTATGGCTGAGTTCACACCAGAAAGTCATCACATTTGCTCGGTCGATTTGACCGACACAACCAAAGTGAGGGGGAAAAGTGCCACAGGAACTGCGTAGCCCCTATGTAGGCTTAAAGACCAGAAGGAAGGGACGAACCATGTTATTCCCAGTAAGGACTCATCAAAAAGTAAAGACTTGAGACAGTTAGACAGTGAAGACCAACCCCCCAACAACAGACATTAACTTGGAAGAAAACATTAGCAACACCTATGATCCTAAGACTTCATCCGATCTATCTACTTGCTAGAAACTATTCGTCGGAAAGATATGAAAACTCTTCGTGGATGGAGCATCCAACATGTACGATGCAAGATTTGGCGTAGTTCTTATCTCACTAGATGGCCTAACAATCGAACAAGCAGTCAACCTTAGCTTCCCAGCATTCAACAATGAGATGGAGTATGAAACACTGTTAGCAGGCTTAAAATTAACACTTTTCATGAAGGCAACCGAGCTGATGGTATACAGTGACTCCCAGCTGGTAGTGAACCAGATTTCAAGTGACTATGAGACAAAAGATGACAGGATGGCTAAGTACCAAAAGCTAGTCAGAAAGGAGATCATGAAGTTCGAAGTAGTTCGGATAGAGCAGATTGAACGAGAAGAAAATAGTAAAGCAGATGAGCTGGCAGATACATCTCTTCCACGCCCATTACTAATCGACTTCCTACATAGACCAAGTATTGAGGAACCCGAAGCAGCCGAGACATGTTGTGCCGAACTAGGCCCATCCTAGATGGATCCCATCAGAGAGTTTCTAAAAGATGGCATCTTGCCTGAATGTCACGACCCAAACTCGCCCCTATAGGTTCAGCATCGTAACCGGCCAGTAATCCTTGGATTACCGAAGGTTTCTGAACAGATTAACATATAATAAGGGGCTAGCGGAAGCAATATACAAAAATTATAATTGTCCAATGAGCTGTGCTGACTTATATGAAACAAAATATTTTAAAAACTTTATATACATAACCATAAGTCAACCATACATTATATTATACCACACACATTACAGTATCTTCCGTACAAACAACATAAATAAAATAAAGTCCCATGCATAAACAGAATTAATCAATACTTGAACCCAAGACACTTTGGGAACCTCCGCGTGAGGCACAAAGGCTGGCTGACAACAGAACAAAACTCCAGGCAAAAGCCTTCGGGCTCAAACTCCAGAATGCTCACCTATATACATATATATACAAACAGTGAGCTAAAGCCCAGTGAATAACATTAAGGTAAAGGGGTTAGTGAACGAATTCCGAACATTTCATACGTATAAAACAGATCATAGCATAATCATAGTCATATCAGAACATAATAATAGCATATCCCATAGAACATATCGAACATATCACATAACGTCTTCCGACTAGAGTAACCGGTCCCGGACACCGATTAAACACATATCACCACAATGAAGTGGCTAACGAGATCTCGTAAATGTCATGGACCCGCATTTTCATGCCGTCCCCCATGACTTGGGACTATCTATGGATGCCATAATAGATTTCAAACTTGGAATGTTCGTTCACAGAAGCATATATCATTTCAGAAAACATAACATATCATATCTCGTTTGGAACATAATTTCATATAAACGTATCTTTACGATAATGTTACTCACAGTGGTTTCGTAGATGGTCAATCACTTCCTCGGACGTTGACCTACAATCACAAAATACATAGCACCAACGAATCTTATCATTACTTATTCATGTGGCCAATAGGCTTAGTTTACATCACGTTGGTTCATGTTTATTCTTATCACATGGCTTAGAACACACTCACCCTTGCAATCTCTTAGTGTGATTCATACTTATTTCAATGCTCAAGTCACATACACACTTGTCATTCTTAAGCTTGTTACATTCTTTTCTTAGTGTGTGTTTCTAGCCTATAACCTCATTACTATAGCTTAATTAAGGCTTAAGAATGCCTAAGATGCAATGAGGTTGTCAAAACATGCCTTGGAACACTTAGGCAAAATTTCAGAATTTTAAGTCATCGCCGAGCTTTCTCGCCGGCGAGCATGCAAAATGTGATCGGTCGCCGAGCGCACATTCCTTCGCTCGAGCGATCTGTAGATGATGCAAACTTCTGGGAGCTCGAAATTTACGCTCGAGCGGACTTTTGGTCGCTCGAGCGAAGAGCACGATCTTAGAGTGGTCGCTCGAGCGAGAACACTTTCGCTCGAGCGAGGCTGCAAAATCTGGAATTTCCATATTGCACCTCCAACTTCAAAACTCGAATTAAAACCTCCAAAACACCTCTCTTGGGCCCCAAAACTCGATATTACCCAGAAAACTTGTAGAATATGAAAGTTTTGAAGATCAATTTATAAAATTATGGCCCAAGGTTTGTCAAAAACTCACAATCTCAACTTAAAACATAGTGAATGCTCAAGAACACCACATGCATGGACTTTTCTTGTTTCAAACTTTTAAAAACATGATCAAACACCATGAAACAACTTGAAACTTGATGATTTGATGGACAAACAAGATGAACTCATGGATTAAACCCATAATGTGGACATGCATGCAAGAATTTTCTAAGAAAACAACTTGAAACCCAAAATCAATTCATAAACATGACATGCAAGAACTTCCACCATTTAAATCCTTCCAAATCATGATCAAACTTGGTAGTTTGATGGAAAATAAGATGATATCATGGTCTTCAACCCATATGTAGACATGCATGGGAGTTTCTATGAAAATTAACTTCAAAATGCAAGAGTTTATGCATGCATGCATGATCTAGCTCACTATTCAACTTCTCCAACTTAAATCTTGACTTTAAACCTCAAATCTCTATAAACCAGGCATGATAACACTGAAATTCATAAATAAATTGATGAATATTCTACCTTAGATCTTGACTCTAGAGTATGGAAGCTCAATTTGCCAAATTCTCTTCAATCTACCAAGTCTCTAAACAAAACCAAGATGAAACAAGTTTTTCTCTTCTCCCTCTCTCTCTATATTTCGGTTGAGCTCAAGGAAAATGGCTGAGAAATGTGGTGTAAGATGATATAAATCAAGCCTCAAGTATTTGATGTAGTGGCCCACTAAAATGGCAAATTGGTAATTAAGCTAACCATTGAAATTCACATTATTTAATCTAATTTTATCATACCAAATCACATTTTAATTAAATACGCCATAAGGTTCTAAAAATTCCAAATAACACAATGGTATAATCAATTCCGGGTTTGGATGCCGATAAGGCTTTCTATTTTTATTTTAAAGCAGGATTCTAAGCAGATATTTTTATAAGTGACAGATAGATAGCCAATTATCATGCAGATTACATATTAATCCCATAATTCATTTTAATCCATTCAGTAGCATCCTTAAATACCGATTAATAGCTAATCACGGGTCGGGGTTATTACATTGAAGAAAAGAAGGAAGCCAACAAAATTAGAGCAAAATCACAGCGATTTTGGCTCTCCCTGTCATTGGCATTGTACAAAAAATCCTTCACAGGACCTTACCTAAAATGTGTCCATCCTAGCAAGGTCGAGGCATTTTGTTCGATATACACGAAGACGTATGAGAAAGTCACCAAGGGGGCAGGTCATTGGCTTACAAAGCAATTTTACAAGGATATGGGTGGCTATACATGCAAGCAAATTCAGAGAAATATGTCAAGAGGTGCGAAAAATGTCAGAAGTTCACACATCAAATACATCAACCAGTCAGGGAGCTTCTACCATTAACTAGCTCGTGGCCCTTCGCAATGTGGGGCTTGGACATAGTGGGACCACTCCCAACAACACCCGGCAATAGAAAGTTCTTTCTTGCAGCAACAAACTACTTCACAAAGTGCATGGAGGCAGAAGCACTCGTATCGATAAAAGAGAAAGACGTTAAGAAGTTCGTCTGGTAGAACATCATAACTCGATTTGGCATACCGGCTCTAATATCTGACAATGGCATTCAATTCAATGGCAAAATTTTCTGGGGCTTTTGCGAGGAATACAAAATAGAATTCTACAACTCTACACCAGTGTACCCTCAAGCAAATGGCTAGGCAGAAGCATTAAACAAAGCCGTCTTAGATGGTTTGAAGAAAAGGTTGGAGAGAGCAAAAGGCAAGTGGGCTGAGGAGCTTCCTCATGTTTTATGGGCTTACCGTATCACACCTCGGCGGTCAACTGGAGAAATGCCTTTTTCCTTAGCTTATGGTATAGAGGCAGTAATCCCACTAGAAGTAGACCTCCCCACTATTAGAAGTGAAAATTTTAACCCAAACTTGAATGAAAAAGCCATAACCTTAGAACTTGACCTCGCAGAAAAAATGAGGGAAAGAGCACTTGTCCACATTGCCTCATACCAGCAGGAGTTATCCCGAAAATATAACAAAACATTGCATCCGTGGCAATTCAAGATTGAAGATTGGGTACTGTGCAAAGTAATAGGAAACACTTTGGTATCCGGAGATGGCAAGTTAGGACCTAACTGGGAAGGACCATACAAAGTGGTCGGTTTAGTAGGAAAATGAGCATATCACTTGGAAGATGGAGATAGCAAGGCTATTTCCAGGCCATGGAACACTGCCAATCTCAAACTATTTTATTTTTAGATTTTCCTTAGAGTACTTGTAATTTTTCTTTTTCAAATAAAACAAGTAGTTTCGTTTTCAATAATTCTTTCTACTGTAAAAGTTGTTCTTAGTTAGTACCAGCTAGGGGCAATAGGAAGAAATGTTGGCAGGAATAACCAACATTTAGCTCTCTTTAGCCGAGATAAGGATTTAAGCTGAAGAAAGGTTGGCAGGAATAACCAACATTTAGCTCTCTTCAGTCGAGATAAGGACCTAGGCTGAAGAAGGTTGGCAGGAATAACCAATATATAGCTCTTCTTCAGCCGAGATAAAGATCTAGATTGAAGAAAGGTTGGCAGGAATAATCAAAATTTTGCTCTCTCCAGCCAAGATAAGGATCTAGGCTGAAGAAAGGTTGGCAGGAATAACCAACATTTTGCTCTCTCTAGCCGAGATAAGGATCTAGGCTGAAGAAAGGTTGGTAGGAATAACCAACATTTAGCGTTCTTCAGCCGAGATAAGGATCTAGGCCGAAGAAGGTTGGCAGGTATGACCAACATTTACCTCTCTTCAGCCAAGATAAGGATTTAGGCTAAAGAAGGTTAGCAGGCATGACCAACATTTAGCTCTCTTCAGCCGAGATAAGGATCTAGGCTAAAGAAGGTTAGTAGGATTGACCAACATTTATTTCTCTCCTTCAGCCAAGATAAGGATCTGGGCTGAAGAAGGTTGGCAGGTTTGACCAACATTCAATTCTCTTCTTCAGCCGAGATAAAGATCTAGGCTGAAGAAGGTTGGCAGGATTAACCACATTTATCTCTTCTTCAGCTAAGATAAGGATCTAGGCTGAAGAAGGTTGACAGGATTAGGTAAAGCCTAGCTAAATTAGTCTGGCTTGGCATGGTGCAAAAGTATTGTAAATAACTGAACAAAAGCTGAAAGAAAAAAACGCAGGTTTCATTCCATTTCAAAAAGTTCAATACAAAGGGAGGGGCTTGAGCCCAGTTACAAATTTCATTGATAACAGAAAAAAAGGAAAAAAGAAAAAGGAAAAATCAAGAGAAAAGGTCGTCTAAGTCAGCGTCCAAATCGACCCGGATTTCACCTAAAGCCAGCTCGACTACAAGTTGAACCCCCTAGTTGAGCTCGATCGCAGGCACCTCGTTAGTCGCAGCAGGCAAGGGTGGGCTGGAGTCCACTGGAGTAGGAGAAGCAGACTGACGGCCGAGCTGAGTGTTGGAAGCATTTTCGGGAGCAGGGACCTCATTCTCCTCCCCCTCCTGAAGGAACTTTTGTTGGACCGCGTTAGTGTAGTCCACTATATAGCCCGGTATGAAGCGGAAAAGGAATTCATGAAGACTTCGGAGTCGTGTCCGCAACTGAGCTTTTTAGCAGCAGCTTTCCAACCGCACTTGAAGAAAATATCCTTGGCAGCTTTGCATTGCTGGACGTACATCTCCTCGCCCTCCTTGAAGCCTCGGTCTTCTGCGTCCTGCATTTTTTTCTTCATGGTTTCCAGCTCGGTATTCTTCTTCTTCTCCAGCTTGGCCAGCTCACGTAAATAATGGTCTTTTTTCTTGGCAAAAGCCTTCTACTTATCAGCCTTGGCCGTGCTGACCAGCCTAGCAAGTCTTGAGTTTTCAACCTCTAGTTCGACCAGCTTGGCCTGAGCGTCTTTTAGCTCAGTTGCTTTTGATTCTGCCTCAGTAACGGCTGAACGTGCCATCTTCTGGAGCTCAAGTACGCGTTTATGAGCCACTTGGCTCTTTTGCAGAGCCTGCATAGTTCAAAGCGGTTAAAGGGCTACCAATACACTGGGACCGTAACGAATGTTCAAGTTTGAAGGGATTTTTGGGGCTTACTAGAATCATCGATCTAGAAGCCGAATGAATGGCCTTCAGCTCGGTCAAGCCCTCGTGGCACTCAATGTCTGTAGGAAGACAGACACTCTTTGCTAGGTTGAAGGCCAACAAGTGGCCCTTCTCGGCGCTTACAGAGTCAGCGGCCGTAATAGCGCGACCCTTGAATGTGGCTGTTGGCGCCCACGCCGATAAGGTGGAAGGATCTGAAGAGCTAGGTTGGTTACGGCCTTGGGAGAGTGTTGTTTCTTAAAGCTCGGTTTGGGATGGCTCGTCCTCATCCCTGAGGCTTTGTGTGTGCGGTCGTTTGCTTGGTCGAGATGACGAAGCTCGGGCTGTGGAGAGGGCTACCACTGCCGCATGTGTCCAACCGGCCTGTGGCACCTCGGTTTGAACCTGGTGGTTTGTTCAGTGATCAGTGCTCGAACAGCTCGATGCTTGGCCATTTCTTGTTCTTCGGTAAGAGGAATAAAGTTGATTTGTGGCAAGTTTGGGTCCAGTTCTGGTGATGGTTCTAGAAGAAAGTAGATTACCCTGACCTTTCTCCTTCCGCTATACCGGTAGGTTGGCTCAAAGTTTAACAGTTTGGCCCAACCTCGGTTTCGGTATCGGAGCGTAGCGCGACAAGCGTCTTGATTGGCATATTGGTATTGTGATTTTAGCTAGTTCAAATCTGCACAAAAAGAAGCAACAGTTAGCACGACGAAAAATTATAAACAATAGAGCAAAAAAAGAAAATTGGACCGAGGTATTCTTACTAGCAGTCCCCTTATTCCAATTTATATTATATCCCGATATCTGGGCTTTCTAGTCTTCAAAATTGCCCGAAACCCAAAAAAAGTCGTTATCGTTCAAGTCTTTGTTCGGTGTATTTTTTATGATTTTCTCTCGGCCTCTCCTTACTCTTAAATAATACACCCAACCGTCATCATTTTGGCCGAGCGAATATTGGTGGAATATCTTGGCCAATCCGAGGTTGAGATCAAGCCGACGGTTTAGCTCGGCGATGCCGTTTATTATCCTATAAGTATTAGTGCTGAGTTGCGTTGGGCATAGTCTTGTCTTCCTAAGAAAATCGCATATCAGCGGCTGCACAGGGAATCGCAAAGCGGCCTTTACTATTGATATTACGGTAAAAGGCATAAAGCCCGGCTTTCCACAGGGTGTGGTGTCTAGTTCGGCTAAAGATAGATGGACATCGTCAGAAATATTATAGTCCTTACGAAATTTGGCAATAGCCCCAAGTGAGTCTACCAGGAACTAGTATTTACCCATTTAATTTAATTTGTGTACAAAATAGCACGGTGGTCTAGCTCGGTGTTGCGATGACGTTGAATGTCTCGGTTGAGCGATAGTGCAAAGGTGTGCCTGGCCAACCTAGTCAAGTCTGCAAAGTGGAGAAAAAGTGTTATGCCCAGATCACTGGACCGGGCGAAGAAAGAAGGCAAAATAAATGTAATCCTAGTTCGGTTACATGGGTTGCAACCCGTTCTTAGTTCGGTTGTAGCCCAAGTTTTCAGCTCGATTATTGAGCGGGAGGATTCTTAGATCGATCGTAACACAAGGAGCGACTCAAATTTTAGCTCAGTTATTGGGTGAGGTTTCTAGTTCGGTCGAATATGCACTTATCGCAAACAGGTTCCTAACTCGGTCGTGGTGTTATATTAGATCAAAAACATCACATTCCAGATTGATTGAGAAGCCAGTTAAAATGTGATTGAGGTCTGATCATGTGGTTTTGGGGAATTAAGTGGTTCTTACCCATTTATGTGAAAACTATACGAGTGCGTTTTTGAAAAACATATATATACCATACTATATGTTGCTACACTATACGTACTCACGAAATAAACATAAAAAGCAAGGGATTGAGCCACTTATAGTTTTGAGATGAAAAGACAAAGATCAAGACAATGAAGATCCCAAGCTAGAACACGAGCATTGCAGGTGCTATGGTCGTGAATATGAAGATTCAGAAGGCAAGTGAGAGAAGATGAACAGTGGAGTGTTTGGTTTAGAAAGTAGGGTTTTTGTATAAAGCACAAAAATGGGAGGAACTGTTCAAAATTTTCGAGCTACAAAGACGGCTATGACGGTTGTACTTGACCAGTAGGAGCAAGCCATGTGTCCCTCTTAGCTCGGTCGAGCTAGGTCCAAGTATAGTGAGGGACCGAGCTATGGGCCGAGCTAGGTCCAAGTATAGTGAGGGACCGATCTATGGGCCGAGGTGAATGGGCTTCGCAGCTTGGAGCTTATCCCTCTTAGCTCGGTCGGAGATAGCTACAAGTAGCTCAGTCTAAGTAGTCCAAACCGAGGTATAAGTGGGCGATGACCGAGTTAGGCATTGCCTGTGGAAGCACCGAGCTGAGTGTGTTAGAGGTATTAGCTCGGTTGTGCTGTCATTCTGCCCTAGTAAAACCATCTCACTTGGCTTGCAATGATCAGGGTGTTTTAAGAATACGTATTATCCTTGGGCTTAAGGCTCCTAGAAGGACTTTGCTAAGTAGAGTAGAGTCCTACCAGGATTGTGCAAGGCTATCTCATTTGGACATAGTGGGAAAAGTGTGTGATTCCTAGGAGAACTCTCATAAAAAGAGTTGTAATCCTACTAGGATTGTGCCAGGCGGAATCTATAAAAACTCATAGCAGGACCTATGTACATGTATCACAATTCTTACTCTCTAAAACACTGAGCTTTTTGTCTATTGTCTATTGGCTGACTTAGGCATTGGAGAGGTATTCGGCACACACCCCCCGGCTAGCTCGTGTTTGTGTTTTCTGGAAGCAAAGTGACAACGTTTGGAGGAGTACAAACTTGATCAATAGGATTATACGAGAAGATTATTTCGTGCTCGTACAGTGCCAATCCGAACACAACATGCCTAACACGATTAGTATAATAATAAGCAAATTTTACAACTTATTTCAAGCAAATTTAATTCAAGTCACATTCATGCAATAATTTGTTTAAACATTGATTTTATAAAATTAATTCAAAAGATAAATAATTGCTCAACATTCAATCTAAACTACCAACACTTATCAATATTCAAACATTCAACAAAAACTTAAAAAACAAACAAGTTTTTTTTAATACCAAAATTTAATCCACTGAATGAGAATAAAACATTTAAAATTCTATATCTATTAGATTTAAGTTACATTTGAATTACTTGCAAGTTAATAGTGGGTTCATATCCATGTATCAATATAGATTTTTACATGAGTAAATGAGTCATATTCGGGTTACACATATTTAACCATTACATAATCCATTCAATATTTGTATTTTCAAGTCGTAGTTTATTCATGCTTGTGTTAAAAAATGATAACTTTCTAATTACATATACAACGAGTTGTATTAAAGAGTAGCATGTTAAATTCTTAAATCATTGTTTTTCTCTTATCTTTATCATCCTATCTTTTGAGAAATAGAGATTTTTTTTTTTAATTTTAAAAAATGATATTTTAATAAAATAGAGAAAGAATATGAAACATTATCAAATAAGCTAATTTAGATTTTCATGGGCTAGTCATGTACCTTGTAGAATGAACTTATATTGATGGTTCTTAATTGGGTTTATTTGTTGATGTCTCAATATACTTGTCTTACTTTCCTATGTTTGAAATTATGGTTTTTATAGATTTATTTTGGATCAATTTTGAGCTCAAATTTGGGTGGGGCTTTCATGTCTTTTGGGGTGGGTCTAAAGAGATGACATATTCCTTGCCACATGGCAAGTCACACGGCAAACGGTTCGTTAAAACCATTTATGAGTAAATGGGAACTTGACGTCGTTTCGGGTTTGTGCAAAGGGAATTTAAAGTCACAAATGTGAGTTACCTTAAAATGTTTGTCACACATTGAAATTTTAAGAGAACTTATATGTGTATATAAGCTCTAGGTGGACAAACTTGGGTTGGGCCCCAAGGGGCACCCCAAATTTATAGAAGAGAGGAGTTATGTACAAAGTGGGTTTTGGCTCAAACCACGTATAAGCTTCGCTGACCGTGTCATGCCAAGCGCGGATGTTGGTCGGGTCAGTTCTAATATTAATTTTTTGAACAAAATTTATTTGAATTTTTTTTCAAAATTCTAGTGGGAAAAAATTATTTTTTTGAAACGAAATTAATTCAAATTTTGCACCAAATTTGAATTTAATTTTTCTGTCCAAAACAATGCCTCTTCCAGTCCATTTTCCAACAGATTCAAACAGGTTTTTTTTCAAACTGTTTAACAGATTGCACCAGAAAGATTCTTGTTCCTTCCCAGACAGATTCAAAACTGTTTCAACGGGTTCAATTCCAAATCAGACCTGTTCAGTTTGAATTTACACTTGTTCGGCTTTACAGATTTGAATCTGCACTTGTTCAGTTCAAATTGAACCTTTTGGCCCTTCCAAAAAGTCACCACTTAGCCTATAAATACTATTATTTTTCCAGCAGTTTCATTAATCAAAGAAATTCTATCTTTCTTTCTGTTTTTTCTCTCTAGCATTGATATTCTTCATATTAATTTTTAGTGAAATTTCTCAGAGCATAGCTCACAGGTTTTGGTTCGCCATACAGATTGTTTGGAATGCTACTACAATCTGTGTAAGATCATTGTATCTTGCAAGATAGACGCCATTTATCCGTAAGCACTAGAGCAGGGCGAATCTGTTTTGAGGAAAATGTCACACACTTGACTTGATCATTTTTTTTTTTTTTTACTTATTCATTTCGGTAAAAAAATTCTTTAAGTAATTTATTTTTATTTGTTTCATCTGTTTCACTTTATTTTCTCATACATAGAAGATTGTGCTACAATCTTAAGACAGATTCGAATTATTCCGTTTACAAAATTTCTCGTTTGTTTCCTTTTCGTCCTTTCTTTTTCTTACGAAAATTATTTTCTGTGTGTATACAAAATAATATTCTGGTTGAAAAATACAAATAGTAGTAATATACTGTTTTATTTTCTTTGACAACTAGTAGTAATATACTGGTTATCATTAAGAATTTTAGAATATTCATTTGTGAAGTTGGTCAGAAATAATTTCTGAGTTTTCATTGATTAAAATTCTATTTTTTAGTATTTTAATTTTTGAAGTGTTACAGAAATATTTTTTTTTTGTGGAATTAATTTGTTTAAATAAAATTTTATTTTCAAATTAATTGAAAATAAAAGTTACAATTGTTTTTTCTTTTATTTTTACAGAATTAAATTATGTGTTTATGGTTTAATTTTCTGTGTAGTATAAAATTCTAATTTTCTGGTTTAATTTTGTTTTATAATTTAGAATCCATGGCTACTGAACTAGTCAAATTAATGTTCAAACTAGTACTGGTATGGTGATTGCAATTGCTCCAACCTCTCCTCCTGTTGTGACTGTGCCAGTCAATCACAGTGAAAAGCCAAAGAAGTTCTTAGGAACTAACTTTAAAAGATGGCAGCAGAAAATGTTGTTTTATTTTACAACTCTTAACCTGGTACGTTTTCTCCGTGAGAATACTCCTATTCTGAAGAGGATGAAACCGACTGACAAGTGGTTGTAGTGGTTGTTGCGGTCGATGCTTGGAAACATGCTAATTTGTTTTCCCGAAACTACATCTTGAACGGACTTGATAACACATTGTACAACGTCTATAGTCCTATCAAGACGACAAAGGAACTTCGTGAGTCCTTGGAAAAAAAATAAAAAATAGAAGATGATGGCTTGAAGAAATTCGTAGTAGGCAAATTTCTAGACTTTATAATAGTTGATTCTAAGATTGTGATCAGCCAAGTTCAAGATCTCCAACTCATTTCGCATGACATCCATGCAAAAGGCACGTCTCTTAGTGAATCCTTTCAAGTTGCTGCCTTAATTGTAAAATTACCACAAAACTGGAAGAAATTCAAGAACTACCTCAAACACAAGCGCAAAAAAAATGACTTTGAAGGAATTGATTGTGCATTTGAGGATTGAGGAGGACAACTGCAATTCTAAGAAGCGGGCTGGTAAGCATCCCATGGAGTCTAAGGCAAATGTGGTGGAACATGGATCAAAAGCAAAAAAACAAAAGTATTCTGGAGAAAATTCCTCACAAGGCTTTAAAAGAGGGAAAACTAAGAAGTACAAGTTTAATGACAAATGTTACATCTGTGACAAAGAGGGACATCGGGCCAAAGATTACCGTAGCAAGCGCAAAGGTAAAGGTAGATCAAGCAAGAAGCTTGCTCAAGCCAATATGACCGAAGTGGACAAAAATTTCCAATGGTGTAGATAATATAAATCTTTCTACAGTTGTTTCCGAGGCAAACCTTGTCGAAAATCCTAAAAAATGGTCGGTGGACACTGGTGCTACTCGCCATATCTATGTTGACAAAAAGATGTTCATATCTTATTCTGTAGTGAACAACGGCGAACAACTTTTTATAGGCATCTCCTCGACTTCTAAAGTTGAAGGATAAGGAAAGATTATTTTGAAGATGACATCTGGAAAGGAACTCACTCTCAACAATGTGCTGCATGTATTAGGCATTCGCAAGAATTTTGTTTCCAGATATCTGTTGAGTAGAAATGGGTTTAGGCTAGTTTTTGAAAGTGATAAGTTTATACTAACCAAAAACGGGATGCATGTAGAGAAATGTTACATGTCTGATGGTCTTTTCAAAATAAATGTAATGACTGTCGTACTCTCTGTTATTAATAAAAAAATACATCTTCTTCTTACTTGCTTGAGTCTTCAAATTTGTGGCATGGTAGACTAGGATATGTTAATTATAGATCTTTGCATAGATTAATTGATATAAAATGTTTGCCTAAATTTGAAATTGATCCAAATCATAAATGTAAAATTTATGTTGAGGCAAAGTTAACCAAAACTCATTTTCATACAATTGAAAGAAGTACCAAATTACTTGAATTAATTTACAGTGACATTTATAATTTTAAATCAATTCAAACCAGAGGTAGGAAAAAATATTTTGTCACTTTCTTAGATGACTATACTAGATATAGTTATGTTTATTTAATTTGAACCAATGATGAAAACTTTGGAAACCTTCATTCAACATAAGAATGAAGTTGAAAATCAACTTGGTAAGAAGATTAAAAAACTAAGAAGTGAGTGATAGAGGTGGTGAATATGAATCATCTTTTGGTGAGTTTGTAAAGAACATGGAATAATTTATCAAACCACCGCTCCTTACTCACCTTAGCAAAATGGAATTGTTGTAAGGAAAAATAAGACTTTAAAAGAAATGATGAATGACATGTTAATAAATCCTGGATTACCTCAGAACTTGCGAGAGGAAGCAATACTTTCTGCTAAGTATATACTTAATAAAGTACCTTGAAAGAAAGTGAATCAAACACCTTATGAAATGTGGCATGGAATAGTACCATCCTACAAATACTTAAAAGTGTGGGAGTGTTTGGCTAAAATGGTTATTCCTAATCCTAAAAAGACTAAGCTAGGTCCTAAAACTATTGATTGCATTTTCATTGTTTATGCCAAGAATAGTAGTGCATATCGGTTTTTGATTTATAAGTCAGAACATTTCAAAATGCATGTAAATACTATTATTGAATCTCAGAATGCATAATTCTTTGAACATATATTTCCAAATAAGACTGGACAAGAGACTAATACTAATAAAAGATTTTGTAATGCTATTACTAGTCATGATCAAGAACAAGAGTAAGAGATAGATCAAAATAAGGAAGACGAATCTAGACGTAGTAAACGTATTAGAACCTCAAAAACTTTTAGTCCAGATTTTCTAACTTTTTTGTTAGAAAATAAGCCTTTAACTTTCAAAGAAGCTATGTCCAGTCCTAACGCTCCTTTATGAAAAGAAGCTATAAATAGCGAAATTGAATCCATCTTACAAAATCACATTTAGGAATTGGTGGATTTGCCATCATGTTGTAAACCTCTTGGGTACAAGTGGATTTTCAAGAGAACAATGGAAGCAGATGGATCAATTGACAAATACAAGGCACGACTTGTGGTTAAAGAATATAGACAAAAAGAAAGTCTTGATTATTTTGACACATACTCATCATCAGTTACTAGAATAACATCCATTAAAATGCTAATTGCCATTGCATCTCTGAATAATCTAGAAATTCATCAAATGGATGTGAATACAGTTTTCTTAAATGGTGAGTTAAATGAAGAAATTTACATGAAACAACTAGAAGGATTTTCTGTTCCAAGAAAAGAAAAGAAAGTGTGTAAATTGGTTAAATCATTAAATAGTTTAAAAACAAGTGCTAAAGCAATGACGTGGGAAATTTGACAAAGCAATAATGTCAAATGGATTTAAAATTAATGAATGTGCTAAATGTGTTTATATTAAAAACACAAACAAAGGTTATGTTATAGTATGTCTTTATGTGGATGATATGCTCATCATAGGTTGTAATAATGACATGATGAAAACTACTAAGAAAATGTTGAATAAACATTTTGACATGAAGAACATGGGGATTGCTGATGTAATTTTTGATATGCAAATTACCTAAACATCAAAAGGATATACTTTGTCACAATCACATTACATTGAAAAAATACTTGACAAATTCAGCAAAGATGATGATTATCTTGCTAGAACACCTGTGGATGTTAATTTGTTTCTTTCTAAAAATGTATAGGAAAGTATTTCTTAATTAGAATATGCCCAAATTATTGAAAGTTTAATGGACTTGATAAACTGCACTCACCTGGATATAGCTTATGCAATAAGTAAATTAAGTAAATATGCGAGTAATCTAAGAATAGAACACTGGAAAGCAATTATAAGGGTTCTAAGATATCTCCAATTTACTCGTAACATTGGGCTAAATTATACCTGATATCCAACAGTACTTGAAGGATACTGTAATGCAAACTGGATATCGGATACTAGAGACTCAAAATTCACCAGTGGATATGTATTTACTCTTTGTGGGGCGGATGTATCTTGGAAATCTTCCAAACAGACTTACATTGTTAGGTCTACTATGGAATTAGAGTTTATAGCTTTAGATAAAGCTGGGGAAGAAGCAAAATGGCTTTGTCACTTCCTTGAAGATATTCTAATATAGCCAAAATCGGTGTCTGCTATATGTATACATTGTAATAGTCAATCAGCAATTAGTAGAGTATAGAGTCATATGTATAATGGTAAGTCGCGACACATTCATCGTTGACATAACACCGTGAGACAACTACTCTCTAATGGAGTTATTTCCATTGAACATGTGAAGTCTACAGACAACATAGTGGATCTACTAACCAAAGGGTTAGCAAGAGAGTTAGTTGAGAATTCATCGAGGGGAATAAGACTTAAGCTTATTAAATAAGAGTTACCACAATGGTAACCCAATCTAATTGACTGGAGATCCCAAGATATAGGTTCAAAGGAACAACCGAGTTGTGTATGACTCATAAGGATCAATAGGGAGTCAAACTCCTACCAATTTCTATGATGAAATAGTGATATCTGTAGTGTTTTAGGTTAAGTAGTACTTTTAATGATTCTTATATCTAGAATACCTAATGGAGTATGGCAGGATACTCTTCATAAAAATCATCTATATGAGTGTGAACTGGGTCAATTCTATGAAATTTGTGAATGGCTACAATTCTCTAAAGCACTCATGAAAGATCAAGTTGCTGAGGGCTAAAATGAACACAATAGTGAGAACTAAACTGTGTCTGGTGATATATTGTGTGAGTTCTCTTGGTTTACACAAATAGCTGAACAGTTCAAGACATCATGTTCACTGATTAGCTAGTAAATCTGATAATGTCTCACAAGGGAAAGTTCAAAGCCAATAGCTACCTATCCTTTGCATAATATCTCCAATTTCTATACTCTTTGTAATTAGATCATGTTATTGCATTTTCTCTCTGTCAAATTCCATTCATGTGGGGGATTGTTGGAAATTATGGTTTTTATAGGCTTATTTTGGGTCAACGTTGAGCCCAAATTTGAGTGGGGCCCACACATCTTTTGGGGTGGGTTTAAAGAGGTAACGTGTTCCTTGCCGTATGGCAAGTCACATGGTGCAAACGGTTCGTTAAAACTATTTATAAGTGAACGGGAACTTGACAACGTTTTCGGGTTCGTAGAAAGGAAATTTAAAGTCACAAATGTAGGTTACCTTAAAATAGTTGTCCCAGATTAAAACTTTAAGAGAACTTGTATGTGTATATAAGCTCTAGGTGGATAAACTTGGGTTGGGCCTCAAAGGACACCCCAAGTTTGTAGAAGGAAAGAGTTATAGATAAAGTGGGCTTTGGCTTAAACCACCACGGGCGCGCGCACGCCGCATTCGTTTGATCGGCCGGCCGAGCCGTGATAGGTGTGGGTTGTGGGTCGAGTCGGTCCTAATATTAATTTTTTGGACAAAATTTATTTAAATTTTTTCCAAAATTCTTGCGGGAAAAAATTATTTTTTTGAAACAAAATTAATTCAAATTTTGCGCCAAATTTGAATTCAAATTTTTTGTTCAAGGTTCAATTCAAAATCAGACCTGTTCAGTTTGAATTTACACTTGTTCAACTTTACAGATTTGAATATGCACCTGTTCAGTTCAAATTGAACCTGTTCGGCCCTTCCAAAAAGTCACTACTTAGCTTATAAATACTAGAATTTTTCCAACAGTTTGATCAATCAGAAAAATTCTATCTTTCTTCCAATTTTTGCTCTCTAGCATTGATATTCTTCATATTAGTTTTTAGGGAAATTTCTGAGAGTATAACTCACAGGTTTTGGTTCGTTGTACAGATTGTTTGAAGTGCTACTACAATCTGTGTAAGATCATTGTATCCTGAGAGATAGACGTCATTTATCCGTAAGCACCGAAGCAGCACGAATCTGTCTTAAGGACAGAGTGTCATACACTCGACTTGATCATTTTTTTTTTACTGATTCATTACGGTAAATAAATTCTATAAATAATTTATTTTTATTTATTTGATCTGTTTCACTTTATTTTCTCATGCACAGCAGATTGTCCTACAGCCTATGCATCAAATTAAGAGTTACTTCTCTCATATGTCTAGGTATATGTGGGCGTCACAAAGAAGAAACAAGATTGAAGGTAAATATGCAAAATTTTCTCAATTATTTATTTATTTATTTGTGTTCATTTTTATGTTTTCAATGTGGTTGAATTTTATTGCATGTTGGATTTGGTGTGTTGGGTTTGTTTAGAGAAAATTTCTAAAAGCTTCTGCAGGGACCTATATGGACTCTTTATTGGAAAGATGCTAATGCTAAGTTTGTATCCATTAAAATTGCAGATTTTTTTTTCCAATGGTCTTATGTTTTCATTGTTGGGACATATGAAGAAGCATGGAGCATTTTCAATGTAGATAATTTATTATTATTATTACTATTATTATTATTTTGGAACGGGGAATCAAATGGGATTGACATGCATACAATTGTTCATGATAAATGAGGCTCTTGAGTTGTAATATTGTATTGAGTGTTGGTTTGGAATATTTCAGTTAAATGACAATTGGTTGCGTTTTATTGTATTTTGTTAGTTTCATGAGTTGTATTATCATTGTATAAATGAAATTATATTTTTTTAGCTTACAAAAAATGATTAGCGATGTTGCAAATATTAATTTTTTTTTTAATTTTTTTTTTTATTATTAGTGACATTTCATAACAGTAGTAATAGTTTTCCAAAGTGTTAAATTTCAATGACACTTATCTCCATTTAAAAGCTGGTCAAGTGACATTTATTATAGTTGTTAAAAATATAAATTGTGACATAAAAAGTGCCATTGAAAAAGCATATAGTGCCATTTTTTAGATTTTAAGTCTTGTTTAATGGTGCTTGACAGTGTCATGAATAGTGTTTATCATGACATCGAGTGTTAGTGAAAGTCTTTAGCCTTCATGGTGTAGTGGCATTTACAAGTGCCACTGAAGTGCCACCAGTATCTAGCGTAACATGGGTATCAATAGCACTCATGACATCAAGTGTCACTGAAAGCCTAGCATTCATGGTGTAGTGGCATTTACAAGTGTCATTGAAGTGCCTAGCTAGCGTGATATGGATATCAATAGCACTTATTCAAAACGCCTCAAGGCTAAAAAATGTCACTAGAAGAATAATTTTGTGGCACTTTTGAGTGTCATTGAACTAATAATTTGTTGTATGAAAAAAAAAAAAAAAAGGCTAACGTAATGCCACTAGAAAAATAGTGCATGAAATTTAGGGAGAATTATACATTAGTGGGATCAGAAAAATTATTTATAAAAAAAAAATGAGTTTTTTTTTAATAATTTTAATTATTAATATTTATAATGATTATAATTTTTTTAAATATTTTTTGTGATTCCTGTAATTCCACCTAAAATTTACATTTTTTTTTTTTTTTTTTGAGAACCCTAAAATTTACACCTTGGTGTGCAGCATTGGTCGGAGTGGCGTAAGAATTTTGATACAAGGTCAACTAAGGCCTCGTTTGGGATGCTACCTTTTTAGTCAATTAGTCAAAAAGTTACTAAATTAGTCAATTAGCCAATTAGTCATACCAAAAAGTCAACAATTACGGCTTCTCTCTACTTTTTGCACAGCTTTTCGTAATTAGTCAAAAAGTCATCCCAAACATACAAGTTTTTTTTACCTACCTTTTTAGCTAATTAGCCAAAAAGTTACTAAATTAGCCTGTTCCCAAACGAGACCTAAGTCTTCATAATAAAATTCCTAATAGGAAAGTAACCTAATTTAAAGGGCTGGGTTTCTATCGAATCTGTCATCTGAATTGGAGGATGCTATCCAGGTTCATGAGATCACAATGAATTTTATTTTAGTAGATTAAATCATTCATTTTATTGGATTTTATGTGCATATCTTTCCCAAAAAAAAAAAAATAATCCAATATTTGTAACTCATTCATTTTATCGAATTTTTGTACCCAAAAAATGGTTTACTTTTAAAAACACATTAACCGTTAAATTTTTTTTTAGACAAACCCTATAAAGTGAAGAGATTACGAATATCGGATCGAATAAAATTTTTTTTATGAATGATATACACATAGAGTCTGATAAAATGAAAGATTTCAATGATTAAAATGAGACCCGTGGTAGGCGCACGGGCCCAAGCAACACCTTCTAATATAGATTTGAACTAGACAGAAGCCTAACTCTTAAGTTAAATTAGTTTTTTTTTTTTTTTTTTTCTTATCAAATTCAAATTTGAATTTGAGAGAATTTAACGAATCTGTGAGCTCTATCATAGGTCATGTTCCGATAATCTGAATTATTCATTTTACAAGATCTTCTATGTGTAAATATATGAAAAAACTAAGTCGCGACTTGTCCGATAAGCGTATTCTTTTCATTTTATTATTTTTGTCTCAAAAAATAAATAAATAAAAAATATATTTATTGTCTATTTTTTGGAGAGTCAAATAGAATAAAATAAAAATATTACAGTTATTGGATAAACCTTTTTATTATTATTATTATTATAAAAGATTATGTTAAAATTTTTATAAAATAAACAATTAAAAAGATTAAAATAAGACTCCTGAAAACCTTCAAACTTTCTAAATTCTCTCAAACTTAAATTTCAGTAAAGCGTGTCCAATTAAATTAATGTAGAGTAAATTATGTAAATGGTCCCCACTGTTGATATGATGTATTAATTTAGTCTCTATTATTTTAATTCGTTTGATTTTACCCTTTAATTTAACAGATCATGTCATATTAGTGCAATAAATAATGACCGTTAGGTTTGGTGGATAAAAACTCAAAAAATGTGTCAATTTGATTTTTATAATTTACACAATGTGTCAATTTGCTCCTTATAAAAATTGTGCAAAGTAAAACAACATGGACCAAATTGATACATTGTGTAAACTATGAGGATAAAATTGACACATCGTTTGAGCATGTGACAACTTTTTATCTACCAAAACTAACTATCGTTACTTATTAGACCAATATAATAAAATTTCTTAAATTAAAAGATAAAATCAAATAAATTAAAATAATAAATAATAAATTAACACATCATATAAAATACAGTACCATTATCTTTCTCATCGTCATCATCACAACACGTGTATGACCAATTATATCACTTGGACATGGTCATCTCTTATGCGTCACCGATTAATTTTATGAAAATTTATGTGCAAAATTTATTTTTAAAATGATATCACAGTGGTACATTAATAAACAATATTGATAAACTACTCAATTTTAAAAAGTATGAAGTCTTCAAGTATTTTTTACTAATTTCACTACACAAATATTCTTAAACAATCATGCAATTTACCTTATATTAGAAACAATTAAATGTCCAAACGTCACGACTATTTCTTCTGACAGTGCTCATAGTGGTTTACTTCCTCTTAATATTTTCTCAATTTATTATATTGACAGCAGTAGTAAGGTATGACAAATAAAAACCCATCAATAAACATTTTTTTTTTTATCCAAAAGAAAAGAGAATATATTCTAAGGTGTTATTACCGTGAGTCTAAGGCCCTGTTTGGAGATTTACCTTTTTAACCAATTAGTCAAAAAGTTACTAAATTAGTCAAAAAGCCAACAACTCATACCAAAAAGTCAAAGATTCTCTTTTTTCTCTACTTTTTGCACATCTTTTCGTAATTAGTCAAAAAGTCATCCTAAACATACAAGTTTTTTTTACCTACCTTTTTAGCCAAATAACCAAAAAATTACTAAATTAGCCTGTTCCCAAACGAGGCCTAAGCTCCGAGATAATCATCCATTGACCCAGGCTCGGGATAATCGGTTGCCAACCTGATTTAACCTAACTCATAAGAATAGACCCGCCACCGGAGCACTAGTAGAACTCAACTAAATGCCAAAGACAAGCTCAAGATTCCATCGAAATACAAAATAAGGTCTCTGCAAAGAATTATTGAAATTACCCAATATTTTGTTCTCTCAAGAGTCAAACCTAAATCACATGTAAAGAAAAATACCTCCTCCACTAAGCCACTACCTCAATGGTAATAAACATTTGTTTTGACAGAGTAAAACCAGCTTTCTCTCTCTCTCTAAACATTCCTTTCTTTTCAACTCTCTTCTCTTCTTGTTCTGCATTAACTTCTAAACTAAAAAATCCGCAAGAAGTCAAAATAAAAAATCGACGGAACAACTCTCCATGCATGCGTATATATTTATAATTATATATGTATATATATATATATTTTTTTTTAGCAAATGGTTTGGTTTGTCTCAAGTTAACCATCTCATCTTGAGAGAGAATTTAAGTTTGGTAGGCTCATTTTGTTATCAATTTCGGCGATTTAAACCGTTCACTTTGTAAGACTTATTGAGTAAAATATTTATACAAAAAATAAGATGATTAGATATCAATAACTATATGTTTGAATCAAATTTGTATTGCAAACAATAGATGGCTATTATTGAAACTATATTTGTGGTCAATTTTTGTGAAACAAATGTGATTCAAACATATAGCTATCGATATCTAATCATTTTGATTTTTTGTATGAATATTATGCTTAACGAGGATTTTTGGATCACCAAAATGAGTTTTAAAATGAGCTTACCAAGTCTAAATACTCTCTAAAATCAAGATAACAATTTGAGAGAAACCAAACCCTTTAAGAAAACCCAAACTCAAGTTTAAAAGCGCAAACTGTTACCTAACGCTTTGCAGTGTGATTGAGATTCACAGTGTGTCACCAGTAGCGGCCATCAGATGTCAGAATCTAAGTCAGAATACCAGAACGGTTCACATACGACCGTTATGTAATCTGATTTCAAACTGTTTCTTTTGAAAAATTACACAAAAAAAACCTGAAAGTGGGGGAAGAAAGATAGAGAGAAGAGGGAAAATAAAGAGAGAAACTGGAGGAGCAAGAGATAGAGAAAAGAGGGAAGATGAAGAATATATTATTGATTTGTTGAAACTATAAGATCTATACTATTCTATTCAGCTACTATCACTAAACCATTTTGTTTGTGTGTGTCTATCTATATATTGTTTGAAAATAATAATAATAATAAGTGTGGTCATTATCTATTTGGCTTAGTTAAAATATGTATATATATATATATATATTTAGGCTCTTATTTGTTCTCTTATTTTTTTCATTATTTATCTTATATATAATAGTTAGTGATTGATTTTTTATAAAATATAAAGTCATTAATTATTAAAATAAAATGTAAAAAACTCAATTTATAGTGATTTAAAAATATGAAATATATTGGATCATACTTAAAAATTTACAAAAATTGATCAATATTTATTTTTAACCCAATAAATATGATCATAAAAAAAAAATATACATATCGGTAAGTTTTTTTCAAATTGTGTAAAAAATAAAAAAATTCACGGTTCCGGTTACTACAACCGTTACACTACGGCCTTTACACCTCAAGAATCGCAATTCTGGCTATCGCAACCGCTTTTCAGAACCTTGCCCAAACTTTAGATCACTTGAAATTGATACTGTGAATTCGAGCCTTCTTTGGCTTTTTTGTTGTATTGATTAGATTCTTAAACTAAAGTTGATAATTCTTCTTTCTTGCTTTGATTTTTATAGCAGATGATGAATCATTAGTTTCATCTTTTAATTTTGTAAAGTTTAACAAATCACCATGGGATTTCATGTTGATCATGTTCACACCTTCAAACAACAATCTTATGTATCTTTTTGTATTTCTTGGTTATTGTTTTCCATTTTCGATGGCACAAAAAGAGAACAGAAAGAGAGAGAGAGTTAAAAATGAAGAAGAGTTGATAAAATGATTTGTTCATTCCATCAAAGCCTGCGTTTATTGATGTGGTTTAATGTGCCACGTGACAAGTTTTTATTGGATCTACTTCAGCACCGACACGACTGGATTCTAAGCGACAGTAGAAAAACTGTGCCCCTCCCCTGTTGGTATGAAGCAGGAAAATGCGTGAGAGGTCGAATATTCTGAATGTTAAAATGATGTTGTTTTAATATTTTTATCGGTAAGAGAATGATTCAGACCGAGTATGGAAAAATTATCTTCCGGTAAGAGAATAAATCTTACCGCTAAGATAAAAAAAAAAAATTTTAAATGACGTCGTTTTGAGATTTTGGGCCATTCGAACCATTGATAATTCGAGCTACGTAGCGGAGTTGTATAAATTATTAGGACGAGTAATGTTAGGTATCATGAAAAAAAATTATGAAAATGATCATGAAAGATTTTCATCATTAGATTACACATATAAAAAAATACCACACACTAATCAAAGGATGAAAAATCTTCATAAAACATTTCATGATTTTTTTTTCATGATCCATAGTATTATTCTATTAAGACACCCAGAATTGTTTTACCTAAAACTAATAACGTCTTATTTAAATTTATTTTAAATATGAATCCTATCTTATACTAATTGAATTTCAACCACACTTTTTTATTTATGATAATTTTTTTGGTTGGGATTCATTCTATTTGTAGATCTTACACAACGCTAATTAAATCTCAATAATACTTCTTGATTTGTGACAATTTTGTTAGACAAATTTTCATGGTATGTATACTTTTCCATATGTAGAATTAGAACAAATTTGAATCACACATTTACATTTGTGAATAAATTTTTTTGGTGTATCTTTTAACTTCTCTTAAATTTTATTGAACTCTCAATTTCAATTTTTGGGAACTCGATCTGTTTCGATTGTGTTTCACCTTAATTTCATCAATTCATTACCACATTGTAGAGATTGGAGTTACGCCAAATCATAAAATTCTTGTTTATTTGAAATTTTGATGAAAATGTAATTTTTAATAGATTTAAATGAGACTTATCGATTTGTTTGAATTTTTTTATATACAAATTTTATTTATATAACATTACTCGTGTATTGATTTCATCTATTATTAAATAATACAAACTATAAATGTGCAAAATGAAAATTTTATTAAAAATATGAAATTAAAGGTACATGAAGATGCAATGCATCAAGAGAAGTTTGGATAGTACAAAATACTCCTACTACTGCTACTCGCACTCATACAACTAACCTCATTACATTAAATTTAATTTGAAAAGTGTAAGAAACGAATTTGTCTATTGGTATACATCTATACTATTATATAAAGTATACTACTCAATTTGGTATGAATTTTGTTGTATTTTTTTAAATTCCTAAATTTTTTTATGTAATTGCTTCAGATTTTGTTAACTTTTTTAGTTTTGTTTTTCTCCATTTACATTTGACTTGTTGATTTTAATGGCACACTCATATGCTATGCATACTAGGGGTGAGTGCAGGTCAGTTACAGCCACGAAACCTCCAATCCACCATCCGTTCGTCAGATTAGCAGATTAGAGAAAATCAATCCACATCCATCTGTCAATCCGGCGGATGTGGATTGAGCGAATTACCAAATGGATGCGAATTGATTTGGCGGTTTAAAAAGGTATTATAATCACTACATGCTTCGTCAAAGAAAGAAAGTTTGAAACTTTACAATATTACAATCGTTGAATGACTCATTCACATATTACAATCTGTCACGACCCAACCTGCCCCTATAGGTTTGGTGCCGTAACCGGCCAGTAATCCGTGGATTACCAAAGGCTTCTGAACAGAATAACGAATATTAAGGGGCTGCGGAAGCAAATTCATAAAGTAAACAAGGTCCAATGAGCTGTGATGACGTACATGGGACAGAAAGTTCAAAACTTATTTATATACATAAACATGCTAGTCAGGTACACCAATATGTACAAAATATTTACATAAAGTACATCCCAAGATCCAGCTTTACAACAGGTACAAAAGACTAGCATGAGGTGCAAAAACTGCCATGGCATTAGGCTTCAGGCAGAACCTCCTCGGGAGACGCAACAAGTGGCTGACCAAAAACAAAACAGAGGCCATCAACTCTGGCCAGGGTCTTGTGCCGACTTACCTACATATATAATATAAACTGTGAGCGAAAGCCCAGTGAATAATAACAGAGTAAAGGGTTTAATGAATGATGTCCATCACAGAGTTTATATCAGAAACACAATCGATCGTAAATGAGTCTTATGCATATTCAAATGTCAAACCAGAAGTAGATTCAGATACATGCTCACATTCATATTCATATTCAGATTTTGCATAAGATCATATGTGGTACACCCATTAGCTATCAGATCAGGCAGGTCTAAAGACCACAAACAGAGTTGGTACCAACGACCGTGAAGGTCCATATCTTGCGCGCAAGTAACCATGGTATTATTACCCCCAGGCAAGGACCATAGGCCACGGTATTGTTACTCCCGGGCGAGGGCCATAGGCCACGGTATTGTTACCCCCGGGCGAAGGCCATAGGGACTAAGGGTGCCACAATACTTTTCAGAAAATTGGACATTCATTCATAATTCATAACGTAGCATTTTAGAAAACAGATCATATCATATCAGTCAGAAAATACTTAAAATTAAACATAACTTTACAGAGTTATTACTCACAGTGGGCGTTGATACAAATAGACGGAGTCAAAAGGGTCAAACAGATTGCGGCACGGGACCTACATAACACATCACGGATACACACTTGAAACATGCAATCCAATTGTACAAAACTCACATCAATGATTCTAAGTGTGTACCTAACCTCTTATCCTTGGTATGGAGCCTTAAATATGGCCTAGGAATGCCTAGGATGGAATGAGGGTGCAAAAATGCATTGTTAGACACCTTACAAAATTTTCAGAAAATAGAGGTCTCGCTCGAGCGTGGCTTTCTACGCTCGAACGAGAATGCAAACAAAGGGGCTCCACTCGAGCGTGAAGTTCCTCGCTCGAGCGGACTGTGTGCTAAAGTAAAAATGCTGGATGCTCAAAATTTACGCTCGATGGACGCTCGACCCTCGCTCGAGCGTGAGATACAAAACCTCGCTTGAGCGTGGGTTACCTCGCTCGAGCGGACTGTGAACTTATGCAAAGTACTGGATGCACGCATTTCACGCTCGAGCGTCACTTTTCTCACTCGAGCGGAAGGCAGGATCACAGAGTGTTCGCTCGAGCGTAGAGTTCCTCGCTCGAGCGTGAGTCCAAAATCTGGAAATTCCAGATTGAACCCCAATGTTCAAATCCAACTTTTAACCATTCAAAGCTCAACCCCTTGGGCTCAATTTCTAGAAAAACACTTCAAACTCATAGTACAACAAGTTTCAAAAGCCAATTTGGAAAATCAAAGGCCAAGAGTTAGTCAATTTGAACACAATTTCCATAAATCATCAAGAACAAGGTTTAAACCAACATGCAGGAGTTCAATTTCATTTCAAGGTTCCAAAACATGATCCAAAGCAAAATTAAACTCAGAATTTTGATGAATTCATGGGCTTGAACAAAAATATGGGCATGCATGTCAAGTTTTGATGAAAACAAACCCAAATGGCAAGAGGGTAAACATGCATGCATGATATACTACCCAATTCAACAATTCCAAGCTAAATCTAGACTCTAATCTTCAATAGGTCATGAAATATACAAGAACTAATTCAATTACATGAATGAGAGGATGAATTCCTACCTTAAACCTTTAATTTTAAGTCTAGGAGCTTAATTCTTCCAAGTTGTCTACAATTCCTCCAATTTCCAAGCTAAACCTTGTAGAAATCAATTTTTCTCCTCTCCCTAATTCTCTCCTACGTTTTTGGCCCTCAAACTGATGAAAACAAATCTTCTAAGACTAAGTCCCATGGTTGTCTTAGATAGTGGGCTTCAATGGCACTATCGTAAATAATAGAACCCATAGTTTGGTGTTATTTAATCTAATTTAAACATTCCAAATCGAATTTTAATTGAACCTACCATAAAATCACATAAAATCCAACTAGTCTAAAACACTAATCAATTTCGGAATCGGACGCCGATAAGGCTTCCAAATTGCGAATTAAAGTTTAAAATACGAACAGATATTTCGACACCGAACAGATAGAAACACATAATTCATGCAATACACATGCGAATTAATTCCAGATTTCCTCTTAATTGCTATTAGGCATAATTAAGTTCCAATTAGCGTTAATTAGGGTCGGGGTTATTACACAATCACAGCAAGTCTCATTTACATAAAGTATTACAATATGTTCTTAAAATATAAAAATAATTCAAACCACGAAAACCATGAATAGAGCAGTATTGTTACATCTTTATTTGTTTTTGAAAACAAAAACTAACCAGCATATATCATCTTTTTTATTTATTATTTTTAGAGTTAGATTTAAAAACCAAAAAATATAGATAAATAATACATTTATTTTTTAAATTTAAAAAATATATTCAAGTTGAAAACTATTTTTCAACAAAATATTTAAACTCTTTTTTAATTGAAAACACAAATAGAGTATCTAAACAAATTGAAAACACAAAGTTTTACAAATTACTAGGGGTGCTCACGGTTTGGCGGTTCGATTGCGGCTAAAGGAATTTCAAATCCGCTATTCGTCCAAAATTAGGCGGATTGAAAAAAAATCAATCCACAAGCGTTCACTCGTTATCACACATCCATCTAAAATACGACGAATCGATTTAATTTGATCAATTTAAACGAATCGATATATCCGCCACTCACTCCTAATGCACTCCTCTTTATATATACTATGTTTAAACACACATTGTTAGATATTTGTATCCAAATTCCATGAGTGTGCCATTAAAATTAAATTTGATTTGACTATTTTTAGATTAAGTAATGTAAACAATTGTACAAAAACTTGTTTGCTTTTTTTTTTTTTTTTTCCCTGTGTGCATGATATTTTAATTTTTTTTTCTTTTTTTCCAAATCTATATATGTTTTCAGAAGACTATTTGCAATATTGCAATATAAAATAAATCCAGAATTTTGATTGTATTTAATTAATATTTTTTAGTTTGCCCAGCTTCAATTTTATTTCCAAATGTCATACACGCTCCAAAAGTTCATCTCAATTTTTCTCCAAATCTATCAATCTATCTATCTATCTATCTATCTATCCACTCACTCTACTCTACTCTACTCTACTTTAAAAAAGGTGAGAATGCTCATTTACTTTCTACGTTTTTTTGGTCCCCAAAATACGTTTCTCGAAATATATTGGCCACGTTGCCTTGAAAAGGCACCATATTTAGCAATAGTCCCTAACACATATATGTTTGTTTGGCCTCTTAGGTGGTGTGATTGGATTAATAATCCCGCAGATCTCACGAAACTTATGTTTGGTTGTGCTATATGTGAAGGGTTTTTGAGTCCTACGAGACCACCAATCCTATTTGGAGGTAGGATCAGCATTCTTTTGGATAGGATAGTATTGCTAATCCAATCTCCTTGCATTGAAACAAAATGTCTATTTTGTCATTTATTTATCAAACAAAATAAAATTTATTTTTTTATGCAATAAGGGCTTTTAAGTAATTTCAAAGATTTAATCATAACTAGCTAATACCACCGTATTACTCTTCAATCAAACAAACAAACAAACAAACTTTATCTTACATATCTAACTTAATACTATGACATTACTAATCTTGTCACTCAATCTTACCATATTTATAATCCCCTCCAATATAATCTGCCAAACAAACATGACCAGATTTGTTGAACACTTTACGGTATTCAACCGTCTAAACAGCTTCATATATTTATATTTATATATATTATAAGAAAAAAATTTGAAATTTTTAAATACTCAAGAATTTTTAAAAACTCAATTTTTTTTTTTTTTAAAAAAAATTCACTAGCGATGAGAATGGTTGGTGAGATTAGGATTAGGATTTAGAAAATTAGGGATGGGGATAAAAATAAAATTTTATGTTTAGACAAAATTGGAATTAAAAATAATAAAAGATGTGGGCGGTCTTAAGAAAAAAAATAGGAGTAAACATCAGTGCTCTTGAAAATTTTGAATCTCTAGCATTTCTTATATAATAATACCTAATTTTAAGGTTGAATTTCTTTCAAGTCCAAATCTAAACTTGAGAGGATTTGATGAACTCTTGAGCCCACCACAATTTCCGTTTTTATGATAAAAACAGTTCATTTATAATACATCTTTTAAGGAAAAAAAAAAAAAAAATTAGGTCAATCTTATAATCATAACCTTTCATTTTACGTGTCTCAAGGAAAATAGATAGTCTACTTTCAAAATATGTTTTGTCGTCTATTTTTTCGGAGATAGATACAATAAATGAAAATATTATGATTATCAGATCAATCTAATTTTTTTTATGAATGATTAACACTGAAAGTCCTACAAAATAAAATATTCAAATCATCAAAATGAAATCTTTGGTAGGCCCCATGTACCAATCAAATTCTCTCAAGTTCAAATTTATATTTAAGATAAATCTAACCTTAATTTTAAAAAGTTATGAACCAGTATTTTCTATTAAGACCGAATAATCATACTCCTATAAATCAAAATAAAATTAAAATGAATAACCAGACCTATTCGTTACAAACGCGTCATCTTGTATATAAGTTAAATTCTCTATTTCTCAAATTCCAACTTGGTCTCTCTCTCACAAAGTGAAAAATACATCTCCTCTCTCTCCCTTAAAAAAATGAAAAAAATGAAAATACATCTCCTCTCTCTACCTTTTACTTTTGACAAATGCCTTAAATAATGAAAGAATCTTGCAAACAAGTGTCCTATGGCACAACTAAAAAATAAAAAAATTGAAAAATACAATCACTTTTTACTAAATTTAATATACTTTTATTGAAATAAATATACTTTTTAATAATTTTATATATTTTCAAGATACTTTATACACACTTCTCAATATTAAACAAAGCATAACTGACACTCGTTAACATTTGCCATAACGAAATACAATTACTTGCCCTACTTAATTGAGAAACAAGTGCAAGTTGTGGAAAAGAAGTGTTATCTGTTACATAAAGACTGGAAGTGCAGAATGAAGAATAAATGAGAGAAGCTTGTGGATGCAGGAACTGATCCCTCTGCTCATCCATACAAAGGAGTACAATCCGATGATTGAAAGTATTTAATTGACCAAGTATGGTTAGATCCTAAAAACAAGGTATGTTATGATTTAGTTATTACTTAGTACTCTTATCATTGTTTAACTATATATGTAACAAACCCTTACAATCTGGATTATGTAGCATCGCTACAACACCGACAAACTTAATAGGAGCAAGCTACGTTACAATCACACTAGTGGGTCTCGATTTTTTCCAACGGCGATGAGCATTGCAGTGAGATGTGTATCATTGATTTTATTAATTTTATCCACACTTATTTAATATGTTATCATATTAATAATGGAGTGTTGATCTCGGTGTTTAGCATATCACAGGTGAAGGAAAACGGTGGCTTGTTGCCAGATATTTGCGATTTCTACAAGGACACTCGTCAGAACAAGAAGACAAAAGAATAGATTGATCCTATATGTTGTGATTTACATGCAAGTATTCTAATCATTTGGACACTTATAGTAGTTACTGTGTTTGATTTATATTAACAATATTTATATGTCACAAATACAAGAGCAAATGACAATGTTGTGGGATGAGTCTATCGAGTCTGGAACACCGATGACACAAGAGGATATACTGAGAGTAGTTCTTGGGAAGAAGAAGGGATACTTGAGAGGTTTGGGGGTCGGACCAAAGCCCTCGTCCTATGATTCTAGATTGAATGAGGCATCACAAGCACGCGAGGAGCACTTGAAAAGGCTTACATCCGAGTTGGAGATACTGCGTGCCAAGTAGTAGAGTGACCATAAGGAGCAACAAATAAAAGAGGCAGAGAATGTAAGACAACGTGAGGAGATGCAGAGGTAGATTTTTGGACTTTAGAGCATGTTGGCACAAGTTTTGGAAAAGCTTAATCCACCAAAGTCCCTACCATAGCGACTCATGGTAATGGGTAAGTGTGTTAAACCAGATTGCATTATATTTATGTTCAAAATAAAAGCAAATAAAAAATTGGAAACAACACCAAAACAGCCTCGATATTGTAATGGTCACCTCGGCCTACATTAAAAAAATGTGTGAGAGGAAACAGTGCATCGATCGAATGCATGGTTAAAGAGTTAGACAAAAAAAATGTGAGGAAAAATGTGAAAACGGGCCATTTTGGGACAACATAAACAAAAAAAACCCCTAAACATCCAGAGATCATCACGATTACCTCTGACTAGATTAAAGAAACTTGTGAGAACAAGCGGTGTGTCGATAGGACACACAGTTAGAAATGTAGACCAAAAAATATAATAGAAAAGGTGAAAACGGGCCGTTTGGGGGCAACAATTTGAAGCAGCCTCGAAGCAGCCCCCATATCAGAACGATCACCTTGGCCTAGATTAAACAAACTTGTGCGAGCAAGCGGCGCGTCGGTAAGACGTACGATTTGATATTTAGACCAAAAAATGTGATTGAAAAAGGCAAGAATAAGCCGTTTGAGGGCAATGCCATCCCTGCAGGAAACCAAAGCAGTTGGACCAATTGGTCTTCTATCTCTAAAGTCTTATAGTAAGCTTCTTCCAAGGTGTTTTCCTCTCATCCCATTAGTGAACTTGGTTATTTTTACCCGAGGTTCCTTTTTACCATCACATCTCATAAGAAGCTTCTCAAAATTACCTTATTCTAGGGTCTGGTCGACTTCATTTCCTCACCCAAATCCAACTGTTTTGATACAAAGTCTGTATTAATTTTGGTTTTTTTCAAGTTTCTAATCCTCTGCCTATAAATTTCAAACTTGATAGCTAAAGAAAATGGTCTGCTGGTGAAGGATGTACGAGTTACTTGTGTGCAGTTTGTCAAGCACTATTTGAGAGCTTTTCAAATTACAAAGTTGTCTGATCCCAAATTTTTTATAAGAAATCATTTGAGGTCAGACCTCAGTAATCTCACTTTTTTTTTTTTTTTGAGAAGTACCTCACATTAATCTATCTTAGTGGAAATAATGTGTCGAAACAATCCAAGGATGCCTTCTTCTTGAGAAGTTATCTCCAATTGCTCTTTGTTCACTTTGATTGCTATTTATTTCTTTGTTTTATTGGTTACATTATATCAAGATTTTCTGCATCCTTATATTTAATTACTTAACTTCTTTTATATATGATCCTGCAATTGATTGCTTTTATTTTGGGTCATCTTTGGACCTCTAAGTAAGTTATGGGCCAAAAATTATGTTCCTGTCTTTTTCTCGGGTGAAGTTAATTTGTGGAATTCTTCATTTCTTTTAGTTTCTGTGTTTGCCTTTTTTAGCAAACCATTTTCTTTACCTATCAAGTTTGAAACAACCTCAAAACAGGCCCCATATCATATATATATATATATATATATAATAAAAAAATGATAAAAAAAAAGTGTCTAAAAAGACAAAAACGGGCTGTTTGTGGACAACAATTGAAAACAGCCTCGAATCAGACCCCATATTATAACGGTCAGCTCAGGCTAGATTAAACAAATTTGTACGAGCAAGCGGCGCATCAATAGGACGCACGGTTGGATATTTAGATCAAAAAATGTGATAAAAAATTGAGGGAAAAAAAAAGGTCGTTTTGGGGAAAAAAAATTGAAAAAAGGACTCAAAACAACCCTGAGAATATAACGGTGACCTTGGCCTAGATTAAAGAAACCTGTGAGAGCAAGCGGCGCTTTGATAGGATGCACAGTTAGATATTTAAACAAACAAATGTGATCAAAAACGCGAAAACAAGCCATTTGGGAGCAACAATTGAGAAGAGCCTCGAAACAGCCCCGATATCATAATGGTCACCTCGGCCTAGATTAAATAAACTTGTGATAGCAAGCAACGTGTTGGTAGGACACACGGTTAGATATATAGACCAAACGATGTGATAAAGAAAGCAAAAAATAGGCCGTTTGAGGTAACAATTGAAAACAGCCTCGAATCAGCCCTCATATCACAATGGTCACCTCGGCCTAGATTAAACAAACTTGTGAGAGCAAGTGACGCTTTGATAGGACGCACAGTTACAAATTTAGATAAAAAAATGTGATAATCCTAACCTCGTATCTTCCACTCCCCTCTCGCACTTACCCTCCTCCAAGTAAAAGTTCAACCAAAGCATTTTGAATTCAGAATTAAAAAGACTATTTGAACTTAGTTTCCACTATTGAAGCATAGGTCAATATTGGCAAATTGTGGAACAATAGTTATAATTGATATATACATATGAATGCTACTGTTTTTATTTACAAAATTGTATTGATAGTCATTTAATTTGTTCATGTTTCCTTATTTTTCATGTACATATTTCATTTTTTGTCCAATTTTACAATAAAGTGATGTGCAAATATTTTCATAAAAAAATTACCTGACATTATTTCTCATTTTGTTTGGTACAGATGGATGATCTCGTGCACGAAGCTAAATTGTAGAGGACTAATTGGCACTATAAGCATTTTTGAAAAGATTATATATTTTTGGATAGATATGTATGGAAAAGGTTTGGGTAGACTAGCAGTTATATTTTTGGATAGACTAGTAGTTATATTTTTAGATGGATGTGTATGAAAAATATTTGGATAGACTACTAGTTATATTTTTTGATAGATGCGCATGGATAACAATTTAAAACATAATAACATGTACTTGTTATGTTTTAAATTGTTATGGTAGATGGATGTGACTTGGATGATTATATAGATTACAAGTGGATTTTTAATTGGAGGAGTATGTAGTTTGAAATTACTTGTAGATAAAAGTTATAATAGTTATTGACTTTCATTAAACAGGTTCAGGATTGGATGATTTATGTATTTTATCGAATGTTAATGATTTAGTTGATTTGAATGATGCTTGCAAATTATATATTATATTGAATGGATTTGATGAATTATTATGAATTAAAAGTTTATTTTGTTGGATGTTGGTGACCAAATTTTGATTTTGTTTTTCCTATTTTGGCGACCAATTGATTAGTTTGAAAAGATAAGTAATATTTTTGCCAACTAAATAAGGTAGGCGAGAGGGTACATTTGGCAACTAAATATTTAGTCGTTAAAATCATTAATTTTGGCAACCAAAAGATTTCGTCGCTAATAGGTTAATTGCCGACTACAGTTTTAGTTGTGCAAACATTCTTTTTCGCGACCAACATGTTTGGTTGTGGAATGTGACAATTGCCGACCAAACTTTTTGATTGTGGAATGTGTCATTTGCCGAACAAACTTGTCGGCCGTGGAATGTATAGCCGAGCAAACTTTTTGGTCGTGGAATCTGACAATTACTGACCAAACTTTTTGGTCATTGAATGTGCGAATTGCCGATCAAACTATTTTGTCGTTGAATATGACAATCGGCGACTAACATGTTTGGTCGGGAAAATATGACTTTTTGCAACTAAAGTGTTTTAGCTACTAATTGGATTAATCGCAGTAATTATATATTTAGCAACCAAAAATTTAGTCGGCAAATAGAACTTTTTCTTGAGTAAAAAACTTTTTAGTCAGTAATTACTTTTTGCGACCCTCAATTGGCGACCAAAAAAATTAGTCGCGGATAACTTTTGCAGACTAAAAATAGACTTTTGCTGACTAAATTTTTAGTCAGCAAAAGTGCAAATTCCTATAAAATTTTGGCTTTATGAATATAACATTTACTTTAGGCCGGATGACTGACCAAATGACCAGTCGAACAACTAGCTAGATTTGATGAAAATCTTAGCTCACCATTGAAGTGTATCATATCAGATCAAATTTTCATCAAATTTTTATTCAAATTTGATGGACGATTAGAGATGCTCTAAGTCACATAATTTTGTATAATTTTTTTTTTGTTTATATAACACCCATTTGGGGTGAAGCTTTTTGACTAAAATAGTTAAAAAGTCAAAACACCCAATCACATCACCCTCTCTATTTTTCTGTATATTTTTTTATAAAAATTCAAAAAATTAATTAAAATAGTCAATTCCTAAACAAGCTCTAATTTTATTCATCAAATAGTTAAATATAAGGTAAAGTTACACTTTGAATGGAGTAAATTAACAATAACTTGGAGGAAGAGCGGTGTTGTATTGTATCCTGTCATTGTGAGCTCATGTTCAGAATATTTTAACACTAATATGACCTATTTAGTTAAGAGAGAGAGAGAGAGAGAGAGAGAGAGAGAGAATGAGTAGAGCTTCTCTCTCTAAGAGATTTAGGGTGCTCCGGCAGTGTTCCAATTACACTCCGGCGATTCCCTTTATACTTTTAAAGTGTATATCTACACTTTTAGAGTATAGATCTACAGTCTTAAAGTGTAGATCTGGACTTTTTTATATTTGAAATAAGGGCTTTTAAAGCTTTTTCCTCTGATTTTGGAATAGATTTTTAGTTTTTCGACACCTACAAGGTTCCTTCCTCCCTCAAGCCTCTCCCATACTATTGTGGGTGTGCTTCGTTCTCAACTCTAGCTTCTGGTGGTGTCCAAAGTCCGGCGATGGCGATGGCGATGGCGGTGGCAAAATTGGGCGGACGGCAAACTTTCAAGCAGATCTTGCTTGGTTTGATGTAGATCTTGCTTTCCAGATCACATCTTTGGGGAAATCGATGGTTTTTCTTGAATCGTAGTAGCTGACTTTTTTGGCAAATTTAGTTTTTTGTTTTTGTTTTATTATTTGGTTGGGATGGCCTTTTGGGGCCTTATTTATGTATATTGTTGTTTATTAATATAAATGTTTCCCATGTTCTAAAAAAAAAAAAATGATCTATTGAACTAAACACTAGTGGGTGGCACACGCGATACATGTGCAATTCAAATAACTAATAATAAAAATAAATAATAAAGAATTTAATATCATAATATATATGTTGCTTAAATGATAAGTATTTTCTTAATGAAGCCTAAGTTTTGGGTTCAAAACTTGCTTAAGTTGTGTATAATAATTTTTTATTTTAGTATATATAAAGTTGTCACGTGATAGAAAAAATAATATTTTAATCATTAAATTCAATAAAAAAATATTTTACACATTTAATATACATCTACATTAAATTTAATGACTAAAATATAATTTTCTCATTGGTTTTACTTAATCAAAAATAGATAAACAATTTAAATTACAAATTACAAATTAAATTGACAAAACTAAAAATTCAAAATTTAGTATTTTATAAGAGTGAAATTTGATTTTTTTAATTTCCCCCAATAATTTTCTCCACGCGCTGTTTGGGAAGCGCGCTTTTGGGCTATTATAGCCTGATTTTGGAAATTAGCTTAAAAGCATCACTGTAGCCACCTTTTAATTGATTTTCAAAAAATAAAAAAATAAAAAATAATAAAATAGCCCTGCTGCCGGACAGTGTAGGCCGGCCCTACACTGTCAAAGGTCAAACTTCTACATCACGTGTGAAATTACTTATTTACCCCTTTACAGCATTTTAAAAAATTATAATTCAGGGATAAATTTGTCATTTTACATTCAAACATCATTTCAACACACTTTTCAATACAACAACTCAACTAAAAATCTATCTCATCTTCCCAAACATAAAAACTAAAATACCTACTAAAATAATCAAAAAGCCAAATAGCCTATTAAAATAGCCACTTCCCAAACGAGGCCAAAGACAGAACATATTGGAAGCTACAAGGAAAAATCATTTGCATTTTCTCGTAGCGTCATTGGCTTACGTACACATGATGCATGTTGTTTTTGCTCATGCCTGGGTCCCTCCCTCATGTAATTATTGAGTAATTTCAAAAAATTATATGATATTGGGTCTATTTGATACCATTTATTAAAAATTAAAATTTAATAATAAGAAAGTAAATGTTAAAAATATTATTTTCTCAATTTTTAGATAATTAATTTTCTGTAAGTAAAAATTATACTAAACAGTTTGACACATACTCTCAATATATATATATAACCAGTTCAAATAAGTTTTGCCAAATAATTTTAATATTTATTTAGTGCTTTAATTTTAATCAGTTAGCGGAAAAATTTACAAGCGTAACATATTGATCTATTCTTGTCGCGTTATTTAAGACAAATAGGATATATGTCATGTGATACATTTTTCTATTGTGATAGGATTTAACAGTAGAATCTATTACATTTATACTGGGTATTTGAGAAAAATTATAAGATACATACATTTATAATTGGTGAAAAATATTATTTCACACAGTGCCATAGGATACCCTCTTAACATACAAAATTTTTTCAATTGGGAGTCTTACATAGACAATACATCACAGAATTTAAGAATATTTAATAATTTTTTATTACTAACACCTTATTTGATTGTTGATTTTTGTGAATTTTGACTGTTAGAAGAATATAAGTGAAAGAAGGGAGCGCGTATGTGAGTACTTGTATTATTATTTTTTTTTTTTGTTTTCGATGTATCAAAAAAAAAAAAAAAAACAAATACTTGTATAATTTTGTATTAAGTTAAGATATAATGTGAGATGAAGTTAAAAAATTATTTTTTATCATTAGATGTAATATTATGATGTAGGTAATCTTATTCTATCTTACCAATACCACAAGAGAGATTTGATCATTTAGTCCGACCTGTAGAGCATACTATGAGTTTCACTCCATTGATTTGAATCGTTATGTTGTATGCTTTTGTGTGTATATTATTAATAAAAAATTTATTTTAAATTCGATAATTTTAACTAAATATTTTCATCATTTTTATCATAAAAAGTAGACAGATAATTTTTAAAATAATAAACCTTGTCCATTTTTAAAAAATAAAATAACACATTTTTTCTATCTAATTGTTGACTATCGACTTATCTAAGAGATTAAACTATTAAAAGAGAGAGACAATAACTTTATTATTTATATTATATTCTCAACACGCATTCACATAGAGATTAAACTATTAAAAGAGAGAGACAATAACTTTATTATTTATATTATATTCTCAACACGCATTCACATGTGTAACAGGTCAAACACATACAAATATTTTAATTATCAAGTAAACAAAGACATATCTAGAATTTGATGTTTGGAGGGTAAAAACGCAAGTAACTTTTTATCGAAAAAAATTATTATAAATTTAAAATTTTGATTTATATTAATACAAAAAAAAAAAAAAACAAAACAAAATTGAAAAATATCACTATTAGTCGGACATTCTTTGTCAACATAATTGGAAATAAAAATATAATTGAACATATTTCTTTTGTCTACATTAATTTAACAAAATATTAACTACTACTATGTCTCCATCTACTAAAGTTAACTATGTAAAACACCACTTTTTATAATATATATATAAATATTTATGATAAGCTCGACATCAAAACCTTAAGTAATATCTTTCTCAATAAAATATAATCAAGTAACTTGTTATAAAATCATTTCATCTTATTATGCAATTTAGGTTTGAAAAAAAAAAGTAATAATTGAAAATATTTGAATGATAATCCGTTTAAATAAGCGGTATTAAATTTTATGAACTTATTTTAAGAATGTTATGTTGAAGTAGACAATATAAGAATAATAACAAATAAAAATAAATAAAAGAATATAAGTAACTCTAAACAATATAGAAATATAATAAATAATACAGATAACAAATATAATAGATTAATATTTGATAAAACTCAATTTAGAAATTATTTTAAAATTTTTATAATATAAATAATTTAGAAGGTATGAATTATTGAAAGTTTGGAGGTGCGAAATACTCTATTTTAAAATTATCTTACTAATTATTCATATAATATACATAGTTTTTAAAAATTTTGAGGGGAGGGGGGGCGACTGCACTCGCCCACCCCGCGCCTGCGCCTGCACCTGCACCTGCACCTGCACCTGCACCTGCACCTCCTAGATCTAACAAGTAGATGGTAAGGTTTGAACACCAAATTTATTGCCAACTCCAATATTATATTGAATTGTTGACTGTCAATTTATTTAAAAACTTAAACTAAAATAGAGAGATAACTTTATTATATATATATATATATATACATATATTATATTATATTATATACTTAACAGGTCTTATAAGGGTGGAGAGGAAAGTTCCCCAACCCCTCTAGTCCTCTTTCTACCTATATGTTTAAGTGACAAATTAAATATTAAGTATAGAACATTGCTATTTAGATTAAAAAATTAGATCTATCTTTTAAATTTAATGGTATATTAAAAAGATAATTAATTGATGAGTATAGAAAATTGATCTAAAATGTGAACTTATATATTATTTTAATGATGACTTAACGTTATGGTATTATCAATTAGTAAAAAAATCTTACATTAAAATAGTAAAAATTACATAATTAAGTTGGTGAAGACAAGAGATATCACTTAATAAAAGGCAAATTATACTAACGGTTTCTATAATTTGGAATTTGTGTTATTTTAGTCTTTAACTTTTCAATTATGACACATTTAATCATGAATTTTGAATCTTGTTCAAAATAAGGACAATTGAAAATAACATTGCTCCCATTTCAAGGACAAAGTCGTCAATTTGATAAAATATAAATTAATTTGATAAAAATAAATGTCAAAAAAATATTTTGAATTTTTAAAAATTATTTCTCATCACCAAAGATAAAATGTAAAATTAATAAATCTTTTACACATTTATTTATTTTACCAAATTAATTTTTATTATATGTTTGGAATGATGATCATGTAATGAGTGGTTGTTTTTATTTTCATTAAATTAGTGTATATTTTTTCAAAAGTTAAATATGGCAACACTTTAATATCAATATTAAACCAATTCATTAAATCAAAAAATCTAAAACTAAAAACATTTTATATTTAAATATATCGATATCACATTAAAAACCTAACAACCACCCATTACATGATCATCATCCAAACACATAATAAAAATTAATTTGGTAAAATAAATAAATACGTAAAAGATTTATCAATTTTACATAATTTTATCTTTGGTGGGTATAAATAATTTTTAAAAATTCAAAAATATTTTTTTGACATTTATTTTTGTCAAATTAGTTTATATTTTATCAAATTGACGACTTTGCCTTTGAAATTAAGCAATGATATCTTCAATTGTCCTTATTTGGAATAAGATTTAAAATTCAACATTAAATATTTCACAATTGAAAAATCAAAAATTAAAATAACACGAGTTCCAAATTATAAAGACTGTTAATGTAATTTGTCATTTAATAAATCGTTTGTAAATTTTTATTAACTAAATGTTTCACTCAATATTTATTCCTAATAATAATAAGTGACAAAGTGATAAAAATTTCGAAGTTCCAAGTTTATGCTGATAAACATCACTTAAATTAATCTTGTATCTTTTTACCGTGCACAAATATAAGAGAGAGAGAGAGAGAGAGAGAGATCCTCTTTCCTGGAAATTGTAAGCTATGCTGTACTTTTTACCGTGCACAAATATAAGAGAGAGAGAGAGAGAGAGAGAGAGAGAGAGAGAGAGAGATCCTCTTTCCTGGAAATTGTAAGCTATGCTGTACTTGGACTATTCTATAACCCTTCTAATTTGTGGAATATCATGTGGATAAATAGCCACCCATTGCCCCTTTAGAAACACTAGAGCTTTGGGATCTCATTTGAAAAAGAAAGGATTGGACTATTCTATAACCCTTCTGATTTGTGGAATATCTTGTGGATAAATAGCCACCCACTGCCCCTTTACAAACACTAGAGCTTTGGGATCTCATTTGAAAAAGAAAGGAGAGAGAGAGAGAGAGAGAGAGAGAGAGAGAGAGAGAGCAAGGATGGTGAGAGCTCCTTGTTGTGAGAAGACGGGACTGAAGAAAGGGCCGTGGACACCTCAAGAAGATCAAATTTTGACCTCTTACATTCAACAACATGGCCATGGCAATTGGCGAGCTCTTCCAAAGCAAGCTGGTAAGACTCGAATTCAGACATCACACTTATTCTTAATCTTCATAAAAAACGTAGAAGAAAGGAGGAAGAAATATATAAATTTGTACTTGAATAATGTTTAAGAGTTCTAATTTGAGAGCTTTAATGTAACTCTAATAATATGGAGAGTGTCCATGTGAAGGTAAGACTCACACTCCTCTCTCTATCTCTCTCTTCCACATCACTAAAGTTTCATTTAGAGCTCTAATATTATAGTTATGTATCATTACTGAATAAGAATAAACATTGTGAGTTCTAATTTGGGAGCTCTAATTTTGGAGCTCTATAGAGAGCTCTAGTGATGTGGTAAAGAGTAAAACTCACATGTAATGTGATGTGCGTGTCTATATTTTTTTTTTTTTTTTTTTCTCTTGTCACATCATTATAGCTCTCTTTAGAGTTCTAAAATTAGAATTCTCTGTCATTGTTGATAAAATAAAGTTGATTATTTCATGAAGAAATGGAGTTAGTTTTTTTTTTTTTTTTTTCTCTTTTTGTGAATTATTTCTGTTTTTATTTAGGTTTATTGCGATGTGGAAAAAGTTGCAGACTGAGGTGGACAAACTACTTAAGACCAGATATTAAGAGAGGAAATTTCAGTAGAGAAGAGGAAGAGACTATCATCAACTGGCATGAAATGCTTGGGAATAGGTGTGTGTCCATGTACAATTCTCAAACTTAAGCAAAGTTCATTGATTCAATTTTGTGCAAGTATGTAAATTAGATGCAATGAATTAATCAAACACCATAGTATATTGATATAAATAAAACAGGATTAATTATATTTAGTATCCTTGCACATTTATTAAAACCCAAGTTTAACTCATCAATTTTTAATGTCAGTCAACTCCTTGTATTTTAAATCAAGTTGCAATTAATGTAAGATTGACAAAAATTAGCATGTGATTTATACGTGAAACTTTTTTGTTGCACAATTGAGTCCATGAACAAGAGAGATTTTGTTGATATTGCAAAACTGCTGTAACGAGGTGGGAAGATAATTGATTTTACGTATATGTCCACAAAAAATATCATCAAAGTGCACGGGAGAGCTGTTATACTGAGATGGGAAGATAATTGATTTTTCGAGGTATGCATATATTTTAGAAAATGTCAGATGCAACTTTTTTTGTTATCTCTATGGAGAGCTCGCCCTTTACTCCCCTTGTTTCTGGGCTCTGCGGCGGCGTGTGTTTGCCCTCCACTGGTGCTCTGATGGTGGGTCCCTCACTTGGTGGGGATTAATTCCTGACTGGCAACCGATTACCCTGATGCCAGGGCCTACAGGAACCATGATGACACCACAGAGCCTTTTTTTTCCATGTTCAAAAAAAAAAAAAAAATGTCAATGCAACTTACATACTAATTTTTGTCAATCTTATTAATATTAGGTAGATGAAAATTTGACCATTATAACTTGATTTAAAATATGAAAGATTCATTATTAAAATTAAATGTGAATAGGCTAAAATAAAATTTTAATAAAAAAAAAAAAAAAAAAGTGCTAAGCATTACTTTTAAGAGTTCATGACTAAATTATTTAGGAAGTTTAGGCGAGTAAAATTTCAGTATTACAGTGATACCAATCCATTATTGACACATGGTATCACGTGTCGATAATAACGTGTTATCAAAGTTTTTCCCCATGAATAAAAAGAAGTGTAAATTACACTAACATTTTTGAAATTTAGATTTAATACATATCACTCTTAACATTTGAAAAATTACACTAAATTCCATGTCATTGTAATTATTTAGACGGAATAAAGACATTGAATGACATTGAACTCATGCACTCTCTATTTTCTTACTTTACTTCTTCTTCTTTCTTTTTTTTCTTTCTTTTTTTTTTCTTTCCTTTGGTTTACTTTTTTTTTTTTAATCTATTTTTTTAGTAGGAGTTATTGCCTTTTATGTAAGTAGGGATATGTGAAATGAGATTATTAACCACAAGAGTAGAAATGTTATTTCTAAAACGTCAAGGGTAGGATGTAATTAGACCAACTTGATGGGGTGTCAGTGTAATTTATCCTAAAAAGAATTACGGGGTCACTAATGCTATATTTGAATAAAAATTTTAAAAAAAATAAAAATAAAAATATATATATACATATATATATATATATGTATATTTTATTCACATTTTATTCACTTTTTTCTATTCCTTCAAATCCTTGCCCAAGTTCATAATCGAAACACAGCGTTAGCATCACACTAATTTGGACCAACATAGACTTGTAGTAAGTAATTACCTTGATTATGCACCAAAAAAAAAAAAAGGTAGGAAAAATGAGAAAGACGGTCACAGCCGCCACAGTTGAATGTGATGATAAGAACTTTGCTACAGACCCCCAGTGGGGGTCGCGCCCCCACTGGCCGACACTAAAAAAAAAAAAAAAAAAAGAAAACAGATTTTTTTTGGTTCAATCGTACACTGCCACCTCACTGGGGGTCGACCCCCAGTGGGGTCCGAAGCATTAATCGTGATGATAAATAGGAGAAGATGCCCCTGCTTTCTTAATGCAATGTCTAATCATCAATTTCTTGTTTGTTTCATCTTATTTTAAAGGGGGATGCACCAATAAATCCCAAATTAATAACTTATGCACTGTTTAGTCCTAAAAGTTTTCTTATAGACTGAAAGGTCCCATTACAATGTTAATAACATCAGATACAATGTTAATAACATTAGAGTCATGTTACAAATATTAGATTTCAAACATCTAATGTTTATTAAATTTCAATAATGTTTGAAAATATAGGATAAAAAACATCTAATGTTCATCAGATTTCAATAAATTTTGAAATTATAGAATGAAACATCAGATCATTTACATCATTTACATCATGCTGATGTAAAAATGGGACTAAATGGAGCATAAGAAAACTTTTAGGACTAAATGGTTCAACGTTTCAAAAATTAGGACTTATGGGTAAATTTTCCTATAATTAGAACTTGTTAATTTAAAAATATTTTTTCTTCAATTTCCGAATAAATCTCTTTTTTTTAGTTTTTTTCTCCAAAAGTAAAAGGATTATCGAATAAAATGTAAACACAAAAGTAACGATAGAAGATCTCACATAAAATCTCAAAATAAAAATATATATTATAAATAATTTATTTAAGTTATAACAAACAACGCCAACATATACTATTTTTTTTATCAAGTTGTGTTGCATTTGGAGGAAAATGAAAAATTCAATAGAAACAAGAAACAAAAAGAAACATCTTCTCTCCTCTCCATGTTGGTTTTGTAAAAGAATCACACAAGTAGCTCTGAAAAGATTCCCCGTTGTGTCAATAATTATCAAATAAATAAATAAATAAATAGATTCCCCATTCTCCTTAGGTTTTTGTGCATTTTTAATAATTAAAATTATATAAAATAAGAGATTAGCATAATTTATAATATTCCCACTACCATTTTTAAAAAAAATTAAAAATTAAAAATCACTGTCAAGTTCGTTCAAACTCATTTAATTAGTTTATTTAAATATTTTTGTTGATTTTCAGATGGTCTGCAATTGCAGCAAGATTACCGGGCCGGACTGACAACGAGATAAAAAATGTGTGGCACACCTACTTGAAGAAAAGGCCAAAAAAAAATTATCACACTACTTCAAACAACAAAGAACAATCAATCGCCGTGCCCAAACTTGATTCCAATGCTTCAATTGAATCCAAATCAATGAAATTTCCCATCCCTACTCACCTGCGGAATGAGAGTCCAGGGTATGTACCTAGTTCTCCACAACAATCATCTAGTGAACTCTCATCGGTCACAGACCTAGCCGGGTTACCAAACAACATGGTCATTAAGAATGAATCCGAAACATTTCCCCAAGTCGATGGAAGTTTTTGGTCTAAAAAATTATCAGCTGAGAAATCGAACATGAAATCAGATTTTTCGAGCATTGGTGATGAGTTACAAGTTTTAGTTTCATCGATTCCGGCTGCAACCACTACTAATAGCACTATTGAACATGGCAATAACAAGTGTAGTTTCAACATTGACGATGACATGGATTTTTGGTATAATCTTCTCATCAGGACAGGTGGTCATTTACCAGAATTACCAGAATTTTGAGCAATTTTTTGGTAAAATATTGAATTTATTGGTAGATTTCGTCGTTAATATGCAAGGAGGGGATAGAAAATTCCAATGACAAAGTTTCCAAAGTCCAAAAGCAAGAATCATTTAGTCATTGACTAAGAAAAAAAAAAAAAAAAAGCAAGTCTTTGGTAGTGGTGAGGATTGTTTTCTGAAGCTAATGTATGTGGGTACGGACTAGTGATTTGAAGTGCCAAAGGGATATAAGTATTGACTACACAAATATTTTGTATATGTTAGTGTACAGTATTTCTTTCTCTGAGACTGTTGTAAAAATAAGTTTTTGTGTGCAATGCAGAAACTGTTTAAATTTTAATTGATTTTAAGTGAGATAATGGAACTTGATTCGCTTGTATAAATAGATTTTGCTAGTTTAGTGGAGTAAATATGTATAGGGAGAACAAAAAGAAAGGGACTTATGTGTAAGTTTTAATAGGTGAATTTATTATTAAATAGGTTCTTTAATTAATGGTATGTTTTTATCAAACTTTATTAAAAACGTCACTAATTGTTAATTTTCAATAATTGTTTAAAAATTTTGTTACAAAAAAAGTCACTAATTATAAGTTTTATTTGACAATTACAAAAATCATCACAAAAAAATGTCACTAACTTTCAATTTTTAGCAACAATTTAAAAAATCCGTCACAAAAAAAATATCACTAATTATAAGTTTTAGCTACAATTTATAAAAAAATGTGATTAAAAAAGTCACTAATTATCAATTTTTAGCAACATGTGCAAAAAATCATTACAAAAATTATTTTTAACGACAATTTTACTATAATTTATTTTTAATAAGACTTGATGAGAATTAAATTCAACTATTAGAACCTACTGATAATTTATCAAAAAAAAAATTGGTAGGTTAAAACCCTAGTTCCCTCTCCCCTTTGGGTTGTATATTAATCATGATGAGTGACAGAATCAGAAAAAATGTTCAAAGGAAGCATTTATTAATTAGAATTTCAAAAAAAAAAATTTCTCATAACCAATAAGAATAGATAATAATTTTTTAAATTAATATTAAGTAAAAAATCTTAAATTTTTAATATAAAAAATTTATTTTTTTTACAATTAACCTTGTGAAAGATCATAATTAGAAAATAATATTTTAAATAATAACACATTGAAAATTAATCTCACTTATCAAATAAAATTAACAATTCCATAATTTCACATTTTCGTAATAGGATTAACTATGTTTACATGTAAATGATGATATGGTATCACTGTTGCATTGAATTTTTTTTTACAAAATTTTCATCCATAATAATGTGACTTGTTATAACTTTTTCATTTTCAATTAAAACGGCTACCATTATTTTTGTGATTTGAAAAATGCCATTAAAAAATCATTCTCAATGTTATTTCTATATAAATTATTTATTTGCTAATTATTTTTCTTATATACAAAAAAAAAAAAAATACAAAATTGAAAGCCCCCCGTCCTTCATAAATTCGACACTCATTATGATGATATGCTGATGAAAAAACTAAAATTACGGGTAAGTTTGGTTAGAGTTTGGGAGATGTGTTTTAGAAAGAAAATTTCAAAAAATGGTTTGGTTTGAATTTTTCTTAAAAAAATTTCAAAATCACTTTCTCTCTCTTACACATCAATCAATCATTTTTTCTCTCTCCTTTCTCCTTCTCAATTACTTTTTCTCTCACACACATCTACTCAGATCATTCCAAATTCTCAAAAAAACAACTCTCCCAAAATATATAATCAAACAAACCAAAAAAATTTCTAAACTCTCTCTCCAAATTTTTTTTAAAAAATAACTCTCTAAAAAACAAACCAAACAATCCCGTCTTTTTCATATGTGTTAACAATCTTTGCTATGATTTAATACTAGAAAAGTTGATTGTATTTTGATATCAAAGTTGAGGAAATATTAATGAAGGTATCAAAGTTGAGTCACATCGCTATCCCCACTGTCTGGTTGGTCAATCCGCTTCAAGTGGATGGCTGCTCCATCCACTATTGATGTTTTATCTTTAGTCCATTTATGGGGTTTTTTGGGGACAAACCAAAAAAGGTAATTTTTTGATTTTTTAATTTTTTTTAATCACAAAAATCAGTTTTTTTTTTATCTAAAATAACCTACTTTTTTTGTCAAAAAAGTCAAAAAATTAAAAAATCAATTTTTATCAACTTTCTAAAACACCACTATGGCTAGGTTTGAGAAGATGATTTGTGGCTATTTTAGCCACAAAAGATAAAATAAACTATTTTAGTCACAACAAACAAAACATCACATCCAATCCATAATCATTATTCTTCTTTCACAAAAAAAGTCAAAAAGCCAAAAAACCTTTTCCAAACTAAGTTTTTTAGCCCAGACTAAAATAGCCCAAAAAACTAAAAAATCAACCCACTTCCCAAACGAAGTCATGTAGGTTTTATTTGGAATAGTCCATTTATGAAGGTTTTATTTTTTATTTTTTATTTTTTATTTTTTGGGGGGGGGTTAAGTATGTATTGCTAAGTGATGGACCTTGAAAAATTTTGACAAAATTAAACATATTATAATCATTGAATTGATCCAATTTTATATGTGGATTATATATATAAAAGATCTTATAAAATAAATAATTTAAATTATCAAAAAAAAAAAAAAAAAAAAAAACTCATTATAAACTCTACTGACCCGAATAACATTCTCCAATAAAAATTTTGACCGAAGGCAAGCCTAGTCTCTCGTTTTTTTTTCCTTTTTTTTTTCTTTTTTTTTTTTTACTTCTTAAAGTGACCTTGTTGCACGGAGTCTATGGACACAATTTAATTCCCAGGAAAGTTAGTGGGAATTCAATGAATGTGGTCTTTTTTTGCTTTGATCAGACAGTGAATGTATTCCTTGTAAACTATCTTTTCCCCTTTCTTCTGTCCTCACTGAATTTTCTTGGTCGTTGTTTTACATTTTTCCCCCCTTATTCCTTAGGTAGCTTCATCTCTAAGTTAAAGTTCTCTTAAAATAAAAAATAAAAAATTATATAATCAATGTCACATAATATTTTAAATAATTTTTCATAAATTATTCAGTGTGTTTGGTTTGAGTTTTCTAGATTAAATTTTTTGAGAACTGAGTTTTTTTATTTTCGTATTTTTTTGTTTTTAGTGAATATTTTTTAAATTTTAAATTTTTTTTTTTACTTTTTTAGATGCACCTTAGTTACATGTATCTAAAAAGTAAAAAATCTGTGAAAAAATATTTTAAAAAATTAATAAATATATAAAAATATAAAAAATTTATTGAATTCTTGTATTTTTTTATATTTTTTGCATTTAGTGAATTTTTAAAAGATTTTTTTTACAATTTTTTTACTTTTTAGGTGTATATACGTTAGGTGTGTCTAAAAAGTAAAAAAATTGCTTAAAATATTTTTAAAAATTTAATAAAAACAAAAAAAATATGAAAAATAAGAAAGAATAATTTTCTAAAATTTTTTTTTTAAAAATAAAAACAAGCAAGCTGATTGGTAGTGATACATGAAAATCATCAAACACAGATTGCAAGTAGGCTTCACATAGCATGAAACCCACACCTCTGTGATCATGTTGAATACGCGGTTTAAAGAGGAGACTGAGAGACCGAGCAGATTAGGATTGGTAATATTATGAAATCTTTATAGATCTGACATATTTTTTTAACAGACTTACGTGTAAATCTTAATAAGTGAATTTATTATGTAACAGGTGTTATGATAATTAATAAAAAATTTCATCAAACATTATTAAAATAAGTTATTAATTGTTAATTTTTAGTTACAGTTTAAAATTTTTGTCATAAAAAATGTTACTAATTATAAGTTTTAGTGATAGTTTAAAAAAATCGTTATAAAAAAAAACGTCGTTAATTTTTAACTTTCAATGAAATTTAAAAATTTTATCACAGAAAAACATCACTAATTATATGTTTTAACGACAATTTATAAAAATCTGACAAAAAAAGTCACTACTAGTTAATTTTTATCGACGATTTTATTAGAATTTATTTTCAAAAAAATTTGATAGAAATTAAATCTAATTATTAAAACGTATTGATAATTTACCCTTTGTCTCCCTTCTAATAATGGCCATGTTTGGTAGAGTTATGGGAAAGTGTTTATAGTTTGTGCCTAAACAGTTTATACCTTATAACTACGAACATAAGTTGATTTCTGACTTATAAATTAAGTATCTCCTGCCCCACTCAAAGAATAAGCTGATTTCTGACTTCTAAAAAGCTATAAGCTATAAGCTAAATCAAACACATTAAAATAACTTAAATTAAACTGAAAATTAAAATAAATAACTTTTAAACTGCACCAAACAAGTCTAATATTGTTTGGAGAGGAGACTGAGAAATTGTGCAGATTAGGATTGATAAAACCATGGAGTCCCTACAGATCTTACATACTTTTTTGTTATCTTCTAATAACTCGTTTGATTAAGACAAAAAAAATAACAATATTAGGTGGTTCGAATTTTTTTTATTCGAATGACTCAAAACACTCAAAATGATATTATTTTAATACATTTGAGTTATTAAGACCACACAAATTCAAATCAGCAAGCATTTTTCAATGAAAAAATTTGTAAGAGTAATCCTATGATCGTGTTGATTGGTCATGTTGTCACTATTCAAGGATAAAAAATACTAATTTTTTTTCTCATCCCATACTAAGATCTTGCTTGGGTTGAGTTATTTTAGTTTTTTTTTTTTTTATTTAGGTCACATATATTACTTTTTATTTGATTATCTCTCAATCATATTATATATTTTTCATAAAAAATAAAAATATATATATAATTATTTAAATTATTTCAAACAATTCCCAAATACACTTTTTTTTCTTTTTCTTTTTTTTCTGCGCCGGGGGGTGGGGGTTGGTAATCCCATACTAATATATTCTCTAAAATAATCAAACACAGTACATTCATTCCTTATCATACGTCTGATCCTAGTCTTAATGGCGGTGTGGAATTGAATTTTTTAATCAATTTTTTATGGACGAATTATCTTATTCCAAATACGAATAATTAAAAATAACATTACTTAATTTTAAGAATAAAATTGTTAATTTAATAAAGTATAAAATAATTTAATAAAAATAATTATCAAAAAAATATCTTTGAATTTTTAAAAATTATTTTCACCCACTAAAGATAAAATTATGTAAAATTGATAAATCTTTTAGACATTTATTATTTTTTTACCAAATTAAGTTTTATTATGTGTTTGGATAATAATCATGTAATGGGTGATTATTTTTATTTTTATTAAATTATTTTTAATTTTTTTCAAAAGTTAAATATGACGACAATTTCAATATCATTATTAAATCAATCCATTAAATCAAAAAATTCAAAACTAAAAATATTTTATATATTGAATATATCGATTATACATTAAAAGCCTAACAACCACCCATTATATGATCATAATTCAAACAAATACTAAAAATTAATTTGGTAACAAAAAAAATATATATCTAAAAGATTTATCAATTTTACATAATTTTATTTTTGGTGAGTAGAAATTATTTTTAAAAATTCAAAAAGAAAAATTGACATTTATTTTTGTCAATTAGTTTATATTTTATAAATTTGACAACTTTGCACTTAAAATTGAGCAATAATATCTTCAATTGTCCTTATTTGAAACAATATTTAAAATTCAGGATCAAATGTGTCACAATTAAAAAATCAGTGACCAAAGTGACACAAACCTTAAATTATAGAGACGGTTAACATAATGTCCATTTATTATTATTATTTTGGTAAGGCTTGTGTCCAGTCTGTAATCAGATTGGATTGTACTATTGAGCTCCTTGGGCTCACCACATGACCCGTATCGATAATTTGAACCATATGTAAGTCTCATCAATTACTTCATTCTTGTAAAAAATCATATTGATCAGATATCGATAGTCACTTTATCAAATCACATTTCTTTCAACGTTCAATATGATTTTTTTTTAAATTGTTAACAAAAATGTGATCGGATCAAATAGCACTCGATATCCGATCAGCATGATTTTTTGCAAGAATGAAATACTCGATAAGTCTTACGCATTGAATGATTCGGATTATCAATATGAACTCTGTGATCGGCCCAATAGTATGGTCCATTCGAACTGGATTGAAGATCAACCTTATTCTTTTTTTTAATAATTTTTTAACAATAAAAAATGACATGACTAGACGAATCAGAAAAGTAAAAAAATCAAATAAATTTTTTTTTCTTCTCTCTAGTGATTTTTTGTTAGATTTTTTATTATTATTTTTTTTTTTTACGTTTTAGATTGTTTTAGCTAAAACATAAAATATATGATTTTATGTGTAGGTCTTAATAAGTGAATTTATTTTTCAATAGATTTTGATAACTAATGACGTTTTTCATCAAATACTATTAAAAAAATCACCAATTGTTATTTTTAGCGACAGTTTGAAAATTGTCACAAAAAATGTTACTAATTGTAAGTTTTAGAAACGGTTTAAAAAAATCATCACCAAAAAATATCATTAATTTTCAACTTTCAGTGACAGTTAAAAAAATTGTCACAAAAAGTCACTAATTGTAAATTTTAGTTACAATTTATAAAAATTGTGACAAAAAAATCACTAATTATTAATTTTTAATAACAAATGCAAAAAATCGTTATAAAAAATTATTTTTAACAACGATTTTAATAAAACTTAATTTTAATAAGACTCGATAAAAATTAAATCTAACTATTAAAATTTATTAATAATTTTCAATGTTTTTAACTGGATGTCAAATCAACCCTTAATCTCATAGGATTACCAATGGCAAACAGTGCCCAAAAAAATCTAGTTTGAATCAGACATAGTTCATTGGTGTTTCTTTTATGTTGTGTTTGGTTGAGAGATTTGAAGAGAGATTTGGAAAGAAAAAGAGAAAAGATGTGTGAAACTAGGTGAAATATAAGTATATTTTATTCACATTTCACCTAACTTTTCCTTTTCCCTTTCGAAATTCCTCCTCAAATTCTCAAACCAAACACATCATTACAGTTCTTGGATCGATTTTTATATTCTTAACATTAATCCTCTCTATTCGGGCCCACAACTCTGAATATTTTTTTGTTTTTGTTGTCTTAATAGTAATCTTATCTATCTTCTTCTAGTGCTTGGAGATTTCTTTTTTTCAAATTTTTTTTTTGGGGGTCTCTTTCTATATGGATTTTTGTGTGCATGTTTACTTTTCCAACTTTGGTTGCATTATAGTCAAGTCAAGGTTCTGTCATGCAATAAATAAAAAAATTAAAAAACAAAAGAAAAACTTAATTCATGAGTTTCATGACAAAGAAAATTAAGAAAACAAACAAAAGTGTTAACAAAATCTATAGGACAATAAAGTTGTAATAATCAAGATCTCTATCAATATTAGTCAAATGAATGCATCAACGTTAAGGACTCAATAAGTTTTGAACCCTTTTTTTAAAATATTTTTTCTCCTTCTTTTCCTGATTTAAGACAATTTAATTTCATTTAAGTGTACGATTTGTTTGGCAATAAACAAGCTTTTTTGAAAGAAACCAAGAAAGTAATAAAAATTTCAGCTGACAATTTAAATGCAAAAATTAATAGCAACATTCTCTCGATTTTTCAATAATCAAATTTAAAATTTTTTATAGTTATTCAGTGTGTTTGGTTTGAGTTTTCTAGATTAAGTTTTTTAAAAACTGAGTTTTTTTATTTTCGTATTATTTTGTTTTTAGTGAATATTTTTAAAATTTTAAACATTTTTTTTAGTTTTTTAGATACACCTTAATTAGATGTATCTAAAAAGTAAAAAATTTGTGAAAAAATATTTTTAAAAATTAATAAATACATAAAAATATAAAAAATGTACTGAATTCTTGTTTTTTTTTTTTTTTTGTATTTTTGATATTTAGTGAATTTTTAAAAGATTTTTTTTTATAATTTTTTTACTTTTTAGGTGTATTTATGTTAGGTATGTCTAAAAAGTAAAAAAATATTTAAAATATTAAAAAAATTCAGTAAAAACAAAAAAAAAACATGAAAAATAAGAAAGTAGAATTTTCTGAAAAGTGTTTTCTGAAAAATGAAAACAAACATATTATCTGATAAGTTATAAACATAAATTACAACTCATAAATGCTCCCAAAAAAAAAAAATCATAATCACCCCCATAAGCTACACCAAATGGAGCAATTTCAACCTTTGACCTTTGAAATTATGAGAGATTGTAAAATTTAAATTAATGTAATAATTATAAACTGTTAATTTTGAATTTTTAGCTGCATGAAATGGGCAAACTTCAACCTTCTACCTTTGAAATTAAAGAAAATTTTTAAATTTTAAATTGACACAATAATTATACACTGTTGATTTAAAATTTTTAATGATGTATTGTAATTTTATACATTGAAATAAAATCTCTATTTCAAAAATAGAATCCAAAAGCTCTACAAAAAAGAAAAAAAAAACATTTATTCCATCAAATCTCTCAATTTGCTCAAACTACATTCAATAATTTTCAGCCTCATAAAAATCACTGGACGATCTTATTTCTCTACTTTTATGGGAAATGAGAGTCAAATCCTAAAAATAAAAAATTGGCCCAAACACCTATTGGTAGTAGTGCCTTCTTAGAGATAAATTTTTGGTCACTTTTATGTCACACCCTTTTTCTATTATTATTATTATTATTAATATTAACACATCAAACATCGCCCTCCTACCACACACACTATTATTATTTGGTTAGACACCAACATAAAATATTAAATTCCATTATTTACAACAACCATATGGACATTAGAACGTTACGGAGTAATGTCTAATGAACACCCAATAACTCTGAAGTTGTAGTGCTTAATAAGATTTATCAAAAAAAAAAATATTCAATTGTCGACATCGTGTGACCATTCCACACATTAATTTTTAATGTTCTTCGCTCATTATATCTTTTCAAACACAATATACAACATGTGACCATTCCACACACTAATTTTTAATGTTCTTCTCTCATTAAATATTTTTCAAACACAATATAGAGTAGTATGTACGCAACAATTTAATTTATGATCTCACTTGATAATGGATGTATTGTGTAAGTTTAAAGTCGATAATTTATAACCTCACTTGATAATCAATTTCCCCCCTCCCCCCAACTTGTTCGAATTATTTCAACCTAATATGCCATGAACATAGGGGCAATTTGGGAAACTAGTTAAAAACTAACTTTTAGTTTTTAACTCATTTTAGATCACGTCATCTCTTACATTTTTTACATACAAAAAGATAAAAAATCAAAAAATCAACTTTTAATTAATTTCTCAAATCACTCCATAAATTATACTAAATACTTGATGCATATTTTTTAAATAAAAATATATAAATAACTTGAAATAAATTACACTGAACAAGGGGTCTTGCCTCACACCATGCTCCATGGACCCAAAACCTAGGTGGCCAAAAAACATACGGGTCTTTCCTCTCAACGTAACCCCCAAGGCAAAAAGATGCCAAAGATATCCACCAAAGCAACATAGCCTATGTTTCGAAAGTAGGTTATGTGGTTTTCTTTTTTGGGTTAAAATAGTTACAAAAAATAAAATAAGATTTTTAGTTTAATAAAATAAAATATCACATCTAATCTATAATCATTACATTCTTTCTCTCATAAAAAAGTCAAAAGTTTTTTCAAATCAAACTTTTTAGCCCCAGGCTAAAATAATTAAAAAAGTCAAAAAGTTAATCCACTTCCCAAACGAAGCCACAATGCTTTTAGGTACGAGTATAGATTTGTTCATCGGATTCGAATTCTTTCCTAACTTATATATTTTTTTATTAATAATATTTGAGAATTCTAATTTAAGCGTTTTAATACAACTTTAACAATGTGTGAAGGTGAGACCCACACTCTTCTCTCTATCTCTCTCTACTGTTCTCTCTCTTCCACCTCACTGGAGTTTCATTTAGAGCTCTCAAATTAGAGTTATGTATCATTATTCTTGTTTATTTAGTCATTATTTAATAATTGATCTAAATATCACAATTTATAGTTGGTCATTATCGTCTTGTAATAATTACTAAGGCCTCTTTTGGGAAGTGGGTTATAATCCACTTCCCGAATTATAACTCACTTCCTCTCTCACAAAAAACTACTTATAAGCAACTTTTTAACCAAAAAAATTATTATAATCATCTTTTAAAATAGCCCTAAATAATTGTTGGACAAAGAAAGTGATCGGAAGGATCAATTTTCTTACTCGATTATAGGGTGAACAATACACTCCCATCGTGGTTGAATGAGGTCATTCTACATTTATCTTCCCGAAAATGTTTCTTTCTCGAAATTGTGGCTCGAGCGGCTCGATGACCCAAAACGACGCTGCTTTTGGATCAGATTTTTTTTTTTCTTCTGCTGGCCGAAACCAGAAGAGAGAGAGAGAGAGAGGAGGCAACCTCCGCCGTCAGGTCGCAGCCTCCGTCCTCCGCCGCAGCCTCCGCCTCGCTGCCTCGGCTTCGATCGTCGCCTCCGCCGCCTCCACCCCCTCCTCCTCCTCCTCCTCCTCCCTCCTCCATTTTAGGCCCCTCCGGCCCTCCTCCTCCTCTCCTCTCCTCCTTCCTCCTCCCCTTCCATTTCAGTGTCTGAAAAAAAAAAAAAAAAAAAAAAATAATACAAAAATAACATTCGAGCTACGTAGCAAGACCGTATCTTCCTAAGGAAGCAATCAGAGTGAAGAACCCGCAAAAGGTGCTTGTAAAAGCATCTTTTGCACTCATTTGTTAAACTTATTGCACTATTATGTTAATTGATAAAATTAATTAGTATTTTTTTTTTTTTTTTTTCTCCCATAAGTATTTTAACTTATGCGTTAACTATAGAGAGTGAGAGGGCGCTTGACTGTGACAGGAGGAGAGAGAGAAGTTAACAATTTTTTTCTTTTTTAAATTATATATATTTAACACACATTTTAATTATCGACAATGCTACGTAGCTCAAATTTTGTGGCTCAAAAGTGGCTCAAATGCCCAATACGACGTCTTTTTTAGTACAGAACAACATAAAAATGCCTAAAACGACGTCGTTTTGGCCATTTGAGCCACTTTTTGAGCCACAAAATTTGAGCTACGAGATATTTTCCTTTAATTATATTACTGAAATACCTAGTCACTTCCTAAATTAACAAACACTAACATATAAAATTGAGCCATATTTTTACCACTTTTTATGGATTAACACACTTTATTACATAATTTTAATCATCCCATTTGAGATGTTCTAAACTAGTTGGCCAAATATATTATGGGATGAGAGTGAAATGAGAACCTATATTGTGACATGTATTTACTCAAAACCCTTTAACTTTAGCCCCCCTTAGAGGACGTCGAGAAATGAAGTGTATACAATTTTTATGTTTGAGAGGGTTAATATAAACGGATTCATAAATAAAGAAGGTAAAGTGATATTCACTAATAATATAGGGATTCCTAGTACAATCCCTTGACCCTAGGATAATTCTGAAGTGTACAAGACATATGGCATGCTATTTACTTGCGTATTTTTGTGACTTAAGTTACACACTGTTGTGAAAACTTGCAACACATTTTATGAGTTAGCTTATGCAAATTTGTGTTAAATTACACAATTTTGTAAAGTGACTTATATATATTTGTGAAAAGTTATGCCAAATTGTGATTTTTTTTAATTTTTATGAGTTAATTTACGTGAATTTATATTTAAGTTACACAATTTTATGAGATAATTTACGTATATTTGTAAAAACTTAAACCACAGTGTGATTTATTAAATTTTTATGAATGAACTTGTGCAAATATATTTAAGTTATGCGATCTTATAATATAACTTATATATTTTTTTTAAAAACTTATATATTTTTATGAGAACTTCCGCAAATTTACATACACCTTGCACATTCGCTTAACCCTATCATTCTTCAGAATTAACATAGAGTACTGCAGTTGTTATATTAGAAGATCGAGGCATGTAATACAGGGATGTCCCAAATGCTCATATTTTGGGTAAAAGTTGCTCCTAGGTAGAGTTCTACTCTTCCCTATTTAATTGAAATAAATTTTCAATTCCTCCCAAAAAAAAATAAAAAAATAAAAACATTACTACATCATTCTAGCTTATATTCTGTAAAAAAAAAAAAATTTAAAACATAATTTTACCCGTGTGAAGAACATTAACCTTGCAGTTTAAAAATAGCTAATTCACTCTCACATACCTTTGGCACATAATTTTAGATTAAATAAAACCGCAACTCGTCCATGCTATCTATAAAAAAGGATACCAACCCTTTTAATAACATACAATCACTAGTCTCAGGAATGTGAAATTTCTCATTTGCACAACCGCCCTTCTAACAGCAAACGGTAAAATTAAATGCACAGCTTATCTCAATTAATAAACACAAGGCCACCTATAAGGGCAAGTATATGATACAATGAAAATAGAAGCATTGATCAGAAAAGGCTTCGATCATTCATGCCTCAACCAAAATATCAATATATCAAATCTCTACTGTATTCAAAGCAATCCCGCATGCATAGAATTTTCAAGTGACAGAAGCATAACAAAATGAAGATAACCGATTTTGTATTAAAAACTCTGCTCTCATAAATCTCATTCATTGACCCAGCACGGGGTTACTCTATCCACCACAAGTAGGTGTTCAAAGTTCAAGTATCCTCGCATAAATGAGGAATGCACAAGAACTGTAAAAGCAGAATCTCCATCGTTACTTGTCCACTCAAGAAAATCCAACAATGGCATTATTCAAAACTGTAGTTATTTCCAAACACAAGCCACAAGACCGACTTACTTCGCCAATACGAAGGGTTGAAGAGAATAATTCAAGAAAGGCACGAGTATGCCAAAGCCTTTTCCTCAGAGAGTTCTTCAGCTGTCAAGTCCAACTTCTTCCTCGACAACTCGTCAATTGGAAGACCTGGACATGGAAAGGAAAGCAGAAAACTAGTTGAGAAACTATCAAGAAAATCAGAAATTGATGATTCCCAAAATATACGAATGACCAACTAAGGATAAAAGCTCAGAAAAGTTTTGACCCTTCAGAAACTGTTTTCTGAAAAAAATTCAGAAACTACTAAAAAAAAAAAACTATAGATTTAAACACTTAATATTTTCATATAGTTCTCTTTTTCGGGGATGGAAATAATTTTTAAAATTTTAAAAATAACTTTTTGGAGTTTATTTTTGTCAAAGTAAGTTTCTAGTTTTTCCAAAAAAAAATCAGAAAATATATTTTGAAAACTCAACCAAACACTGTTTAAGGATTTAAAAAATTGATAAATAATTTTAAGGATAAAACTCAATTTTTCATCATTTTGTTTTGCATAAATTGAAAGACTAACTAATGAATCGGACTCAAGTGCAGGGACCAAAATATTCAAATTGAGACTATAATGATTAAAATAAAATTTAAATCAAATTATAACGGTGAAAAATGTAATTAACCCAATTTTTTTCAAGTAGTCTGAAGTGTCCTAATAGAAAGTTGATAGTACTTAATGGCTATTCTTATTTATTGGTTATTTTCCCTAAAATTTAAAACACAGCTACACATAATTAGACCATGATATGATTTCCAATGTTGTTACTTGTCCTTGTATGCTAAGAAAAAAACTAAGACTAGTATGCATTAAATTAATTATCCTTACCTTGAACAATTGTCCATTCTCCATTGCAGCAAGTAACAGGGAAAGAGTAAATAAGCCCAGCTGGCACATTGTATGAGCCATCAGAGTATACACCCATAGAAACCCAAGTGCCCTACAATGTTCAGACAAAAGAAAAGATAAGCGAAGGAAAGTTTGCACACAATACATCAGTGAATGTGTAGTTGAATAAAAAGGAACGTGTAGCATAATTTTCACTAGAAATGACAATGGAGAGTAGAACAAGAGCAACCTCCGGAGTTCCAAGGACCCAATCACGTATGTGATCACAAGCAGAGCTAGCAGCAGATAACGCACTAGAGAGCTTTCTAGCCTTGATAATAGCAGCACCACGTTGTTGTACAGTTGTTATGAATTCTCCATTCAACCTAATCAAAGAAGTGCATAATGATTCTTTCAGTGAAAACTATAAAATGTTGAGTAAAACCTTCAGCTGATTTATTTACAACATAAATACATAACAGTCAAACACTAACATGTACTGATTGTTCATACCATTCATCATTAGCGACAAGCACACGCACAGGCTTCTCTCCAGCTGGTGTCTTAACAGTAGCATGGTTAACATCAGGATACTGGGTTGATGAATGATTTCCCCAAATAATAACATTTTTCACATCAGATACTGGAACGCTCAATCTCTCCGAGACTTGACCAAGGGCCCTGTTATGGTCCAACCTTGTCAAACAAGTAATGTTTTTCTCAGATATTGATGGTGCAAATTCCTTCAGGATCAATGCATTGGTGTTGGCAGGGTTAGCAACAACCAAAACCTAGTAGAAACAATAGACAAGAGTTAAACCTGAACAATTTTTACATGAACACACTTATTATAACAAAGAAAGGAAAAAATAAAGAAGAATAAGGTACCATATATGTATATTTTTCTCTACGTTACTGATGACTTGGTTATTAATTTACACTTAACCACAAAGTAGGAAGTTTCAAAATTGCGGACAAACTATTCAACTCTTAGAAAGAGAATATAACTATACAGTTGAACTGTTGAAATTATTTTTCCTCTTTTATTCATGAAAAAACATTTGAAAAATTCCCAGTGTTTTCATACTGACAAAAAGTGTTTTACATGTCCATCAAAATTTCTGCAATTGTTTACAATAAATGTCTCGTGATTATTATTAATTCAATCTGCTCAAAAAATTTGAATCACCTTGCAGTTTGCAGCAGCATACTTCTCCAGAGCGGAAGCTTGAGATTTGTAAATGGCAACATTTTTTGACATCACATCTTTTCTTTCCATGCCTTCTTTCCTAGGGAACCCACCAACCATGACTGCAATATTGACTCCAGTGCATGCCTCAACAACATCAGTTGTAGCAACAACACCTGATACAAATATCATGTTAGATTCACTTTACCATAGGTCAGTGTACCTCAAAAATTCCAAACACAAAAAATAATAATAAATTAACTTAATAAATTAAAACAACTAAATATTATGTATCATTGTCTTCATGCAGTATTTCATAAAGAATGATCAGGATTCAGGAGTAGCCTACCTTTAAGGAGAGGAAATGCAGCATCCACCAACTCCATTTTCACTCCATGCAGTGCCTCAGCAGCAGGTGGAATATCAAGCATGTGAAGAATCACAGGCTGGTCCCGACCCAACATAACTCCTCTGGCAATCATGGGAACAAGAGCATATCCAATTTGCCCTGCAACAACCAACAACTTTTCCCTCAATACATTGCTTCACAAATCAAGTATAGCAGAATCTCCAGGTTGAAAAAACGTAACTCTTTTTGTTGTTGGGATGAATTAAAAAGTTTGCCAGACTCTTATGAAGCAAAATCTAAATTGGTAAACATTCAGGGTAAAGTGCATGACATAGGTTAATAATGGGCACCCATTAATAATACCAGATTACAAGTGAAAAATCAATAAAAAAAATTTAATCATAAAATAACTTATTCCACTATTTTATAATTTTTTGGGTTTCTAAGATGATTTTAATTGAAGAAATAGAATAATATTCTAAAACTTTCAGGACATGTTGTAATATCCACAAAGCTGCTGCTTAGCACATCACATAATTACCTGCACATGCATATTTTGAGACCAAACCAGTAAAACCATTCATGTCTTATTAATTAGTACCAACCTCTGTTATTGGAATCGACAATTTGTGATTGGAATCAGAAAATTCAATACGATTCAATAGGTAGTTGATAAGAACAAGTTGCATGAATCGCAAATAGCTATAAATCATGGATGAATTGGTGAATTGTGAATAGATCAATATCAATTCACTTCTGATTAATTGAATTCAACTTTTGACCCTTTTTTTTTATTGAAAAATAGTTCAAACAACCTTGTTAAGATCTTAGGGTTATTATTAATCCTTTGTCTTTCTCTATCCTTATTTACTTTCAAAGGCTCAATTGCAAAGAAAAACAAAGTTCTGTCCCTCTACAATATTTTAGGCCTACATATTCAAGTTTATCGAAGTGTTTGCACTTACAAAAGGAGTCTTTTCAAGCATCAAGTGAAATTTTTGTAAAAGTTAGAAAAAAAAAAATTTGGGTTATTGTTACTTGGAGATTGAGGGTTTATCTTAACTTTCTTTATTAAGGCCTCATTTGGCAAGTGCCCCTTTTAGCCAAAAAGTCAAAAAGTTACTAAAAAAATCAAAAAGCCAACAACCCATACCAAAAAGTCAAAGATTTCCTTTCTCTCTACTTTTTGCACATCTTTTCCTGAAAAGCCAAAAAGTCATCCCAAATATACTAGTTTTTTTTACCTCACATTTTAGCCAAAAAACCAAAAAGTTACTAAAAAAGCATGTTCCCAAACGAGGCCTAAGAATGGTTGATAAGAAAATTTAAAAGGAAAGATGTAAGGTGGTGATCCTACATAGAACAGTGTACTTTTTATTTTTATTTTCTTACGATGAATATTGAATTATTATTTCTTTCTAATTCATACATGTACAAATATGACATGGATTGTCATAGATAATAGCATAATCAACCACATGATTCAAAACCACATTTTTATTGGTATAAGTTTAAATTTACATATGTATATATATATAACAATGTTTAATATAATTTTTATTATGCAAATTAGAAATTATGACAGAATCTTATGATTCAAGATTCGATTCGATTCACGATGTGTGAACTATGGTACCCACAGAAAAAGAGTAACAACATTTACCAAAGTACACACCCGGGAAAAACCATGCACAATTGGATCTACTATACTCGTCAATTAAAAAGCATTACTTTACTTGAAATAATTCAACAAACTAGTCAGACACGTATTATTCAATCCATCATCAACAACACGTCGATCTATCCAATCATACAAAACCCTATTTCCAGCATAATCCCCCCAAAAAAATAAAGAATCAAGGGCAGCCACTAATATTAACAAATCACAAACAGTCATTCACTCTGTGAGTTTTATCAATTGGTTTGCATATTTCACTTGAATTTAAACCCTAAATTAGTAGATCTGGAGTTGAATGGTAGAGATCGATGACAATGAGTGATTAGCAATGACAAACAACGATTAAAAGTGAGAAAAAAATAACATATATGAGAGTGATTTAGCAAGGTTGGAGTAGTGAAAACCGTACCTGCAGCACCAGTGACGAGGACGCGAACTGGTTCTTTCGCCATTGTAGAGAGAGAGAGAGAAGAAAGAGACTCGGATTTGATCAAATGGGGAAGGAAGAGTAAAGTGGATTTTTTAGATGTTTTATTGGTGAAGTGACTGCGTTTGTAACCCAACGTCGTCGTGTAATGTAATGTCTCGATGGTAGAAGTTAGGGTTAGCGGTGCGGTTTGGATGGTTTATAATAAAATTATAAATTGGGTGGTGGGTTAACCGATTAATATATTAACAAATTGCGGCTTAAATGATTTTGAATTGATTGGCGAATTTAAAAATATTTTAATTAATTATTAAATATTTACATAATATATAGAATTAATTTGCATAATATTTTATATGAAATTTTTATTGATAAATCCATCTTAGAGTTGTTATAACTCATTAAGTCCACAAAAGAATATTATAACCTGATTAATCCCATATACTTTTCTTTTTATTCCATAAAGTTCATTTTTTTAATTTTATATTTTTACCTGAACTATTATGCCCTTACATATATATATATATATATACTGTGTTAATACATTACACGTTCCTATGATTTCGTGAATTTAGTTTTGGCAGTTTCTATCTTTACGCTTTTCATCATCAATGTAATTCAAATGGATGCGTTTCTATCTTGCATGCTCGGTGTGAGGCTTTGATGTGTTAGGGTTTCATCGTTACTGTTGTAGTCTGGTTCGGTGATTTTCAAGTGAAGACGACGAATTTGAAGGTCTTCGGTTCTCACATTTTCTGGAGTATAACTACTTCAAAGCAGTTGTTTTCAAGTTTCTGGACGATTATAGGATTGCATGATTAAGGTTAGTATCATTTTGGTTATGAATACATGTTCACTTTATGTTTTGATTTGTACGATGGAGTAGATGCTTTGTTTTTTGATTGATATGGATCAGATGCTCTGTTTTTTCAATTATATGCATCATACGTAGTCCTGTGGAGGGGAGGTCATTCAGATTATGTGAAAAATATGTAGTTCTCATTTTACTTTGATGTATCCATAATGAGGCTCTGTGTGGGTGATATAATTCAAAGTATATGTATTAATGTGAATGTTTACATCTTGTTAATATTATGTAAAGAATGTAGATGTTCTCATTTTACTTTGATGTTTGCTTAGTGAGGCTCTGTGTGAGTGATATAATTCAGAGTATATGGATCAATGTGAATGTTTACATCGTGGTCCTGTGGAGGGGAGGTCATCAGATTAGTGATGAATGTGGATCTTCTACAATTCAAAGTATATGGAACAATGTGAATGTTTACATCGTGTTTATATTATGTGAAGAATGTGGATGTTTACATTTTACTTTGATGTTTACTTAATGAGGCTCTGTGTGGGTGATATAATTCAGAGTATATGTGTCAATATAAATGTTTACATCGTGTTAATATTATGTGAAGAATGTGGATGTTCTCACTTTACTTTGATGTTTACTTAATGATGCTCTTTGTGGATGATATAATTTAGAGTATATGTATCAATGTGAATATTCACATCTTGTTAATGTGAATTATGGATTTAACACTTGAACTGTACACGTAGTCATCTAATTTTTGCACAATGTGAATTTTCATATCGGTTTGGATTACTGTTGATTGTTGTATTGTTGTATTTTTACAGGAGATGGATACCTTTATGATGTTGGTGTGTACATATGGTTGCAGTACAACTGTAATAAATGTTGCCCGCGCATTGTGTTATTCGCATTTGGTGGACTGTTTGTGTGAAAAATAGAGGAAGTTGTCTGCTGGTTCTATTTCATTGTTCTATCGGTTAATTGGGATTAATAGGTGTGATTTGGACAATGAGGAAAAATTTCAGAACATGTTACTGCTTGTTAAATCAATGGGGATACAACATGTAGAAGTTGTTGTTGCGTTGAAAAGTGATATTGGTCAGTCAAGTAGCTCGGGATCGCTGCGTGTGGGGGTTGAGGAAGAAATTGATGCATTATGGAGATTTTGCCACCACAAGGAGAATGTGTTGTTATCAACCCCTTGGGCAAATGGTATTACGCATGTGGGACAACGGTTTGTTGAAGGTGCACAAGAATTTCGTGATGTTTTATGTAAGTATGCCATCCAATGTGGGTTTCAGTTTACGTACGTCAAGAACGAGACAACAAGAGTTACTGCTGTGTGTGCTATGCGTGAGGAGAGAGGCTGCTTGTGAGCTATACATTGTAGAGCACAACGAGTAAATGATTTTTTCTACATCAAAAGGTTTAGTGATATACATAATTATGGTACGGATGTCCGAACATCGAGGAATCCGCGAGTTAGTTCGGAGTGTCGAGTACCATATCTAAAATTGTGAGGGACAAGCCGTTGACTCGGCCGTGTGAGGTGGTAACTATTTTGAAGAGGGATTATGGGCTAGATGTGAGTTACCATGTCGTATGGTTGGGTGTGAAGAAAGCAAAGACTGGTATTCATAGAGATCACTCATTATCGTTTGACCAGCTGCGGTGGTATTCGGATGCTGTGATGCGGTACAATCTGGAGAGTTATGTCAATATTGACTATGATGCGAGTAGTCAACAGTTTTGTCGTTTCTTTGTGTCATTCGTTGCGTGTATTTCTGGGTTCAATTCTTGTCGGCCTTTATTATTCCTGGATAGAACATTTCTCAAAGAAAAGTACAAAGGCCAACTACTTGCGGCAACGGCAAAAGACGGAGACAATGGTTAGTATTTTTTTTTAGCTATCTATTCATGTCAATATTCACATTGAGCAGCATAGTTTGGACAAATGAGTGATTGAAAAATTATAAGTAATGTGAACATTGACATTAGTATGCACTGATGTGAATGTTCACATCTGTGTCTGCTAATGACAGTAATGTGAACATTCACATTATTATACACTGATGTGAATGTTCACATCAGTGTATACTAATATCAGTTGATCCATTAATGAACAGTACTGTGAATGTTCACATTATCAATGACTCAACCATCAACATTAAATTATTAATAGTCGTTAATGTGAATATTCACATCATTGATCTTTACGAACCCAAATCCAAAAATAACAATAGTAATAGGGCAATATAGATATAAATATTCACATGACCTGTTTCGTTTATATTGTTTTCTATTCACTTTGTTATATTGTGAATAGTTGTGTATTGGTGTTGTGTTGTAGGTTTATTTCCTGTTGCATTTGCGATTGTTGATTTAGAGACCACGGCCAATTGGTTGTGGTTCTTGCATGAACTTGGGAAGGTTGTTAATGGTAAGCGCCAGGTTACTTTTATTTCGGATCGTAATCTTGGTCTGTTAGAAGCTATGCCAAAGGCGTTCCCACCGGTTCATCACGGTTATTGCTTACAACACTTGAAGAGCAATTTAAGAGACCGAATGAAAGGAATTGATAACTAATTCAGGGATCACCTAGTAAGTAGTTTGGGTGACTGTGCTTACGAGCCAACTATGGTAGGGTTCCATGAAAAGCTTGCAAAATTAAAAAAGGAGGGTAAACAACAAGCACATAATTTTTTCAAGGACTTGGCACCTGAGCACTGGACAAATTCATACTTCAGGTAATAATAGTTTCCTAAAGTGTTCCATTTGTCAAGTTTAGAATGGTAGCGATGTGAATTTTCAGTTTAGAATGGTAACAATCTTCCAATTGTGTTTCATGTTCAATGTAAATGATGTGAATGTTCACATCTACTAATGATGACTGATGTGAATGATGTGAATGTTCACATCTGTTAATTTGTCAAACAGTCATACAATGTATTACAGATTTGAATGTTGAAACCTATCGTATTTTGTTGTTGTTAACATTCACTTCTGTCTATCATTTAAGTTGATAACATAATAAGCATATAATGTTCACTGCGAATAATGTAAATGTTCACATCTGTCAACGTGAATGTTCACACCTGTTAAATTCTGTATCGTACAATGTTTGTGATATTGTGCAGGGACATGTTGTAGACGTCCCCGAACGCCCCGGGAGGGTTAAGTCCCGTTCCGTTCATATTGGGGTCACTACAGTTCAAGGACTCAAATTGTCACGGTTCTAAATCTGAACCAAAGAGTCCAAATCCAGCAAATCATTTTGAGAAAAAACAGATTTTGAAAGAAGTGCCAAACATGGACTGCTTTGCCAGATACAGAGTCGCCACATAAATATTTTTAAAAAATGGGAAATTTAGGAAACCCTGACTCGGTGCCGAAGGCCACATGTCCGTCATCACCAAAGTGGTCTTGGCTCGGGAGCTTGGGTACGATCGGGGAAGGTCAGCTATGAGCACCCCCTTTCGCCCGGTCTGAAGACTGGCCTCTACTAACCGTGATATCTGTTTTTGAAAACATTACATGCTCTTATTCCGGTTATTAGCCTAGAATTACTATGTGATGCGCACAGCAAACAAGTATAGACTAGATTGCCTAATTTGGAAACAAGCATTGCATATCCGTTTGTTTGGAAAACAGTTTTGAAATTGCTACTCGCAAGTAGGCTAAAATACAGATTTCAATGAGTTATTCCAACTCAAGCAATCCAACCTCCACCCACAGGCATTCAAACAGTTTATATCACATAAGCACTTAGCCTCATGGTAGTCATGCTATTATGACAACATTCACACGCATGTGATATGCTAAAGCATAAAAACTTACCTAGTACTCCAAGCCAAAACAGAAACCAGTTAGTAATCATATGTATGACCCTAGTTTCATGTTGAGTGGCTAATGCAATACATGCAAAGATGTAATCTAGACAGGCCCGGCTATCCTAAACATGGCATGTGAAATGCTACAAGTAACATGTATTCAATTTGGAATTAAAGTACGATGCAGTTTGTATGATGTGCCGAGCCCGATGCATGCGAAACAGATGAATGAATGCAAACATGCTTTCATACTGTTATGCTAATTTAAATATGCCCTAGTCTACCATCATAAGCAGATAAATAAAAGGAAAGAAAGACGTGGGGTTGGAAGACATACACATACTCACACACCCTTATTACAAATACGCCCTCACTCGGAGGGACCAAAAGAATATACAGTCCCAAATAGTACAGTCCAAATACAGAATAAATAAATTATTACAGAAATCTCTAATTATTAAATTAAATTCAGTATATAACAAAAAAGAGAGGGGCCTCAGCCCTGTCTCGGGATGCGCGAATGATGCATGCTTGAATCCGACTCGCCCGGAAAGTCCGTACCATGCCACTGTTGCCTCTGTTTTACTACATTTTCTTCTCTGAAAATTGTCAAAGTCCTAGATAACCTTCTATGAGCATTGCAGAACATCATCGGCTGGGAGGAATAGCCACCGGCCGTGTAACAAAGTCACCGGCTTTCAATAATGTTATCGGCCACCCATATAGTGTCGGTCGGCACTATATAATGCCGGTCGGCACAAAATTCCTGCAGAAGACAGTTTTGACAACAGCAGCAGACAGACAGTGCATGATATGGAGTTTTTGAGCAAATGTAAGCATGGTCAATGCTCCCTATCATGTATGGGACTCAAGGAAACATGACCCTTGGTTCTTGGGCCATCAATTATGCGTCTTGGTGCATGATAGCCTAAGGAACCAAGATTGCATTTCAATGTAAAAATGCATGCAAACACACAAATGAAGCCAAGACCTTATCATGTGTTGGTCAAGGGCCTTGGGGATCAAGAGTTGAAATAAGTTGCACCACTTGTAGTGTGAACTTCCCTCAACCCTTATGCTTGGTTTGACAACCCCAAACCAAGCTATGAAATGTATGTATGCAACATAGCTCAAATGGTGCAACATAGGAATTAGGATGCAAGCACACCAAATGTCATGCAACTACCATGTTAAGCATGCAAAATGCTAGAGTATACAAGGTGCAAATGTCATGCAAACATGGACCGATTAAGCAATAAGACCAACATACTACAACACTTAATGAATCAATTAAGCGATAGACATGAGGCAAGCATGTGATGGTGGACTAGACCACAAACGGGCAGTCCTCAAACCAACCCAAAACAGTGGCAAAACGTGCCCAAAATGGTGGCCAATTACCTATGCAAACATGCAAGTCAAAGGGCCTAAGGTTAAGGCACAAAGGGAGTACTCCTTGCTACCACTAATATGGCCACTCACGGCATATATTAGACCACCAAAAACAAATTTTAACAAATGAAATGAGTCCCCAAAATCCAACAACAAGGCAGCCCAAATGCTCTAAACATACAAGCATGCACAATGCTCACTTTAAAGCATAAGAGACCAACATTTCAAAAGATGGGAGAGATGATACATGGAGGCATACAAGCATGGCATAAGGACTAAGATAGCATATTAGATGATTTCAAATCACTAAAATAGCCTAACCAAATGCATGCTAAGAACTCACATCTTAAGACTATCAAGCCTTAATGCAAAACAACTCTGTCAAACATACCAAACATGGCAAAATCAATGGCCTACAGCCTCTAGACATGACAAAATGATGCTAATGTCTTCATGAAGTGAGGCTCATACATGCAAGAAACATGGCCTAAACTCATGGCTCATTTCTAGGCAAACTAGAGCATTACAAAGCAAGTATAAGAAGCATGCTAAGGACCACAAAACCAACCAAAAACAGAGATGACATATGATCCAAAACACCCAAATAAGCTCTGAAATGAAGGCATATAAGGCTAAAAATGCATGCTACTATGTGAGCCAAAGTAAAGACCAAAGAGGGACAAAGGGGAGAGGGGTGTCCCTCCCCTATACAAGACTTCAAAACACTTTATTTACCACTAAAAACCCACTGGTTTTCAGTGGTGAAAGGACCCAAAACAACAAGGCAAATAAGGCTCAAAGTAAAGACACCAAATAGGCCAAAATAAGGCCTAAAAGGGTGAGTTTGCACTCAAACCACAAAATGACCTTAATGAAAGTTCAAAAGCAAGAAAATCTAAGACTTTTTTCAGTTATACACAAAGCTCAAAACACAAAGCAAGATAGGTAAAAACTTGTTGCAAGAATGGGGAATCTAAAGTAAGTTGCTCACCCTTGAAGAACCCTTGAAGAACAGGTGGTGCAGCACTCTTCTAATGATCAAAACCAGTCCAAAATCACAACAAACAACCCTCCAAGCCCCTCAATCTCGGAGCTAGGTGTAATAGTGTGTGTAATGGTGCAAAAGTAAGGTAAAACACACTATTTAGGCCAAGAAACACACACAAAGGATGAGGGAATGGAAGATATAGATATAGATAGATATATAAGCTCTGGTTTTGTGTTGAAAAAAATGGCTAACCCCTCAGCCAAGAAGACAAGGCCTCCTCTTATAGAGGAGGCAATCTTGTAAGCTTAGCAACTAAGCAAACAAGAGGCTCATCCCTCCATACACGTGTATGGAGGGGAAGCAAGTGCTATACAGCTGCTTCAAAATATCTCAAAAAGCAACTGCACAGTAGTCGGCAAGGCAAAATTGTCATTTTGACAAAATTGACTGCCGATCGGCACAAAAGAGTGCCGACCGACACAATATAGTGCCGATGGAAACACCAACCAGCCGGTGGCCTCTAGCCACTGCCGGTGGTGTGTGGGGATGCCTCACAAGGCATTCTCTGCCCCTCCAAGGCAAAGCACAAGTGTTTGGTGCAAAAACCAGACACAAAACGGTCAAGTTCGGAGGTCCTGAGACAAGGCGCGTAGCCGAGAACTCCGGGAACTCCAAACGAACACGAACATGGATAATCACCAAATGTTCAAGCGATGACATCCAGGTCTTAAGGACGGTAAAAAATGGGGTGTCTACACATGTGTTATAGGGAGATGACATCCAATGCGGCGGAGTCATTTAATAACTGGATTAAAGAAACACGTAATCTTCCTATCACTCAAATAGTGGACACAATTCGTACTCAGTTGATGCGGCAAATGTCTGCATGCGCGTGACCAAGCAAACAAATGGAATGAGCTTATTTGTCCTACATTCGAAACAAGGCTTATGGATTCATTCAATGACAGCAGGTCTTGGCAAGTTAGCAAAGCCAATGAGGATGTGTTTGAAGTTCATTCGATACCATCTGTTACAATTGATGTTGCGAGGCATACATGTTCTTACTTCAAATGGCAAATCAACGGATTCCTATGTGACCATGTTGTTATTGGTATTCAGAAGAACAACTACAAACTCAATGATTGTGTGGAACATTACTTTCATGCAGAGACATATCGTGCAGCCTATTCGGGTGTCATATTCCCTATACCATCGGTGGAGAAGCCATCTTTTGATCCCACGGACTTCACTATATACCCGCCAATTGTGAAAAGACCATCCGGAAGGCTGAAAAAGAATAGGATCCCATCAAGGGATAAGAAACTAAAGCAAATAAGGTGCGGGAGATGTGATAAATTGGGGAGCCATAATCGAAAATCATACAAGGAGCCGATATAGGATGTACATTTTTCATTGTTCAACATTGTGTTTTACATTAGATTCTTATATTCATTTTTTGAAATAAGATTGTGTTGTGTTGGCAAACATTATATTACAATAAGATTACGTTGCATTGGCAAACATAATAATGCATTAGTATTTGATTTGTGTTTTATTTTTAATTTTTTAAGGTACCAATCTGACATTTATGTTGTTGTGTTTTGGATGAATACATGATGTTAATATTTACACTTGTGTAATATAATCACATTATGTGAATACTTGCACATGGGTTAAACTTTTAAACATTTTTGTGGTGTGAATATTCACATTCTTGTTACCGTTAACAGCATCAAAGTAGATGACATGAACGTTTACATAACCATTCACATCATCAACTCATAAGATGTGAATATTCATGACATTGTTGCTGCCATTCAAAATAATCAGAAGTTATGATGTGAATATTCACATCATCAAATTATTAGATGTGAATATTGACTTGTGTTAAGAAATATCATATTCAAACCTGTCATATTGTGTTATATTAACACTTTAAGCAATATTTACATCCATGTAGTATGGCTTTAAAACATAAGAAAGTAATCATTCTGTGATGTGAAAATTCACATCATGTCATGTGTCAAAAAAAAAAAATATACAATCTCAATGTGCATGACCAATACAAAATAAGCCTCAAAATGCACATACATATATTGACTGAAAAATATCTGTATAAGCAGTGATATAGACTTGATTTACAATTAAGCTAGTCTGCTTCAATATCTAAAATCTATTGACACTAAATTGTCTTAAATGTGGATGACAGATTCGGGTAACAGTGATAGGTAGACACCCCCCACCTATAGGTTTTCACATTGTACTGTCTTTCTGTGATTCAGAAAAAGGTGTACTAATGAGTCTCTTATTTGACACCATTCAAAGCGATCTAGGCTGGCAACAATTTCTTCACGGTATACATGCGCCCTCATGATGTAACAAACTGTAGGCCCGCAATCCACCTTGAAAATGCAAACTTCTTGTTAGATCTTGAAATTTAAGTGGGTAATGGTTGTGGAACATGTGTATAAATCGATTTTAGGCTTACGAATCTGATGTTTGTTGAGGACAGATATCTACTGATATGATTGGTTGCGAAGTATTTTGGCTTGATAATTTGGTCCATAATGGTGATGATGGTCCGATGTTGCGCACCAAAGCCTTAATGTAGTCCCTCTGCCAATAATGAAATTTCATATTAGGCACCAACCAACATAGTGTATAAGTCCAAGTTCAAATATTACACATCATGACAAGTATTATATGTGTCAACCACTTACCACTGTTTGTACTTTGTCAATAAATGGGTCATGTATGCTGGGTCTTGGGCATAGCGAGTTATAATGCCTCCATACATTGTCTTTCACGTCGTATACAACAATCGTCCAGTGGAAGTTATCGTGTATTGAGAAGATTAAGAATCTCTGGCCTTGATACTCCTTGATATGTACATCAGTCAGTTTATTTCTCTTGGTAGGGGGGTACTCTTGCATGATTTTCTGTACACAAAGAGCATACCATGATGTACCAAGTATTTATATCAATGTTTGATGTGAATGATGTGAATGTTCACATCTGCTAATGGTGAGTGATGTGAATGATGTGAATGTTCACATCCGTTAATGTGAGTAATGTGAATGATGTGGATGTTCACATATGTTAATAATTAGTGATGTGAATGATGTGAATGTTCACATCTGTTGATGATGAGTGATGTGAATGATGTGAATGTTCATATCTGCTAATGGTGAGTGATGTGAATGATGTGAATGTTCACATCTGTTAATGTGAGTGATGTGAATGTTCATATATGTTAATGATTAGTGATGTGAATGATGTGAATGTTCACATCTACTAATGGTGAGTGATGTAAATGATGTGAATGTTTACATCTATTAATTTCTGAAACAGTCATACAATGTATTACAAATGTGAATGTTCACACCTGTTATATTATGTTGTTGTTAACTTTCACATCTATGTATCATTTAACAACATAATAAGCATATAATGTTCACTGCGAATGATGTTAATGTTCACATCTGTCAATGTCAATGTTCAGACCTGTCATTTTACGTTGTTGTTAACATTCACATCTACCTATCATTTAAGTTAACAATATAAGCATATAATACTGAGATGAACATTGACATCTATTGAACATGCAAATCAAATATTGTTCATGTGAACATTCTCATCAATATGAAACATAAACAAACCAAAAGTCTAGTGGTTATCAAATATGTGCTTGTAAAGATGAATGTTGAATCCTCCAAACTTGGGTTGACTAGCCCTTGTAGTTCAAGTAGAATTTCACCATATGCATCTATCACTTGCAGAAACAGAGGGGCGGCAGTACATTATTTGCAGTGTGTGTGTGTGTGTGTGTGTGTGTGTGTGTGTGTGTGTGTTTTGTACATATTTACGATTGCCATACGTTGTTGGTTATTGATTCCTCCTTGATGATGTGTATGATGTCATCAAAATACACATCTTTAGTCTTTGAGTCCCCTCGCCACACTAGCAACCTGTGCATTGTGATTACAAAAATTGTTAATGTCAACATTGCACATTTATGAAATGATCTAATCTATTAAGTATGTATGTGAACTTAACATGAGCAAAAAAAAAATTCAGTTGGGGATATGTAACATCACTTACTCATCACTGCCGTTCTTGTGCAAATTTTGGACCTTCTGCTTATTGAGTTTGCTCATGTTGGCCCAAACCTTCCGTTTGTTGTTCAAGGTTAACTTATTGTACTTTGTTGGATGCTTTTTTTGTGGATGCTTGTCTAAATCTTGTGCAATTTGGACTGCATGGGATTGCTCTTCAGCTCTCTCTTTCCCTTTCTTTTGACCAGGTAAGTTGGGGTATTCAAACTCATCCAACTGGTGCTCTTTCCTTACCTTCTGCTTGATGCGCTTTACCCTCGATGGTGGGCTGATAATATGTTCCAATGCTGCAATGGGATGCTTCTTAAGGCTGTCATGAGCCTTTTGTGCTTCAACTTGAGTCATAATGTGGACGGACTGATCATCAAAAAGGTCTTGAAGAATTGTTTTTTCATATTCCAAGTTGATGACCAACTTTGTCAACCGCTGAATTTCTGTATCTTTCCACTCTATGCAATTCTTGATGTCCATGTCCATATTGGATGGGCCCGATTAGTCAAATAGTTTGGCTTCAAAGGCAGCAATCACCCTTACCCTCAACTCCCATGATTCTTCTAACTGTTTGTATTTCGCTTCACATTGTCATATGAGACCCCAAGCTTTTTGGTTTTCTTTTATAAGTACATTCACAATGTTCGGCTCACTTAGTTGTGCTATAATGATACTGTTATCCCAGATAGGCAACCCAAGAGGGGGGGTGAATTGGGTTATTAAAAATTTCACAGTATTAAAATTAACACAATAATCAGAATTTTAATAAATAAAAAAAACAGAATAATAATTATCAATATGAACGTAAGAGAGATAGGGAGAGAAAATCAAACACTGCGATTTATAATGGTTCGGCACGCCGGCCTACATCCACTCCCCAAGGAACCTCCTTGAGAATTTTTTTACTATCAATTGAATAAATACACCACCAAGCTTGTGGATTTGGCACAGGACTTACTCTTATCTATTGAGCCTCACTCAACAATAAATGACTTACCCTTACAAAATCTCTCTAAAAAATAAGGAATAAGAATAAGGGTAATTTAAACCCTCTTTTACAATAATTCTCTCACAAAGAGTAGATATGAAAGTGTAAGAACAAATGCTAGACTTAGATCTGAAAGTGAAAGAGCAGAATACAATTTGGAGCTCACAGAAAATTTTCTCTTCAAGTTCTTGATTTTTTCTCCACACACAACACTTCTATTTATACACAAAAATATACCCTTTGGACGCTCCTTGCTGACGTCATGGCTTACATAAGCACGCTCCTGACGTCATGGCTTACATAAGCACGCTCCTGATGTCATCGCTTACATAAGCACACTCCTTGATTTTGAATAGTCAGCAAATGATAAGAATTAAAAAGATAAAAATAAGACTGACTTTTTCTTTTTGTTTTTTCAAACATGGAGCCACCGTTTTTGTAGACAATTTAATACAAAGTTCACAACTTTCAAACAAACAAATAATTTTCTCCATCTAGTTTATAATATATATATACATATATATAATTCCATCTTTTTCTTCTTGTTTGATTATAATAAGATATAATCAATGTAGTGTAGTGTGATATGATATAATCAATATAATGTAAAAAATTTAATAGCGCACGTGATGTATTCTATTTATATTATATGCAATATATATAATGTTCTAATCAAATATTTGCATACAGAAAAAATCTCTTTACATGATATTTATGATGGATCTGAAAATGTATGCCATCTTTAAAATATTGTATATGTTGTAGAGATTTTAAACTAAATATATTCTACCACTCCATATTAATTTTGTCAACACAAGACAACCCATCAATATCAAATTTGTCAAAATAATATAACCAACCCATCATTTTTGTCAAAATAATATAATTAATCAATTTTTAATTTGGTTAAAAAGTGAATAGTGATCAGCCTCAATTTTTCAAAAAGTGAATAGCAAAGTTTTCAAAAATATTTTTATTTAACTAATATTAACAAATATATATATTTTTTAAAAAGATAATATTTTGTGTCAAATAAATATATACATTAAAAAAATCTAAATTGTTACAAATGATATTTTAGACATCATCAAAATTAAATAATATGATTAACAATCTCCCCCTTTTTGATGATGGCAATATTTGTATGGATTTGACACAAAATAAAATTGACAAAATATTTGATAACCCTGCAACATATAATTTTCAAAAGCAATCATATTTTTTCTCCCCCTTTGACATTATCAAAATAAAGATGAAGATAAGAAACAAACACATTTGATACAATAATCTGAGCGGCCAAAAATAAAATAATGGGCCGTTTGTCTTGTCGGAATCATTGTGGGGATTTTAGAGCATCTCGAGCGCAGGAAATATTGACAAACAAAAGATTTGAGCAGATATAGCAGATATGCATCGAGTAATGGATCAATGGAGTGTATAAAAAGTGACATGGATCAGAGGCAAAGATACGAAATCATCAAGTGTTTGAGAGAAAAATTTGTTTTAGTTTCTTTTATAATCATGTTATTTCTTACCTTATCGATCAATGAGTCGGACCTGCATGAGGTGCTTGTAATGCAGGCAAATGAGAGAGTACCAGTGACGCAGGCACATGCTATGCCTGTAAATCAGGGTTCTAGTGTTATTGGCAATCGAAATGATTTCGATGCTATTAATAACACTATGGCTCTTAGTACACAGGGCATGACTGCAGTTTCCAATATGGCGCAACGATTACAAGCAAGAGTACAAGAAAATCAGCAATGGAGAGATGAGGTGTGCTTGTTAAAACAACAAGTAGTTAATATGTGTAAGGAGAAGAAAGAGCTAAAAAGGAAAAATGCACAGTTGGAGAATGCAGTGCATTATTATGCAACGGTGATAATGCCAAGACTCACAGAAATCGAAAATAGAGAGAGACATGTAAAAGAGACTCATGAAAAATTGTTGAGAGAAGTGAAAAAGAAAAAATCTGTGAAGCCTTTTGAAAATTTACATGTAATCGAGTAATATTTTCTTTTTCTGAAATAAAATTGCGAGCATTTCTTCCTTTATTTATTTATTTATGTTATTATTATTTTATTATTATTATTTTTATTTTTTTAATTCTGTCGTTGCGCAAAAAAAAAATTTTGTTTGTTGGTGCAGATAAGGAGTATGACAGACAAGGAGTAAAAAAAATATGTATATATACTCCCCCTAAAATTATGCACAGAATCTACACATGCCCCCCTTTTTTTTTTATAGTTTTATAATGAAAATATATGAGTCTCCCTCTGAGTTAATGCACTAAAAATTACATAAATTTAAAGAAACAAATTACAAATCTATAATACCAAGGGCTCTTAAGATCTGGCCATAAACAACTACACCAAGTGCACTAGCATAAAAGGAGAAAATAAAAATAAAAACAAATTCTTCAAACAAGGTAGAAGTAACCATTATTAAATCCAAGAGAATTTGGAGCACATATAACAAGTAAAAAAATACAACACAGTGCAACAAGAATTTTAACATGTTGATCGGTGATGACCTTGATGATCGGAAGAAATTGAGAAGATTGGGTAGATCGGTGGTGAATTTGTATAGATCGGCAATGGATCTTGATGGATCAGTCACGGTTCTTGATGGATAGGTGATGGAGCTTGATGAATCGGTAACGATGATGATGCAGATTTCGGGTGGAGAAGTGATGGAGTTCGGTGGATTGGTGAGGGATTTAGGTGGATGATGGTAGTGATGAAAGTGATGGATGATTTTGTGGATGGTGAAAATGGTTGTAGACGATGGTGAACATGGATATGGAGTCGGCTGAGGAAGAAGGGGAGAGCGAGAGATCAAGAGAAAGGGAAAAGGAGAGAGTAAGGGAGAGAGTGGGTGAGAGATAGAAACGGAACGGGAGAGAGAGAAAAAAATTATATATATAAATATATGTATATTAATATTCTTGTTATTATTTTTTATAATAATAATTATTATTACTATAGTTATTTTATTTAATTATTCATTTACAAAAAAAAAAATCATTTTTTCATATACACATTATTTTGGAGTATTCATCATACCAAGTTCTGTTCTAATATAACAAAATTGTTCTTCATTGAGAGGCTTGGTAAATATGTCAGCTAATTGACGATTTATAGGCACAAATTTGAGTTCAATGTCACCTTTAAGTACATGATCTCTTAGAAAATGATGCCTTATTTCAATGTGTTTAGTGCGTGAGTGTTGAATAGGATTTTTTGAAAGGTTAATGTCACTTGTGTTGTCACATTTTATAGGAATTTTATCATAGTGAAGTCCAAAATCTTGAAGTTGTTGTTTCATCCAAAGCAATTGTGCACAACACCCAACGGCGGCAATGTATTCTGTTTCAGCAGTTGACAGAGCCACTGAGTTTTGTTTTTTGCAAAACCAAGAAGTGAGTGAGTGTCCAATAAAATGACAAGTGCCACTAGTGTTTTTTCGGTCAAGTCTACATCCTGCAAAGTCGGCATCTGAGTAACCAAAAAGTTCAAAGGTGGTTCCCTTAGGATACCATAATCCCAAATTTTGAGTGCCAACAAGATATCTGAAAATACGTTTGACTGCGGTGATGTGTGACTCTTTCGGTGCGAATTGAAAACGTGCACACATACAAACACTAAACATTATGTCGGGCCTACTTGCAGTAAGATAGAATAAAGAACCAATCATACCTCGATATTTCTTTTCATCTACAGGTTTACCTTGCTCATCTTTGTCGATTTTTATCGATGTGCTCATTGGAGTTGCTACAGGCTTTGATGATTCCATTTCAAACCTTTTAAGTAGATCTTTGATATATTTCGTTTGATTTAAATGTATTCCATCATTAGTTTGTTTAATTTGTAGACCAAGGAAGTAATTTAATTCCCCCATCATACTCATTTCAAACTCACCCTGCATATCTTTAGCAAACTCTTTGCACAAATTTTCATTAGTAGCAACAAAAATGATACCATCAACATAAATTTGAACAATTAGCATATCTTCTTTTTTGATTTTTATAAAAAGTGTTGTATCAATTTTTCCTCTACAAAAACCTTTGTCAAGTAGAAAATTACTCAATCTTTCATACCATACTCTAGGAGCTTGTTTCAAGCCATATAAAGCTTTTGAAAGTTTGAAAACATGATCAGGGTATTGATTTTCAAAACCGGGAGGTTGTTCAACATGGACTTCCTCCAAAATGTACCCATTTAAAAAAGCACTTTTAACATTCATTTTATATAATTTAAAATCTTTAAAACACGCAAAAGCAAATAACATTCTAATAGCTTCAAGTCTAGCAACTGGTGCAAAAGTTTCATCAAAATCAATTCCCTCTTCTTGATTATAGCCTTGAGCTACTAATCTAGCTTTTTTTCTAGTAACAACTCCAGATTCGTCCATTTTATTTCGAAAAACCCATTTTGTACCAATAACGGGCTGATCCTTAGGTCGAGGGGTCAAAAACCAAACTTCATTTCTTTCAAATTGATTTAATTCTTCTTGCATTGCTAAAATCCAGTTTTCATCATTTTCAGCTTCTAAAAATGATTTTGGTTCAATTTGTGAAACAAATGCTAAGTTACCACAAATATTTCTAATAGAGGAACGAGTTTTTATACCTTCCGCCGCATCACCTATGATGAGGTCTTTGAGGTGGTCATGAGCATACTTCCATTCTTTTGGTAGATTTGAGTCACTTTCTAGAAGAGCATATATTTCTTGAAGTTTCTCCATTATCATTTCTTCTTCTTGTTCGCGTAATGGATTTTTTTCATTTTCCTTTTTGTAAATGCTCTCCATGCTTGGTTGATTTTCTACAATATCATTACTTACAAGATTCTTGGAAATAATATCGTTAGATTCATCAAAAACAACATGCACAGATTCTTCAACAAGTAGAGTTCTTTTATTGAATACTCTATAAGCTTTACTAGACATAGAATAATCAAGAAATACAGCTTCATCCGATTTAACATCAAATTTTCCTAAGTTATCTTTATTGTTATTTAATACAAAGCATTTACAACCAAAAGCACGCAAGTAACTAATATTAGGTTTTCTTTCTTTCCAAAGTTCATAAGGGGTTTTCTTAAGAATAGGTCTAATCATAGCACGGTTTATAACATAGCATGCAGTGTTAACAGCTTCCGCCCAAAAATATTTAGGTAAATTATTTTCATAAAGTATAGTACGAGCCATTTCTTCAAAAGTTCTATTTTTTCTTTCAACCACACCGTTTTGTTGAGGAGTCTTAGGGGCTGAGAAATTATGATCTATTCCTAAGTTATCACAAAACATAATAAAATCATCATTTTCAAATTCTCTACCATGGTCACTTCTAATACTACAAATATTAAGATTTTTCTCATTTTGAATTCTTTTACAAAGTTTTGAGAAATTATAAAAAGCTTCATTTTTGTGTGCTAAAAATAATACCCATGTATATCTAGTATAATCATCAACACAAACAAGGGTATAAGATTTTCCTCCTAAACTTAATGTTCTAGATGGTCCGAATAGATCAATATGCAAGAGTTGAAGCGGTCTAGTAGTTGAAACAATATTTTTGGATTTAAAAGAAATTCTAGTTTGTTTTCCAAATTGACATGCATCACAAAATTTATCTTTTTCAAAAACAATTTTTGGTAAACCTATGACTAACTCATTTTTTGAAAATTTGGAAATTAAATCAAAATGAGCATGCCCTAATCTTCTATGACAAAGCCAACCATTATCGTTTATAGCAGATAAACATTTAATATTAAAATGAGAAGACAAATCGTGCAAATCAAACACATATACATTCTCATGTCTGTAACCTATAAATAAAGTTTTATTTTCTAAGGTGTTTTCAATAGTGCAATGAGTTTTCTAAAAAATAACTCTATAACCTTTATAACATAATTGACTAATACTAAGCAAGTTATGTTTTAAACCTTCAACAAATAAAACATTTTCAATAATAGGAGAGGGATTTTTACCAATACTTCCTACACCAACGATTTTACCCTTGCTATTGTCGCCAAAAGTCACATATCCGCCATCCTTTGGTTGGAGTGTGGCGAACATAGCTTTATATCCAGTCATGTGCCTCAAACATGCACTGTCGAGATACCATTTATTGTTACTGGATTTTGTCTTGAAACATACCTACAAAAATTTGATTTCTCTATTGGTACCCATTTTTTCTTGAGTCCATAAAAGTTAGAATTTGACACTCTCGGGATATCCTTAAGGACCCACATCTTTTTTATTTTAGCAAAAGGATTTCTTTTAATAGAACATGAAGGTGAAACATGACCTTTTGTTCCACAAAAATGACATGTGAGATGAGAGTGATTAGAAGATGCATATACAAAGCCATTTTTGGCAGTTTTTACTTTTGAAAAAGGTTTATATCCAATTCCGGCTCTACCAAAAGTACGGTTTTGATTTTTAAGAATTTTATCTAAAGTCTCTCTACCTTGAGTGAATTTTGAAAGAGTAGTTTTCAAGTCTTCAATATTTTCTTTCAAAATAATTTGCTCATTTTTTAAAGACTCGTTTTCTTTTTGTAATACAACTAAATGTTTTTCAGAAATTGAAAACTCCTTTTGAGTTAAAATCTCATTTTCCTTTTTCATTTTTATGGCTTCATTATCTAAAACATTTATCTTGGAAGTCAATGATTCATTTTCTTTTGATAAACTTGAAATTACTTTCTTTTGACAATTATTTTTCAAACTAAGTTTCTTAAATTCAGCATGTAATTCATCAAAAGCTAATTGTAATTCATCAAATGTAAAGGATTCATCATTTACCTCATTTTCATTTCCAAGTTTCATTAAACATAGGTTAGCAACCTCGTTTTTGCAAACTTCGGTTTCTGTGTCGCTTTCATCACTATCTTCTCCCCATGCTGCAATCATAGCTTTCTTCTTGTCCTTCTTGAATTTTTTCTTAAGTTCTGAACATTCTGATTTGTAGTGTCCAGGTTTGTTGCATTCATAGTAGGTTACTTCAGATTTTTTGTGATTTTCTCTTCTTTGAAAATCCTTGTTATTGAAGTCTTTTCTGAAAAAATTTCATACGCCTTGTTTCTTTCTCACAAACCTTTGGAACTTTCTAGTGATGAATGCCATTTCCTCATCCTCATCTGAATCATCTTCCTTATCCTCTTGATGTTTCGAGGTGGATTTGAAGGCTATTCATTTCTTCTTGTTGTTGTCCTCCTCTTCCTTTCCTTCTTGCATTATGAGCTCGTGAGTTAAGAGAGATCCCATTAACTCATCTAGACTTAGCTTTGATAAATCCTTGGCTTCGGTAATGGCAATGACTTTTGTCTCCCAACTTTTTGGTAATGACCTAAGCACTTTTCTTACAATTTTAGCATTAGTATATGTTTTGCCAAGAGAAGTTAAACCATTAATAATATCAGTAAAACGAGTAAACATTTGAGGAATAGTTTCATCAGGCTTCATTTTAAAAAGTTCATAATTATGGACTAGCAAACTGGCTCTAGATTCTTTAACTTGTTCGGTTCCCACATGAGTCACTATAAGCTTGTCCCAAATTTCTTTTGCGGTTTTATATGTGGAAATTCTATTGAACTCGTTGGCATCTAAGGCGCAGTACAACATGTTTGTAGCTTTGACATTAATTTGGGCCATTCTAATATCTGATTCATCCCACTCATATTCAGGTTTTGGTACCCTAAGTCCATCTACAGTTTTGGTAGGAATTTTTGGACCATTGCAAATAATTTTCCAACATTCATAATCATTAGATTGAATATGTATAGTCATCCTAGTTTTCCAATAGTTAAAATTTGTGCCGCTAAATAGAGATGGCCTATTAGATGCTTGTCCCTCGGGTAAGGAATAACTAGGGGTTGCCATGATCTACTCTAAGACGGTTAAGTCACAGAAACTAGAGTCTAGGCTCTGATACCAATTGTTATCCCAGATAGGCAATCCAAGAGGGGAGTGAATTGGGTTATTAAAAATTTTACAGTATTAAAATTAACACAATATTCAGAATTTTAATAAATAAAAAAAAACAAAATAATAATTATCAATATGAACGTAAGAGAGATAGGGAGAGAAAATCAAACACTGCGATTTATAGTGGTTAAACGCCTGACCTCGTCCACTCCCCAAGGAACCTCCTTGAGAATTTCTTTACTATCAATTGAATAAATACACCACCAAGCTTGAGGATTTGGCACAGGACTTACTCTTATCTATTGAGCCTCACTCAACAATAAAAGCCTTACCTTTACAAAATCTCTCTAAAAAATAAGGAATAAGAATAAGGGTAATTTAAACCCTTTTTTACAATAATTCTCTCACAAAGAGTAGATATGAAAGTGTAAGAACAAATGCTAGACTTAGATCTGAAAGTGAAAGAGCAGAATACAATTTGGAGCTCACAGAAAATTTTCTCTTTAAGTTCTTGATTTTTTCTCCACACACAACACTTCTATTTATACACAAAAGTATACTCGTTGGACGCTCCTTGCTGACGTCATAGCTTACATAAGCACGCTCCTGACGTCATGGCTTACATAAGCACACTCTTGATGTCATCGCTTACATAAGCACACTCCTTGATTTTGAATAGTCAGCAAATGATAAAAATTAAAAAGATAAAAATAAGATTGACTTTTTCTTTTTGTTTTTTCAAACATGGAGCCACTGTTTTTGTAGATAATTTAATACAAAGTTCACAACTTTCAAACAAACAAATAATTTTCTCCATCTAGTTTATAATATATATATATACATATATATAACTCCATCTTTTTCTTCTTGTTTGATTATAATAAGATATAATCAATGTAGTGTAGTGTGATATGATATAATCAATATAATGTAAAAAATTTAATAGCGCACGTGATGTATTCTATTTATATTATATGCAATATATATAATGTTCTAATCAAATATTTGCATACAGAAAAAATCTCTTTAAATGATATTTATGATGGATCTGAAAATGTATGCCATCTTTAAAATATTGTATATGTTGTAGAGATTTTAAACTAAATATATTCTACCACTCCATATTAATTTTGTCAACACAAGACAACCCATCAATGTCAAATTTGTCAAAATAATACAACCAACCCATCATTTTTGTCAAAATAATATAATTAATCAATTTTTAATTTGGTTAAAAAAGTGAATAGTGATCAGCCTCAATTTTTCAAAAAGTGAATAGTAAAGTTTTCAAAAATATTTTTATTTAACTAATATTTAACAAATATATATATATATATATTTTAAAAAGATAATATTTTGTGTCAAATAAATATATACATTAAAAAAATCTAAATTGTTACAAATAATATTTTAGACATCATCAAAATTAAATAATCAAAATTAAATAATATGATTAACAAATACCTCTCTCAGCATTTGGGGTGTTAAAGCTAGGGTTGATGTCATGTCCAACATCATTTAGGTCCATTGCATCGTCGGAAAATCCATCACTGTCGTTACTGCATTGACTGTCTTTGCTTTCATCATCATTACTTTCATCTTGATTTGCTTGTGCACTCGACAAAACCTCAGGTTTGGGCTCCACATTCAATTTTGTATGATGGTACATCTTCGCTTCAGTTGGGGATGCTATTAGCTCGCCGCCATATACCTGCAGTTGGAGACATTATGTTAGTTAGATAGTTCATTGTCTCACTATGTGAATGGATACAATATTTTTTGTTGTACTTCTACCTCATTTAAACCAAGCTTAGCCAAAGATATGGACTTCATGTTGGTATGTAAGGCTGTGAGGTCCCACTTCACACATCGCGGAATGGCATTTGGGTTGCGGGATTGTAAGATTGTTGTATGCTCACACAACCAGTACTGAAACAAATAACAAATATCAGTAATGTGAATGTTCACATCAAATAACACTGATGTGAATGTTTACATTAGTGGCCTTTAATGTGAATGTTCACATCAATTAACACTGATGTAAATGTTTACACTAGTGGCCAGTAATGTGAATGTTTACATCAATTAACACTGACGTAAATGTTTACACTAGTGGTTAATAATGTGTATTTATACATTACTGAATAGTAATGTGAATATTTACATTATTGATGTCAACTTCCACACCATTTCCTAGTAATGTAAATGTTCACATCAATAATGTGAATGTTCCAAATTTGTTTTGGTGTTACCATCACATCAATCTACACTGATGTGAATGTTTACACTAGTGTCTACTAATGTGTGTTTGTATATTATTGAACAGTAATGTGAATGTTTACATCACTAATATCAACTTCCACACCATTGCCCAACAATGTGAACATTCACATCAGAGTGGGCAGACCACATAAATGTTCATATTAAACATAGAATAAGTTTTATAAGATTTACTATTAACAACATCACACATCCGGTGACTCGTCTTGATTTTCCACAGTTTTGGCCCACTGAATCCATCAGGGTTGCCCGAATGCTCTTAGCCCAGTCATACTCGATCATGTTGTCTAATGGGTCCATGTATGAGTAGAAAGCCCATCCTATTGTTTCTCCGGACATAGAGAAGAACAGCTTGACGCATGCGTACATGCAAACTAATCTTGCGACCTCCTCATTGTCTTGTTTCTTTGTGCCCTTTAATGCTTCGCTCAGAATTTCTCGTATTTTGAAAAAATCAGTGATACATCGCTTCTAAAAATCTGGATGCTCTTATCCCCGATGTAAAACCTCCCACTAGATGGCTTGAATGTCTGTACTATACGTACAATGACATTATCATATTTCATGCAATGGTTGAGGTCGACTTCATTACTGATCAAGCAATCAAATAAGGGCCAAAATGATGTTTTTCTAAGGCACTTCAATTGACCACTTGTAAATTTTGTATAGTTTAACAATTTCACCAATCCAGTTATATTTGACCGGTAGTTAACCTTTTTCATGTTCACTTCTTGAGCACCAGCTGTTTGATCAGGTTTGGCTTTGGCACGGGATTCCCCTCTCTTTCGTTTGCCATCAAATCTATGGGGAAGACTTGTTTGTTCAAATAAGAACATAAAATTGGTTGAAAAACAGAAGATGGAACCAACAGCACCAAACAACATTCAACAATCAATAGTGACAGTAATGTGAACATTCACATCATTATACACTGATGTGAATGTTCACATCAGTGTCTACTAATGTCAGTTTATCCAGTATTATAATGTGAATGTTCATATCATCTATGTTTGCAAAATCAATTCCGAAAACAACAACAGTTATAGGGCAATGTAAATGTTTACATGGGTGATCACATTATGTTATAATTGGCTAAAAATCAAATGGTGAAACCAACAGCACCAAATAACACCCAACAACACAAACAAGTCTGACATTGATGTCACAATGTGAATATTTACATCATATTCCATTACATTGTTGAGTGAAGATTGGGGGTTTTATGGACATCAACAACCAACAATATCAACAGGGACAGTAATGTGAACATTCACATCATTATACACTGATGTGAATGTTCACATCAGTGTCTACTAGTATAAGTTTATCCAATATTGTAATGTGAATAGGGGTTCTATGGACATCAACAATCAACAATCAACAGGGACAGTAATGTGAATATTCACATCATTATACACTGATATGAATGTTCACATCAGTGTCTACTAATGTAAGTTTATCCAGTATTGTAATGTAAATGTTCACATCATCTATGTTTGTGAAATTAATTCCGAAAATAACAACAGTTATAGGGCAATGTAAATGTTTACATGGGTGATCACATTATGTTATAATTGGATAAAAATTAAAGGGTGGAACCAGCAGCACCAAACAACACCCAACAACACAAACAAGTCTGACATTGATGTCACAATATGAATATTTATATTATATTCCATCACATTGTTAAGTGAAGATTGGAAGTTTTATGGACATCAACAACCAACAATATCAACAGGGACAGTAATGTGAACATTCACATCATTATACACTGATGCGAATGTTCACATCAGTGTCTACTAATATAAGTTTATCCAGTAATGAACAGTATTGTGAATGTTCACATCATCTATGTCTACAAATTCAATTCCGAAAACATCTATGTTTTCAAATTCAATTCTGAAAACAACAACAGTTATAGGGCAATGTAAATGTATACATCGGTGATCACATTATGATTGAAAAGCAAAAGGTGGAATGGTATTGCTTACTTTTGTTCCTCATGGTGGGTGGGTATGGATTACACTCAGTGGATGAAATAAACTCAATCCAACGACAGAAATTTTTGAACGATGAAGCACCCTTCTTCCGATGTGAACCTTCACAGCGGTGAGATGAACATGAATCTGGGGTCGACGGTCGACGATGGATGACGACGATGGTGAGACGATATGAATCTAGGGTTACGGTGAGGCGATGTGAATCTGGAGTCAACGTTCAGTTTTTGTTTTTGAAATTTTGTGGATTGAATAGTTAGAATGGGAATGGGTTTTGCAGAATCGATTACATGCGGGAGAGGCAAAGGAGGGTTATTTCATCCTTTTACAATTAATGGATCTAATGGAATATTCAAAAATAGTTTGGGTTTTATGAATAAAACAGTTACAAATAGGATTTATCAAAAAAGAACCTATTATATATGTATATATATATAATATAAATTAATTTTACATAATATGTTTCATATGTATAACTGATATTGGTGGGCCCACAGAAGGTTTTGACTCACCACTTAAAGCCCAATTCAAAATTCAAGTACTAAAGCCCAACACCCTTGAGGACCTAATGTTGAACCAGGAACCAATGGCATCTAAATACATGTCAAGTAAGGAACCAGCCACGTAAGTAGACAAAAATCCTGCAGAGTTATTGCACCACATATCAACCAGTAATGAGACTCCCACAGTATTAAATGCGACAACCATTTTACGTCGAAACAGGCAACCTTACCATGAACAATGCAAACTAGAGTATAGACTTTCACCGTGAACAATGCAAACTAGAGTATAGACTTTTAGTCAACACAACAGGTCAAAGTGGATAAGGAAATGATGGACAAAAGATATAAGGAGGTTTCCAAAGACAGATCAAAGGTTCAAGTTCTCCATTCTTCTTCTTCTCTCTCTTTCTCTCTCCCTACACAGTCAATCTCGTCTCTTCTAACTTGATCGTCGGAGGGTTCGCTGGGAGACTCCCATTCCCCGTTGGACATTTTTGTAGGCACTCCAGAGAGCTCAGAGACTAGTGAAAGGTGTAGGAAGCTTGGGTTGGCCCGACTCAACCTCCCTTGGATGAGCAACATCATCAATAACTATTAATTTGAAATAAATTTCATATTTTAAATATTTATTACATTTATTTTTATTTTGATATTTTATTAGAGATTAAAAAATATATATGTATTAATTATAACAGAGTGAAACAATTTAAGAGACGGATTATAAATTTTAAATTTTAATCCGCAATTAATAGATAGAATGATGTGAATTAATATAAATCAATACGATTTTAACAAATTAAATGATATTTCATCGCAGAAGTGTTCGAAGAGCAGTACTACAGTGCGCATGGTGCGTGGAATTCGTACTCTTTCTTTTTAAGTGTGATCCGGTGCACGTGACGACGAATGCATTGCAATTTGCAGGGCTCAGGTCACCTGCTCACAGGGGTGGGGCTCAAGTTGGATCAGGTCGGAAAGTGATCCAAACTCATTTGCAAGTTGCTTTGAGGGTGCGTTTGGGAAGTAAGCTTTTAATAAAAAAAAAGTCATTAAAAAAATTAGAAAGCAAAAAAATATATATATATAAATCAAAAGTTCCTCTTCATAATTTTTATTTTATTGTACTTTTTTTAAAATGAAAAAAAATAAAAAATGTCATTCTTGAACACTTAAATTTTCTTTTTTTCTCATATTTTATGAAAAATATTGAAAAAGTCACTTTCCAAACAAACCTGTAAAGTTTGATTTGAAATTTAAACTTGTCTTCTAAAATTTAGCTTAGCCATAATAAATTAAAAGACTGGCTTCTCTCTAGTCCTAATTTTGACTGGAGAAAATTGTTCAGGCTTATAAAATTCATTATGAGTCTCGTTTCGATGATCAAAATTGTTTATTTTATCAAAACTTGCGTGTATATAATCCATTAAAAAAATCAAGTCGATCCGATATTCGTAACCCTTTTATTTTATAGAATCTATCTCTAAAAAAATTGACGTCAATATGTTTTAAAAACATACCACCCATTTTTGGGTACAAATTTGATAAAATAAAAGGGTTATGAATATCATATTAATCTAATTTTTTTTACAAATGATATATACGTAAGATTTGATAAAATGAACGATTTGGATTATTGAAACAGGGCCAAAGAGTTCTCTTTAGCCTAGATAAGGACCGGAGAAAAGCCTTACTCATAAATTAAAGAGTTTAGATTTTTTCAAGTTGACTATTTCTAATTGAGAGACTGTTTTGGCTTGTTAGGCCCATTTTGGGCCGGACCTTAATAATTCAAACGGTTCATTTTTTAGTACTCGTTAAGTAAATATTCATAAAAAAAATTAAAATGATTATATATTTGAATTACATTTGTATTAAAAAAATGAATAATTACTCTTGAAATTATAATTATCATCTATTTTTTTTAAAAATAAATATAATTCAAACATATAATTATCGATATCTGATCAATAAGTCCTAAAAAATAAACGATTTAAGTCATTGAAATCGATCTTTAAAATGAACCCATCAAACTCAAACGGTCTCTTAAATGTAATTCAATCCCTAAATGAAACTTCGATTAGACCCCAATTACATTACTTGAACTGAACCCAAAAAAAAAAATGGATGTTGAGTGGGTAGGATTGAATTCCGCCATTTGTTTTTTCTAGGCAGATCTGAGCCAAATGCTATTTTGAGAGTCCTCTGCTAATTCACACAGATCTGCAACACTCAATTCAAACTATTAAATCTTCAGCTTTATAATTACAAACCCAAGCCAGTCTAAAGTACATCATGTGTATGCAACACTTACAAATAATCCCCTTTCAAGAAAAACCACCAAACAATAAAAAAAATAAAAATTTCACAAATAATCCCACACAGCCTATAGTTTTTTTTTTTTTACACATCATCACACCCAGGATCCATCCATAATTTTTTTTTTTTTTTTTTTGATGTTAATCCCCAGAATAAATAGAAACAAAAATCACTCTATCTCAAATATTCACACCCTGGTTTCAAGTTTTGTGTTGGAGCAAATGTAAGAGAATATGGGCACCAAGGATAGTCTCTCTTCAAAATTCTCGTTCCCTTTATCTAATGCACTCTCAATCATACAACATGATGAGATTCTCAATACACGGAAATCTCAAAACACAATCATGTGATCGGAAGTGCATTAAAGACTGAAACAGAGATTTTGAACACAAAAGATCCCGTGCCACCGTATCAAAATATGTAACAAATGATTGTAAGTTTTATCTACGCACTTCGAGCCAACATCTCCTGGAAATTAATGATAGATTGCTCCCTTTGAAGATTCATATCCTCCCTGAACTTGGAGATGAATTCCTCAGCCCTCTCATCAATACCCTTCCATGCATCACCAACACCACCACTTGTGCTAGTCTCATTTGCCTTTCTCTCGCTTCTCAAAGTCTTCTCATGATCGCTGATCTTGGCACTACTTGTTGAACCCATTTCTTTGGCCTTGCTTGTTCCCTTAGGTTGGCTGGTTTGCTTAGGCCCTTCAAAGAGGTCCTCCACGTATATAGCTGCAAAGCTCTTTTGAAGGTGGTGGTGATTGTAGTAGTAGTGCCGGTGATGATCATAGTGAGACTTACGTAAGGCGCGAGCACGTACTTTCCGGGGAATAAGGCCACGGATGGAGCGGATAGATTTAAGGCGATGGGTTAGTTTCTTGACGGGTTTTGAAATCTTGACATTATGTAATTTTGATTGGAATATTTGGGTGAAACTCTTCCACGCTTTCTTAGCGGGTAGGAGCTCCTTTACTAAGTTGAAACTTGACATCAATTGTTGGTTATTTGAGTACTAATGGCTTTCTTCGGTTGGAAAGATAGAGAGGAAGAGGAAGAGAGTGGTAGTGAGATTTTCTATATGCAGTTTCTTTGCAAATGCAAATGTTGGTTTTGGAAGGTTTTTATTAAGCAAGCTTGGGCATGGGATCATTCTTTTCTTGCTCTACTTTGCACTACATGGGTGGTGTAAAATATCCTTACTTTTCAATGAGATTCCTTCAATGCCATTCTTCAATCTTAAGGCTTTTTCCTACTTTCTCAATTCTATGCATAATATATTCACAACAACAATAACCCCTTAAATTATTATATTTGTATCGATTTATCCTCTGAATTATTTTCTTGAACTATTAACATTAGTTTACTTTATCGCAAATTAGTAACAAGTTTAATATTTTTTACGAAATATCACACTTGTCAAAACACGTGATTAATTGAGAATATTGAGTCACTTTGTCCCATAATAAGATGACATAATAAAATAAATATCTAAATACCACAAAGGACAACCAATTGTTTTAGAAATATTCAATAAAATACAATTAACAACAATCGTAGCAAACTATTGTATTTGAATACAATCAAATTAAGCAAAACTTGTACAAAAAAATTATGTGCTTTATACATGTGATATTTTGTCAAAAATATTAACTTTGTTTATAGTGTAAGATAAAATGAACTAATATCAATAGTTTAAAGGGTATGTCATTACTTCTTCTTTTCTGGGGGGTCAAATGTCCTTGTGTTGTATTTTTATTTCTATGAATGGTTTATATTTATAATTTTGTGAAACTATAGGTTTCAAAAAAGACTAAATTCAACATTTTTTGGGAAAAGAAAAAAAAAAGAAAAAAAAAAGCAAGAGATACAAACAATTTTGATTTTCAAAATCTGATTTTAGAAAATTTTCTACAAAATTAAAAATTAATTTGGTAAAAAAATAAAAAAAAACTAATTTTTTTTAATTTAGTTTTATATTTTGGAAGGGAAAAAACTATTTTTCAAATTTAAAAAAAAATATCTTTTTAATACTTATTTTCGTAAACTAATTTTTATATTTTTTAAATTGAAAATATTTTTAGAAAATTAAACCAAATATAACTTTTTATCTCTGTATTTTTTTATTTTTTATTTTTTATTTTTTTTTTAGGTTATGGTTTTGTGATGGCTTTACGGTGATTGTAAGAACAATTTGGGGTGTTTTAATTGAGGCCCGGGTGGTAGCAGAGTCTTGGGTCCGAAGTTAAGTTAGTGGTGATGAAAGTCACATCCTGTCAAATTTCACTTTATATTCTTTTATTTGATTTCTTAAGTGGAATCCCAATGCCCCCATGAGTTGCTCATCCCACATTGCCTCCATTTCAACCTCAAAGGTTTGGATTAGTGGGCATAATTTGAGTTTTAGAAGTATGTTTTTTTTTTTAAAATCTCAGACTCAATATTTGTTAATTTCAATAAATTCTTTGGGCCAATTCATATAGGATGTTTTTTTCTCTAAAGTAAGCGATGGGATTGATATCTCAAAATTAATTAAGATACACGTAAACTAACCCGAACACCTAACTATCAATATATATATATATATATTGCCTCCATTTCTATGGAAAGAAAAGTTGCATTTGCATGTCTTTCTTTCTTACAATTCATATGGGTTATGTTGTAACCATAACATAGTTCTCTGGCAACCCAAAAAATAAAAAAATGATAAAAAAATTTCCTTAAAGAGTTCAACTAATTGTCAAGTGAAGACATCAAATGAAAAAACTCACAATCATAAACAATCGTCCTAACATTATACTAGCATCTTGAATTCAGTGATAATTAAAAAGTTATTGTAAAATTTACTTCAGTATTCGAAAAACAAATAAATCACCCCAACATTAAATAATTTGTTTGTTCTAATCTTCTAATGTTAAGTGCTTTTGTCATGTTAAAGATATTTTTGGGTATATATGTTAGAAGATTTTTGTTATGCCTTTCTTGACCCCTCATAGTGGGATAAACTCATAATAAGGTTTGTGCCTATGGGATTTTGAAGAAGGCAACCTTTCTCGCATTCAAAAAAAAAAAAAAAAAAAAAAGAAGAAGAAAAGAAGGAAACCTCTCTCGAAATTTCTATTTAAAAATAATTAATAAGATCATCTCCAATTACTCGTTATAATTTTTGTTAAACTAAAATTGGACAAGACTTTTTTAAAAATTCATCTCCAATAGTATGACAAAACTATAATCAAATTAGACTTTTAAATTTAATATAAAGTATGACAATTGCCAAAATTTGACTTTACTCTCTCTGTATCTCTCTCGTGATGGGCTTACAAATTGCATTTTTATTTAACATTTTGAGACAAAATAAAAAGAAATAATATTTACATCATTGAGGAATTTTGATAGTATAGCATGTTAAAATTTGATTTTTAATATTGTTATTTTGACACCAACCACGAACTATACTCAAAGAAAAAGAAAAAGGGCATCAATGCCTTGCCCCAATAAACAAGGCATTTATTTGCATACAGTTTAATTTTGTTCACACATTATCAAAGTAATAAAATATAAATTTTGATTGATCAAAATACCGAAATTTATAATTTTAGGTGGGGTTCAGATAATTTTTAAATGTGAGACTCATAATTTTAGACATATCAAATTCTATATTTTATTCACACACTCTCTCTGAACAAATTTACATTCCATGTGAAGGCAATGAATGCATCCTAAATCTTCTCCATGTTGTCTATTTTTAATCCTACAGAGACGCACACTATGGACGGCAAGCCTTTATGGATTTCCAACTTGTAAAGATTGCATGTCTACTTGCCACTATTTTGCCAAGAAAAAAAGCAATGGTCATTCTCTCTCTAGCTTTGCTTTACAGCCCTAAAGTAGACCCTTTTATTCTTTTAGTACGTCCTAGGGAGACCCTTTACATCTAAATAAAGCTCCTTAAAATTATGTATGGTTTTATATATTTGCAATTGACTATATTTTGTTATTTGACCATAATTATAATGGTCTTGCTCTTTTACTTTGCCAATAGTTGATCTTGCAAGCTTTGTTGGTGTTCATTACTATTGTTTTTAAAAATAAAAAAATAATAATTTATAGGCAAACTAAAATATTCATTGATATAACATAGGTGAGTACAAGAGAAGTACATCAAATTTACATCAATATAAAAAGGCCAACAAAAAAAAAAAAATCAAGAAACATATCCCAATTAAATCAGTACATACTCCAAATTAACCATGTGCAAATTCAAGGCCCAATCAAAACAAAGTTGGCAAGTTTTCAGAAAATACAAATTTGATGGTGGGAAATGGCTACCAAATCGGCACTCAGGCAACAAATTCTCCAAGATTTGGGATGATATTTTGATAGCAGCAAATCAAAGAGTCAGCTTACTACAATTTTATGTCAGTAATCTCCAGACTAGAGTGGGAAATGGTTGTAGAGTGAGCTTCTGGCATGATTGTTGGAATGGTAGAGTTAGTCTTAAAGAGTTATTCCCTAGACTTTACAGGTTGTCTAATGATAAGGATGGGTCACTCAAGGCATGTTGTTAAAAAAAGTAACTCTGAGAATTAGATATTCAGTTTTAGGAGGGCCTTATTTCAATGGGGAAATGAGGAGCTACACACACTTAATCAGTTTATCATAGTAGCCCCTGTTTTGAACATGAATGCTAAGGACAAATCAATTTGGCTAGCAACCAAAACAGGGCAATCTTTTGTGTCAACTCTTTATAATCACACTAATTTAGATTATGGTGAGTATAAGAGTTCTAGCAGATTGGTGTGGATCAAATACCTTCCCCCTAAAGTACAATTGTTTGGGTGGCTTGCATGGAAACATAAGGTTAAAACTTCTGTATGCCTGCAAAGAATTGGAGTGTTGGATGACAGTGCAGCTACTTTGTGTTTATTTTGCAAAGCTAACCAAGAATCAGTAGAGCATGTGCTTCTTTTATGCCCTTTGGTTTGGAGAGTTTGGTCAGATCTTCTGAAATGGTGGAGAGCTCAATGGGTGGTACCTGGAATAGTTGAAGGGCTATTGCAGCGGTGGGCAGGAAATAGATTCACGAAAGCTAATAGGAGAATTTGGAATGCCATACCTTTGGTGGCTCTTTGGTCCATTTGGAAACACAAGAATGAGTGCATTTTTTGTGACATCCAACCAATGATGAAGGAGCTACAAGAAGTTATAATTATTAGGCTTGTAATCTGGCTGAAATCCACATCCAAGGACTTCCACTACTCTATCAATGACTTTATGTACAATATTGTGCAGATTAGATTTTGTATTGGAGGAAGGGTGTAATGTTACAATGTTTTGGATGTATTGAGGTGTTTTGAGTTGGAAACTCTCTAACTCTTTCTAAGGCTTTGGAAATGCACATGATTAGTTAGAATGCAGAGCTTGGACAATGATGCAACTTCTTTCCAAGCTATGTGTACTTTTTTGATCTAATAAAATTTGTCTTCTTTGCTGCTCAAAATAAAAAATAAATAAGTAAAAAAAAAAAAAAAAAAAAACACAATTAAGGGACATCATTCGGCCTTAAGGTTTGTGGCTCAACCCAAGCTCAAATCCAATCCCAAGGAGGCTTGGGTTGGTCCTTAGCTTAAGGTTTGAAACTTACCAGGTGAGCTCAACAAAATATATATATTTAAAAAAAAAAAAGAATTAAAAACAAAAAAACAAAAACAAAAATTCAAAAAATAGATCTAAATCTTGGTCCGTTGGGTAAGGCTGTGATCTGGCCCATAGGGCCTTCATGTTGGCCTGTGAAAATGGCTAGTTGGCCCACGACTAGAAGCTAATTTGACTAAGTTGTTTTTAAGTGATAGTGAAAATAAATTCTCACTAGTCACTATTAATATTCAACATAAGATAATGTTAGAGACAGAAAATAGGGCATTTATTGGTCTACCTAAACCATCCAACTAGTCATAATTGTTGTTTAACATTGCAAAGTCACTAAAAAGTCTAGTTTGGTACATGTTGATAGATATAAGAACTTCATTACATGAGCTAGCAAACTATATGTCTCTCATGGCAAGCCAAGAGGCTATGAAGCTTTTGGGATTTTGGGTCAGCCCATTTGTCCTAAGAGTGGGGTGGGCTTTGAAACTAAAGGAGGTTGAGTACGAGTACGTTGAGGAAGACATTCGCAACAAGAGTCCTTTGCTTCTAGAATTGAACCCGGTGCACAAGAAGGCACTGGTGCTTGTGCATGGTGAGAAAGTAATCCTGGAGTCCTTTGTAATACTTGAGTACATCGATGAGACGTGGAAACAATCTCCATTGTAGCCTCAAGATCCTTATAAAAGAGCCATGGCTCGATTTCTAGCTAATTTTGCCGAAGAGAAGGTGATTATTCCTTAATTTCAATTTTCAATATCTAAACTTTTTATTTTTCTTTTTTTTTTTTGTTTATCTTTCTGAATCCTTGTTTTTTTTAGAATTTTTTCTCATAATATTTACTATGGATTCAATTATTAGCTTGGGATTTGGGCTTCACTTTACAAATTTGACCTAATACATTTAGGATGAGGATTGATTCAAATGTTAAACAAATTGGAGGGAAAAAAATGATAAATTACACTCATTTCCCCTGACATTTGAAAAAAATACAGGTAACCTTACATTTTTGACATAATTACACCCACTTCTCTGAAGATTTTAAATTACATAATATTTAGGCCATTTTTCATCATTAATTCGTTAGTTATATAAATGAAAAAAATGATATTATCATCCCTTTCCTACTAAAATGTATATTTATTTTTATTTATTTTAGTGTATTGACATTAGTTTCAGTCGCTTTAACCATACTGAAAGGGAGGTTAATGTAATTATATCAAAAGTATAGGGAAAATTGTATTTTTTTTCCAAACCTCAAAGGAGGTGAATGTAATTTACCCTCCTCCCACCCCCCCCCAAAAAAAAAAAAAAAAAAGACTTCATAGTTCTTGGGTTTTGATTTTCCTTTGCAGGTCAGACCAAAAATAATAAATCCTTTAATTTTTTTGTCTATTAACAATATTATAAAACATAAAGTTTGAATTAATGTTAAACTAGCTTTGTGCACCCAAGGAGAAGAAAGGGAAAGAGCTCTAAAATCATCCATGGAGGCCTTGGAGAAGATTGAAGAAGAGCTCAAAGGGAAGTCAAAGTTTTTTGGAGGAGAAAACATTGGGTATTTAGGCCTTGCACTTGGATGGATCTCTCACTACATTCCAATTTAGGAGGAACTTGGGTCCATTAAAATTGTGGACCCAACTCAATTGCCAACCATCACTACATGGATCAACAATTTTCTCAATCACCCAATAATCAAGAACAAGTTACCACCCAAAGATAGGATGATCATTTATTTTGACAAGCTTAGCAAAGATATGGTCCCTCTCGTGGTTGGTGCCACAAAAAGTTAATGATAAGTTTTGTCATGTCTAACATTGTTTCTCACTTGCCTTATTATGTGTAATAAAGAATCAAACATCACAATAAATGTTGATCTATTGCCTTTAGGGGTGTGCGCGGTGCGGATCGGTGTGGTTTGAGAGAAAAATAGAAATCGTATGGTGGGTGGCGGATTGATAAAAGTGTCATTAAAATTTGCCATTTTTCTTATAAAAAACTGACGGTTCGGTTGGCAAATAATGACGGATTTGCCTTGGCAGTTCGGGCGTATTGGCGGTTTATAAAAAATATAATTCAAATTACAAAACTTAAATCAAAGAGTAAAAAAAAGACGAGAGATACCGTGATATTAAGCATCTTGCGAAACTTTCTTCTAATGTAGCAAGTGTAGCAATAATATGATAATATCAACGACTATGCCATCAGTTCATTACAAGCATCTGTGGAAACTACAATGATCAAATACAATACATAAAATTAATATCATTTAAGGTTTACAATATATTGAAAATGTTTACTATTGAAAAGTATTTAGATTGAAAAATGAACTGATACCAGTTTGCAACATGGCCAGAAAAAAAAAAAAAGAAAAAAAGAAAAAGATTGAAAAGTGAATTGGAATCCAACTTTATTTTGGATTACTAACATCTTGAATTCCCTTCGAGCAGTAATGTAATACTATATTCTAAGGTATAGAACAATAAGCAAACTTAAGTAAAAAAGAATTTTTAGAATCTTATAAAACATGATTTAATATCGGTGTGGGTCAGTGCGGTTTGGAAGAAAAATAAAAACTGGCGAATTGATAAAAGTGTCACTAGAATTTGCCATTTTTCTTATAAAAAACCGACGGTTTGATTGGCAAATAATAACAAATTTGCCTTGGCGGTGCGGCTCGGTGCGGTTTTGACGGTTTTGGCGATTTCGGCGATATTATGCACACCCCTAATTGCCTTATTATGTGTAATCTGTTTAAATTCATTCAAATCTATAAATGAATTAGATATAAATATCGATTGAAATAAATGGATACCATCGTCTTCATCACACCACCTCCACCTCCACCTCCACCTCCATACCACTATCACCATCCACCACCACCACCACCACCACAACCATCACCTCCACCTCTACACCACTATCACCACCTCTTCCAATACCACCACTATCACCACCAACACCACAATTAAAAAAAGAGATCAATAAAATAAACAGGCTGATATGTCAAACTTGTACACAAGTTAATTAAATCTATTTAAATCCTTTTATTAAATAGACAGCTTTGGGTTGAATTAATTTAATGCACACCGCATTTTGACTAGCCCAAACTCATCAGTTGGCCACCTCTAAATATATGATCTTTTTGTACAAAATATCTCAACTGAAACAAATGTCACGATAATTAAAGACAGAGTGGTTTTGTATTTTCTACTATTCAAAAGACACCACATGTATCCTACAGGTTGGATAATAAATAAATTATTGTTAGTTTACACATGATTCTACAACAAATTAGTATTGATAATACAGTGAGTCCTCGTGAATGGGCTAGACCGATCCAAGCTCCTCAAGCCCACTGGGTAACCTGCAAGCAAGTTCAATCGGGGAACGGGGTAGTCCCCCGGCGAACCCTCCGGTGTATGAATTAGAGAAGGTGATGGACCGAAAATGTAGAGAGAGAGAGAGATAGGGATGGAAAACTTAACCTTCTTCTTGTCTTGAGCTTTGCATATATCCTCTCGTAATCATTTCGCTGTCTCAGCCGTTCTGACCTTTTTGCCGAAAGCTTGCGCTGTGGTTCGTCTCGTTCAGGGTGAGGGGGCGCCATTCCGGCTGAGGGGTGTTGTCGCAATAAATGCGGTGATGGGTTGCATTAATGGTGATGTCTTTGTGGCAATAACTTTGCGAGATCTTTGTCTGTGACATGGCTGTTTCGCACCGCCACGTGTCCGAGCATCATTGGCCTTTCTGCTCGGTTGGCCTCAATTTGTCTGGGTTTCTTGTGCCGGGTTGTGTAATGGGATCTAGATGGTGGGCTTGGGTTTACTCATGGTGGGCCGTGGTCCTTGTGGGCCTATCCCTGTCAGTAGTCCCCCATTCCCGAATGCAGCTTTAGTCCAACGAAGGGAATAATAATAATGGAGATGAATTCGACCTGTAGGGGGAGACCGACCGTGAGAGGCCAAGCGGGCGAGGCCGACCGTGGGGGTGACTGAGCGGGATGAGGTCGACCGTGAGGGTGACCAAGCGGGAGAGGTCGGGCGTGAGGGTGGCCGAGCGGAGTGAGGTCGACCGTGAGGGTGACCGAGCGGGATGAGATAGTGAGGGAGTGTGAAGCTGGGAAGTGCGGCAGTGAGGTAACCGAGTGGAAGGCCTTGAGGGCTCAAGAGGCGGCGTGTCACGTGAGAGGTAAAGTGGAAAAGACAAGGTGATGGCAGAAGTCAGTGCATCTGGACCATACACGTGGCTGAATTTCGGGGGAGGGGAAGGGTCAAGCGTTGGATCAGGAGTGAAACGTCAGGGCATTATTATGGGCATTGATGATACAGTTTTTGGCGGATGATTTGAAAGAGTTTTCAAACTGGCGAACATTAATTTGGATCCTTGGAATACGGGCAAACCGTGGGCTTTTGGGATCATACGATTCACCTACTTCTTTACAAAGACAGAAAACGCTCCAAGTATCAGTTCCTTCGTTGCTCACGATACTCCATTGAGGCATTTCTTCAATTTCTTAGCACCTGCATCAGAAGCTATTCACAAACACTGCATAGAAATGGCTCACGAAGAGACCGCAATTGTCAGGGTAGATCCACTGGGGGATGACAATGCGGAGGAATTAGCTGCACAATACAGGGCGGAGAGGGTGGGGGAACCGACGAGGCGTTTCCATGGTTCCACCTTGGTGGCAGCTCCGACGCCGATTAGTGAGGTGGGGCCAGATCATTGGCACACAAAGGCGGACAAATCGACGATATGAGCGGAGTTGGAAGCTATCCGCGAAATGTACCAGATTCAGCGAAGTGGAGTTGCGATTGCCAACATCAACGGAGAGGCCATCGGACGGCGAGCGGGGAGTTCTCCTTGCGAGGAGGCTCTGAAGGGGATTGCGGTGTCATTGCCTCAAATAGTGGTGGGCGTGCTCAACCACCGGACGTAGCCGGGCGATTGATGCCCAACGCTGGAAAATCCTGGCTTGTGCGAGTCGTGGGGAAGCGAATGAGGGAGGAATGGCGGTGGAGAGTTCTTCTTGCTATAAAGCCTCTGGTCAGCAAGAAACGTGGGTCACACTTCAGGCGGTGGTGGGGAAGGGCTTGTGGTGGTCTACCTCGTCGATTAAGGGTTGGCGTCTGTGTGGTTCTATGTTTACGCAGCGGAGGGATTGGGGTGCGCACCATCTGGAAGGTGCCAATCAAGACGATGGAGGCAAAAGTGGGGCGAAAGAGAGGTGAAAAGGGTGAAAGAATGGAGGAAAAAGGAGAAGGTTAGGTGGGACGAGCTGGTACAGCCGTCGGCGTTGTTTGAGGCAGGGCTGGGTCCTCAGCCGACCGGGGGAGATCTGGACCGAGCGGAGTTGGAGGCGAGAGGAAGGCGCGAGGCCGAGGATCAAGCCCTTCTTGCGAGTTGCTAGGTTCAAAGCTCAGGACTGACCGACACCTTGACCGATTGCGAAGGAGAGGACCAGGCCTCGGCCAAAGCCGTTGAGAGGAAAGGACTTGAGTACTTTTGAGCCGCGGAGGGCCCCTATGGATCCTTTAAAGAAGAAGGCCAGAAAAGAGGGAGAAGCTCTGAGGAGAAGGAAAAAGAAGAGGAGTGCCTCAGAAGGAGCGGCAGAGCAGTCTGGGCCCAAGAAGTTGAAGGAGACCCCAGTTGTGGTGGAGACTCCTGTGATCAAAGATACCCCAGAGTAGTTGGGGTCACTCCCACCTGGAGGCTGTGAAGGTCGCTAACGATGCAAGTAGGAGTTGGGCCGATATGGGAGCCAAGTGGGAGAAGCAGATCCAAAAGGCGCACCCTAGAAGGAGGAGTTGGTGCAGGGCGGCCATTTATCATCTTGTGTGTGTGGAAGGCTGGAGGGGGAAGAGATCCCAACCAGGGCTGGGGCAGACCGTCTAGTCAAGATTGTGGAAGAAACGGCTCTGCGATCGGCCTCTGGATTCAACGAGGCCGACTGTTCGAGGGTTATGCTCTCCAAATTGAGGTAACTACCTAGCAGGGACTCTCTGAGGAAGGTGGGCAGCCAAGGTGAAGAGGCAGGCCAAAGGCGAGTTGGCCAAATTGAAAAAGGATAGTCTTGAGTGGAAGCGGCCCATCTTGGTGCAAGCAGTCAAAGCGGATCTAGAGGACACACGCCGGGTGGCGTCATTTGGAATTCCAACTTCGGAGAGCAAAGAAGGTGGAAGAGGCCCAAGGCGTGTGCCGTTGCGGTCGATCGGCATGAGGAGGCCATGAGCAACAACGAAGAGCTCGTTAGGCAAAAGGATGAGGCAGATGCCAAGGTTGAGGCCCTGCAAAAAGAGTTAGAAACCGTGTGTGCCAAAGCGGAGGAGGAAAAAGAGAAGCTACTAAAAGAGGTGGAGGGAGAGAGAAGCAGGGGAAACGTTGAGAGGGAGAGCCTAAGGAAGGAGATGAAGGAGGAGAGGATCAAGTTGATGGCTGAGAAGGAGGCTCTACAAAAAGAGCTGAACGAAGAGAAGGCGAAAGCGGCCTCGGAAAGGGCTGCCTACCCTGATCTTTGTGTTGCAGCTGTTGCTCAATTCAAAGGGTCTCCTGAGTTCCAGATGGCAATTGATCGTGATTGCCATGACTTGGCAAGCGAGAATGCAGAGTTTGGCCCATCACGGACGACGGCGGAAGGAAGACCTGAATCTGAAGTTATAGAGAGCTTCCAACGATCAGATTTTTATAAGCATGAAATGGCAGAGTTCTGGGACAGCGGCTGGAAAATGTTCAAGCGCAAGGCTGAAGAGCTGTTCCCAGAGCTTGACTTCAGCAAGGTGGTGGTTGAAGAAGATGATGTGGCCCAGACCCCCCTGGACGAGGGGATTGAAGAGGCTGACCTCATTTCGAGCGAGGAGGAGGAGTGAGCTGCATGATGAGTAGACTTAGGATTTTTGGTTTATTGTTTTGTTGTTTGTTTGTTTGTTTGTTTGTTTTTTTTTGAAAAGAATGTAAGTAATTTGTATACACATTTTTGAATGAATAAAATGGCACTTATGGTTCTAGGTGATGATTCTAGTATATTTCTCTTTGTGTTGGTTTGGTCTGGTTTGTTTTTCTTGTGATTATTTTTGTGCACTGATGTTTTCAGCAAATGCTTGTGCCAGGCAGTAAGGCAAGGTGAAACTAAAGTCATGCCAAAATTCAAGTCAGAATATGATAAGGGCTTTTCTAATACAGAGTGAAATAGCCAATTTGTTTAAGTGTGAGGGGGATCTGGAAAGTAATGTTTCAAATTGAATAAGCATGGAAGTAGACTGGAGTGTAATGCTGAAGATGTGATTTGCTAACGAAATATGGGAGAACATCTTTGAAATATGACCAAGTGTCAAATTACCTTGAAAAAGTGGACTGAAATGTAATGTTGAAGATGTGATTTGCAAATGAAATATGGGAAAACACCTTTAAAATATGACTAAGTGTCAAATTATTTTGAAATTGTGGTTAAGCGTCAGACCATGACGGAGTGTTTTGCTTTATGAGCCTTCATTCATAGGTCTGACTGGGGCTTGTGAAAATGCTCACGTCTGGCTGAGGCTTTTGAAAGTGCTCGGTCTGGCCGAGGCTTTTGTAGGTGCTCAGGTCGGGCTGAGGCTTTTGAAAGTGCTCGGTCTGGCCGAGGCTTTGGTAGGTGCTCAGGTCGGACTGAGGCTTGGAGTGCTCGGTCTGGCCGAGGCTTTTGAAGGTGCTCAGGTCGGACTAAGGCTTTGAGTGCTCGGTTTGGCCGAGGCTTTTGAAAGTGCTCAGGTCTGGCTGAGGCTTGGAGTGCTCGGTCTGGCTGAGGCTTTTGAAAGTGCTCAGGTCTGGCTGAGGCTTTTGAAGGTGGCGCTGCAAATAAAAGTTTCATGGAAGCTACATTCAGACAGTTGAATTATAGAAAGTGGGAACTCCAGTCGATATTTGTATTATGTGCTGAAAAAGGAAAATACAATAATTTTGACAATACAAAAGTAATGATTCATTGATAGTAACGCTTCAGATGTTCAGTATTCCAGGGTGGGGAAGGTCTCGGCCATCCATGTCTTGAAGTCGGTAAGTGCCTGGTCGGGGTCGGGCCTTCACCACGTAGGGCCCCTCCCATTTGGCTGCTAATTTGCCCTCGGTTGGATTCTTTGTTGCAAGAGTTGCTTCTCTCAAGACAAGGTCGCCAGTGTAGAACTCCCGTGGTCGAACTCTGCGGTTGTAGTGTGTTCTCATTTTTCTTTGGCTGCAAAGCCAATCGGCAGTCTCTCTGAGCTCCTCGATGAGGTCCAGGTCTGCTCGACGGAGTTCTTCGGCTGAGGCGAGATCTGGATGTAAGACCCTGGGGGTGGGCAGACCGACTTCTACAGGAATGACCGCCTCAGCGCCATATGTTAAGCGAAAAGGGGTTTCCCCAGTAGGAGTCCGGGCAGTGGTTCGGTAAGCCCAGAGTACATGTGGTAGTTCCTCAGCCCAGAGGCCTTTAGCAGCTTCGAGCTTGGTTTTGATGATCTTCAGGAGAGAGCGGTTGGTGACCTCAACTTGGCCATTTGCTTGGGGGTGACCGGGGGAAGAGAAGCATGGTTGAATTTGGAGATCTGCACAAAATTTCCGGTATTTAGCATTGTCGAACTGTTTGCCGTTGTCGGAGACGATGGCCTGAGGGATGCCAAATCTGCAAACAATCGATTGCCAGATAAACTTGGTGGTGTTCCGCTCGGTGATTGTGGCGAGGGGTTCTGCCTCGACCCACTTGGTGAAGTAATCAATGGCAACAATTGCGAACTTGGTCTGGCCTCGACCAGTGGGAAATGGACCAACCAGGTCGATACCCCATTTGGCGAACGGGTAAGGGCTGCAGAGGGTGATCAGCTCACTGGGAGGAGCATAGGGGATGTTGGCGAAGCGCTGACACTTGTCGCATTTCAAAGACGTAAATCGAGGCATCTTTGTTGAGGTCGGCGAAGTAGCTTTGACGAGTACTTTGTGTCTGAGACCTACCACGAATGATTGCCACAGATTCCTTCATGGTTCTCTTGCATTACAAAGGTTGCTTGGGCGGGGCTGAGACATCGCAGTGCGGTCGTGAGAAACGCTTGTAAAGGACGTCGACTGAGAATGTAGTTAGTCGATCGAGCCACGACCTTGGCGACGCCTTGGTCATCATCTGGGAGTTCTCCAGTGGTCAAGAAGAGGAAGATGTCGGATGCCCAAGGGATGGGTTCCGTCTGAAGGAATTGCACTTCTTGTAGGTCGGGTGAGATGGCCGGGTGAGTCAGGTATTCGAGACGAACTCCATGGCTGAGGTCGGATTGGTCGGCGGAGGCCAGCTGAGCCATCTCATCTGCTTTGGAGTTTTCCGCCCTAGGTATGTGTCTGATCTGGAAGGTGTTGAAGAGACGAACAAGGGTGAGAGCCATGTCTCTGTAAGTCCGCATGGTGGTATCCTTGGTATCGAATTCACCCGTGATCTGGCCGACGATAAGTTGGGAGTCACTGAACACGTGGATGTGGCTAATACCAATGTCTTTGGCTAGACGAAGCCCTGCTATCAATGCTTCGTATTCGGCCTCATTGTTGCTGGCCGCGAATAAGAGGCGGAGGGCACATTTGAAATAACCCCCTTCGGGGGATGTGAGGATGAGGCCAGCCCCGCTTCCTTCCCTGCGAGACGAGCCGTCAACATTGAGTGTCCAACAATGAGGATCTTCGACTCGTGGAGTCGGTGGGGTCTGAGGTTAGTGGTTGAAATTTGGATTGGTAAATTCAAGATGAAGTCGACTCTGACTTGCCCTTGATTCTTGTCCGGCGATAAGAGATGTCGAGCGGCTTAGTTCTCTTGACCCTTGCATTAGTCTTCTGAGCTTGGGTTCTTTGCATGACCTTCTTCAGGGGCTGGTCGGTGAGAACCACTATGGAATGGGCTTGGAAGTATGGGCGGAGTCGTCTGGAGGCAGTGACCAAGGCCAAGGACAGCTTTTCTAATAGGGGGTAGTTCTGCTCCGCTCCCCTGAGAGCTCGGCTGATGTAGTAGACCGGCTGTTGGACTGAGCCGTCCTCTCTGATGAGTGCTGCACTGATTGCGGTGCTTGATACTACTAGGTAGAGGAAGAGGGGTTCGCCGGTGATTGCTGTGAGAAGGGAGGATTGGCCATACCTGTTTCAAGCTGTTGAAAGGCTTCTTCGATTGATTGTCCATTCAAAAGTCCTTGCAGGACTTTGAAAAGCAGTAGGCACTTGTGCATTCTTGGAGATGAAACGGTTGAGGGCTGCCACTCTGCCGGTGAGCCTCTGGACCTCTTTAACGGTTTTGGGTGACTGCATCTCAACCAGGGCCTTGATCTTCTCAGGGTTAGCCTCGATGCCGCGCTGACTGACCATGAAACCCAGGAACTTGCCAGATCCTACGCCAAAGGCGCACTTCTCTGGGTTGAGTTTCATCTGATATTTGCGAAGTATGGCAAAAGTCTTTCGTAGGTCGGTGAGGTGGTCGATGAGAGTTTGCTCTTAACCACATGTCATCCACATACACTTCCATGTTTCGTCCGATCGATGGTGGAAGGCGTATTGACTAAACGTTGGTATGTGGCTGACATTCTTTAGTCCGACGGCATGACACGGTAGTGGTAAGTGCCGATCGGTGATGAAAGATGTGTGTTCCTGGTCGGATGCGTGCATCACGATTTGGGTGTATCCTGAGAAAGCATCCATGAAGCTGAGCATTTGATGGCCGTAGTGGCGTCGACGATAGATCAATGCGGGGAGAGGATAGCTATCTTTGGGACAAGCTCGGTTCAAGTCGGAGTAGTCAACACAGAGACGCCACTTGCCGTTGTTTTTGCGGACCAGGACCACGTTGGATAGCCACTTAGGGTAATCCACATTTCGGATAAACTGGGCCTCGAGAAGTTTGTCCACCTCTGCAGCTATGAGATTGTTGCGCTCTGGATGGAAGATACGCTGCCTTTGTCGATAAGGTCGGAAATGAGGCTCGATACTGAGGCGGTGGGTTATGAAAGAGGGGTCGATGCCTGGCATGTCTGCATGAGTCCAGGCGAAGACGTCTCTGTTGATCGAGAAGCGATGAGATCGGCCTTGGCAGGAAGGCGATCATTGCCGATTTTAGCAGTTTTGAGTAGGTTGGTGGGGTCGACGTTAACTTCGACGAGTTCCTCCATAGGTTCGCCTCTGATTAGTTCGTCCTCATCTCGGACGTCAAGTCCTTCAATGATCATCGCCTCCTTCAGTTTGACCTCTTTAAGTGAGGCCACATAACATTCTCTGGCGACGGTCTGTTCTCCTCTCACCGTCCCGACCCCAAAATCAGTAGGGAACTTGAGGGCAAGGTGGTAGGTGGATGTGATGGCTTGGAAGGCATTGAGGGCGGTGCAGCCGAGGATGATGTTGTAAGCTGAGGGGCAATCGACGACAAGGAAAGTAAGCAACTTCGTGGTCTGCCGTGGGTACTCTCCAATGGTAATGGGGAGATCAATGGAGCCGATAGAGGTCACCCGGTCACCGGTGAAACCGACCAGAGGGGTTTGGAGTAGGGACAGGCTTTCTTCCCCGATCTTCAGTTGGCGGAAGCAGTTGAGGAAAATGATGTCCGACGAGCTGCCATTGTCAATGAGGACTCGTCTGACCTTATAATTGGACAGGACAGTGGAGATGACAAGGGGATCATCGTGAGGATAACGGATGCTTGCACAGTCGGCGTCCGTGAAGGTAATGGGCTCTGTCCACTACTTGGGTTGCTTGGGAGGTCGGTCGACCGTAGCAACTGTCTTGTCTGAGCCCTGTCGTATCTTTCTGAGCTCTGCCCTCTGAGCTGAGCGAGATGGTCCGCCACAAGCAAGACCACCTGAAATAACTCTGATTTCGCCAACTGGCGGTGGCGGATTACCTTGAGGCCGAGGTTGTTGGTGGGGTCGGTCATGCCCCTGGTGCAGTTGAAATTGGTGGTGGAGTGGAGGGGTATGCCTGTGATTGTCTCTGCGGGGCTCGGTCCTTTGCCTCTGCTGAGGACGGGTATCTGTGAATCGGCTCAGGCGCCCCTGGCGAATGAGGGTCTCCACTTGATCTTTGAGGCTGATGTAGTCGTCGGTGTTATGGCCATGATCCTGGTGGAAACGGCAATATTTGGACTGGTCTTTGTGGTTGGAAGGGTTCCGTGGAGGAAGAGGCCACTTGAGGGGGTAGTCCCGTTGAATATGGTCAAAAACTTGTTCCATGGGAGTATTGAGGGGTGTATATCGCTCGAGCAGGCCGGAAGTCTGGGGCAGCCGGTATTGAGTCGGCATAGCGGGATGATCGGTCATGATGCCGGGCGTTGCTGGGTTCTTGGTCTTTTCTCTTTTCTCTGGGGGCCAGATATTTAGTTGTGGAGTCTTGCCGAGCGGCTAGAGAATCTTCGGCGTTCATGTACTTTTAGGCTTTGGAGAGCAAGGCTGCCATGGATGTCGGAGGGTTCTTGGAGAGGGAGAAGAGGAAATCGGATGACCGCAGACCAGCCATGAAGGCGGTGAGGATGACTTTATCGTCATTTTCGGCAACTTGTAAGGCTTCGGTGTTGAAGCGAGTGACAAAGGCTTGTGATGACTCCTCTGTCGGCGGATGTTGAGGAGTTGGGTCGCCGGTCGCCGCTGGCGTTGGGCCCCGATGAAGTGGCTCAGGAAGGAGTCACTGAGGTGTTGAAATGTGGAGACCGAATCTGGTGGCAACTGACTGAACCATAGCCGAGCCGACCCCTTCAGTGTCACAGGAAAGGCTCGGCACATGATTTTGTCAGGGAAGGCATGGAGGATCATGAGTGTACGGTAGGTCTCCAGGTGGTCGACGGGGTCGGTTGTTCCATCGAAGGGGTCGATGGCAGGCATTTTGAACTTAGGGGGTAGGGGCTTGTCTCTGATGGAGGCGACAAATGGGGAGTTTGCTGTAGTGGAGGGCTTATGTTGAATGTTCTGCATGACCCCTTGGAGTTGGAGTTTCATGGCTCGGAGTTCAGCGTCCCAAAGGGGAATGTTGTCACCACCAGAGGGAGATAGATGTTGGACGCTGCTAGCTTCTCCCTCGGGGGCTGGGGCTATGATTGATGGGCGTGGGGGTGGAGGAGGAGGATGTATATGTGGGTGAGGGGGTTGCAAGCCCCCCGAGTTGGGAGGATTGGGTTGTGGGACAGTATGGCCTGGAACTTGTTCTGGATGGGGTGGAATATCTGGAGGTGGTGGAGGAATAGGGAGGTTCTGTTGGAGTAGAGCGTTGATTAAGGCCTGGTTTTGTTCGGCCATGCGGTTAATGCTATTGGTGAGCTCGATGAAGTACTGTGGTGGGTTGTTCGGATTGGGAGGGTCGGTTGGGTGATCGGCAGTGTTATGGTGGGAAGCCATGGATGCAGTCGTTACTATGCGTGTGGATGAGGTGAAAAAGGTTCTTTGGGAAAGGGTCTCGTGACAATGAACACAATGGCCTTGTGATGGTACCGGATTCCTGACGGCGCCAATCGATATCTGATGAGTCCTCGTGAATGGGCTAGACCGATCCAAGCTCCTCAAGCCTTTGGGTAACACGCAAGCAAGTTCAATCGAGGCAGGGTAGTCCCGTGAACCCTCGGTGTATGAATTAGAAGGTGATGGACCGAAAAATGTAGAGAGAGAGAGAGATAGGGGATGGAAAACTTAACCTTCTTCTTGTCTTCGAGCTTTGCATATATCCTCTCGTAATCATTTATTTGTCTCGGTAGATTCGACCTTTTGCGAAAGCTTGCGCGTGGTTAAATCTCGTTCGAGAGGCGCCATTCAATTTGAGGGTGTTGTCGCAATAAATGCGGTGATGGGTTGCATTAATGGTGATGTGCTGTGGCAATAACTTTGCAGATCTTTGTCTGCTGACATGGCCTGTTCTGCACCCGCTACGTGTCCGAGCATCATTGGCCTTTCCTGCTAAGTTGGCCTCCAGCTGTACCGGGTTTTACTGACCGGGTTGTGTAATGGGATCTAAATGGTGGGCTTGGGTTTACTCATGGTGGGCCGTGGTCCTTGTGGGCCTATCCCTGTCAAGTATCAAAGTTTTGATTAGGATTAAATATGATTACAAATACAAGGGGTGTCATTTCCAATAAATGTGCATGTCTTGTATTATTTATTTATTTATAATCTCACCATTTAATTTTTGATTTTTAAATAATCATATCATCTATTTAGTTTTGAGCGATGGAGTTGAGTTTTAGTGCTCTTAAATATTCTAGGTCAGATCTTTAGGCATTTGTTCATAAACATCATCGACGGATACATTTGCAGGGTCATTTACATGGGTGGAATGGATATTTCGATTTCAATTTGTAAGGTTGCAACACATTGTTAAAATATAAAATCAATTGTTTATAATTGTTATGCCAATTTAAACTTCATTATCTCCCCAAACTATTTTTTAATTTTGAAATAAAAAATCATTGATGCAAACTCTTTTACAATTATTGTTCATGAAATGAAAATGTTCATTTGATTCATGTAATTTAGTAAAATATTCAGTTTAGTTATGGTCAAGACCATTGCTTTCGGAAAATTAAGTAAGTTGATAATTAAGTAATTTGTCCATGAGTTCCAAGAACTCTTTAGCCAAACACTTTGCATCAGATGTTGATGTATATTTCTAAAATTGTTGAATTTCCTTATTTTCTCTATTTATGACTATTGTTCACCACTTTAGCATAGGTTACTTGGTTAGCACTCTATTGTAAGGCTATAAATAGGTCATTCTTGTAATGGTTAGTTATCGATCTTGATGCAATGTTTCTTCTTTACCCTATAATTCTAACAATAATGTTGATAAGGAAGAAAAGTCCTGAAATAACATCATATAAGAATATTGTTTACTCCTTTCCGATGTATCTATAAAAAAAAAATATTGATTACATGACCAATAGAAAAAGGACATGGAAAAGAAAAAATACCAATTGTTACTTCTTCAATTTAACCACACAAAGATTACTCAATGAAGATGGAAGGGACATGTCGCACTTTATGAAAATCTACCACTCATACCCTGTCTTTAAATGCGTCTGGCATGGCCACAACATCCAATTCCTAGAGGCTAGTAATGAATCTCAGTCCATCCGAAAGCATCACAAAATTCAGACAGTACCTAATTTCTAAAGTAGAAAGATTGGGCATGGCTTCTTCCTCCACCCTCCACTTTTTAAAATGTTTCAAATGGCAGAGCCCAAGGTTCCTGAGTTGAGGAAGACCCATCATGGAACAAATCATTTCCTCCACTACAAATATGTCATGGTGCAAGGATAGTCTTCTTAAGTTAGGCAGCTTCTCTAGTGTTACCATTGGGTCTTCCTCAAGGCGAGAATTGTCCAAGATTAAAAAGGTAAGGCCTGAGCATGAATGGTGGTTGTATTCTGGCAACTTTCTTATAATCCCATTTATATCCAGCCCAATGAGGCGGTCACAATCAAGTAGGTGTCTTAGAAGACTTATTCTTAAGAACAAAAATCACGATGAGAGGGATTAATAGACATGTGCTGCAGTCGGTTTGAGAAGGTGCAATTTAGGAAATAGTTATTCATTGTCGCCAGGTCCTCAAGTTTTCTCAATTGTGTTTGTTTCAATTGTCGAAGATTGGTTAATTTGAAGAGATCTTTGACATCACATTGGCTTGAATCAAAGTTTTCCAGTGCCTCCAAGTTGCTCAAGCCATCCATTCTAAGCAATCTACCTTGTGTACAAAAGAAATCCCATGGAAGATAAAGAAGACTCAACTTTTCCAACTTCTATAACACATTTGGCACACCAAACTTAATTTTTGCCCTTAAATCAAGAGTTTACAAGAATCTTAAGTTGCCTACAGATGTTGGCAACTCCTTGAACAAGGACCTTCTCAAACTCAAGTACCTCAAAAGGATTAGATCTCCTATGGCTTTTGGTGACGTGATTGAGTCAAAAAAAAAAAGAAGAAGAAGAAGCCAAATCCTTCAAGATTTAAAACTTTAACCAATTTGAGATCACCATTAGAGAAATGGGATTTCATTTGTTCCCAAAATGGTTTAGTACATTCAACACCGTTGAAGAGCAAAACTGACAGAATGTTCTTCTCATGCTCAAAGGAAAGACATCTACTTGCATCACAATCCATATAGATGGCAAGTCTGTGTATTTTACTAGTTGATGACATTGCCATGGATGACGAACATGGGGGTTCCTGTCACGACCCAAACCCGGCCCTATGAGTTTAGCAGTAATGTAGGCGATGTCAAGATTCAAGAAACTCTTTGAAACGATGTCTGATTAAGCAGTCTGAGAACTGGCGGAAGCCAATACAGTAAATAACTAGTGTCCATTGAGCTGTGAAAATCTGTATGCCAAAACATTTTTCATACATTCATACGATTCGAGCGATCTGATCTATATCTGTCTATACAATCATATACAAACATTCAGTACGGGGACCTAATCCCGATAACTTGATCTGATAAAGCATGAAGAGATCTATCTGATAGTACAAAAGCGATGAGACGATGGGGACACAAAACACCCCAAGCCATAGCATGGCAACTCGGAACCTCGCGATGAGGCACATAGGGCTTGACAAAAGCGGGGACCAACCCACGCTCCTAGCTCCGGCCTGCTCGAGAACCTACATATATATATAAGCAGTGAGCTAAAGCCCGGTGAATAACATAATGCGTAAAGAGGTTATGAATGAATGTCCTTACGATAATGAAACGATTCATTAAACAAGATTTCAATCTTCAAGATTTCAATCGGTCATATGTGGTACACCCATTAGCCTATAAACAAGAGGGTCCAAAGGGTCTTATGAACCTTGATAATGATGGCCATCAATCGATGCAAGTATGGTTCCACAAGGAAAGCCGTGAGCTCTATGTGATATGATAATTGCTAAGGATGCCTGTCTGATTGAATCTGAGGACATATGTTCATTGATAAACAATAGCAGTTCAATAAGCAGTTCGATTCGGTATTCAAAAGATAACCATTTTGAACATATCTTTACACAATTGTTACTCAGAGATTGGGCTAATAGCAGCTAGAGCGCGTCCCAGAGCCAACCCTAAGCAGGTTAACAAATAGAACACACACTAAGTTTCACGGAAGGATGATAATTAAATCCCTAAATATCCTCGGTGTGGTTCTATGTCTAAATCCTCATTAAGATGCCTAAAACTAGGCCTAAGAATGCCTAGGATGGGATGAGGATGCAAAAATACAGTTGGAAGGCATTTTTCAAAAGTTGCTGAAAATAGGGGTCTCGCTCGAGCGGGCCTTCCTTCGCTCGAGCGAGGTTGCAAAATCAAAGGCTTCGCTCGAGCGAACAATCCTTTGCTCGAGCGGTCTGATGAAACAATAAAAGTACTGGATGCTCGATTTTTACGCTCGAGCCACCAATCCTTCTCTCGAGCGTGGCTTAGAGAAAACGTTGGTCGCTCGAGCGAGGAATCCTTCGCTCGAGCGAAGAAGCCAAATCTGGAATTTCCAGATTTGCCTTCCAAGCTCAAACCAAGCATTCTCAACTCAATTCTCGACCTCTTGGGCCCAAATTCTGGAAAATACATCCCAAAACAATGTATAACAAGTTTCAAAAGCCAATTTGTGAATTCAAGCCCCAAAGGTGAGTCAATTAAATCCAAAATTCAAACCCAATTTCAAGAGCAATTTCAAACATGCAATGCATGAGCTTTAAACCAAAATTAAGGTTCAAATCTTGCTCTAATGAGCTCAATAGTTGGAAAACAAAATGAAAACATGGACTATAGCTTAAACATGGACATGCATGTACAATCCATCAAGAATTCAACTTCAAAATGCACCAATTCAAGCATACATGCAACAATTCAAGCATAATCCAACCTATTTGCACTAAATCATGGCCTAACTCTCTAATTGGGCATGAATCATGCAAGATTAAGCTCAAACACTAAAATAAGAAGATGGAATGCTACCTTAGACCTTGAATTATAAGATGACAAGCTCAATTATACAATCTATTCCTCAAATCTTCAAGTTCTTCTAGCAATTTCAACAATTTGAGTCCAATTCTCTCTCTCCCTTCTCTCTCACTCTCTAGCCGGTTGTAAGTCAACAAAATGGGCTGATGAAAGCTTTATTTGAGTATATAACAAAGGCTCAAGTATAATATAATAAAGGCCCACTACCAATGGCAAAATCGTAAATAGGCCTAAGTCTTCAATTAGCTCAATCTTTAGTCTAAGTTAATCAATTTAATCATACCTAATCACAATTCAGATAATTATACCATTAAATCACAAATATTATACTGATTCCAAAACACGAAACGATTCCTAATTCGGCCGCCGATAAGGCCTTCAATTAGCAGTTTAAACATACGAATTCAAACAGATAGTCATTCAATCAAACAGATGCAATATGCAATTCAATAGATAAACTTATTCAATTTCAGTTTCGATTTCAATCAGTCCATTCAGTACTTCAGTTAATCCAATTATCAGTCATTATCAGTTCAGTTTAACAGTAACCAATAGCTAATTCAGCAGTTTATCGATAATCAGTACGAGGGTTGTTACAGTTCCCTTTGCTAGCCCAGTCAATAATCAATGACTCGAAGAAAATTTTGTTCTTCTAGCTTTTTCAAACATAACTCTCGCGTGAGGTTATGAAGCCATCAAGTTCTAAACCTTCTACTGCTCGTTGTTGGGTACTCTTCCTCTTCCTGCACTTGAACCATACACTTGTGTGCTAATTCACCCAATAAACTTTCAGCCACGTCAAACAAATTTTTTTTCTTCTCTTATTTCCTCATTTGATGATGATACAATACCTTCAGCAATCCACAATTGGTATAAAGTCTTTGTGTCTATCTTGAAGTCCTCTGGATAATTTCCCAGTCGAATGTAAGTATTCATCTTGGTAATGGGAGAAGGTGTAGATTCTGGATTGATAGGTGGATTGGAGAAGGTAGCTTGAAAGAGCTATTTCCGAGGTTATTTTCTTTGTCATTAGAGAAGGAGGGTACGGTGTTTGAGTTCTACAGAAGAAAATATACTCTAGGTGTGTGGGATTTCTCTTTTCACAGGCAACTATTTGCTTGGGAAATGGATGAATGCTTTCAGCTTATTCACTTACTTCATTGCAGCCCTGTACTGAATATATCAGATGATGTGTTGGTTTGGAAAATTTGAAGGTTACGGGTTCCTTTGTGAAATCAGTTTATGATCAGTTCAATCTCATTCTTGGTCCATTGCTTTCTGTGCCTCGAGCGATATGGACGAACATTGCTCCTAAAATGCAATTCACCTGTTGGCTAGCTTGGAAAGGCAAACTAAAAACTTCAGTGTTTCTTCATAGCATTGGTGCTCTTGATCCTACTGTAGACCCGGTATGCATTTTCTGTAACTCTTGTGATGAAGATGTGAACCATGTGATCCTTCATTGCAGGTCTGCTTGGAAGATCTGGACAGAGATTTTGTCATGGTGGGGTATTATATGGGTGGTTCCTCAATCTGTGAGCCAGTTGTTGGAGTGGTGGGACAGATTCAAATTCAAAAAGTTGGAAAAGAGTATTTGGGGTGCAATTTCTAGTTGCTGTGATATGGAATTTATGGAAGGCTAGAAATGGGTGCAAGTTTGCCGGTCGTGGTATTATCTGGGAAGGTTTGTGTGAGTCTATTTTATTGTATATAGCCTTATGGGTTAAATACCATGTCAAAGGGGTGAATTACTCTATTTCTGACTTGGTGTTTAGGATCAAAGCTATTAGGGGTTTGAGTAGCTAGCTTGTTGGGTCTCTATGCTTTTCTTCTGTCTGGTTGACCCCTCCTCAGCCTTGTTCTGTTGGTGCTGCATATGATTGGGTGAGTTCTTTTGTGCCAACCTAGTTAGGATAACTGTCCTTCACTTTGATGCTTATAGCACCTACTAGGTTTTGTCTTTTATTGATGTCTGATGTAAGGTTTTATCCTTGATTCTAATTCAATAAAGTTCTTTTGCCGATAAAAAAAAAAAAACTAATACGACAAATTGTGATAACTTAGAGATAATACCTCTGATACTCTTCCACATTGTCCTCCTTTCCATTTTCTCTTACTTTGTTGCACCATCTCCCACTCACTTAATCTATGTTTTGTCCCCAGTTGGCTGCCTGATACAACAATGGCTAATGGTAAATCATCACACTGTTCCACTATTTCTCTCGCTAACATCTTCATCCTCATGTCAACTTTATGAGGCAGATTTACAATGATTTGATATTAGTGGACCTATATGGAACTCATTGCATTAAAGATTGTGGTTATACTGCATCAAGTGATAAGAAAATGTCGTATCATTAGCTTTAGTTGTAAATATTATTTCACCTAATTTTTTGCAATCTGTACGGGGGAAAAATATTCGTCGTCTTTCGTATGCCTTGCCACCAACCTCGTCTCACCTTCAAATGGACTCCAGTTAGCTGAGAACAAAACAAGGGTGAGCTACCTGGCTAGTGGTTTGTCGGAAAGTCTCTCCGACGGCCAAGTTAGCTTTCTTGGAGAAGAAGAAAGAATGCAAAGCACTGTAGTGAGAGAATTGCTACACATTGCTTACCTCTTTAGAGTGTGAGGTCATGCGCCTTATCTAGGCTGCTGCATTGGCTTTCAAGATTGTGCGCGCACTACTTTTGTTGTCCTTTGTTGGACAAGTGGCGGTACTGCCCTCTCTATTCCTTACGTGTGTACGTGTCAATACTGCCAGACAATATTGGCCAAAATGTCAAATGGTATTGACGCGCACCTTTAGTGGATTCCTCTCCTTATTCCATTGGGCCACGTGGAATGTTCTAGTCGAGCAATCACTTATGAAATCCTTAAGTATGCTCGCTCCACAAGTCCATATGCTGAGCTAATTCGAGTCAGTCTAACCCAACCATTTTCAAGATTGACTTAACTCTAGCCAGACCGCCGCGAGGGCTTCCTTAGCTTAGTTCACTCCGTGATCGCACAACTCAATCAAACTTTGTACAATCCTGCACGATTTAGTTCGTTCTATCGCTGAGGCGCCGACCTAGCTCAGCAACAATCCTTGCCCCTATCAAGGATAGCGTTCTCATTCCATCTAGCCCGGCTCATGACTCGTGCCCGTCATTTAACTTGGTTCCAACATTCGAGATACTTGTAGCCCGGTAGCTAGGTCAAGAGCAAGGCTCACATTAGATTTTGCTCAGCCCATTTATTCGCCACAAATCTTCTTCTCATCATCCAACAAATAAGCTTTGACATGATTAACATTACATTGAGGTATTGTGATTTGTTTGCATGCTTGTTGCTTATTTTTGTTAATTCTCTTTCTTATGATTCTTTACCAAAGTTGAATTGTAGTGTGGCAATAGAAGAAAAAGTGGTTCCCAGCATTTTTTTTGGCAATGGAAAAGGGATGTTACAAATAAAATTAGTCACAGCTTTTAACCTGCGGTTTTCATGAATCTGCTCCACACTACAACATATAAGAGTTTTAGAGATCAAATGTTTTGGTCTCTAAAAGTAAAAATTTTGTTGCAAAAGATATTTAAAGACCAATTTCTATCATCATAAAAATAGTCGCTAAAAAGTCGTCTTGAAAAGTCAAAAACAAGGCTTTTAGTGACAAAATTTTGGAAATGTCACTAATAAATAGACTTTTATGGACAAAATAATTTGATCTCAAAATGGTTTATTTTTTGAAACAAAAAATTTGGTACCAAAAGGATAATAATTCATCATTAATGTTTAATTTTTGTTGTTAAAAATATAATAACGACACTTTTCACAACAAAAATATTTAGTCCCTAAAAAATAATTTTGTCTCTAAATTTTGGTCTGTAAAACTTTAATTTTTTGTAGTGCCAGTAAATGAGTTTCTTTTGAAGCGGTAGATCTCAAAACACTGCAATAATAGTTGTTGTAAACACAAATTCCGTATCCTACAATTAAGACGCAAAATAAATGCACAAATAATTAATTTTATTTGATTATAACAAATGGATACAATCCTCTATAGTTCACTCTATTACAAAAGAGTAGATCCTCTGATTCGATCTCTGAAATAGTTTCAATCTAACGACTGTAGAAGCTTCTTGTTAAACTAGGTAAGTTGATGAATTTCTTCAAGTATTCTAAATGAGAAACTTGGAGGAAAGAGGCTTGATCTCGGGCTTGAATGGCTTGATCTCGAACAAGTCTTGAAATTATCTTTTTGAAAGGAGAGACCAAATTTGTATGTGTAACTTGAAAGGATTGACACAAGTTTAGAGTGCTTAATAATCCTCTCTTTTAGATTTGAGGAACTTTAGAGAAAATTTTAAGAAAAGAATTTAGCAGAGTCTTGAGATTGCATTGGAGCTTGCAAGACTATTAGCTAAAAAAAATGTGTCTCCCTTTCCCCATAATAAGAGCCTTTATTTATAGGTTTAGAAGGGAATGGTTAATTTTGGAAACTCCAAAATTTACTCTAATTTTCAAAAAAAAATAGCAATTTATTTATTATAGCAATGATTTGGATTGAAATTTGAATTTGAATTTGAATTATTCCACAATATTCTGACAAAATATCTTTATGGGCCCCACACTTTTCGGTCTACCCAATTGTCAAAATAGGTTCATTTTTCTTTTGGTGTGACCCATAATTTAAAATGGGTAAAAATCCATAATTTTAATAGGACCCACATCCATTTCAAAACTTGACCATCTTAATTTTGATTAATCAAGAAAATTAATTTGCCTTGATTCATCAGATGGTGATCAAGATGTATAAAAACTCAAGTGTGTATAGTTATTAAATCAGAGCCCAAATAAAAAGCTGCCAAGTGCCACGGCTCCCCAATCTTTGTTGTCAATGTTGGAATTATGGTTTTTATAGGCTTATTTTGGGCCAACTTTGAATCCAAATTTGAGTGGTACCGACACGCCTTTTGGGGTAGGTCTAAAGAGGTGACGTGTTCTTTGCCGCATGGTAAGTCACACGGTGAAGACGATTCGTCAAAACCAACTATAAGTGAATAGAAAGTAGATGTCGTTTTCGGGCTCGTAGAATGGACAATTGAAGAAGTAAAATGTGGGTTTTCGTGAAATGAATTGTCCCACATTGAAACTTAAAGAGAGCTTGTATGTGTTTATAAGCTCTAGGTAGGAATACTTGGGTTGGGCACTCCAAGTTTGTAAAATGAAGGAGTTATAAACAAAGTGGGCTTTGGATCAAACCACCACACGCGCGCGCGCGCCGCCACCAGCCAAGCTGTGCCAGGTGTAGGTCGGGTCGGTTCTAACATTAATTTTTTGGACAGAATTTATTTGAATTTTTCCAAAAATTCTTGCAAGAAAATTATTTTCCTGAATGAAATTAATTCAAATTTTGCGCCAAATTTGAATTCAAATTTTATGTCCAAACAGTGCCTCTTCCGGTCCATTCTTCAAATAGATTTATGAACCCGGTTTAAATAGATTTGCACCGGACAGTTTTATTTCTTCTCAAACAGATTCAAATCCGTTTCAAACATATTTGAATTTTTGCACCTGTTCATTTCAAATCTGCACCTGTTTGGCATTTCCTAAAGGTCACCTTTTAGCTTATAAATACTACAACTTTTCCAGCAGTTTGGGTATCCGAAATTTTCTTGTTTCCTTCCATTTTTCTCTCTTGCATACATATATTCTTCATATTCGTTATAAAGAGAAAATTCTAAGAGTATAGAACACAAGTTCTAGTTTGCCATATAAATTGTTTAGAATGCTACTACAATCTGTGTAAAGATCATTGTATCTTGGGAGATAGACGCCATTTATTCGTAAGTACCGAAGCGGGACAAATCTGTCTTAAAGATAGAATATCACACACTCGACTTGATCAATTTTGTACTTTTTCATTTCGGTAAATAAATTCTGTAAGTAATTTATTTTTATTTATTTGATTTGGTTTCAAATTATTTATTTTACACAGAAGATTGTTCCAACAATCTTAAGACAGATTCAAATTATTCTGTTTATACAGAATTTTTCGTTTGTTTCCTTTTCTTTCTTTCTTCATTACAGAAATTATTTTTTGTGTTTTTAAAAAGTAATATTCTTGTTGAAAAATACAAATAGTAGTAAAATACTGTTTATTTTCTTTGACAACTAGTAGTAATATACTGGTAGTCATTAACAATTCAAAATATTTATTTATGAAATTTGTTAGAAATTAATTTTGATTTTCAGAAATAATTTCTGAGTTTTCATTAATTAAAATTTTGTTTCAGTATTTTTACTTTTGAAGTGTTGCAGAAATATTTTTCTGTGTAGAATTAATTTGTTTAAATAAAATTTTATTTTATTTTCAAATTAATTAGAAATAAAAGTTACAATTCTTGTTTCTTTTATTTTTACAGAATTAAATTCTGTGTTTATGGTTTAAATTTTCTGTGTAGTATAATATTCTAATTATAATTTTGTTTTATAATTTAGAATTCATGGCTATTGAAACTAATGCTCAAACCAGTGGTTGCTGCGATCGATGCTTGGAAACATGCTGATTTCCTTTGCTGAAAATACATTTTGAACGGGCTTGATAGCACATTGTACAATGTCTACAGCCCTATCAAGACAGCAAAGGAACTTTGGGAATCTTTGAAGAAAAAATACAAAACAGAAGATGCTGGCTCAAAAAAATTCGTAATAGGAAAATTTTTGGACTTTGTGATGGTTGATTTCTCTATGAATCCTTTCAAGTTGCTTCATTAATTGAAAAATTACTACAAGGCTAGAAGGAATTTAAGAACTACCTCAAACACAAGCATAAAGAAATGACTTTAGATGAATTGATTGTGCGTTTGAGAATTGAAGAGGACAATTGCAATTCTAAAAAGCGGGCTGGTAAGCATTCAATGGAGTCTAAGGCAAATGTGGTGTAACATACTCCAAAAGCAAAGAAACAGAAGTATTCTACAGAAAGTTCCTCACAAGGCTCTAAAGGAGGGGAAACAAAGAAGTACAAGTTCAATGGCAAGTGTTACATCTGTGACAAAGAGGGACATTGGGCCAAAGATTGCAGTAGCCATGGCAAAGGCAATTGAAGATCAAGCAAGAAAGCTGCTCAAGCCAATATGACCGAAGTGGACAAAATTTCCAATGGTGTAGATGACCTAAATCTTTCTGCAATTATTTTTTAGGCAAACCTTGTCGGAAATCCTAAAGAATGGTAGGTGGACACTAGTGCTACTCGTCATATCTATGTTGTAACGCCCTCAAAATAAACCTATAAATCATACATTCATAATACAAGAAAAGGATATCATATTCTATACATCAGAGTATTCTTACAAGAAGTATTACATGTTGACAACAAAAGTAAATGCCATATAGGCTTACAACTTTCCAAGTCAACACTTGGTTACAACAAAAGAAGAGTTCTAACTCTTTTACATAATAAGCCCTTGGCTTGATTTATATGTAATACAAAATGATAACAACAAAAATGCTCTTTCAGCCTCTAAGCCTTCCAAGCTACGTCCTTAGAGGTGGCATACCACCTGTAACTAAAAATGAAGTCTCGTATAGGGTGAGCCAAAGCCTAGTAGAAATGTGCCAAATCAAATATGAGAAATAACTAAAACATTAGCATTTGATAAATAGTTAACACTTGTAAACCAGCTTACAACATTTTCCAGTTCAACGACAAATACATCCGTGTTTTATTCCACTTTCCTTCATTTATCCAATTCTATTCATTTCATTAACATAGTTCATTTATTCCAGTATTTCAGATGAGACTACAACTCATAAGAAAACAACACTTCAATTTATCAACAATTCATCATGAGACTACAACTCATAAGAAAACAACACTTCGATTTATCAATAATTCAACATGAGACTACAACTCATATTAATAATACTTCAAACATTAGCATCGTTTAGATGCATATAAGGTTTCAGGACTTTCACCCTAGACACTCCGGCCAACTTAATTATCAATGGAGTCCATCCCCTATCTCCTCCCAAACACTGGAGTACATCCCTTATCTCCTCCCACACAATGGAGTACATCCCCTATATCCTCCCAAATAACATACATATGCAATGTATTTAAACACTTCATCATATACAATGATCAATCAATACACATATTCAATGTATTATTTCATCCGTCATATTCAATGACTTAATCCAGTTGATTAGTTTCAATTTTTCCTAATCAACATGCAGTGTCTACAACAACCAAAACTATCCTCCATCGATAGTGCAAAACAGTTATTTTTAAACAGGTAATAAAATTATCAAAAAGATAAATTATCAACATTTTCATAGGTGAGTGATTAATTAATCCAATTGCACCATTCAACTACAATTCCCTCCAATTTCATGATTTTCAACTCAATTTCACATTTTCATATTTCCCTAAATTAATTATACGAATTAATTTATCACATTAATTAGGGCATTAGCCCTATTTTTCTCCACTATAGCCCTAAGGCTCAATTTCCTCAATTTTATATTACTAATCCCATTTTCTTTCAAGGTCTCACATATACATGGTGCTCAACAATTGAAAACCCCTTTTTTATAATTTCAAAACAAACCCTAACTTTTCCAAAATTTCCATAATCCACCATTTATACAAAATGACTAAAATCTATGTCAAAACTCATAAGAAGGAGTAGGGTATCTCTACCTCAAGAGAAGAGACTCAAAGGAGATGAAGGTGAAAACCCAAGATGCTCCAAACACCAACTTTTTCGAATCAAAATGAAGACCATGCCAAGCTCCACACTTTTTACAAAGGAACTAGGGTAGAAGATCACTAAAATTAGATGTATTTGTAGAGAGAAGATGTATTATAGAGAGAGAGACAGCCGATCTAGGGTTTGAGAAGAAAAGGAAATTAAAAAGTGAGAGAGAAGACTACTGCTGCGATCTAATATATTCGAGCCTCACTCGAGCAAAGACTTTGTCGCTCGAGCTACCAAACACAAAAAGACCTCGCTCGAGCGCAAAAAGCCTCGCTTGAGCAAACAACGCGAAGCTTCAGGTCAGCAACCCAGAAGCACGCTCGAGCGCACGAGTGTTCGCTCGAGCGAAGAAACTCAAAACATAGAACTCACTCGTTCAAGCCAAGGAAAGCTCGCTCGAGCCAAGAAACACAACCTTCAGGTCCAAAAGAGAAGCAGATGCATGCTCGAGTGCAAGGCCTCTCGCTCAAGCGAAGAAACACACCAGACCAAGCTTGCTCGAGCGAAGAAAAGCTCGTTCGAGCCAAAGTTGCATCCGAAAAGAAAACCTGAAGACCCACAATACTCGCTCGAGCGTACAAACCTTTGCTCGAGCAACAAAGTCCTCGCTCGAGCAAAGAGACCAAAAACTGGACAGCAACCATTTGTTTCAAAACACACCCAACTTGTTTCAAACCTGCCCAACACATCCTAAAACTCATATACAAGGAATTAAATGACGGAAAGAGACATACACAACATTACTCAACCAAGGAACCCAAGACCGGAATACAGTACATAAAGGGGAAAACCTGGGATCGCTATATGTGCCGACAAAAAGATGTTCACATCTTATTCTGTGATGGAAAACGGTGAACAACTTTTTATAGGCAACTCCTCAACTTCTGAAGTTAAAGTACAAGGAAAGATTATTTTGAAGATGACATCTGGAAAGGAACTCACTCTCAACAATGTGCTGCATGTACCGGACATTCGCAAGAATCTAGTCTCCGGATCTCTGTTAAGTAAAAATGGGTTTAGACTAGTTTTGAAAGTGACAAATTTGTATTTACCAAAAACGGGATATATGTAGGAAAAGATTACATATCTGATGACCTTTTCAAACTAAATGTAATGACTGTTGTCCCCTCTGTTATTAATAATAATACATCTTCTTTTTACTTGTTTAAGTCTTCAAATTTATGGCATGGTAGACAAGAACATGTTAATTATGAATCTTTGCGTAGATTAATTAATATGGAATATTTACCTAAATTTGACATTAATTTAAATCATAAATGTGAAATTTGTGTTAAGGAAAAATTAACCAAACTTCTTGTCATTCAATTGAACGAAGTACGAAGCCACTTGAATTAATTTATAATGACATTTGTGATTTTAAATCAATTCAAACTAGAGGTGGGAAAAAATATTTTATCACTTTCACAGATGACTATACTAGATATAATTATGTTTATTTAATTTAAACCAAGGATGAAATTTTGGAAACTTTCATTCAATATAAGAATGAAGTTGAAAATCAACTTGGTAAAAAAAATTAAAAAAACTAAAAAGTGATAGAGGTGGTGAATATGAATCACCTTTTGGTGAGTTTTGTAAAGAACATAGAATAATTCATCAAACTACCGCTCCTTACTCACCTCAGCAAAATGGAATTGTTGAAAGGAAAAATAGGACTTTAAAAGAAATGATGAATGCCATATTAATAAGTTCTGGATTACCTCAGAACTTGTGGATAAAAGCAATATGTTCTATTAATTATATTCTTAATAAAATACCCTAAAAGAAAGTGAATCAAACACCTTATGAAATGTGGTATAGGATAGTACCATCCTACAAATACTTAAAAGTGTGGGGGTTTTTGGCTAAAGTGGCTATTCCTAGTCCTAAAAAGACTAAGATAGGTCCTAAACTATTGATTGCATATTCATTGGTTATGCCATGAATAGTAGTGCATATCAGTTTTTGATTCATAAGTCAGAACATTCCAAAATGCATATAAATACTATTATTGAATCTCGGAATGCATCGTTCTTTGAACATATATTTCTAAATAAGACTGGATAAGGGACTAATACAAATAAAAGATCTTATAATACTATTACTAGTCATGATTAAGGACAAAATAAAGAATAAGAGCAAGAGATAGATCAAAATGAGGAAGAGGAACTTAAGCGTAGTAAACATGCTACAACCTCAAAATCTTTTGGTCCAGATTTTTTAAACTTTTTTGTTAAAAGTAAGTCTTTAACTTTTAAAGAAGCTATGTCCAGTTCTAAGGCTCCTTTATGGAAAGAGACTGTAAATAGCGAAGTTGAATCCATTCTGCAAAATCACAGTTGGGAATTGGTGGATTTGCCACCAAGTTGTAAATCTCTTGGGTACAAGTGGATTTTTAAGAGAAAAATAAAAGCAGATGGATTAATCGACAAATAAAAGGCAAGACTTGTGGTAAAAGGATATAGACAAAAAGAAGGTCTTTATTATTTTGACACATACTCACCAGTTACTAGAATAATATCTATTAGAATGCTAATTGCCATTGCATCTTTGTACAATCTACAAATTCATCAAATGGATATGAAAACCGCTTTCTTAAATGGTGAGTTAAATGAAGAAATTTACATGGAACAACCAAAAAGATTTTTTGTTCCAGGAAAAGAAAAGAAAGTATGTAAATTGGTTAAATCATTATATGATTTAAAACAAGCGCCAAAGCAATGGCATGGGAAATTTGACAAAGCAATGATGTCAAATGGATTTAAAATTAATGAATGTGACAAATGTGTTATATTAAAAATATATACAAAGGTTATGTAATAGTATGTCTTTATGTAGATGATATACTCATCATATGTAGTAATAATAACATGATTAAAACTACCAAGAAAATGTTGAATAAACATTTTAACATAAAGGACATGGGGATTATTGATATAATACTTGGTATGAAAATTACCAAAACATCATAAGGTTATGCTTTGTCACAATCTCATTACATCGAGAAAATACTTAACAAATTTAGCAAAGATGATGATCATCTTGCTAGAACACCTATGGATGTTAATATGTTTCTTTCTAAAAATGAACAAGAAAGTATATCTCAATTAGAGTATGCCTAAATTATTGGAAGCATAATGTACTTGATAAACTGCACTCTGTAGACGTCCCCAAACGTCCCGGGAGGGAATCCCGTTTTGTTCATTTGGGCTTACTACAGTTCAGGACTCAATGTCACGATCTTGTATCTAATCTCGCAGAATGCAATGCAAGACCGATGAATCATCAAAGAGTCCAAATCCGACAAATCGTTTTGAAAAACAGATTTTTAGAAAGAAGTGCCAAACATGGACTGCTTTACCAGACACAAAGTCGCCACCTAAATATTTTATTTTGGGAAAATTTAAGAAACCCTGACTCGTTGCCTAAGGCCACATGTCCGTCATCACTAAAGTTGCCTCGGCTCGGGAACTTGGGTACTATTGGGGAAGGTTAGCTATGAGCACCCCTGCTCGCCCGATCAAAGATCAATCTCTACTAACCATGATATCGAGTTTTTGAAAACACATGTGCTCTTATTTCGGTTTATTGCCTAGAATTACTATGTGATGCGCACAACATACAAGTATAGACTGGATTGCTTAATTTGGAACAAAACATCGCATATCCATTTATTTGGAAATGGTTTTGAATTTTGCTACTCGCAAGTAGGCTAAAATACGGATTTCGATGAATTATTCCAATTCAAGTAATCCAACCTTCACCTAAGGGCATTCAGGCAGTTATATCAAATAAGCAGTTAGCCTCATGGCAAGCATGCTTTCATGGCAACATTAACATACATGCAGTATGCTGAAGCATAAATACTCACAGTGTACTCCGAGCCAAAACAAAGAACTAGTTAGAAATCAATGCATGATCCTAGTTTATGTTAAGATGGCTAATGCAACACATGCGAAATGCAACTAGAATAGGCTCAGCTAGTCTAAGATAGCATATGAGATGCAACAATCGATACATGTATTCAACTCGGAATTGAAATACAATGCAGTTAGCATGATGCGTCAAGCCCGGTGCATGCAATACAGATGAATGAATGCAAACATGCGGAGCATAAGTATGCTAATTGAAATATGCCCTAAATCTAACCATCGTAAACGGTTAAATAAAAGGGAGAAAGAAATGGAGGTTGGAAGACATGCATCACACACACGCACGCTTATTACACAATTGCACCCTCTCGACAAGGGACTGAATGAATAATACAAATTAATTAACTAACAAAGCTAATTAATTATTACACAACACTTAACTAATTAAACAAATTAATTAAGCTACTGAAAGCAGTAAAGCAGCTTCGAGAAGAGGGACAAATGCATGCGTGTTCGGCTTCGCTTGGAAATCCGTCGCCATGCTCATGTTGCCTCTGTTTATACTGCTCTGCACCTCTGAACACTTTGCAAGTCTCAAGGATGCTTCTGAATTACTCTCTGAGGGTTGTGGGAGGTCACTGACCAAGAGATGAGGCCAACGGCCATGGAAATATAGCCACCGACCAAAAGTGAGGCCATCGGCCAACAATACATAGCCGACCGGCACTGAAGATGACCGACCGGCCATCTCTTCCTACAAAACCCTGTTTTGCTGCAACAGATGACAGACAAGGCATGGCAATGCATTTTCAAAGCAATATGTGCACCACCACCCTCCTCATCATGTTTGAGACTCAAAAGAGTATGGTTCTCAACCCTCGGGCCATCAATCACATATTTCAATGCATGATGGCCCAAGACGCCAAGTGTGCAATTTGATATCAAGTGAAATGCATACAAACACACAATGATCCTAACCTCCATCATAATTAATCAAGAGGCAAGAGATGCAAATATGCAAGATGTTATGCAACCTAAACATGCAAACAAACCAGTGCAACACAAGCATGCAAGCAACAATGCTAATGATAAACATGCAACAACATGTGGGGCAAACATGTGACAACATGTTAAGCAACTTAACAAGAGATGCTTGCCAAATGCAATACAAGGCAAGCATGCAACAACATGCAAAGGATGGACTTACACCAAGATGGACAGCTCTCCAATAGGTCCATGCAACAACCCTCCTCACTGATTACTGATTAATTACCGATTACTGCTAAACTGAGACTAATTATGCTAAGTAATTGAATCAACCGAAATACTAAACTAACTAACTGAAAACTGAAACTGATGGATTTGGTATATTTGTCGAATTGCATTTTCTATCTGTTGCCTGTTTAATTATCTGTTCATGACTTTGCGTTTAAATTGCGAATTGAAAGCCTTATCGGCGGCCGAATCTGAAATTGATTGATGTTTTATGATTATCATAATTTACGTGATTTTTATAGCATATTTAATTAAAAAAAGTGATTTGGTATGATTAAACTAGATTAAATAAGAGCCAATTAAAGAGTTAGGTTTATTTACCTAAATGCCATTGTTAGTGGGCCATGTAGCCAACATATTTGAGCCTTATTGTACTCATTTGCAAACATTTCATCAGCCACATTTGAGAGCTCTAACCGAATTTAGAGAGAGAGAGACTTAGGAGATTAGTCTTCAACTTGTAATTGCTTCGAAATTGAAGGAATTGGAAGAAGTTCTTGCTAGTTTGAACCTCAAGACTTGTAATTAAGGAGCCTAGGTATGAGCTGCATCCTCTCATTTATGTATTTGAGATGTATCTTACATAGTTCATGGTTGATGAGTGGTCTAAGTCATGAATTTGCTTTAAAATGTTGTATTGTAGCTCATCTCATGCATGCATGATTGTATTGTTGACTTTTTAGTTGATTTCATAAAAAATTGTCACATGCATATGTATATTGGAGGTTAAGTCCGTGTTTTCATCTTACTTTTGGAACAATTGGCTCTTTAGAGCATCAAATTGAAGCTTTGAAATGGTTTGAAATCATGCATGTCATGTTTGAATTGTGTTCTTGAAATTTGGTTTGAAAATGAGTTTAATTGAACAACCCTTGGGCATCAATTTTACAAATTGATCTTTGAAACATATTATATCATGTGTTTACAAGTGTTTTCCAGGTTTTTGGGCCCAAGAGGATCGATTTTAGTGTATCGAAACTTGGTTTTAAGCTTGAAGGTGCAATCTGGGTTTTCCAAATTTTGCACTCCCGCTCGAGCGGGGAAAGTGGCACTCGAGCGGGGAATTCTAGCATCCAGTACTTTGTTATGTCTTGCGATGCGCTCGGCGGGTATTGGGCGCTTCGGCGGGACCCCGTGTCTTGCGCTCGAGCGGCCATCGAGCGCCCTATCGAGCGTGATTTCCACCTATCCAGTACTTTTTGGTCCACTCGAGCGGATAAGTTGACGCTCGAGCGTGGACCTTTGTTTGCATGTCCGCTTAACGCTCGAGCGGAACTCTGTTTCACTGAAAATTCTGAAAATGTTTTCTAAGTGCATCTTTACATTCTCTTTCCATCCTAGGCATTCCTAGGGCATAATTAAGGCATCTTAAAGAGGATATGGATGTAGAACACACCAAGGCAAATTTAGGAATTAAGTTATTATCTTTCCCAACTATGAAACTTAGTGTGTGTTCAATCTGTTAACTGTATTGGGTTGGCATCCCGAGGAGACGCTCTAGTTCACTGTAGCCCAGAACTCTGTGAGTAACAATTGTGTAAAGATATATTCGAAATGATTATCTTCTGAATACTGAACTAAACTGTTCTTGAATCGATATTGTTTCTTGAATGAATGTATGTCCTATATTCAAAGCATCTTGTGGCATCTTTAGCACCTACTGTTTACTATTACTGTTACAGAGATCTCTGTCGGTTCCCTCATGGAACCACTACTGTTTACTGATTGATGGCCATCATTACTGTTCGGTCTTTAAGACCTACCACTTACTGTACTGTTATGCTAATGGATGTACCACATATGACTGATTGACTGAAATACTGATTTAATGAACTGTTTTCATTACTGTAAGGACATTCATTCTAAACCCCTTTACGCATTATGTTATTCATTGGGCTTTAGCTCACTGCTTATATATATATATAGGTGTACAGGCACCGGATCAAAGCTAGAGGCGTCGGGGTAAACTCCAGTTTTGTCAAGCCAACCAATGTGCCTCACTGCGAGGTTTCGAACCTGCCAAGCTATGGCTTAGGGGTGTTTTTATTTCCCCATCTGTCTCTATACCGTTTTGTAACACTGAACGTTTTATACTATACTAGTTATCGGGGATTAAGTCCCTGTTCTGACTGTTTGTATATGATATGCATACTGTTTTGTATTGTTCCGTATAAATGTATGAAAAATCTTTTGGCATACAGACTGCCACAGCTCATTGGGCATTGTTTATTTACTGTATTGGCTTCTGCCTTACCCCTGCACTCTGTTATATTGTCTTATTGTTAAGCAGGCCTTCGATAATCTCGAATTACTGGCCGGTTACGGTGCTAAACCCATAGGGGCAGGTTTGGGTCGTGACAGTCCCAAACAGTGGCCAAAATGCTATTGAAATGAGGACAAAAGTACATACAAACATGCATGCCAATTGGCCTAACACTTAAGCATAAAAGGACAATTTTTAAGAACACTTAAAAGGAATGGAAAGCATGCAAATGTGACAACATTACATGCTCTGAAATGGTGCTAAGAGTGATGCCAAATCACATAAACAAGCCAAGCATGCATGATTAAGGCTTAAGGCTCAAAATAAGGCAAGGGAATTGAACCAATGCTACATAAAACAAAGAGCATATGGCAAGCATAACCCAAAACAGTTCTAAATCATGGCAAAATAAGCCTAAAACATGCAATGACCAAGGCCAAACAAGCCAAAACAAAGGAGCAAAAACATGAAGCATGCAAGGCCATCAAAGAGGTGTTACACTACACCTAATACAACCAAACATGGCATGATTTAAGCGACCTAAAACAGAGTTATGACATGTGAAAATGAGCCCAAAAACCCACTTAGATGTCATCCCAAATACCTAAGCATGATGGCATACGCAATGACACATTCATGAGGCATGAAACACAAACTATCCAAGGCATGGAATAGGTGATAAATGCAAGTATTTAAGCGTACTATATGGACTGAAATAACATTAAAAGTGATGCCAAACCACTGAAATGATCCAAGTAGAGCATGCTAGAGGATTCAAAACCTAAAGCCTATGAGCTAGATTGCATGGTAGCTATACAAAGCAAGTCATGGACGACCAAAACAACCAAAATCAGACCTTAAGCATGGTAAGACAAAGCTAGAAGCTTCATAAAGCTAAGCCAAATTCATGTTAAAAACACATGTTACAACATGATGCATGTTAAGGCCAAATCATGGGATTACAAGACAAGTGTATGAAGCATACATGGCATGTCTAAACCAACTTAAAACAGAGGTATACCATGGCAAAACAACCACAAATACTAGCTAAGACATGGCCAACATGAACTTAAAAAGGATGCTCACATATGAGGCAAATATGACAAGTATTGAAGACAACAAGGAGAGGGGATGGCCCTCTCCTTCTTAGGACCTCAAAACACCATCCCTACCACTGAAATCCCTTTGGATTTCAGTGGTGAGAAGGGCCAATACAAGGTGGTCCCGGAGCTCACAAAGAAGGGCACAAAAAGAGGCCAAACAAGACCTAAGAGGGGGTAAACAACCCCAAACACCAAAGAGATCTAAACAACTATTTTAAACACTTAAAAAAAACTTTTATCAGTTATAAGTTAAGCTTAAAAACATATGCAAGATAGACTAAAAGCTTGTGCAAAAATGGGGAATAAAGAGGGTAGTTTCTTACCCTTGAAGAACCTCTTTAAGAACACCACTCCAGCACCTTCCTTGGATCAAAACCAGCCCAAGAACTTTGAAAATAACTCCTTAGCACCTTAACAACCAAGGATGGTGTAATGCTAGGTGTTTGTGTGCAATAGTGTGAACAAAAGTCACTTTAGAGCACAAAATACACACACAAAGGCAAAGAGAGGGAACTATAGAGATAGATGGATACAAACTTCCTAACCCTAAAATTCAGAACCTTTGAGAAGGGAGGAGTGCCTCCCCTCTTATAGAAATCCAATTCCTAAGCTTCTAAGAGAAACTAACACAAGGTGTAAATCCCTCCATACACATGTATGGAGGGGGTGTAATGTGGATGCCAGCTATGACAGCTGGCATAAAATATCTGCCAAAAGCAGATGGAAAGGGGTTAGCTGGAAAATATGGCCGATTGACCAACAAATGTGGCCGACCGACCAAAAACATTACTGACCGGCCAAAACTTTTGGCCGGTGGCAAGAAACAAGGGCCAGTAGCCTCAAGCCAAGGCCGGTGAGGTATGGGGATGGCCAACAAGCCATTCCCTGCCCTCAGAAGCAAAACACAAGTGTTTGGTGTACAACCAAGCACAGAACAAACAAGTCGAGAGGTCTTGAGGCAAGGCGCGCGACCGAAATCTTCGAGAACTCAAGACAAACATGAACATGGATGATCACCGGGTGTTCAAACGGTGACATCCAAGTCTTGAGGACGGTCAAAAATGGGGTATCTACACACTTGCCCGGATATAGCTTATGCAATAAGTAAATTAAGTAGATATACGAGTAATCCAAGAGTAGAACACTGGAAAGCAATTATAAGGATTTTAAGATATCTTCGATTTACTCGTAACATTGAACTAAATTATACTAGATATCCAGTAGTACTTGAAAGATACTGTGATACAAATTGGATATTGGATACTAGAGATTCAAAATCCATCAGTGGATATGTCTTTACTCTTGGTGGTGCGGCTGTATCTTAAAAATCTTCCAAACAGACTTGCATTGCTAGGTCTACTATGGAATTAGAATTTATAACTTTAGATAAAGTAGGAAAGAAGCAAAATGGCTTCGTCATTTCCTTGAAAATATTCCAATGTAGCCAAAATCGATGTCTACTATATACATACATTGTGATAGTCAATCGGCAATAGATAGAGTACAGAGTCATATGTATAACGGTAAGTCATGACACATTTGTCGTCGACATAACATCGTGAGATAACTACTCTCTAATGAAATTATTTTCATTGAATATGTGAAATCTAAAGAAAACATAACGAATCCACTAACCAAAGGGTTAGCAAGAGAGTTAGTTGAGAATTCATCGAGGGGAATGGGACTTAAGCCTATTAAATAAGAGTTACCACAACGGCAACCCAACCTAGTTGACTAGAGATCCCAAGATCTAGGTTCAAAGAGACAACCGAGTTATGTATGACTCATAAGGATCACTGGAAAGTCAAACTCCTACCCATTTCTATGATAAAATAGTGATGTCTGCAGCTTTTTAAGTTAAGTAAATACTTTTAATGATTCTTATATCTAGAAATACCTAGTGGAGTATGGCAGGATACTCTTTATAAGAATCACCTATATGAGTGTGAACTGGACTGGTTCTATAAGATTTGTGAAGGATTACAATATTCTAGAGCACTTATGAAAGACCAGGTTGTTCAGGGTCAAAATGAACACAATAGTGAGAACTAAACTATGTCTGGTAATATACTGTGTGACTTCTATTGTCTTGATTTACACAAATGGCTGAATAGTTTAAGACATTATGTTCACTGGTTAGCTAGTAAATCCGATAGTGTCTCACAAAAGAAGATTCAAAGCCAAAAGCTACCTATCCTTTGCAGAATATTTCCAATTTCTATACTCTCTGTAATTAAATCATGTTGTTGTATTTTCTCTCCGTCAAATTCCATTCATATAAGGGATTGTTGGAATTATGATTTTTATAGGCTTATTTTAAGCCAATTTTGAGCCCAAATTTGAGTAGAGCCTACATGCTTTTTGGGGTGGGTCCAAAGAGGTGATGTGTTTCTTGCCGCATGACAAGTCACACGGTGAAGACAATTCATCAAAACCATTTTATGAGTGAATGGGAAGTTGACGTCGTTTTTGGGTTCGTGAAATGGACAATTAAAGAAGTAAAATGTGGGTTTCTTTGAAATGGATTGCCCCGTATTGAAACTTGAAGAGAGCTTGTATGTGTTTATAAGCTCTAAGTGATAATACTTGAGCTAGGCCCGAAGCGACACCCCAAGTTTGTAGAAGAGAGAAGTTATGGACAAAGTAGGCTTTGGCTCGAACCACCACACAAGCATGTACGTCGCCGCCGTCCACCCAGCCGGCCGAGCCGATTCGTGCCTGGCGCGAGTGTGGGTTGTGCATCGGGTCAATGCTAACATTAAATTTTTGGACAAAATTTATTTGAATTTTTTTCCAAAAATTCTTGCGGGAAAATTATTTTTTCTGAACGAAATTAATTCAAATTTTGTACCAAATTTGAATTCAATTTTTCTGTCCAAACAGTGCCTCCAGTCCATTCTTTAAATAGATTTTTCAACCCGATTTAAACACATTTGCACCGAACAGTTTTATTTCTTCCCAGACAGATTCAAATCTGTTTCAAATAGATTCAAATCTGTTTGAAACAGATTTGAATTTTTACACCTGTTCATTTCAAATCTGCACCTGTTCGACCTTTCCTAAAGGTCACCTTTTAGCCTATAAATACTACAACTTTTCTAACAGTTTAAGCATTCGAAATTTTCTTGTTTTCTTCCATTTTGCTCTCTTGTATACATATATTCTTCATACTAGTTTTTTTAGAGAAAATTCTGAGAGTATAGAACACAGGTTCTAGTTCGCCGTACAGATTGTTTGAAGTGCTACTACAATCTGTGTAAAGATCATTGTATCCTGAGAGATAGATTCCATTTATCCGTAAGCACCGAAACGGGGCAAATCTGTCTTAAAGACAGAGTGTCACACACTCGATTTGATCAATTTTGTACTTTTTCATTTTGGTAAATAAATTATGTAAGTAATTTATTTTTATTTATTTGATTTGGTTTTAAATTATTTATTTTACACAGAAGATTGTTCCACCAGTCAATTGTTCTACTATTGAATTAATTGCTTTCCACTACAAGAAAATACACCTTTGGCGACTAAATTTTTAGTCGCCAAAAGTCCTTTTTTAGTCGCCAAAGGTCGAATTTCCACTTTCCGTGACAAAAACTTTTAGTCGCCACTGTTGTCGCCACTGTACGGTCGCCAATACCTTTGGCGACTAAAAACCTATTAGTCGGCAATGTACAGGTCTTCAGCGATGAAAGAAATTGTCGCCAAATGCAATTTCATTTTTGAAAATTCGACTTTTGGCGACTAAACTTTTAGTCGCCAATAGTATTTTTTTTTATTATTATTTAAACCTTTCAGCGACCAACGACTTTAGTCGCCAAAACCATTTCCAGAAAAATAAATAAATAAAAAATAAATAAAAAATAAAAAATTTGCCTTGGCTGCTCCCAAGGTTCGAACCTGGGACGTCCAAGCCATGCTCCCCACTGTGGCTTCACCCACACGCGTTCCCCACTAGACCACCCCAACATCACATGCGTAATAATGCAACATATATTATTTATATACTATATTCGCTGGTAGTAATACAAAATTGTATGTATAAAAATCATTATTTTTATTTAATATATTGTATGTAAAAAATAAAAAATTTACTGAAAAAATAGGACAGTACTTTTGGCGACAAAATCTGAAGTTTAGTCGCCAATTCTCCATTTTTTGGCTACTAAATTCTTTTACGTCGCTAAAAGCTTAAATCTCCTAAGGATAGCACTTTTGGCGACAAAACTGAAATTTAGTCGCCAAAACCTCTACTTTGGGCGACTAAAATGCAATTTAGTCGGCAAAACACCTATAATGGGCGACTAAACTGTTTTTTAGTCGCCAAAACTGTCACTTTCGGCTACTAAATGATTTTAGTCGCCAAAAACTGTCACTTTTGGCTACTAAATAACCTGTAGTCGCTAAAAACCTTATATTTGGCGACTAAAGTGCCTTTTAGTCGCTAAACCCATTACCTTCGGCGACTAAACTGTTTTAGTCGGCAAAAGTGAGCAACTTGGACAACTAATTCCATTTTAGTCGCCAAAAATCATACTTTCAGCGACGAAAAAAGAATTTTTAGTCGCCAATTGTGCTTTTTGTTGTAGTGTTCCCTTCAGACCTAGGACTCATTTCGATTATTTCAAGCCATACCCCCAAGGAAATATTCTTAAGACAAACCTGTTGGTTATTGGATGGACTTTTGAATAATGTTGAATTCACGCTATTTGGGTATTGATATATCAGTTTGATTTGCGAATTGATATTCAAAGTTCTCTGAAGTTTCATATTTGAATGTTGAAGTTTTTTTTATTTCTAAAGACTAGACAAAGTTAGGTTTACTGAAATATAGAGTTGCTTTAACTATTATACTTATCTTTGGAGTTGGTTATTGTGTATCATTCCATAGAAGATTGAGTTTGTTCATTAGTAGTGGTCTAGGTGATTGGTGGAACTAAATTGCATTGTGGAGGTCTTACAAAAGTTGAGAAAAGAAGGGATTCAATTTATTTTTTTTTAATTTTTAGGTTCAGTTTATCGTTAATCCTCTGTATCCATCTACAATTACTCTGTAGTTGTCTCTCAAAATGTTGATGTTTGTGTACTTCGTTTGGCTAATTATTCAGTAATTTAAGAATATAGACATGTGATATTTCATAATATTATGATTTGTGAAGAAAATGGATAGAGGGGTTTTCGGGAATAAAATAAAAAGTCAACTTTTAACTTTTTACTCATTTTAGGTCACATCACTTATCACATTTTCTACTCATACAAAGACAAAACAAATTAAAAAAATCAAAAAATAACTTTTTACTAACTTTTCAAAACACCACAGAGTATTATGTTAGATAATTAAGAAATATGAAAGAACAGAATAAATGATGACGGTTAACAATATCAACACATAATACTACGGAAATAATCTATAATTTCCCCTTTGTTGGTGCCATGGTTGACAGGTGGGATGGGCCGGTGAGGTAAAGCACGTTTCTGGCATGGACATAGGAGGAAAGCAGAGATGGCCCATCGGTGGGCTTGCTAAATTGCCTGAACCATGTCACATTTCTCTTATTTCCAGATATGCACATGAACACAGATAGGCATGTTCTTCACTCTTGAATATTTTGCTTGAATATTCTTTGAATTTGAATTTGAATTTGAATTTGAATTTATCCGTTTTATTTCAAATAACAAAAGAAACCAAAAATGAACAACCCTAGCTACTAACTTCGGTCAAATATTTGAATGCAAGATTATTAATGATATTCATAAAGTGACTTAAAAAATAATGATCAATATATAGACAATAAAAATATAAAAAAAGAGTAGAGTATATGGTAAAAATAAATAAATAAATGAACAAATTAACTTATCGAAATGGAATTGACGCAGAGTCCCCAAATAAAATCATACTGTTGCAATGATTAAACCAAAAATACTTCATCAAAATAAATAATAAAACTTAATACACTAAACACCATATAGTAAAACATGAAAGAAAGTAACATTTTATTAAGGAAAAAGTTAGGGATCATGAAAATTTTGTCATGAAAATGATCATGAAAAATTTATGATCCTTGGATTACCTTGATTAGTGTGTAATGTTTTATTCTAAGTGTAATCCAAGGGTCACAAAGCTTTCATGATTATTTTCATGAAAGATTTTTCATGATACCTAACATTGCTGTTTTATTAACTCGTACATTAAACACACCATGGTCCCGCATACAAGAGGAAATTTAAACCCAGTCCCCAAGGCCATTAGGACATTTATTTTCTAATTAAGGCCTTATATTACATACATAATCATAGATTAAGCTTTTTTTTATTTGTTGGCCCTTTGAGACCTAGACCCTGGACCAAACACTGTCAATTCCTCTCTATTGAACTTCAAGTTCCTAGCTTCTTCCCTTGAAATATCATAAGAGTTCATCAACACCTCCTCCGGCATGCTTCGGATGGCCGACAACCTTCCGGCCAGTGGGCTAGTGATTGCATTGTCGTTGGTCTTGAAGGCAATCCACTCTAGCCCTTGGCTACCAGCCTTCTTTATGAGTGCAAAATTTTGTGGAATGACTATGAGTTGACCCTCTTGAACCTGCCCGTCGAACATGGATCTTCCTGCGTTCCCGGCGACCTGGATGCGGCCGCTTCCTCTAATGATGTAGATTATACTGTGGGCATTGACGTTCCAATGAGGTGCCATGATAGCATTCTGAACATTAAAATGTTAACGAGTTTTATTATCATAAGAACCAAATAAAAAGAAAAATAGCTGTATAGGCTGCAATAATAACCGAGATGGTTGACCGTGCTCAGGGCCAGTCATCTTGGCTAGCTTTGGCCTAACAGCTCATACCTGGTAAAGGAATCCTCTCTCAGCGCTGAGTCTGAGAGCATTGAGAATGGGGAGGTCTTGACCGTTGAGGGTGCTAATACGTCCGCCACGTGGATTATATACATCGGCACGAGTTGACCTGCCTATGTTCTCCCTAAGCCTCAATGTGCATATGGTGTTGACAGTGTTGGCGCTTCTTTCTTTTTGTCTTTCTCGTTCTTCTCCTTGATATTGTGGGCTTATCACCTCGATATCTCTTTCAGCTTGGACAATATTACCCCTCTGATCATCTCGGCCTTGTAAGTTCCTTGCTGTCTCTCTATCAATTTTGAAAACCTCGGCCAATGTATCCTCGTCAATGCCGTCAAAAACGTTGCCGGCATCTTCTTGGCCACGACGAGGTTCTTGTCGGCTAAGGCTTTGTTGTTGGCGTTGTGGGTTTCCGGCTAGGAAGAATTTCTAGTAATGTAATGACACTCACCATCAGAATAAGTTTATGTCTTACATTATGATTTTTGTGTTTCTATCATTAATTATAAGACTTACATTGACTTCTATAAAAAGTATAAATTCTTAATTTGTAGCTCTTCCAACTACATAGTGAGAAAATTGTACATTAAAAAAAAAAAATCATTTTCTCATAGAATTTTCATACAGAATTCTTTACTAGCATTAGATAGCTGTGACATTTTTCAAATTAAAAAACTGAATAGTTTATTTTAAAATGATATATTTCAGTCCAACTACATCATTTTTTTCTATATATATTTTCTTGTCTTTATACACTACAAGAAAAATCACAATTGGCGACCAAAAAACCAAAAATCGTCGCTGAAAGTCGCAGAAATGGCGACTAAAACAGTTTTGGTCGCCGAACATAACACTTTTAGCGACTAAAAGAGTTTAGTCGCCAAACATAAGGGTTTTAGCGACTAAAAGATGATTTAGTCGCCGAATATAGGGTTTTTAGCGACTAAAATTTGTTTAGTAGCCAAAAGTCACAGTTTTTCCCGACTAAATTAATTTAGTAGCCAAAAGTTCTGGTTTTGGCGACTAAAAAACGTTTTAGTCGCCGATTATAGGTCTTTTGCCGACTATAAACATTTTTGTCGCTGAAGGTGCAGTTTTTTGGCTACAAAAAAAAAATTAGTAGCTAACAACTCTCAATTGCCGACTAAAACTCCATTTAGTAGCGAAAAGGGGACCTTTTTGGCGACTAAAACTCAGTTTAGTCGCCAAAACAGCTTTATTTATACACCGAACTTCATATTTAGCGACAAACAAATTAATTAGTAGCCGAAAATTAGGAAATTGGCGACTAAAAATTTATTTTAGTCGCCAAAAGTGTCGACAAATTTTTTTTAGTAAATCATTTATTTTATACATAAATTATATTTAATATATATAATTATATTTATATATAAACTTTTTAATTAAAACCGGTGAAAATAATGTATAAATAATATAAGTTGCAATTATATTCGCGTGAGGATTCAATGGCATAGTGGGAGGCCTTTGTCGGGAAGGTTTGGAAGTTGAGGAGTTGGAGGTCCAAGGTTCGAACCACCTGAGGCGCTGAGGGAGATGGAAATTTTTTTTTTGAAACATGCTTTTGGCGACTAAAGAGTTTAGTCGCCGAAAATTACTCCTTTTGGCGACGATCAGTTTAGTCGGGGAATCTCAAAAAAACAAAAAAAAAAAAAAACTATTGGCGACTAAAATTTTAGTCGCCAAATGCATAATTTCCAAAAACGAATTCAGTTTTGGCAACTAAAAGTTTGGTCGCTGATTTACTGACTTTTGGCGACTAACACCATTTTAGTCGCCAATTCCATCTGCGACCAGAAATTCACGACAAAGCTGGCGACGAAATTATTTAGTCGCGGAAAGTGAAAAACCTACCTTTGGCGACTAAAAAGTGACTTTTGGCGACTAAAATTTTAGTCGCCAAATGTGTTTTTTTTTGTAGTGATAGCATTGTTCTTATTTATTATATAGTTTAAGTATTAAAAAAAAATTAAATTAAAATATATAGTTTACAAAGAGTATAGCATTGTTCTTATAGCATTTTTTTATATATATATTTATTATAAAATAAATATATATTTAATTAATTTATGTGCACAATGTTTTGGGATTTATTACTTTAAACATACTACCCATCTAAATAACATTTAGTTACATAAATGCACAAAGTATATGTATATAATAAGTTGAGTATAAATATCACTTTCCATAATTGAAAATTACATCTGTTTCTATGTGCTTAAATTTATTTTATAAAAAAAATTCAATTAATTTGTTATAGTGTAAGGCAAATGATCAGGAAAAAAAATTTTAAAGACAGAAAATCTCATGCCGTTAACTGTTGTTGTGAATCAAAATATGCAAACTTTTTTTATTTTTTTTATTTTACCCTGAAGTTGAGATCGAGCTGATTGGCATCGTTGCCGACGTCAAGAAGTGAGATGCACACGAGAGGGATCTCTCCATCGTTATAAGCCCAATGGGTAACTCCGGCAGGGAGAGCGATAACATCACCTTCTCGAATCGCTCGAACCTTCTGATGTCTGTCTCGTCTCCTTTGCCTTTCCTCATCACCAGATTCTGATGATGACGATGTTGATTCAAATGACTCTGGACACCCAGGAATTGCAGTCCCTTGCTGACCTCTACCTGTAATGTATGAAAGTTTTAAACACATAATAATAATAATAATAATAATAACTCAAAAAATATATATATATATATATATATTTTGTGTTTGATTTTATTATTGATTTTTGTGTTCGTAGTAAAACTGTTTATATTTTTAAGTGTATTTTTTTATTGCAAAATTTTTTTCTACTTATAACAATAAATATTGACAGGTTTAATACTTTAAGATAAGATTGACACAATTAAAATAGTAAAAATGAGGAGAAAAGAAAAAAAAAAACACAAACTATATATTTTAATGTTCATGTGTTAATAGTATGGCTATGCATTTAAACTCCAACGTAGGAGTAGATACTATATGCCATTGATGACATGGGAAAAGATAGGGATCTTGAAAAAAAAAATTTATGAAAATGATCATGAAAGATTTATGACTTTTGGATTATCTTGATTAGTGTGTAGTACTTTATTTTAAGTGTAATTCAAAAATCATAAATATTTCATAATTATTTTTATGAAAATTTTTTCATGATACCTAACATTACTCTGATGATATTAACATAACAATACCACAAACACATCACCCGCATTATGATGTGTTTGTCGTATCGTCATAAATGACGCTGAATAATTTATAAAACTAGCCTCGGATGACATAGAAGAGCTGAGGAGCATTGGTGTAGGAGGGCAACAAAAGCCCCCTAGGCTGAATAGTGTAGCGAATCGCCGCCACACCGGCGCACTCCAACTCATCGTTGTTCTGATCCCAAATCTCCGTCAAACCAGCCTCCGCCTCGAGCCGACGGTTGGGTTCCAAGGCATTAAGCTTCTGGATCTGACAGTCGGTTCTCGCTCGGAGCCGGTGCTGGGGCTGTTGCTGCGCTCCTCTCAACCCTAGAAATTGGTACTCGTCCTGCTGTTGTTCTATTTGCTCTAACTGAGCAAAACAGCCATGGAATAAAACAAGCAAGCCAAGCCCAAGAAAGAGCAAAGAAGTACAACCCATTAGTGCAAGACTGTGTGCTGTGCAGTGGTGTGTGTGTGTACTATGATGTGAAGTGGAGAATTGGTTTTTGGTGGGTATTTATAGGAGAGAGAGGGAGGGTTTCGGTTTGCCACGTAACAGATGAGTTGGTGAGTCATTTGATTTTTTTTTTCTTCTTCTTTCATGCATGTGTTTGTGTGTTGTTGAATTGCATGAATGATAAAACACTATCTTGTTTGTGTGTCGTTGAATTGCATGAATGATAAAACACTATCTGGTTTACACATAGTGTGTTTTAGTTTGGGTATGTGGCAATGATCTGACTTAAAGGATACAAAGGTGGTGTGTTCGTATTTGCGTGGTTTGTTTCTATGCTGGTGTGAGGTGTTAAGACGCACCACCATGTATGCAGTGAAGGCCACATGGCATGAGTGTAATTTACTTCATGTGTTGTTTAAAATATGAAAATTGTATGTAGTTATTTTATTTTTTATTTTTTTAAGTTTGGTTATTTTTTGTGGTGGTTGTTTTTTTGTTACAGTTTGTGGTGGTTGTTGGGTTTGGTAATTATTTACATGCTAATTATTTTTGGATTTTAATTTTCTTATGTAATGTTTTTCAATAATGTTAGAGGGTCATAATTTTTGTGGTCACAATGGCTCAAAACTGTCAAAACGACGTTATTTTGGCCTGTTTTGCACCCAAAACGATGTCGTTTTGACAGTTTTGAGCCATTGTGGCCACAAAAATTGTGGCCCTCAAACATTTTTCAATGTTTTTTATATGGGTAAATTACAAATATACCGCTTGAGATTTGCTTAAAATACAGATTGTCTTCTTGTAATTTAAAAAATTACAAATATCTCCTTATTAGAATTTTTCATTTAACAGAATTAACTAAAAAAATGAAATTTATAATTGTTATCCTATACAATAATAAAATTACCTAAATTATTAATCAAAACATATTTTTAACATCATTAAAAACTGTTAATTGACTTGATGATTTATTAATAAAAAGGACAATTTGTTATGAAATTAGAAATCTCAAGGGGTGGAATGTAATTTTCAAAATCACAGAAAACGATTCGTATTTTAATCAAATATCAATGAATGCATTTTTAATTTACCATTTTTATAATTATAATCAATCTCTTGCCGATTGAATATATAAGAGAGAGAAATAATGTAATAGACACCTTCAAAAAGTTGTGTATATAATATGCACCAGATCTTTAGGGCTTTTGATTATGACTCATTTGATGTTAATTGTAACTTGCTTATGACTCATTATGATATTGATTTTTCTTTATTTTGATTTATTATGATTGTTATTTTGATTATGACTAAAAAAAATTTAGTTATGTCTTAAGTAGTATTTGGTTATAACAAATTGTGGTGTTGGGTATAACGTATTGTGGTTATAATTTTAGTTATGATTGAAGAAATCTTTGATTATGCTTTAAAGAAGTTTAATTATGATCCATTAAGTTATAACAAAAAGTGATTCGATTATAATATTTTGTGAAATACTTGCAAATTATACACCCATTTTCAGGTGTGTATTGTAGCATTACCTATACAGATATACCTTTTTGATCAGTAAAGAAAAATTTCATTTAACAGCATGAAATTAAAGGTACAGGAAGATGATCTGCATCGAAAGAGATTCGGAAGTATAAAAATACCCCTACTACTGCTACTCGCATCCATACAACCAACTCATAAGCCTCTCGAATTTTTTTTTTTTTAAAACAAAGTTAAGCAGAACTTAACTAAAAAATTAAAATACAAGAATCACCCCCATAATCACCCACCAAAACACCCAAACCAAACTAGGAAAACTAAACAACTCCCACAGCAGCCCAAACTAAAAACCCAACTAATCACCAACCCATGCCTCTGCCAGGCCCACGCCTCTGCTGCTACAGCACCCAACACCCTACGCCTCAGCTTCATCAACACCCTACGCCTCTGCTGCATCAACACGCCACCCCCTACGCTGCTGCAACACCCAACTCCCACTGCCCACACCGGCCGAGAAGACCCCATATCCACCACCGGGAAACCCAGCAACGCCCCTGCTTAAGATTCCAAACTGCTGCAACTCCACTCACAGACCACAGCTCACACCACCCGCAAACACACCCACAAAAACAGCTCCCACCAGGTTGTCTTCTTAACTCACACCTATGCCAAAGCCTCTGCTGCTGCCCACGCCTATGCGGCTGCCAAACTCCAAAGCCAACAGGACTACTACCTCACAGGTCTTCTATCTCGCACCGTAGCTCCATACAAATGGTAGAAGATCACCCCTCAAACTTTCGGTCGAAGAAGAGCGCTCGAGTGAAAATCGGAAAGAACAGAATGGCCAACGAACCAGAATGCACCCCTCAAGCTCCTGCTCGCCAAAAGCGCTCGAGTGAAATCCCTGGACCCCCTGATGAATCGGCTAAAATGGCAAGGTTGAAATACAAGAAGACAACCGAAGACAAACCAGGGCAGCCCGCGAAGAAAAAACCTGAACGACCCCCAACTCGCCAAAAACTCTCCCGCAGCAAACAAAGAGCACACCTATACAGATATACTTTGATACCAAATTGATTTGCTTCAAACTAATTTAGTTATTCATACTTTTTTATGTTAAGTTATTTAGTAGGGTGGTATTTAATAAAACTGAAATTTAAAAATTGAATATTGAATTTTTTAAATTGAAAAATTATTTGATACAAATTTAAGTGTTGAACTAAAAATAAATTGTTTGATATGTATAAAAATAAATTTGAAATTTATTATTTTTAAATTGTATATTTTAATTTTATATTGTGATGGTAGTGGTGGTGATAATGGCATGGTGGTGGTGGTGGTGGTGGTGGTGGAATGACAGTAGTAGCGATGGTGGCGATGGTAGTGGTAGTGGTAGTGGTGGCGGTGGCATGATAATTATAGTAGTGGTGATAAGTTTATAATAGTGTATATATTAATATTTATAAGTTCAATCAAAATTAAGTAAATTTCATATGTCTTAAAATGTTTTTCAGTTTTAGCCTATATTTGAAGCGGCACTTAAAATTTTAAGTAATATCAATTGTGGTTATCAAATAGACTTAATTGGGATAAATTACACTTTGTACCCCTGCACTTTGTAGCAAATCCCAATTTGGCCCCCATATATGAAATTATGACAGTCAACCCCTTGCACTTCTAATCAAATCTCATTTTGATTTCTACACATAAAATTGTGACGATCAATCCCCAACATTTTTGCTGAAAACCCACTTTAATCCTTACACAAGTGTCATAAATGTCAATATCACTCTTCTGTTACTTTATTTTTAAATCTTTAATAAAATACAATAATGTGACAAATATGTGACTACGAAATGAGGGTAAGAGAGAAAAATTATCAATGTTTCCTACCAATATATTTTGCCCTGTGTAATAAGCACGTGAGAGTTATATCATATAATATATATATATATATATGTTTGTATGCTAAAAATTGAGACGAAGAGACCCAAAAAAAAAAAAAAAATAGAGCTTTAGAAATAATAAAAAATACGACAAAGAAATCAAAGAGAAAGGAAGATGAATAAATAGAAGATTGTGTTATCATGAAAACCAGAGTTTTGTGATTTTAACTTATACAAAACCCTAGTTCATCTTCTTAATCGTTCACAATCTGTGTTTTTTTTAAGCCTAATACAATCATAATTTAATGTAAATTTTGGGACAAGGTATGTATTGGTAAAAAAATATAGATGATTTTTCTCTCTTACCCTCATGTTGTAGTTACATTCATGTCACATGATTAGATTTTGTTAAAGATTTAAACAATTGAGTAACAAAAATGAGACATTGACATTTTATATAGGGACCAAAGTGAGATTCGACCAAAAATACAAGAGGTTGACTGTCGTAATTTCATGTGTAAGAACCAAAGTGGGATTTGACCAAAAGTGTAGGGGATTAACTGTCATGATTTCATGTGTAGGGGCCAAAGTGAAATTTGATGCAAAGTGCAGGGGTGCAAAGTATAATTTATCCTACTTAATTGATTATTACTTAATACATTCAATTTTTTATGTTGAATCATATTATCAAATACCCCATATGTTTGAATTATAAAATAAAAATAAAAAAAAAAATTTATTTAGTGGTGGCAAGTATATGTGATTTCTAATTTGTAAGAACAATTTATTGATTAAAATAAATAAATAAATAAAATATTATTATTTAGGGAAATTTTTTTTAAGATCATGGATATTAAGATTTTAAATAATTAAAAACATACAAAATTTTCATATTGGTTGGAGTCCCTTAACATTTTTTTAGAGAAATTTCAAAATACAAAGAAATTTGTCTAAAATTTCTCTAGTTTGAAAATTTTCTCTATGTTTTCAAACTAGAGAAATTTCAAAATACAGAAAAATTTGTCTAGTTTGAATTTTCTATAATTTATTCACAATTTTATCTGATTTGCATCTTTATAAACATGTTAAGATTCAAACTTTCAATCTTTCAAACAAAATAGAGTTAAGCATAGTATCAGAATTTGCAAATGTACAACTTCAAAATTTCACTGATTCAGTCCAAATGTCATGCTTTCTCTCTATATTCTTAAAAACCAAAATTAACATTTAATAAATCAGACAATTAAACACAAAACCTAGATTTTTACACATAATAGAGAGAGAGAGAGAGAGAGAGAGAGAGAGAGAGAGAGAGAGAGAGAGATTCTGTTCTTTACTGTCCTGAGTAAATCCAAAGAAAAAAAAATGATTGTTATGATCAATATTTAGATCAAAACTTGAAATATATTGTGCATATATATACATGTATGTATAGTGAAGGTCATATACAACTTTGAATACCATGGAAGCTTGAGTCATTGCCATCAAAACCTTCACAAACTCCAACTCTGCTTATGCCATACAAATCACAATAATGTAATGTTGTCTTAATAGTTTGCAATCTACAAGTTGCCCCGAGTGTGTTCTTCATTACCATCACTAGTCTCTCAATCTCTCTCTCTCTCTCTCTCTCTCTCTCTCTCCTTATAGCCTCTCGCCCCATCTCCGACTCTTACCGTCACTAATAGAAGCACCATGGCGGTGTGTGATGTGATTTAAATCATAAAGAATGAAGAGATTTGGTCAACAGAAGCTTAAAAAGAGCACGGTTACTGATCTAGCCAAATGATGATAAAGCTGTCCAAGAGGCAATTCTCTCTCTATTTAAATGTATCAACAATGCTAGGTATCATGAAAAACCTTTCATAAAAATAATCATGAAAGTTTTGTGACCCTTGGATTACACTTAGAATAAAGCACCACACACTAATCAAGGTAATTCAATGATCATAAATTTTTCATGATCATTTTTATGAAAAAAATTTCATGAATTGATATGGATATATAATATGTGGGTGTGTATGCAATCAATGCGAGGGTCCTAAACTAATAAATATATATATATATATATGTTGGATCTATTGCACTATGAAAAGTTAGTAAGGAATGTTTTATTAATTTTTTTCTTTATTTTTATGTTGGTTTGTAAAAGGCAAAAAAATAATAATAAATATCTCATATTAAATAATATAAAATATTACTTTAAGACTACTATATATATCTCATTTTAAATTATAAAATACTTGAGAAGATGACTAGTGAATTTTTTCTTCTCTTTTCTTTTTGAGAAAAAAACAATTCAAGATATAAAATAAAATAAAAATAATAATGATTAGTAAAATATAGTTATGCAATTCTTTCTGTGGTGAGATGCAATTTAAAAGTTGTGGAAGTACAAATTTTGAGTTGCAACCCCATATTTGTATTTTTTTTTTTTTATATGTTTTATTGAAAAGTAATTCCCCTTTTCTTTTTGTCTTATTTTTTATTGTCTTTTTTTGGCAACACATTATAAAAAATTTATGATGTTACACATATAACAACTTTCATAATCTAAAATCGTGAACTATCATGATTTTCACAAATAATAACATAATCCAGAAAATAAATAACATACCCGGATCAGTTATGCGAAACCTTCAAATGACCCAAATTGAATTAAACATAAACCTAATAATAATATTAGTGGAACAAGGTTTCTCTCTCTTAACTCTCTTTAGAATACATTGAATTCATAATTAATTTGATGGGTAGTTTGAATGTCCTTTTATAGGTAGAGAGAGGACTAGTTTCCTTATTCAACAATGATTCCACTTTCCCATCAAAGTAAGATACTTGAGGCTTGTTTGGTAATCATTCCGTTTTAAGTTTATATTTATAAAAATTTAAAAAACAGTTATAAAAACTTGTTTGATAATTTTTTTAATTTATAAATGGTTGTCTCAGTTTATAAATTTGAGAAAACAACGTAAACTCAAAAAATTAGTTTACATTTTTAGTTTTAAATTTTTTTTTTCAATTATTTTTTTCCAAATAATTTATTTTCAATTTTTTTTTTCAAATAATTTACTTTTAATTTTTTTTTCAAATAATTTTTTTTTTCAATTAATCTTTTTTTTCAAATATTTTTTTAATTAATTTTTTTCAATTATTATTTTTTTTTCAAATAATTTTTTTTCAATTATTTTTTTTCAAAATTAAATTTTTTTTCAATTATTTTTTCAATTAATTTTTTTCAAATATTTTTTTCCCAATTAATTTTTTTTTCAAATATTTTTTTTTCCAATTAATTTTTTTTAATTAATTTTTTTCCAATTATAATGTGTGTGATCCCATCGTCATAAATAATAAAAATAAATATAAATATTTTAGACCTAAAAATCTATATTTTTTAGTTTATGTTTTTAAAAAATTTTAAACATTTGTTCAAACCAAATGTGTTTGTAATTTATGTTTTTCTAAAAATAAACAAAAACTAGTTTATAAAATTTTTGTAAACATAAACAAAAAACGTAAACGTTACCAAACGCTACCTTAGAAAACACTCTTCTTTATTTACCAATTAATTGTAATAAAAAATATGGAATCATAATCCTACTAAATCTCTAATTCATATTACCATATCATGTGGGTCAATATTGTAATAACCCCGATTAATGCTAAACCGTGATTATTTATGCCTAACAGTAATTTAGAAGGAATCCGGAATTAATTTGCATATGTATTGCATTATCTTTGCGTTTCTATCTATTTGCCATAAAATGATATGTTCATGTTTAGACTTTGAACTGCGAATTGAACGCCTTATCGGCATCCGATTTCGAAATTGATTAGTGTTTCATACTAGTTAGAATATATGTGATTTTATGGTAGATTTAATTAAAATTTGATTTGGTGTGATTAAATTAGATTAAATTGCGTTGGTTAAGTTTATTACCAAATTGCCATTGAGTGGCCCATTACCTAAGGCAACTTTGAGACTTGATTCATACATTTGGTTGCATCTTTTTATCATCCATTGAGAGACCAAACTGTAGGAGAGAGAGAGAGAGTAGGAGAACAAGATTGAGTTCATCTAGAATTTTGCTTGAACTTAGAAGAATTGAAGGCAACTTGGAAGATTAAGCTACTAAGCTTGAAATTGAAGACCTAAAGGTAGAGAATTCCTCCTTTTAAATTATGAATGTGAGTTGTTCTTGCTAGGGTCGTGGCGAAATTGGTATTTAAAGTCGAGATTTAGCTGAAAGTGTGGTTTTGTGAGTCCATGCATGCATGCATGCATAAATTTTTATGCTTTGAGTTTGAATTCTAAGATTTCTTCTACGCATGTGTTAATTTCACTCACATTATGGTCATTCAACTTGTTTTCCATCAAATTATCAAGTTTGATTATGTTTTGGAGGGTTTGAATTCAAAGAGGTTCTTGCATGTTGAATTAATAGCATATTCATAAAGTTCATGTTGATTTTGCACAAATTGGGTTGCTCTTGGGCCATGATTTCTTGAAATGATTTTTAATACATGTTGTTTTATGAGTTATTATATGTTTCCTCAAATATTGGCCCAGAAAAATGAGTTTTGAAGGCTTAGAGGTTGAGTTTCATGCTTGGAGGTCAATCTGGATTTTCTAGAAATTTGACCCACGCTCAAGCGGGGACTTTCACGCTCGAGCGTGAAGCCTGAGTACATGCACTTCCGCTCGAGCGGCGAGAGTCACGCTCGAGCGTGAAATGCGATACCCGTTCGTGTTTTGGTATCTTTCGGCGAGCGGAAGCGAAGCGTCAGGTCACGCTCAGCGGAGGTCGACCGCCCGTCGAGCGTGAATTTCATGCATCCAGCACTTTTTCATAAGTTTGTAGCCCGCTCAAGCGGGGAAGCCCACGCTCGAGCAGGGAAAGCCACGCTCGAGCGTGGACCTTATCTTCAGCAAAATTTTAGAAATGGTTTTCAATGAATTTTTGCATCCTCATTCCATCCTAGGCATTCCTAGGCCATATTTAAGACCCCATAATGAGGATAAGAGATTAGAAACACACTAAGAGTCAACGAAATAAGTTTTGTACAATTAGAACGTGTGTTTTAAGTGTGCATCTGTTATGTGTTGTGTAGGTCACGTGCCACATACCGTTTGACCAAGCTTATTTCGTCTATCTGTCTCAAGGCCCACTGTGAGTAATAACTCTGTAAAGTTATGTTTAACTTAAGTATTTTCTGACTGGTATGATATGATTTGTTTTCTGAAATGCTATCTTATGAATTATGAATGAACGTCCAATTTTCTAAAAAGTATTTGTGGCACCCTTAGTTCACATGGCCCTCGCCCAGAGGTAACAATACCGTGGCCAATCTGCATGTGGCCCTCGCCCGGGGGTAACAATACCGCGGTCAATCTGCACGTGGCCCTTGCCTGGGGGTAACAATAGCATGGCTACTTGCGCGCAAGATATGGACCTTTATGGTCATTGGTACCAACTATGCATGTGGGTCTCTGGACCAAATTGATCTGATAGCTAATGGGTGTACCACGTATGATCTTATGCAAAATCTGAATATCAACATGAGTGTGTATCTAAATCTGTTTCTGTTTTGAAGTCTGAATATGTTCTGATTTAAATACTGGATCCTAACTTGTACTGGACATTATTTATAAAACCCCTTTACTCTGTTATTATTCTCTGGGCTTCCACTCACAATTTATATTATGTATGTAGGTGAACCGGCGGGTGACTAGGGCCAGAGTTGACGACCTTCTGTTCTGTTTTTGTCAGCCAACCGTTGTGCCTCCCGAGGAGGTTCCGATTGAAGTTTCGTTATATGGCTGTTTTTGTATTAATGCTAGTCTCTGTGACTGTTTTGTAAAGTCAGGTCTTAAGAAGTACATTCTGTAAATACTTTGTAAATGGTGGTGTCCTTTGCCTGGCATGTTTATGTCTATATAAATAAGTTTTGAAATGTTCTGTCCTATGTACGTTATCATAGCTCATGGACCTTGTCTATTTTGTACTATCGTTTCCGCAGCCCCTTACTACATGCTTATCTGTTCAGAGGCCTTTGGTAATCCACGGATTACTGGCCGGTTGCGATGCCTAACCTACAAGGGCGGGTTTGGGTCGTGACAGAGTGGTATCAGAGCATGTGTTCTACCGCACACACGGGTCCATATGAGCTTAGGATGTCGTAGTAAGCATTAGGGGCATTCCATCTGCATGTGTGAGTGTGTGGTAATTCAACTGAATATGAAAACTGAACGTAATTTTGAGCAAATGAATTGAAGGAAATGAATAAGATTATGCCTGTGTTTATTACCATTTGATGTCTGTATAGTAAGATGGAGAATGCAAGGGGAAGTGGTGAAAGTGAATCTTCAGAGGCTCGCATAGGCCGAATGGAACAGATGTTAGCAGCATTGACTGAAACCTTGACACAACAACAGAGACAACAACATTTACCCCCTTCCGTCTCCACCAGCATAGGCCGAAGCAGATAATAATGACATCATCAATCTAACACAGAAATTCATGGAGATGAAACCGCCAACGTTCTATGGCAGAATTAAACCACTGAAAGCAGAGACATGGCTACTTGAAATGGAGAAGTTATATGAAGTGTTCCCTCGTTCTGAAACTCAGAAAGTCCTCCTAGCCACCTATACTCTGAAAGATGAAGCCCGAAGGTGGTGGTTACTAATTCGAAGTAGCAATGGGAATATGACATGGGCACAGTTTAATGCAATCTTTTATGATAAATATTTTCCCCAATGCTTCAGGATCGGAAGGTGTCCAAGTTTCAAGAACTTAAACAGGGAAGAATGTCTGTAGCAGAGTATGAAGCCAAATTCATTGAATTGGCACGTTTTGCTCCACATATGGTGGATACTAATTACAAGAAAGCACGGAAGTTTGAGGGAGGGCTGGACTTGGAAATATTTGACCGAGTAGGTGTCCTAAAATTACCTACTTATGTGGAGGTACTCGACAGGGCATTGATGGCAGAAGCCACAATAACAGCTAAGAAACAAACTACAACACCAACAACAGAATGGAGAGAAAAGAGAACCGGATTCAGTTTCAAGAAAGGTCGGTCAGTTTCGAAGAGGCAAAATACAAGATACTTCAGCAGCTCTAGCCAAAGTAGCGGATCTACTCCAAACTGCCCCGACTACGGAAAGAAGCACAGAGGTGCTTGTTATCGAGTATCAGGTGCGTGTTTTCGCTGTGGCAAGACTGGCCACATGGTGAGGGATTGCCCGATGAGATCCAACGAGGTTAACCATCCTATGACAAGTTCCACCGGGTTTGTTTCCGCAGCAAGACCAAATGCAAGGACCGATGTTAGAGGAAATGCGAATAATGAAACATTGAGGCAAGAGAGAGTGTTCGCCTTAGTGCCTGGTGACGTACCAAACACCTATACTGTGGTGTTAGGTACACTCTCTGTATGTTCTCAAAATGCATGTGTACTGATAAAATTTGCTTCTACACATTCCTTTATATCGCATGCTTTCTCTCGAAAATTGACTAGACCACTAGAACATATGACATATGTGTTATCTGTATCCACACCTTCTGGGGATTCTATGATGTGTGCTTATGTTTATCCAGCATGTGATATTATGATTGGCGATGTGATGTTATATGTTGATTTATTACCCTTGAACATTGATCACTTTGATTGTATTTTGGGAATGGACTGGTTGACTAAATACTGTGTTACCATTGACTGTGCAAGTAAATATGTTGTGTTTAGACCACTGGGTATGCTTGAATTTACTTTTACTGGGGATGGGGCAGTTCCTCTCCCATATCTGATTTCAGCTTTGAAAGCCATAAAACTGCTTAGAAAGGGATATAGAGGTTACTTGTGTTGTATATTGACTGCACCATCTGACAAAACTACGGTAGAAACTGTCCCAGTTGCTTGTGAATTTCTCGATGTATTTCCAAATGACCTACCTGGGGATTTAATTGATAGGGAAATAGAATTCACCATTGATGTAACACCTGGAACACAGCCCATCTCCAAGACTTCATATAGGATGTCAACTTCAATCGAAAAGAATCGAAAGCTCAACTACAGGAACTCTTAGACAAGAAATTCATTCGTCCGAGTACCTCACCTTGGGGTGCTCCAGTATTATTTGTCAAAAAGAAAGACGAGTCTTTGAGGTTATGTATCGATTATCTAGAATTGAACAAAGTGACCATTAAGAACAAATATCCATTACCCCGAATAGATGATTTATTTGATCAACTCCAAGGAGCCAAAGTGTTCTCTAAAATTGATCTCAGGTCAGATTATCACTAGTTAAAAGTTAAGGCAGAAGACGTAGAGAAAACTACATTCAGAACTAGATATAGACATTATAAATTCTTGGTAATGCCTTTTGGAGTAACAAATGCACCTGCAACTGTTATGGACCTAATGAATAAGGTTTTCAAACAATATCTTAATGAATTCATTGTTGTGTTTATCAATGACATTCTGATTTATTCTAAAGACAGAAAGGAACATGAGAACCACCTGAGGACTACCTTGCAGATTTTGAGAGAGAAGAGCCTGTATGCCAAATTGTCTAAATGTGAATTCTGGCTTGATAGTGTAGCATTCTTGGGCCATGTAATCAATGAGGATGGTGTTTCTGTTGACCCTCAGAAAATTGAAGCTATTGTAGATTGGCCTAGACCGACAAATGTGCTAGAAGTTAGAAGTTTTCTGGGACTTACAGGTTACTACAGGAGATTTGTAAAAGACTTTTCCAAGCTTGCCATGCCATTAACCCAGTTAACTCAGAAAAACGTGTCATTTGACTGGAACGAACAAAGAGAGGCAGCCTTTCAAGAACTGAAAACCAAGTTAGTGACTACACCAATCTTGACTTTGCCTAATGGTATTAATGGGTTTCAAGTGTACAGTGATGCTTCCTACAAAGTTTTGGGGTGTGTATTAATGCAAAACGAAAAAGTGATTGCCTATACTTCTAGACAACTCCGACCTCATGAAAAAAATTACCCAACGCATGATCTTGAGTTAGCAGCTGTGGTGTTTGCTTTGAAAATCTGTCGTCACTACTTGTATGAGGTAACCTATGAGGTGTACACCGACCATAAAAGCTTGAAATACGTCTTCACCCAAAAGGAATTGAACATGAGATAGAGGCGATGGTTAGAGTTAATCAAAGATTACGATTTGCAGATCTTGTACCACCCAGGGAAAGCTAATACCGTAGCGGATGCCTTAAGCCGAAAATCAATGGGAAGTTTGTCATGTCTGTTATCCAGCCGGAAAGAATTGCTAAATGACCTAGAACAAGTTGGGCTGTTAACTGCAATCTCCGCTCAACCTACAATTCTTGACGAGATCAAACAGAAACAGTGCGAGGATGAATACTTGAAAAAGATCACGGAGGAATTTGATTCGAAGCCGAGGCCAGGATTTGTGTCTGAGAAGGATGTGCTAAAATTTCAAAACCGTCTTTGTGTACCCGATTGTGGTGATTTGAGGAAACGTGTTATGACCGAAACTCACAGTAGTAAGTTTGTTATGCACCCGGGGAACACGAAAATGTACTATAATTTGAAACAGAATTTTTGGTGGCCTGGAATGAAAAAGAGTGTTGCAGACTTTGTGGCTAGATGTCTACATTGCCAACAGGTTAAAGCTGAACATCAACGACCCGCTGGTTTGCTACAACCACTCCCAATACCGGAATGGAAATGGGAGCACATTACCATGGACTTCATTGTGGGATTGTCTCGTTCTTCTCGAGGTATGGACTTTATCTGGGTTATAGTTGACCGTTTAACTAAGTCTACCCATTTCCTGCTTGTCAAAACTATTTATAACGTTGATAAATTAGCCAATATCTATATGACTGAAATTGTGAGACTGCATGGAATGCCAGTATCTATTGTGTCTGATAGGGACTCAAAGTCTATATCGAGATTTTGGCAGAGTTTGCAACAAGCTTTGGGGACTGAACTGAAGCTGAGTAGTACCTATCACCCACAGACAGATGGACAAACTGAACGAACTAACCAAACTTTAGAGGACATGTTCAGAATGTGTGTGTTAGACTTCCAGGGAAATTGGGAGACTTACTTGCCATTAGCTAAATTTGTGTACAACAACAGTTACCATTCAAGCATTGAAATGGCTCCTTACGAAGCTTTGTATGGAAGAAAATGTCGTTCTCTGATATGTTGGGCTGAAGTAGGTGATAGACCTTTGTTGGGACCGGAACTTGTGCAAGAAACAACCGAGAGAGTGAAACTGATCCAGCAACGCTTGAAAACTGCACAGAGTCGACAGAAAAGCTATGCTGATGTCCGAAGAAGAGATAGAGAATATGAAGTTTGGGACCATGTATTTATAAAGGTGACCCCGATGAAGGGTCAAACTCGGTTTGTTGTTAAGGGCAAGTTGGCGCCAAGATATGTTGGACCTTATGAAGTCCTCAAAAAGATCAATCCAGTATCGTATCGGGTAGCCTTACCTCCAGTAATGGAACATATGCATAACATCTTTCATGTATCGATGCTTCGGGAATATTTGAGAGATCCACTCCACGTTATCAAACCGACACATGTGCTTTTGAAAGATGACTACACTTATGAGGAGAAACCTATCCAGATTGTGAATCGCCAAGTCAAAAGATTGAGGAATAAAGAAATACCACTAGTAAAAGTTGACTAGCAAAACCCAGAGGGACCTATGCAACTTGGGAAACCGAGGAAGACATGATGAAAAGATATCCAGATTTGTTCCCGTTGGACCCAATGTTGTTTCAGAATGAAGGTAATTCGAGTTTGGGGACCAAACTCTTTTAAGGGAGGAAAACTGTAATAACCCCAACCTCCGATTAATGCTAAACCATGATTATTTATGCCTAATAGTAATTTAGAAGGAATCCGGAATTAATTTGTATATGTATTGCATTATCTTTGCGTTTCTATCTGTTTGCCATAAAATGATCTGTTCATGTTTAGACTTTGAACTGCGAATTGAAAGCCTTATCGGCGCCCGATTTCGAAATTGATTAGTGTTTCATACTAGTTAGAATATATGTGATTTTATGGTAGATTTTAAAATTTGATTTGGTGTGATTAAATTAGATTAAATTGCGTTGGTTAAGTTTATTACCAAATTGCCATTGAGTGGCCCATTACCTAAGGCAACTTTGAGACTTGATTCATACATTTGGTTGCATCTTTTTATCATCCATTGAGAGACCAAACTGTAGGAGAGAGAGAGAAAGAGAGAGAGAGAGAGTAGGAGAACAAGATTGAGTTCATCTAGAATTTTGCTTGAACTTAGAAGAATTGAAGGCAACTTGGAAGATTAGGCTACTAAGCTTGAAATTGAAGACCTAATGGTACAGAATTCCTGCTTTTAAATTATGAATGTGAGTTGTTCTTGCTAGGGTCATGGCGAAATTGGTATTTAAAGTCGAGATTTAGCTGAAAGTGTGGTTTTGTTAGTCCATGCATGCATAAATTTTTATGCTTTGAGTTTGAATTCTAAGATTTCTTCTACGCATGTGTTAATTTCACTCACATTATGGTCATTCAACTTGTTTTCCATCAAATTATCAAGTTTGATTATGTTTTGGAGGGTTTGAATTCAAAGAGGTTCTTGCATGTTGAATTAATAGCATATTCATAAAGTTCATGTTGATTTTGCACAAATTGGGTTGCTCTTGGGCCATGATTTCTTGAAATGATTTTTAATACATGTTGTTTTATGAGTTATTATATGTTTCCTCAAATATTGGCCTAGAAAAATGAGTTTTGAAGGCTTAGAGGTTGAGTTTCATGCTTGGAGGTCAATCTGGATTTTCCAGAAATTTGACCCACGCTTGAGCGGGGACTTTCACGCTCGAGCGTGAAACTTGAGTACATGTACTTCCGCTCGAGTGGCGAAAGTCACGCTCGAGCGTAAAATGCGTATACCTAGAAGTTTGTGTGTTTTGCAGTCCGCTCGAGCAGGGAGGCAGCCACGTTCGAGCGAGGGTCTGTGTCACACGCTCGAGCGGGGGTCGAGCACCCGTCGAGTGTGAATTTCATGCATCCAGCACTTTTTCATAAGTTTGCAGTCCGCTCGAGCGTGGACCTTATCTTCAGCAAAATTTCAAAAATGGTTATCAATACATTTTTGCATCCTCATTCCATCCTAGGCATTCCTAGGCCATGTTTAAGACCCCACAATGAGAATAAGAGATCAGAAACACACTAAGAGCCAACGAAATAAGTTTTGTACAATTAGAACGTATGTTTCAAGTGTGCATTTGTTATGTGCTGTGTAGGTCACATGCCACGTACCGTTTGACCAAGCTTATTCCGTTTATCTGTCTCAAGGCCCACTGTGAGTAATAACTCTGTAAAGTTATGTTTAACTTAAGTATTTTCTGATTGGTATGGTATGATTTGTTTTCTGAAATGCTATCTTACGAATTATGAATGAACGTCCAATTTTCTAAAAAGTATTTGTGGCACCCTTAGTTCACGTGGCCTCACCCGGGTAATAATACCGGTATTAATCAAGACGCGGCCCTCGCCCGGTAACAATAATGCTAATCTGCACGTGACCCTTGCCTGGGGGTAACAATACCGTGGCTACTTGCGCGCAAGATATGGACCTTTATGGTCGTTGGTACCAACTATGCATGTGGGTCTCTGGACCAAATTGATCTGATAGCTAATGGGTGTACCACGTATGATCTTATGCAAAATCTGAATATGAACATGAGTGTGTATCTAAATATGTTTCTATTTTGAAGTCTGAATATGTTCTGATTTAAATACTGGATCCTAACTTGTACTAGACATCATTCATAAAACCCCTTTACACTGTTATTATTCACTGGACTTCCGCTCACAGTTTATATTATGTATGTAGGTGAACCAGCGGGTGACTAGGGCCAGAGTTGACGGCCTTCTGTTCTGTTTTTGTCAGCCAACCGTTGTGCCTCCCGAGGAGGTTCCGATTAAAGTCTCGTTATATGGCTGTTTTTGTATTCATGCTAGTCTCTGTGACTATTTAGTAAAGTCAGGTCTTGAGAAGTACATTTTGTAAATACTTTGTAAATGGTGGTGTCCTTTGACTAGCATGTTTATGTCTATATAAATAAGTTTTGAAATGTTCTATTCCATGTACGTTATCACAGCTCATTGGACCTTGTCTATTTTTTATTATCGTTTCCGCAGCCCCTTACTATATGCTTATCTGTTCAGAGGCCTTTAGTAATCCATGGATTACTGGCCGGTTGCGATGCCTAACCTACAGGGATGGGTTTGGGTCGTGACAAATATAATGACTAAATAAATAATTTAGTCTTACATTCTCCCACTTGGCCCATATGATAACTGACATCAAGATTTAACAAGGTTAACATTAGGCACGTAATAAACCATATTCAATACTACCTTTAATTTGACCATCATCATAATGCTACAATTAATAGTTCACTACTATGAGTCATAGCAGTTCTATACCAATAGTGCGATAAGTCCCTTCCATGTACTACAACACTAACAACTAGTTTAATATAGCTCTTTAAGTGAAGAGTATAAAGAGGTCCAACGATAATGTCTTTTATGAATGACTATTCCTGTTGTCATTCATTCATTCTCATATATGTACATACTCATTTCATAACAGGAAATATATCAAAAATAGAATTAATGAGATCTCAATGAGTCAAATAACACAATTAATCATAAACAACTGTTATGGATTACATTCAAGACCCAATTGGCAAGTTTCTTAATTGTCTTTAAGAATAATCTCTTCATTAATAGATCTGCACTTAAAAGCTATATACTTATCAGAGACGCCCCTAACGCCTGGGAGTATTAAGTCCCGCTCGCTCGTTTTTATGGCCTACTATTCGGACTCAAATTGTCACGGTTCTAAATCAACCAAAGAGTCCAAATCCGCAAATCGTTTTGAGAAAAAAGATTTTTGAAAGAAGTGTCAAACATGGACTGTTTTGCCAGATATAGAGTCGCCACCTAAATATTTTTTAATAGAGGAATTTAGGAAACCCTAACTCGGTGCCAAAGGCCACGTGTCTGTCATCACCAAAGTTGCCTCGGCTCGGGAACTTGGGTACGATTGGGGAAGGTCACTTATGAGCACCCCCTCTCGCCCGATCAAAGATCGGCCTCTACTAACCGTGATATCTAATTTTGAAAACATTATATGTTCTTATTCCAGTTATTAGCCTAGTTTTACTATGTTATGCGCACAGGAAACAAGTATAAACCAAATTAACTAAATTGGAACAAGACATTATGCGTTTGTTTTGAAAAATGGTTTGCTACCCACAGGTAGGCTAAAATGCAGGTTTTGCCACCTTCAAGTGGGCTTTAGAAAAAGATGGTTTTGCCACTATCTAGTGGGCTTAAAATTCACAGTTTTAATGCATTATCCCAATTTAGGTAATTTGACCTCCATCTACAGGCATTCAAGCAGTTATATCACATAAGCAGCTAGCCTCATGGTAATCATGCTTTTATGGCGGCATTCACACGCATGCGATATGCTAAAGCATAAAAACTCACCTAGTACTCCAAGCCAAAACAGAAACTAGTTAGTAATCATATGCATGATCCTAGTTCATGTTAAGTGACTAATGCAACACAGGCAAAGATGCAATCTAGACTGGCTCGACTATCCTAAACATGGCATGTGAAATGCTACAACTAACAAGTACTCATCTTGGAATTTGAAATACATATGCAGTTAGCATGATGTGCCGAGCCCGATGCATGGAAAACAGATGTATGGATGCACGCATGCATTGCATAAGGTATGCTAATTTTCAATATGCCCTAATCTACCATCATAAGCAGGTAAATAAAAGGGAAGAAAGACGTGGGGTTGGAAGACATGCACACACTCACCCACACTTATTACACAATTGCGCCCTCACTTGGAGGGACTAAAAGAATATACAGTCCCAAATAGTACAGTCCAAATACAGAATAAATTATTACAAAGATTCTAATTATCAAATTAAATCAAATGTAAAAAGAAGGGGGCCTCAGCCCTGCCTCGGGATGCGCGAATGATGCATGCTTGATCCGTCTTGCCCGGAAAGCCCGTACCATACCACTGCCGCCTCTGTTTTCACTGTCCTGCCTCTCCAAAGACTACCAAAGTCCCAAGATACCTTGTATGCATACTGCTTCACACCATCGGCTGGATGAAATGGCCACAGGCCATATAAAATATCTGTTGGCTACTTATGAGGTTGTCGGCCACCAATACATTGCCGGTCGGCACTCCGTACTGCCGGTCGGCAAACAATTCTTACAAAATCTGGTTTTTGGCAGTAACAAGAATAGACAGTTTATGGTATGGAATTTTGGGCACATGTATGCATGGCCATACCCCCTATTATGTATGGGACTCAAGAAAGCATGGCCCTTGGTCCTTGGGCCACCAATTATGCATTTTGATGCATGATGGTCTAAGGGACCAAGATTGCAATTCAATGTAAAGATGCATGCAACACACAAATGAGAACCAAGACTCTATCATGTCCAAGTCAAGGGCCTTAGTGACATGAGAATTGAGACGTGTTTTGTCACTTAAAGTACAAACACCTCTCATCTCTCACACTTGGTTTGACACCCCAAACCAAGTAATGCAATGCATGTTATGCAAACATGGCTTAACAATGCAACATGATACTAAAATGCAAGGCATGCCAAATGCTATGCAACATCATGTTAAGTATACAAAATGCTATAGCATACGAGATGCAAATGCAATGCAAACAAGGACAAATCATGTAATAGAACTATCATGCTACCACACTTAATGAAGCAAGTATGCAAAGAACATGAGACAAACATGCAAAAGTGGGCTTAAACCATAAAGGGGCAGACCTCAATCCATCCCAAAACAGTGGCCAAAAGTGCCTAAAACCATGGACAAAATGTTCAACAAGCATACAAATTAATGGGCCTAAAGCTAAGGCACAAAAGAGGGTACTCCACTACCATTAGCAAGACCACCCATGGCATGAATCAAGCAACCAAAAACAGATGTTTAGCACGTAAAACAACCCCCAAAGCGCCTGATATGGCAGCCCAAATGCCTTAAATATGTAAGCATGCACAATGTCCACTTCAAAGCACAAAAGACCAATGTTTCAAAGCATGAAAGGCATGACAAATGGAGACATATAAGCATGGCATGGGGACTGAAATAGCATGTTGAATGACTCCAAATCATCTAAATAGCCTAACCAATGCATGTTCATGGATCACATACTCAAGGCTTACAAGCCAAAATGCAAAGCAACCATGCCAAGCATGCCAAACATGGCAAAATTAGTGACTAACAGACCTAAAGCATGACAAATCATGACCAAAAGCTTCAATAAGACAAGCTAAAACATGAGGATATACAAGGCTAAACCCATGGCACATTTCTAGGCAAAGTAGAGCATTACAAAGCAAGTATAAGATGCATGCTAAGGGCTACAAATCCGACCAAAAACAGAGATATAACATGCTTCAAAACATTCAAATAAGCTCTGAAATGAAGGCATATGAGACTAAAAATCCATGCTTCCCTTTAGGCCAAAACAAAGGGACAAAGAGGGACAAAGGGGAAAGGGGTGTCCCTCCCCTATACAAGACTTCAAACCACCTTCATCACCACTGAAAATCCACTGGGTTTCAGTGGTGAGAAGATCAACACAACAACATAAGCAAGACTTAAGGAAAAGGGACCAAAAGAGGCCAAACAAGGCCTAAGAGGGAGATTTCGACCCCCAACCACAAAACATCCTTAATGAAAGTTCTTAAGAATAAAAATATAAGACTTTTTCATGTTAAACACAAAGCCTAAATCAGCAAGCAAGACAGGTAAAAACTTGTTGCAAAAATGAAGAATCTAAAGTAAAGTGTTCACCCTTGAAGAAACCTTGAAGAATAGTTGGTTCAGCCACCCTCTATTGATCAAAATCAGTCCAAATGCTCAAGAAACAACCCTCCAAGCCTCCCAATCTCGAGCTAAGGTGTGATAGTGTGTGTGTGAGTGCAAAAGTAAGGTAAAACTACACTTTTAGGCCTAAAAACACACACACAAGAGAAGAGAGAGGGAAAATCTAGAGAGAGGAGATATATGGCAGATATATAGATACACAAGCTCTGGTTTTTTTGTTCAAAAATGGCTAACTCCTAACAAAGGGAGAGATATGATGCTTATATAGGCAAAATAAAGCCAAGAAGCTTAGTGGCTAAGCAAAGGAGAAAGGGTCAAGAGGTGCAAAGGGGTCTTGGCTTCTTGGAAAAGCTAAGACAGCTGGCCAAGCTTCTTCAAGAAGCTTGGCCAAAGAGTTCAACCTTCTAGAAGGTTTGGGGGTTCAAAGGTGCAAAGGGGTCACTCCCATACACGGGGATGAGTGATGGTGCATTCCAATTGGCACAGCTGGCATGCACCATGTCTCAGGGGTGCAAAGGGTGCACGCCGGCCACCAAAAGGGGTCACCGGCCAAGAGAAATGCCGGTCGGCAAAATATAGTGCCGACCGGCCAAAGGTTTTAAGAAAACACTGCCGGTGGCACAAATGTGCAGCCAGTGATGGTAGGGGAAGGCCGGTGGGGTGTGGGGATGGCCAACAAGCCATTCCCTGTCCTTCAAGGCAAACACACAGGTGTTTGGTGCCAAAACCATACACGAAGCAGTCGAGTCAGGAGGTCTTGAGACGAGGCGCGCTGCCAAGGCCTCCGGGAACTCGAGACGAACACAAACACGGATAATCACCGTGTGTTCAAACGGTGACGTCCAAGTCTTGAGGACGGTCAAAAATGGGGTGTCTACACTTACGTGTTTTATTGGCACTTTCTATTTCTGAAATTCTTCTTCAACGACAAAGTATTTCAATTCTATGTGTTTAGCATCATTAGAATACTTGTCATTCTAATAAAATAATTGCGAAATTGTCACAATAAATTCTCAACGACTTGGCAACAAAAATTGACAATCCCAAGTCCTGAGATAAAGTTTCGCAATAACAATTCATGAATTGTAATCTCAAAGCACACCACAAATTCGACTTTTATAGAGGATACTTATGATAGTTCATTTTACACTTTTCTTAATATTGCTCCTTTACATAATAGAAATAAAGAATCAAAAGTGAAATTTCTACTATCAATATATCATCTAAAGTCTGAATCTAAGTAGCCAATCAATTCAAAATTATCAGACTTCATAAATGTGAGCAACTAATCTTTTATTCCTTATGATTACTTTATCACTTCCTTCTTTAAACATTAAGCTTCTCACAGTAACTATATAAAGAATCGTTTCCATTCCCATTGATTTTATAAAAAATTTGCATAAGACTGGACTTATTTCCTTTCGGAATATGGACAACTTTATGGAAATATTCATTTATTTTGAATCTCTATAGAACTTTTAATATATATACATTATAAGACAATCTTAACAATTCATGTGATTCATTCAGAAATATTTCAATTTCTATCACATAGATTGTCTTACTAATATATTTCATTTCAAAATTCTTAAAGAGAAATTTCTTAACTCGTGCAATAAATCACGTACATTTTGACAAGCAAAATATCATCAACATACAAAATCGTAAATATAAACTTGCTCCCACTGATCTTTAGATATGTACACTAATCAAAAATGTATTCTTTAAATCCAAAGGAAAAATAGTATCATAAAACTTAAAATACAATTTTTAGAAAGCTTGTTTAAGTCCATAAATTGACTTCTTAAGTTTGCAAGTCACATTTTCATTTTCCTCAATAGAGAAACCTTTGAGTTGATCTACACAAAATTCTTCACCTAACTCTCTTTCAAAAAATTAATTTTCATGCAACTCAATATCATAATGAGTTGCTAATATCATAATGATTCTAAATCAGCCCTTTAAGATACAAATGAAAAAGAAGAAGAAGAAGAAGAAGAATATCTCATTGTAATCAATGTCTACTTTCTAAGTAAAATCTTTGGCCACATATCTAGTATTATATCATTTTATATTGCCCTTAGAACAATAAATATTTTTGTATTATTAGGCAATTCAATGAAATCCCAAATTTCATTCTGGTCCATTGATTTCAACTCATCATTCATGACATCAATTCATTTAGTAGAATCAATACTTTCTATGGCTTGTGACAATAACACCAAGTCTTTACTTATCCCAATATTATAATAAAATTGTTATATATATACCACATAATCATTCGAAATGACAAATCTCTTTACCTTATGAGATCTTCTTAATATTATTTCTTGTGATTCTTCTATAACTTTTCATTGGTGATAATTACGTTATAAAGTAATTGATTATTCATTTGTTGTTCCAAGACATTAAGTTGTTTAACAACTATAGGAACAACAATTTCCTTCAAATTATGGGTAATGATACTTGTACCCAAACTTATTGAATAATCACATTTCATGATTTATCACTCCCACTGATTTCACCATTCTTATTAAATTTGATATTATCAGTTTCTACAATTCTTGTACTATGACCAAGATAGTAAAATTAATACCCTTTGAATTTTTAACATAATTAACAAAATAACCACTGATTATTCTAAAATCCAATTTCTTTTCTGTTGATCAATAATTATAATTTTGTAGACAACCTCAAACATGCCGGTGTCTTAAGTTCGGTTTCCATCCTATTCACAGTTCAAAGTGAGTGCTTGAAACTGCCTTACTAGGAACCAGATTCTATATAACGACATACATCCACAATATTATGGGTATTTAGAAATTTTTTAACATATTCTTAGTCATATTTATTAGAATACAATAATATTTCTCAACTACATTATTCTGCTGAGGCATTATGCCTTTCGTAGAATTTAGCAAATAGACTAGTGTTTTTCATTATCTTTATGTTTTTCACATTTTTGTTTAATTGTCTTTCTTTCTTAATAATGTACACATCAATGTGTCCATTTATTAGAGATTTGTTATGCAATAAATAAACAAAATTATAAGGTGAAAATTAATCTATAAAAGTGATAAAATAACTTTATTTACCAAGCATGAAGTGTCAAAAGAGCACATTAATGTCTATTTGGGTAATATGAAGAAGTCATGTATATCTTATGGCACTTAGGCCATGTTTGTTTGGGTGGACATGAGCTTGGGATTGGACTAATAGTCCAATAAAATTATTAATCCAATGTTTGGTTAAACAATTGAATTACGGATTAATTATTTTAAACTTGACTATTAGTTAAGATGGGATACATAATCCAACGAATTCGTAGTCCTAGGACTATTAGTCATGGGAATGCTAATCCAGTCCGCCCAAACAAACATGGCCTTACTTAATGTGATTGAATTGTTTTTCCTTAATGCAACTCATACTCCAACTAAAAGCAATAAAATTTAAGTTCAAAACAATTTAATCTTTATTAGTTTTTATAACTTAAAAAAAAAATAGTACAATCTTTTATGCCACAAGTTTGAGGAGTTTTCATTTATCAAACTTATTTAAGACCAACATAATGATGCAAGATAAATTAAATTGTTGAGCAATTATTAAACTTTAATTTATACAAACCATCATACACAATACCAAAATTAACAAAAGATGTATTTTCAATAAATTAAACTTTTATTCTAAATTTTGAAAATAACCATCAAGGTTAATTAAGTTTAGACAAATCAATAAATAATTTTCAAAATTAGAATCAACATAAATTTTTTGAAACAAAGTCTAAATAATGATCAATGTTTTAAAAAAAAAACAACAATAAAGCCCAATAATTTCAATTGGAGATTTAACATAATTGGTTTGAAAATAATCTTGCACTGTATTAAAAACATGAGTTGCCATTTTCTTTCTTATGAAACTGAAAATTTTGAGCAGACTTATTTTCTTTATGTGGCTATTTCTTTATGTCATTATACAGAAATTCTTCCTTTCTTTTCAGCTCCTTGAATTACAAGACCAATAAATGATATCTCAATTATTTAAGTTTTGTCTCTTCTTAAATAAACATACTAGTCAATATAAATGACCCATACTTAAAAGATAAATAATTCAAAACTCATCGCACGAAACAAATTTGGGAATTATATAAATCTTCCTTCATGGTGAGAAAAATTTTCGGCAGGATTGTGGAAACTCACTTGTTGAATTTAGATAAACCTCATGCGGTACAGTATAAAAAAAAATAAAATAAAATAAAGTAAAATAAAATGTTTGAGCAACAAAAATGAAATGATAAACGAGACCCGAATTCGATGTGACATATGGTAAGAGAAAATTTGTGGCTAGTTTGGCATAACCTAAATAAGCCAAAAAGTCAAAAAGTCACTATCTTATTTAAGTCACATCATCTTATTTAAATCACATCACCTCTCTAACACATCACATCAAACCCAACCCAAACCCAACCCAAACCCACCAATAAGTCAAAAAGTGCACTTTTTTAGAACATCCCAAACCAACCCTTAGTTATTGTTGTGACTGATTATCTATATGTTACTTGACTTTGGACTTCCAAATATGTTTGCTCATAATGCTTGATGTATACTAGTTTTTGTTGCTAATTATAAATCTGTACGCCTACATAGAACTGCTATAGTGAATATGACATGGTACTTATTGATGCGGCCTTGATACGAGCCAGTATGACATGACTTAAATATAATCGTGAGAACTGGTGGACTTAAAATTGTTGTGAAATTGTAGACTGTCTATTCAAGCAAATTGATTGTGACCTCTAAATGAAACCGTGATTAAGATTGATGGGATAGAATCATCATCCGATTTGATTGTTTATAACAAATGTCCAGAATATATAATGAAGAAAGGTTGAATTGTCTGACTCCTTACCTTGACCTTTGAACTGTTAACTGATTTAGTTTCATTTATGAGAGGCTATGAATTGAATACGAACAAATGATCGGATTATGTATGCTAAGAGAATGGTTAGAACTTGAATTTGAGACCTCACCTCCTTGTTAAGTTGTATGTAGATTATCAAGAACGAATTATCTTGCTTCTGACTGCTTGTCTCTATTCGGTCTCGATGTTACAAGAATTATTAACCATGAACTATATTGATTATGGATATTACTTAAGAGTAAAAACTTTGAACATCTGAAAATATATGAATGCGGTATACTTTGTGATTGATCGCATCAGTAGCACATTGGTTGTTAAGGGGATAATCTCTGGATTTACTAGATATTCTTGATGACTACCGGAGAATGTTGAAAGGCTATAATGAAGCATGGCATTGAATATTGACATGGACTATGACCTGTTGATTGGTTAAGAGCATATGTGTGATATTAGAGATTGATTGTTTCAGAAATATCGAATTCTATAACTGGCATCATGGGGGAGATATGAAGTATGTACGTCAAGTGAATAATTGTTTCAATGTTATATTACCATGGATGTATACGAGAATTTGATATATAAATCTAATAACTTCTGAGTAACTGCGAATGGGCAACTTAACGAATTGTTACGTTTGTTTCCTACAATTACTGCTGATTTTAAAGAAGTATGCGAATTACCTGTATCGTGTATGAAATTGTTTTGATATTACCGTGACAATTTGATTCAAAGCCTGGTTACCTTCGTGTTATTGTACTGTGAATGTGATGTTATAATTATTTGGACATACATGAACTGAACATGTCCTACGATTGACTGCGTTGAGATTACAACAGTATGCAGTTAAACTTGTGGAAAATAAGAATTATGGACATCATGTGGTTGCTTACGTCAATATTATATTGATTATCATTGGATTATTGTATGGATCTACTTAGAATACTTGATAACTTCTGACTGATTTGACCAATTGTGATGGATCGTGGAACTGATGATTGATTTGAACAGTGAATTGTTGAATGGCATATAATGTAGACCTAAGACATTTGATTTACATCTGAAATATATGTATAACGTAAGTTTGAAGAACCAAACTTCTTAAGATGGGGAGGCTGTGACGACCTAGACTTGCTAATCGTGATTTTAATTAATTAATTATGTGTTAATTCTAATTGAACTAAGTGCCTAGTAATTTAATTTGTGCATATCTGTCCAAATTGAAAACTTGCATGTTAAGGCTACAACTTTGAAACTGAAATCAACAAATCTTATTGAGTGCACAAATTGAAATTGAGTATATGGATAGACTTATGGGAATTTTAGAGCCATTTGGAAAATTTAATTGAAAATTGATTCAATTTACTGACATTGTCTGTGATTGAATTAAACCTTAATTGGAACTATTAATTATGTTCCTACATGTTAATTATGTGATTAAGTGTTATTGATTGTTTGAGATTTATTGACTTGTATTGTTTGAATAGATAGGTTAGAATGAAAATTAAACATGTCTAATTCGTTGATCATAACAAGTTAGAATTAAATAATTTGATAGGAATTAGAGCCTAATCCACATTAAAATTAATTTAATATAGTGTAATTGAGATTATAAGATATAATTTAATTAGAAATAATTGCATGTAAATTAATTTAGGAAATAATATAAAAAGAAAATAATTAATTAATTATAATTAAGTAATGTGTGAGTTCTACTCATCAACTAAGTGAATAAAAAAAGGAGGATAGTGGTCTTTAACACACACCTGTAGAGAGGGAGAATCAAGAGAGAGAGTAAGAGCTCATCAAGAACACCAAGAAGAAAGAGAAGAAAATTGAAGAAGAATTTAAGAAGAAGATAGAAGATTGTCTTGAATTCACTCTAATCATCAAAGCAAGGTAAGCTTTTCTTTCTAATTTCTTGATATAGAGACTTGTATATCCACCATCTTTAAGATTAAAGCTTAAATTAGGATGAATTGATGACTAATTAGAAGGTTTGCTCATGTAATTAAGAGTTGAATACATGAATGTTTTGGTATGGAAGAATTGATTTAATTAGCTCCTAAATTCACCGAGCACGGCATAATTTTAGTTCAAACACTTATTACGTTGCATGATCATTCCATGCATGTAATGTTTTCAAGAATCCATGAATAAAACAATTGTTTTCTAAACTTATTTTCAAACATGGTTCATGGAGTTTGAGAAAAGATTAAACATGAATTAGAGTTTGGGTTCAAGAAAAAGGAGGATAGTGGTCTTTAACACACACTCGTAGAGAGGGAGAATCAAGAGAGAGAGTAAGAGCTCATCAAGAACACCAAGAAGAAAGAGAAGAAAATTTAAGAAGAATTTAAGAAGAAGATAGAAGATTGTCTTGAATTTACTCTAATCATCAAAGCAAGGTAAGCTTTTCTTTCTAATTTCTTGATATAGAGACTTGTATATCCACCATCTTTAAGATTAAAGCTTAAATTAGGATGAATTGATGACTAATTAGAAGGTTTGCTCATGTAATTAAGAGTTGAATACATGAATGTTTTGGTATGGAAGAATTGATTTAATTAGCTCCTAAATTCACCGAGCACGGCATAATTTTAGTTCAAACACCTATTACGTTGCATGATCATTCCATGCATGTAATGTTTTCAAAAATCCATGAACAAAACAATTGTTTTCTAAACTTATTTTCAAACATGGTTCATGGAATTTGAGAAGAGATTAAACATGAATTAGAGTTTGGATTCAAGAAAATGGATGTTTCATGAAATTGAGTTTCAAAAATGGAAGAATGAGTTTAATTTGATATTTAGATCCTTATAAGAATTCAATTAAAAATTTCGGTTAGGTTCGTAAAATTAGAAGTGGTCAAATTAAGCCTTAATTGAGAATTAATTAAATTCAATTGAAATTGAGTTAGGCTTAAGATTATGGAAATAAATGTGAAGATTAATTATTTGGGCCTTAATTTGCTTGAAAATGGAGTTGAAATTGCAAAATGTACATATTTATGAGTTTCTGATTTAGTAATTTAAACATGACTAAATAATTGTAATTTAATGTGTATGAGCCTAATTTAAGTTTGATTGTGTAATTAGTAAACTTAATAAGGGTTAGTATATGATTAGATTATTTATATTTAATTAATTTGGTTAATACATATCTAAACATATTTTAATTGGAGGTTAATAATCTAATTTATTCCTAATACTAGTTATCTATATTTAAAAGAAATGAAAGAAAAATAAATATGAATAACCAAATAAAAAATTAGAATCAAATGAGAGAAAACGAATAGAAATCGAATTGAATAGAATTGTAAGAGTGTGATTGTAATTGTGTTGTGTTTAACTTTATTAGTTTAGGTCGTACGCCGAGCTATTAGTACGTGTACCGAGGAACCCACTGTGAGTAACAATGTTGTAAAGATATGTTCAAATCGTATTTATTTTCTGAATGATAAATTATATCATTTCTAAACGGTTACTTTTTATCGATTGAATGATAATCCTCTTTTGAATTGTATTCGTGACATCAATAGCGTATTCGTATTGTTATTGTTATTGATATTGCTATTGTTACAAAGATCTCTGTCAATTCCAAATCATGGAACTATTGTTATTGTTTGATGACTATCAATTGATTGTTCGGTCTTTATAAGACTTATTGTATTGTTGCTATTGGATGTACCACGTATGACTTATATGAATATGATTGATTGAATTGAACGATTGATTGACAAATGATAATGATTGAAATGTTCTAATGATACTCAATTGTTTCAAAGACCGTAAAGATATCATTATTAACCTCTTGACGCATTTGTTATTCATTGGGCTCTAACTCATTGCTTATTATATATATATATATATAGGTGATCGAGCACCAGATCAAAGCTAGGGGCGTCGACCGAACCCTTGTTTTGTCAAACCAGGTATTGTGCCTCATCACGAGTTTCTGAACCAACATGTGTCAAGACTTTTTGGGTGGTTCAAATTCACCACTTTGATATTGGTCAAGTGAAATGAATGTTTTATAACTTTGTTAATACTGTTTTCAATAATGGGATTTAATTCTCTACATTGTGTTTTGTCTTGTATATATGAGCTTTATGGACATAAGTGTTTGTGTATATAACTATTATATGAAAGTTTATTTCCATTCAGGTCTTCATAACTCATTGGACGATGTATATTATTATTGATTGGCTTCCGCCAGCCCCTTTATAATGTATTATTGTTAAACAGGCCTTCGGTAATCACGGATTACTGGCCGGTTATAATGCTAAACCTATAGGGGCAGGTTTGGGTCGTGACAAAAGCACTCTTCTTTATTTACCAATTAATTGTAACCAAAAATATGAAATCATAATCCTACTAAATCTCTAATTCATATTATCATATTATATGGTTCAATATAATTACTAAACAAATAATTTAGTCTTACACATTGCCATTCACGTGAATCATAATAAATAAATAAACTAAAATTCATTTGATGGATTACAAAAAAACAAGCAAAATTAATCATTGTTGATCTTATAATATCAATTTGTTTATACATAAGTAAACATCTCTTCATTTATTTTTGACAAATTTGGGGCCGGTTTTCTTGTGGGAGGCTTTTGCACGAGATATAATTTCAATTTTTTTATTTCAATTTTATACTATTAATTAGATGACAATTATTTAATTAGTTAGAAGAATTAATCCTTTTTATTCGTATTTCTGAAGTACAAGGGTTTGATCATCTCATGGTAGATTAGCAAATTATTGGATTGATTTGGATCTTACTTAATTTCTCCTATAATATTGGGTCTAATTGGATTAAGTTGGTGCAACTCAGCCTAATAGCAAAGAAAATTAAGAAAAATCCAACTCGGCCGATAATTAAGAAAATTCGAAAGGAAATTTTTTACTGTCTCCCTAGTATCTTAGTCCAACAAACTGATGCAAAAAAATGAGGAACATCATTTGATTAGTCCTAATCACAATGAAGGGATGCCGAAAATAAGGCTAGGGACAACATTGGTTAACAAAGTAACGATAATATGTGATATTTGAAAGCACATACTAATCATGAAATTATATCTTTAACATGCAATTTCAACTAATTATGAAATTGTATCTTCAAAATATGATTTCGTGACAACTACAGTTTCAAGTTGCCATGTTGACACTGGCTGTAAGGGTATGTCACCATGGAATTACAACTTCAAAATGAGTCTTTAAAAATTCGATTAGTTTTTGAATATTCAAAAACAAAAACAAAAACAAAAAAAAGAAAAACTCCCTAACCTGGATACATCTAAAAAATAGAATATTTGTGAATAATTTTTAAAAATAATTCAATAAATTTAAAATATATAAATGAAAATGTGTTGAACTTTTGTAATTTTTATAAATATTTTACTTTTTATCCGTATTTAGATTAAGTTTAAAAAAAATAATTTTTTTATTAAATTATTAAAAAAATTACTAAAAATATCAAAATAGGCAAACTAAAAAACTCCCAAACTGCCCACAATAGTTTCATGGGCAGTTTAACAGTAAAACCATCAAAACTATCCCCATTTTTGAAAGAAAAATGATTGGAGGCCCTAATTTTCGTGGCTCAAATGGCTCAAAATTGTCAAAACGACGTCGTTTTGACAAATTTGAGCCATTTGAGCCACAAAAATTAGGGCCCTCTACCATTGTTGTTTTTGAAAGTCCCCATCATAATCATCGTATACTTCTTTTTTCTTTTTTTTTCGGTTTTTTTTTTCTTTTTTTTTTTAACCTCCGCTACACTTAAAAAATTCTTCGAAAAAAAAAAAAAAAAAACCACCCATGAGCTAATACATGTCTTATAAATTATAAAAATAAAAATAAAAAGACCTCCATCAATTTGATATATGTTTGTCAAAGCACTCACTCTATTTCATTAGAATATTCACACTAACAAAAAAAAAAAGCATTACATATTTTGCAAAATGACAGGGATAGGCCCATAGAGCCCACGGCCCACCATTCAAACCCCATTATACAACCCGGTTGGCCAAACCCAACACAGCTGGAGTCCAACTAGACAGGAAAGACCAATGATGCTCGGACAAGTGGCGGCGCAGCGAGACCACGCCGCCAGACAAAGATCTGCAAAGTTATTGCAAAGACATCACCATTAATGCAATTTCATCACAAAGATTTATTGCGACAACACCTCTCAGGAATCACACCCCTCGCATACTGAACAAAGTAACCACGCCTCAAGCTTTCGGCGGGGACAATCGAGCAACAGAGACAATGAAATGATTACAGCTTGGATATAAGCTAAACTCAAGGAAAAGAAGAAGGTTAAGTTTTTCTATCTCCTATCTCTCTCTACATTTCTTCTCGTTATCACCTCCTCTAATTCCTACACGGAGGGTTCACGGGACTACCCGTTCCCGATTGAACTTGTTTGCGAGGTTATCCAGTGGGCTTGAGGAGCTTGGATCGGTCCGATCCATTCACCAAAGATTAATCAGATATCGGTTGGCGCCGTCTGTGGAATTGGTTTTATCCGTGCGCCCGATTGTGTTCATTGCACGGAGACCCTTTTCAACAACCTTTTCACCTCATCCGTCACGTGCATGGTAACGACCAGATCCATGGCTTCCCACCACAATCTTCGCGATCACCAGACCGACCTCCCAATCCGAACAACCCACCACAATACTTCATCGAGCTCACCAACAAGATCAACCGTATGGTGAACAAAACCAGCCTTAATTAACGCCTGCTCCGGAACCTCCCTATTCCCCACCACCTCCGAGATATTCCTCCCATCGAGAACAAGTCCTGAGCCATCTTGTCCCGCAACCCAATCCTCCCAACTCTGGGGGCTTGCAGCCCCCTCACCCACATATACATCCTCCTCCTCCACCCCCACGCGTCCCTCGGTCATAGCCCGGCTCCGAGGGAGAAGCCAGACGTTCAACATCTATCCTCTGGAGGAGACAACATTCCTCTTTGGGACGCAGAACTCCGAGCCATGAAACTCCAGCTCCAAGGGGTCATGCAAAACATCCAACACAAGCCCTCCACCACAAACTCCCGCCCGTCGCCTCCATCCGCGACAAACCCCTACCCCAAGTTCAAAATGCCTACCATCGAACCCTTCGACGGAACCACCGACCACGTCGATCACCTGGAAACCTACCGTACACTCATGATCCTCCATGCTTTCCCCGACGAAATCATGTGCCGAGCCTTCCCCGTGACCCTAAAGGGATCGGCTCGGCTATGGTTCACCGATTGCCACAGATTCGGTTTCACTTTTCAACACCTCGATGACTCTTTCTGAGCCACTTCATTGGAGCCCAACGCCCGGCGACGACCCAACTCCTCAACATCCGTCAGACCGAGGGGGATCACTACGCAGCTTTGTCACCCGCTTCAACAGAAGCCTTACAAGTTCTTTGAAAATGACGATAAGGTCATTCTCACGCCTTCATGGTCGGCTGCATGATCATCCGATTTCCTCTTCTCCTCTCCAAGAACCCCCAACATCCATGGCGGCCTTGCTCTCCAAAGCCCAAAAGTACATGAACGCCGAGTACTCTCTAGCCGCTCGGCAGGACTCCACAACTAAATATCGACCCCAGAGAAAAAAAAGACCAAGAGCCCAAAGAACATCCGGCCTCATAACCAAACATCCCGCTATCTTGACCGACCCTCGTGCCGGCCGTGGCCTCAACAGACCCCGTCGGTTCGTGCAATATACCCAGGTCCATACACCCATGGAACAAGTTCTTCACCAGATCCAACGGACTACCCCTCAAGTGGCCGCTTCCCCACGGAACCCTTCCACCAAGAAGACCGGTCCTAAGTATTGCCGCTTCCACCAAGATCATGGCTATAACACCGACGCATCGGCCTCAAAGACCAAGTAGAGACCCTCATTCGCCAGCGCTGGCGGATTCACAAATACCCGTCCTCAGCAAAGACAAAGGACCGAGCCCCACAGAGACGATCGCAGGCATACCCCCCCACGGCGACCAGCTCAACCAGACCAGGGGCATGACCGACCTCACCAACAACCTCGGCCTCAAGGAAATCCGCCTCCGCCAGTTGGTGAAATCAGAGTTATTTCAGGTGGTCTTGCTTGTGGGGGACCATCACGCTCAGCTCAGAGGGCAGAACTTAGAAAGATACGACAGGGCTCGGACAAGACAGTGGCCACGGTCGACCGACCCCCCAAGCAACCTAAGCAGTGGACAGAGCCCATTACCTTCACGGACGCCGACTGTGCAGGCATCCGTTATCCTCACGATGATCCCCTTGTCATCTCTACTGTCCTCTCCAATTATAAAGTCAGACGAGTCCTCATTGACAATGGCAGCTCGTCGGACATCGTTTTCCTAAACTGTTTCCGCCAGCTGAAGATCGGGGAAGAAGGCTTGTCCCCACTCCAAACTCCTCTGGTTGGTTTTACCGGTGACCGGGTGACCTCGATCGGCTCCATCGATCTCCCCATCACCATTGGAGAGTACCCACGGCAGACCACGGTTGCTTACTTTCCTTGTTGTCGGCCCTCCGCTTACAATGTCATCCTCGGCGCAAGACAAATTTCAATGCCTTCTGTGCCATTACATCCACCTACCACCTTGCCCTCAAGTTCCCTACTTGATTTTGGGGGTGAACGGTGAGAGAAACAGACCATCGCCAGAGAATGTTATGTGGCCTCACTTAAAGAGGTCAAATTGAAGGAGGCAATGATCATTGAAGGACTTGACGTCCGAGATGAGGACGAACTGATCAGAGGCGAACCTGTGGAGGAACTCGTGGAAGTTAACATTGATCCCACCAACCCACTCAAAACTGCTAAAATCGGCAGCCAACTGCCTCCCCAAGCCAAAGCCGACCTCACCGCTCTCCTGACTGAACACAGAGACGTCTTCGCCTGGACTCATGCAGACATGCCGGGCATCGACCCATCTTTCATAACCCATCGCCTCAGTATCGAGCCTCACTTCCGACCTTATCGACAGAGGCAACGTATCTTCCATCCCGAGCGCAACAACCTCATAGCTGCAGAGGTTGACAAACTTCTCAAGGCCCAGTTTATCCGAAACGTGGACTACCCTAAGTGGCTGTCCAACGTGGTCCTGGTCCGCAAAAACAACGGCAAGTGGCGCCTCTGCGTCGACTACTCCGACCTGAACAGGGCCTGTCCCAAAGATAGCTACCCTCTCCCCCGCATTGATCTACTGGTCGACGCCACGGCCGGTCATCAAATGCTCAGCTTCATGGATGCATTTTCAGGGTACAACCAAATCGTGATGCACTCATCAGACCAGGAACACACATCCTTCATCACCGATCGGGGCACCTACCACTACCGTGTCATGCCGTTCGGACTAAAGAATGCTGGGGCCACCTACCAACGTCTAGTCAACACAGTCTTCCACCATCGGTCGGCGGAACATGGAAGTGTATGTAGATGACATCTTTGGTTAAGAGCAAACTCTCGCCGACCACCTCACCGACCTACGAGAGACTTTCACCACACTCATAAATATCGGATGAAACTCAACCCGAGAAGTGCGCCTTTGGTGTAGGATCCGCAAATTCACGGTTTCATGGTCACCAAATACGGCATCGAGGCCAACCCTGAGAAGATCAAGGCCTTGGTTGAGATGCAGTCACCCAAAACCGTTAAAGAGGTCCAAAGGCTCACAGTAGAGTGGCGACTCTTAACTGTTTCATCTCCTTGTGACGGATAGGTGCCTACCATTCTTCAAAGTCCTGCGGCAGAGTTTCGAATGGACAACTGAGTCAGAAGAGGCCTTTCAGCAGTTGAAACAATGCATGGCCAACCCTCCCCTTCTCTCACAGGCAATCACCGGCGAGCCCCTCTTCCTCTACCTAGCAGTATCAAGCACCGCAATCAGTGCAGCACTCATCAGAGAGGACGGCTCCATCCAACGACCGGTTTATTACATCAGCCGGGCCCTCAGGGGAGCAGAGCAGAACTATCCCCTATTAGAAAAGCTGTCCCTGGCCTTGGTCACTGCCTCCAGACGACTCCGTCCCTACTTCCAAGCCCATTCGATAGTGGTTCTAACCGACCAGCCGCTGAAGAAGGTCATGCAGCAACCCGAGCTCTCAGGGAGACTAATGCAGTGGTCAGTAGAACTAAGCCAGTTCGACATCTCTTATCGCCCCCGGACAGCAATCAAGGGACAGGCCGTAGCCGACTTCATCTTGGAGTTTACCAATCCAGCCTCAACCACTGACCTTCCATCCGCACCAACTCCACCAGAGCCTGAAGATCCCCATTGTTGGACACTCAATGTAGACGGCTCGTCTCGAAGGGAGGGAAGTGGGGCTGGCCTCATCCTCACATCCCCCGAAGGGGGTTATTTCAAGTGTGCCCTCCGCCTCTTATTTGCGGGCAACAATGAGGCGAATCTGGCATTGATAGCGAGGCTCCGTCGGCCAAAGACATTGGTGTTAGCCACATCCAGTGTTCACGATTCGGCTTATCGTCGGCGGATCACGGGTGAATTCGATGCCAAGGATGCCACAATGCGAGTTCTGAGAGACATGGCTCTCACCCTTATTCGACTCTTCAACACCTTCCAAATCGGACACATACCTAGGGCGGAAAACTCCAGCAGATGAGATGGCTCAATCGGCCTCCGACCAATCCGACCTCCATGGAGTCGCCTCGAATACTGACTCACCCACCATCTCACCCGACCGCAAGAAGTGCAATTCCTTCAGACAGAACCCATCCTTGGGCATCCGACATCCTCATCTTCTTGACCCTTTGGCGAACTCCCAGATGACCAACAAGCGGCCAAGGTCGAGTCGATCGGCTAACTACACCTCGTCGACGGTGTTCTTATAAGCGCGGTTTCTCACGACCATACTGCGATGTCTCAACCCGCCTAAGCAACCTATGTAATGCAAGAAATCCATGAAGGAATCTGCGGTAATCATTCGTGGCGGGTCTCTCGACACAAAGTGCTCGCGAGCTATACGCGACCCTCGGCAAAGATGCCTCGATTTCGTCTGAAATCGACAAGTGCGGTAACCGCCAACATCCCCATGCTCCCCCGAGTTGATCACTCTTTGCGACTCTTACCCATTCGCCAAATGGGGTATCGACCGTAGGTCCACTTCCCATGGTCGAGGCGGACCAAATTCGCAATTGTTGCCATTGATTACTTCACCAAGTGGGTCGAGGCGAGAACCCTTGCCACAATCACCGAGCGAACACCACCAAGTTTATCCGCAATCGATTGTCCGCCGATTTGGCATCCCTCAGGCCATCGTCTCCGACAACGGCAAGCAGTTCGACAATGCTAAATACCGGAAATTTTGTGCAGATCTCCAAATTCAACCATGCTTCTCTTCCCCCGGTCATCCCCAAGCAAATGGCCAAGTCGAGGTCACCAACCGCTCTCTCCAAGATCATCAAAACTAAGCTCAAGTCGCTAAAGGCCTCTGGGTGAGGAACCGCCACATGTACTGGGCCTACCAACCCTTTGGGACTCCTCTGGGAAACCCTTTTCCTAACATCTGGCGAGGCGGTCATCCTGTAGAAGTCGGTCCGCCCCCAGGGTCCTACATCCAGACCTCGCCTCATCCGAAGAACTCCGTCGAGCAGACCTGGATCTCATTGAGGAACTCAGAGAGACTGCTGCTGTCAGACTGGCCACATACCAGCAGAAAATGAGAGCACACTACAACCGCAGAGTCCGACCACGGGAATTCTCCATTGGCGACCTTGTCTTGAGAGAAGCAACCCTTGCCACAAAGAATCCAACCGAGGGCAAATTGGCAGCCAAATGGGAGGGGCCCTATGTGGTGAAGGCCCGACCGCGGCCAGGCACTTACCGACTTCAAGACATGGATGGCCGAGACCTTCCCCATCCTCGAATCTTGAACATCTGAAGCGTTACTATCAATGAATCCTTATTTTTGTATTGGCGAAATTATTGTATTTCCCTTTTTCAGTACATAATACAAGTATCGATTGGCGTTCCCACCTTCTATAATTCGCCTGTCTGAATGTAGCTTCCATAAAACTTTTATTTGCAGGAGCATCAAAAGCCTCGGCCAGACCGAGCACTTTCCAAAGCCTCAGCCAGATCTGAGCATCTCCAAAAGCCTCAGCCAGATCTGTGCACTTTCAGAAGCCTCAGTCCGACCTGAGCACTTTCAAAGCCTCGGCCAGACCGAGCACTTTCAAAAGCCTCAGTCCGACCTGAGCACCCCCAAAAGCCTCAGCCAGATCTGAGCACTTTCAAAAGCCTCAGCCCGATCTGAGCACCTTCAAAAGCCTCAGCCAGATCTGAGCACTTTCAGAAGCCTCAGTCCGACCTGAGCACTTTCAAAAGCCTCAGTCCAATCTGAGCACTTTCAGAAGCCTCAGTCCGACCTGAGCACTTTCAAAAGCCTCAGCCCGATCTGAGCATCTTCAAAAGCCTCAGCCAGATCTGAGCACTTCGGAAGCCTCATCCGACTGAGCACTTTCAAAAGCCTCAATCCGATCCGAGCATCTTCAAAAGCCTCGGCAGATCCGAGCACTTCGAAAGCCTCATCCCACGACTGAGCACTTTCAAAAGCCTCAGCCAGATCTGAGCATCTCCAAAAGCCTCAGCCAGATCTGTGCACTTTCAGAAGCCTCAGTCCGACCTGAGCACTTTCAAAGCCTCGGCCAGACCGAGCACTTTCAAAAGCCTCGGCCGATCCGAGCACTTCAAAAGCCTCACCAGATCTGAGCACTTTCGAAAGCCTCATCCGACTGAAAGCATCTTCAAAAGCCTCACCGATCTGAAAGCACTTTCGAAGCCTCGGTCCGACTAGAGCACTTTCAAAAGCCTCGCCCGATCTGAGGCCCTTCAAAAGCCTCATCCAGATCTGAGCACTTTGAAGCCTCCTCACCAGACTGAAAGCACTTTCAAAAGCCTCATCCGACCGAGCACTTTCAAAAGCCTCGGCCAACCGAGCAAAAGCCTCGGTCAGACTGAGCACTTTCAAAAGCCTCACCAACCCGAGCACCCTTAAAAGCCTCAACCGACTGAAAGCACTTTCAAAAGCCTCATCCGACTGAGCACCGGCCTGCCACCCAAGCACGCTCAAGGCCTCGGTCCAACCTAAGCATTGTCACAAACCCGGTCCAGACCTATGAATGAAGGCTCATAAAACAACACACTCAGTCATGGTCCGACCCTTAACCACAATTTCAACATATTTTCACACTTAGTCATATTCTATATTTCATTTGCAAATCACATCTTCAACACTACATTTCAGCCTACTTTTTAAGGTAATTCGACACTTAGTCTTATTTTAAAGAGGTTTGCCCGTCTCTCATTTCCAAATCACATGTACAAACATCACATTTCAATCCCCCCTTTCACGGTAGTTTGACACTTAGTCCATATTTTACAGATTTCTCCCCACATTTCATTTGCAAATCACATCTTCAACTTCACATCCCGCCTACTTTTTAAGGTAATTCGACACTAAGTCATGTTGTTAAGATACAAGCCTTCAATCAAGACCAAATCAACTCAAACAGAGACAGAAACACAATTTATTACACAAAGTCTATTCACAATTTATTCATCGACTAGAACCATTTTATTCATTCAAAAACATGTACACATCCATTTATTACAATACTTCCAAAACAAAACGAAACAAAAATGTATACAAAGAGAAAACAAAGACTCCTAAGTCTACTGATCATGCAAGTCACTCCCCCTCCTCGCTTGAGATGAGGTCAGCTTCTTCAACCCCCTCGTCCAGTGGGGTCTGGGCTACGTCATCTTCTCCAATCACCACACCACTCAGGTCTAAGTCTGGAAACAGCTCCTCTGCCTTGTGCTTGAACATCTTCCAACCACCGTCCCAAGATTTCACCATTTCGTGCTTATAGTAGTCGATTCTTTGAAGCGCTAATGATTTCAGACTACTGTCCTCGCCCAAAGATTCGTCCTTGATGACCCAAAGACCACAGACCCCATCCCTAAAAGCCGACAAGAATCATGCATCAATCGCCACCTGGAACTCAGGAGACCCTTTGAATTGAGTAACAGCTGCAACACAAAGGTCAGGGTAGGCCGCCCTTTCGAGCCGCTTCGCCTTCTCCTCGTTCGGCTCTTTTGTAGGGCCTCCTTGTCACCGCAGCTTTGGCTCTCCCACCTCCAGCTGATCAACTCTCTCCTTTCTACCTCAAACTGTTTCAACAGGTTCTCCCTCTGCTCCAGCGCCCTAGCGCGCTCATCCCCCACCTCTTTTTGCAGAGCCTCAACCTTCGCATCTGCATCATCCTTCTGTCTGACGAGCTTTTCGTTGTCGCCCATGGCCTCCTCATGCCGCCCGACGGCAATGGCACACGCCCTGTGGGCCTCCTCCACTTTCTTTTGCTCTCCAGACAGCTGGAATTCCAGCGACACCACCCGACGGCGTGTGTCTTCCAGATCCACTTTGACTGATTGCAGCTCGGCGTGGGCAATTTTCCACTCTGCACTCTCCATCTTCAATTTAGCCAGCTCTGCCTTGGCCTGATCGGTCTTCACCTTAGCAGCCCCAGCCTTCCTCAGCAGAGCCCCTGCTAGGGTAGTTACCTCCATTTGGGCGGAGCATAACCCCCTGAACAAGTCGGCCTCGTTGAACATACAGGCTGAGCGCAGAGCCGTTTCGTCTACAATCTTGACTAAGCGGTCTGCCCCCGACCTCGCTGGGCCTCCATCTCCCTCCAGTTTCCCAGCTACTGCACGAGCATGGTAAGTCGTGGCCCCCAGACTAGCTCCCCTTTCCTGCGGTGTAGAGCCCCTTTGAGTCTGCTCCTTCTCACTGGGCTCAACCCCAACCAACCTAACTTCTGTTGGCAGCACTGAGGTCTTCCCCAACCTCACACTTGGGTCAGCCCTAGCCAACCCAGCTTCTACTTGTTCTGCTGGGGCCTTCTCTCCCACGTCCACTGTCGGACTGGTTATCGCCATTTCGGGGGTATCCTTTGTCACAAGGACTTCTCCCCCAGCTGAGACGACCGCCCCTTCTGGGGCCTGTTCCACCTCCCCACCCTCCACTCGCTTGGCCTCTTCTACCCTTACCTCCTTCCTCTTTTTCTGGGCTGGCTCCTCCCCACCTCGCCTCAACCTCTTTTTCTTCTTCCCCACCCCCAGTGCCTCCATCTCCTTCAGCGACCTCTCCTTCAGAGGGTCTTTTGGAAGCAGTCGTGGAGCAGACTCCTCCAATCCTTTCTCTCCCAACGCTTTTGGCCGAGGCGAATCCTCTCCTCACCTTGGCCAGGAGGTCGGTCGGCTTGAGCCTCCGTGAATTCTCGAGCCCTAAGTAGCATAGCTGATCCTCCTCCTCCTGTGCCTTTCTCTTGGCCTCCAACTCCGCTCGGTCGAGATCCCCCGACGGTTGTGGTCCCAACCCCGCCTCAAACAGGCAGATGGTGCACCCTGGCTCGTCCCTAACCTTCCCTCTCCCTCCACTCCTTCACCTTTTTTACCCTCTCCTCCATCACCGCACTCCCCTTCGACTCCACAAACTTGGTCGGCACCTTCCACGTCTTGCGTGCCCCAGCCCCTCCAGAGTTAGACACATAGAACCACCTATGCCTCCAACCCTTAATCGAGGTTGGCAACCCTGCCACCAAGCCCTTCCCTGCCACGGCCTGTAGGGTTACCCAAGTCTCCTGCTGCCCTGACGCTTTGTAGCAGCAAAAGAATTCGTCCGCTGTCATGGCCCCCCCCTCCATTGCCTTCGGCCAGGCGCTTGCACACGACAACAAAATCTTCCATGAATTGGGCATCAACTGTCCTGGTGCCATGTCTAAACGGTTAAGCACATCCACCACAATCATGGCGGCGCAATCGCACCCTTCGCCTCCTCGTAGAGAGAACTCCCGACCACGTCCGATGGCCGGTCTGTGGACTTTGGCACCACCAACTCCACTTCCGCCGGAATCTGGTACCTCGCGGATAGCCTCCAACTCCGCCGCCGTTACAATGGACCTATCAGCCCACGAGTGCCAGTGATCTGGTTCCACTGGTGGCCCGGCTCGACGCCGATGGCACCTCCACCCTCACTGATCTATACTGCTGCGCCAGCTCCACAGCATCGTCCTCTCCTAGCGGATCCATCCTCACATTCCCGGTCCCTTCCTGCGCCATTGCTAAAGCGTATTTGCGAATAGCCCAGATCACGAGTTCGAAATCGCAGTATTTTAATGGGGTATCGTGAAACGAAGAATTGATACTTTGGATATTTTGAGTTTTTGTAAACAAGTAGGTGAATCGTATGACACCACATACCCACGGTTTGCCCGTATTCAAAGGATACCAATTAATTTTCGCCGGTTTGAAAACTTTTTCAAATCTTCCGCCAAACTGGCCCCATCAATGCCCATAATAATACCCTAACGTTTCACTCGATCCAACGCGGCGTTCCACATCCCCCACGGTGCGGTCCAGATGCAATTGAACTCTCCCTCACCTGTCTTTTCCACTTCAAGTCATCACGTGACACGCCGCCTCTTGAGCCCGCGCCTTCCGCTCGGCCACCCTCACGGTCGGCTTCTCCGCTCGGCCACCCTCACGTCGGCTTCTCCACGGTCACCCTCACGGTCGGCCCCTCCGCTCGACCACCCTCACGGTCGGCCTCTCGGCTCGGCCACCCCCCAGTCGGCCTCCCACTCGGCCACCCTCACGGTCGGCCCCACCTCGGCCACCCTCACAATGGTCTCCTCACGGTCAACCACCCTCACGGTCGGTTCGGCCCACCAAGACGTGATCATTTACCCTCCTTACTATTATTATTCCCTTCGTTGGACTAAAGCTGCACTCGGGAATGGGGGACTACTGACAGGGATAGGCCCATAGAGCCCACGGCCCACCATTCAAACCCCATTATACAACCCGGTTGGCCAAACCCAACACAACTGGAGTCCAACTAGACAGGAAAGACCAATGATGCTCGGACAAGTGGCGGTAGCGCAGACCACGTCGGCAGACAAAGATCCGCAGTTATTGCCTGACACATCACCATTAATGACCCATCACGAAGCATTTATTGCGACAACACCTCTCGGCGGAATCACACCCCTGCCTCGAACAAGGCGAACCACGCCTCAAGCTTTGGCGGGGACAATCGAGCAACGAGACAAATGAAATGATTACAGTTGGATATAAGCTAAACTCAAGGAAAAGAAGAAGGTTAAGTTTTTCTATCTCCTATCTCTCTCTCTACATTTCTTCTACGTTATCACCTCCTCTAATTCCTACACCGGAGGGTTCGCCGGGGGACTACCCCGTTCCCCGATTGAACTTGTTTGCAGGTTATCCAGTGGGCTTGAGGAGCTTGGATCGGTCCAGTCCATTCACCAGCATTAACTGTATTATCACAAAACATTACTCCACCAATTTGGAAATAGTTTATACAAGTTTGGATTTACTTTCTTTTCTTCTTTTTTTTTCTAGTATAATCTTCATTTTAATCTATAAATCCTATTTATCATATAACTGAAAAAATATTTTTAATTTCATTTCATTTCATTTCATAACAAAAAATTTAAATATAAAATATCTCCCACTAAACTTTCTCCACAAGCCTGCCTTGGACAGTCATGAGTTTTCAAATACAATTTTTAGTTTTTTTATTTTTCATATTTTATTATCTCTAGTGAATTTTTTTTATATTTTTATCATTTATTTATTTTTTTAGATGTGCCTAACCTACGTACATCTAACAAGTAAAATATTTTTTAAAATATTAATTAATACAAAAAATTAGAAAATATACTACATTTTTATATTTTTTGTCTAAAAATAAGTCATAAATATTTTATTTTTTAAGTACATTTAAAAATAAAAGAAATTAATTAAATATTAAAAAAGAAAGAAAAAATTAGAGAGGCATCCCTCTATAAGTTTGTGTAAAAGTTTAAGTACAACAATAATAATTTTGGTAATTAAAGTCCCGGATTTCAAACTCTAGAAGAATAATGAAATATTATACTTCAAAAGATAAGAATAACCTTGCAATTCTAAGTCTTCTTTTACATAACGTTATCTTCCTGCAACATGCTCTCTCTCTCTCTCTCTCTCTCTCTCTCTCTCTCTCTCTCTCTCTGACATGCTTCAGATCTTAAAGTTGTTATTGACTCTATTCACCATCCCCACCACTATCACTATCACTATTACCTTAATTAATCACAGTCATCACCTACTATTATTATTGTCACCATCTGTTACCGCCATCATCTACTATCGTCATCATCAATTATAGCCATCGTCTACTAGCACTATCGCCACTATTTGCCATCGCCACCATTCCTTAACTATCATTCTATTCATATCTCCATTAAGTTTATTTGTGAGAACATAAGGCTGTGTTTGGAACGATTTCCAAACGTTGATTCTATCTCCACGTTCTAATATGATGTTTGGATAGAGTTTTGGAACTAATTTTTTACAACTCTATAGAAAACTTTGTATGTGAGGCGCAATTTTCAAAAAAAAAATTTAATTTAGCCTAACCGATCGTCCCGCCGATTGTCCGGTCGGTTGACTAGAACAGTGTAATTTTTTTTTTTTTTTTTTCAATTGACATTTTAATTTTTATATATTCGAAAAAAATATTTTTCAAATTTTTAAAAAAAAAATTATGTGTTTTAATAAAATTTTGAGTTGTATGTTTGGTAATGAGTTGTAAGTTTTTGTATCAAATATCAAATGTCACATCAAAAATTTCTTACTCAATTCAAAACTCTTTTTAAAACTCTTTCACCAAACAAATTTTTCACACTCAAATCATAATTTCAAAACTCACAAACTCAAAATACAACTCCTACTCTCAAATCATAATTAGGGTTGGTTTGGGATGTTCTAAAAAAGTATACTTTTTGACTTATTGACTTATATGGGTTGAGCTTGGATTAGGTTTGATGTGATGTGTTAGAGAAGTGATGTGTTTTAAATAAGATGATGTAATTTAAATAGGATAGTGACTTTTTGACTTTTTGTATTATTTAGTTTATGCCAAACCAACCCTTAAAAAACTCTACCAAACGCAACCTAATTCTTTGCACAATCTCTCACGATTTGTTTATGTTTATCTCTTTTTCTTTTTTTCCTCCTCATTCTTCTCTTTCTCTCTATCATCTCTTTACCATTTTTCTATGTTATCTCTATATCTCACAATAAAAGTTCATCATCACAGTGAAATTCCACTTAAAAAAATCATCTGAGTAAAATTTCACTAAGGCACCGTTTGGGAAGGAAATGTTGGGCTATTTTAGCCAAGTGAGGACGAAATGTTGTGAAAAATTCTATTTCCAACACCCTAATAAACTCAGGACAAATCTTTTCTCAATACACATCCCTACTAATTTAATTATTAAATAATTATCTCAACCCACATCATTAAAATTACAAATAAACCCTTACAAATAAACACTAATCCGCCTGCAATTTTTCATCACAATTGTCAATGATTGTGTTATAATTCAAAAACAGAAAAACATAATTTTGGGGTTGAACAGAGGTTTCAGAAACAAACCATCCATGGTAAGGGACAAGTATTGATGAATGAAGAAGATGACCAACCACACTATTCAACTTATGATTATTAGAAAAACTTCCATGACCACTGCACAATCAAAAAAACCAAACATAATTAGCATCAAAATCCAACAAATGGGTATCAAAAATTGAACAAGAAAATTAAGAAATTGATTGATTACCAATCATGACCAAGAACAAACAGAGCCCGAACATGGTCCCCTGAGCAAACCAAGACAGAGGCCAAAAGCCCAGTTGTTGAAATGAGCCGCCATAGCGCCAATCCAAAAACCACCACAACATCTCTCGAACATAGCTCATTGATCTCCATGTATTCTTAACCCAAAGAATGTTTGAATCGCAGAGTATGCAATGACTTACTGGGTGCCATGATTCACTTGTAACAAAAATTGCAAGGGTTTATTTGTAATGTTAATGATGTGGGTTGAGATAATTATTTAATAATTAAATTAGTAGGGATGTGTATTGAGAAAAGATTTGCCCTGAGTTTATTAGGGTGTTGGAAATAGAATTTCCCAAATGTTGTTTTGATGCTGGGCAACAATCAAGGGCAACATAAATTTACGAAATTACCCCCACATGAATTATGGGCAACGCCTCGGCACATGAAAAGTTAAAAAAAAAAACTTTTTTCCAAAAAAATTCTTTTCCCAGGAAAAAACAAAGAAAGTTGAAAAAAAAAATTAAAAACATTTTCTGGTTTTTTGTTAAAATATTTTTTAAAAATAAATTTAAACTCTATTTATAAAAATATTTTTAAATATTTTAATTTTTTTGTTATGTATTTGGTTATAATTTGAGTGTAGAGTTGTGAAAGTAGTATGGAGTTTCGAGTCATGTGTTTAGTTATAAGTTTTAAAAATAATTTATTAATTGAGTTTTATTTTATGTGTTTGGTTACGATTTGAGTGTAGAGTTGTTTTCAAATTGAAAATATTAACATTTTAAATTATTTAATTTTTTTAAATATTTAAATTATTTAAATTTTTACGATTTAAATTTTTTGAATATTTATTTTAAATTTTTGCCAAGGAAAATTTTCTAGATTATTTACATTATTTAAATATTTAAAATAAAATTAAAATTAAAATAAAATTTAAATTAATATTAAAAATTAATTAAGTTTTGTTTTGTTTTATGTGTTTGGTTACGATTTGAGTGTAGAGTTGTTTTCAAATTGAAAATATTAACATTTTAAATTATTTAATTTTTTTGTTAAAATTATTTTTTGAATATTTAAATTATTTAAATTTTTACGATTTAAATTTTTTGAATATTTATTTTAAATTTTTGCCAATGTAAATTTTTTAGATTATTTACATTATTTAAATATTTAAAATAAAAATAAAAATAAAATTAAAATTAAAATTAAAATTAAAATTAAATTAAAATTAAAATTAAAAATTAATTAAGTTTTGTTTTATGTGTTTAGTTACGATTTGAGTGTAGAGTTGTTTTTAAATTAAAAATATTAACAGCTTAAATTATTTAAATTTTTTGAATATTTAAATATGTAAAATAATATTGAATAAAATTAAAATTAAATTATTTACAGTACACAGGACAATTATTTAAAACCTCACTTTTTATCATTGTACAGAAAATGAAAAACAAAAATTAAAATAAAAATAAAAATAAAAAACACATGAAAAAACCATTTGCAAAAAAAAAAAAAAAAGACCTTAAAATACACAGGACAATTATTTAAAACTTCACTTTTTATCATTTTACAGAAAATTAAAAAAATAATTTTAAAATCAACATAAAAAAACACATGAAAAAACCAAGACCAAAAAAAAAACAAAACAAAACCAAATTAATGTAATAAAAAAAATAAATATTAAAATGACCAAAAAAAACCATTTGGGTCAACAATTCCATAGCACAGCTGCCGAAATAAAAATAAATTTTAAAAAAAAAAAAAAGGGAAAGTGAGTGGTGACGTCACAGTTGGACAAAATTAGTTGCAGGGGCAGTTTAGTAATATTACATATGGACACCTCACAAAAAAGTCAAAAAGTCAAAAAAGTCAAAAAGTCCTTCCCAAATCAGACTTTTTAGCTCCAGGCTAAAATAACCAAAAAAGTCAAAAAGCCAAAAAGCCAACCCACTTCCCAAACGGAGGCTAAGACAATAAGTGAAATCTATCTTAAAATTTACCATTTTAGAATACTCAATTTGAATTATATATATATTTGAAATTAGCGACCTATTTTTTTATTTTTAAATTTAAAATTTTTAACTTTTTAATAGAAATTTCCATGAGTTTGGATAGTGAAATTTTCACTGCACTGAGCAAAAGTCAGTGAAATTTCACTGTGTCTTCACTACCTTTCCCAATGAGATTTCATAATTTTAAATAAAAAGATTTTACATTGTTTCTGGAACTTATTTCATAGATGATGAGATGATTATAAAAATAAAATTTTGGCAAAAAATAAAATATAAATAAAAATTTATTAAATTTTAAATTTTCAAATCACTTAAAAAGTAAAAAAGCATTATTGCTTGGGTATTTTCGTCCGATGCATTTTTTTAGGACCTTGACTGGGAAATTCTATTTCCAACACCTTGATAAACTCAGTCAACACACTTAATGAAAAATTAAATTATTGACAATTATATCCTAATTAAAAATTACTATAATAGCTATTGATCAACACTCATAATAATATATATACAAATTCTCTATACACATCTTTTAAAAATAAAAATATCTCAATATACACTTTTTAAAACAAAAAAATTAAACCATAATTTTTTTTTGTAGTCACTTTGCTTCTTACACACTCTGTACTCCTCTTTGTTATTTGCAAACAAAACATCTCCTCTATTGCTTTAATTTTTAAGTTTATACTCAATTATTAACATCGTTTAATTATTAGTTCAACAATTTTTATTTGATTTTGATCAACACTCCTAATAATTTTATTTTTTTTGCGTTTTTTTGTCAGAAATGTAGTGCCGAATTTGTTAAATTAATTCGGCTATCAAATACCGAATAAATATGAATAGTTCGTCACCAGAGATATTCGGTCTTAGAGTTCCGAACAAAGTTAGTATTTTCGAAACTGTAATTCCGAATTTTGTTATTATTTTCGGTTTTTATTTTACCGAATTATTTTACTTACTTCGGCGCTGTAGTTCCGAATTAAAATTCTCCTTACTGAAGAACTATTCCAAGATATTTTTGCTTCTTAAACTATAATTCCGGAAAGTATGAACCTACATTTTTGTCCTTTGCTTGTACTATCTCGTTTTTGTACTACATATATGTGGGACTACGTCCAAACTTTTGCGTAATAGATGATCTAACAATGATTTTAATTAATTACTAATAAGTTGAATGAAGTCAATTAAAGAGGGTAGTGGTGAATATTTTCAAGATATTTTTGCATTGAAGAACCTAATCAATGTATATAATTGGGGCATCGTCTTCTTCAAGAAATAGGATGATGATGGCGAATATATTTTTGTTTTAATCCTGTTTGAACTTCTTCTTCCTTCTTGTTTGAAGTAGAATTATAAATTGGGATAAATTAAAGTGTGTATATTTTGAAGGTAAAGTGTGTGTATATATGAATGAAAAGTTTATTTGTAATTTTAAAGATGTGGGTTGAGATAATTATTTAATAATTAAATTAGTAGGGATGTGTATTGAGAAAAGATTTGCCCTGAGTTTATCAGGGTGTTGGAAAGAGAATTTCCCACCTTGACTAGTATTGAAAAGTTTTATGCCCTTATTCTTCTACAAATTTAGAATGAGGGAGTTGGGGGCAAAAAAAATCTCCTAAAAAAAATTACTAAAAAAAAAATGCAATAAAAAAAAAAACAAACAAACAATAAAGGATAAATTACACTCTTCTGTCTTGAAGTTTGAAAAAAAATATATAATTAGTTCTACATTTTGGATATAATTATACTAACATCTTGTAGAATTTTAATTTACATAATAATTAGGTCATTTTTTTATTAGTAATTTATTACTAACTGTATTTTTTTTTTCCAAACATCAAGGGAGATAAATGTAATTTACTCAAAAATTAAAAACTAAAAAATTCAAATACCAAATAAGAAAAAATATTGAGTGTAATGGTGACATCATCCTAATGTCATCAGCCAATAAAAATAGCAAAGGGTGGGTGTTTGGAGCTTTTATTTTTTATTTTTTTATTAGCTTATTTTCATCTTTAGTAATTTTTTTTAAAAAAAATCAAAAAGGTTTAGGCTTTTAAACTTTACTTTGTAAAATTAATTTTTTTAAAAATAAATTCAAAAAAATTTTTCTTTTTTTTTTTTTTTTGAAAAAAAAGAAGACATTGTAAAGCTTTTTTTGACTTTTTCTTTTTTAAAAAATTTACTTTAAATTCATCGACGTAAGATGAACTGGGAAAAAAAAATAACATAACTTCTAAAAAGATTCAAGAAAATTCCCAAACAGCCACAAATGGGCAAGTCTTGTCTCTCATAACCCAATATTATTATAATCTCTACCACAAATTAAAATTAATCATTAAAATGATGATCCATTACATCCAATATTTCCTTTATGGAGGATAAATTTCCCTAACATGCCCAATGTCGAATTGGAAAGGAAAAAAAAAAATTCAATGGAACTTTATGTAGCACTATTTAATAATTTTTCATCATTTACCTCATAATTCTTCGTAAGTAAGATTAGCTTGGAATGCCTCTTGGTGCCAATCCTCGTAGGAAACAAACATGGCAGCCTGTGGTGGATCGGTTTAAAAAGAAACTATCTGGGTGGAAAGGTAGGCTGCTGTCATATGCTGGTAGGGTCACACTTATCAAATCTGTCTTGTCTTCCTTGCCTGTTTATTATTATGTCTTTGTTTAAGATTCCAGAGTGTGTTGTTAAACAACTTGATAAGATTCAAGCTAGATTCTTGTGAGGAGGGGATGAATCTAAAAGGAAAATACATTTGTTAAAATAGAAAGAGGTGTAGCTGAATAAGAAGCAAGGTGCCCTTGGAATAAGGGATATCAGGTTGTTGAATTCATGCTTGCTTCTCAAGTGGTGGTGAAGATATGCCTTCAAAGACGAGGCTTTGTGGAAATTTGTGATTTGCGCTAAATATGGGGTATCGGGGGTCGATGGTTTCTTCCAGTGCAGGATTTGGCTTCAGTTTCTTCTATTTGGAAAGATGTTCTTGATGTGTTATTCTTAAACCCTTATTTGTTTAACTTTTTTCGGGAAAATATGGTGATTAGGATTGGTGATGGGTGTAGGGTAAATTTTTTGGTTGACATTTGGTTGGGATCATCAAGTCTCAAAGCCCAATTTCCAAGGTTATATCAATTGAATGTAGATAAAGAGATAAATTTGAAAGAACAGATATATCGCAGAACTAGTAATAACTATTGGTGTTTCAATTTTAGAAGGCCCCGTTTTCGGATGGGAAGATGAAGAGATGATTAGGTTGCAAAGTCTGCTGGGTGTAGGTCTCAACCTTGATGTTAATCAAAGGGATTCAATTCGGTGGAAGGCTAAGCAGTCATGAACCTTCAAAGTTGGTTTTATGTATAATTGGTGCCAAAATAGAGCTGGGCCTGCCTTAGGTAATTCAGAGCTGGTCTGGAATAATTTTGCTCCTCCTAAGGCCAAATTCATTTCTTGGCTTGCTTGGCGGGGTAGGTTGAAAACATCTAATTTTCTAAGTAGAGTTGGAGTTTTGAGAGGTCCTATGAATTTATGCTGTGTGCTATGTAAAGCTGAGTAAGAGACTTGTAATCATTTTCTTTTGTCCTGCTCTTTTGTGTGGTGTGTTTGGTCTAACATCATGGCATGGTGGGAAATTCAATGGGTGTCACCAGGTTCTTTCGAAGGTTTGATGTACTGGTGATTGGAATGGAGGCTTAAGAAAAAGGTAAAGGAGGTTTGGCGGGTTGTTTTTATTTCGGTCATTTGGTCCTTGTGGATATATAGGAATGATTGTGTTTTTAATAATGTTCATCCTGATGCTGATGCTTTGTCTGAGCTTATTAAAATTAGAGTGGCCATGTGGTTCAAAAATTACGATTCGGGGTCTTGCTACTCCATCCAAGAGATAGTGTCAAATATAAAATAGGTAAGACATATGTCTTAAGTTTAGAGGAGGCTCTGCTGTTAATGTGTCTTGGTGGGCTGTTGTGTGATGATCCTGCTCAGATTTGGATGTTGCTTACCTTGCTGCTGCTGGAAGTGAAATCTTATTTTTTCTGGGGTGGTGCTGTTGATATGAGTTGCAGCTTCTTCCACTGCTAATGTTTTCAACTTCTAGTGTAGAATTTGGTGGTGCTTAGGTTTGCTAAATGGTGCTCAGGGCAACTAAATATGCTTAGGGTTGATGTTGATTGCTGCTGTTTGCTGCTGTTGGTCATACTGTTATATGGTGTTGCTCTCAGGTTTGCTGAAAGGTGCTCTCAGGTTTGCTGTGTTGTTGTTTGATTTTCAGGGGAGCTAAATATAGAGATGTTGTTGTTATCACTGGTCTTGAACTGAACTGATATTTATTGTGTTGTGAGGTTTGGGAGTTGGTGGTTAAGCATGTTTGCTGCTATTCAGCTCAAAAGTGTAGTTGTGGTGAAGTTGGGATTTGTGATGTTGATTCATTTGGTGTTGTATTTTGTTTTCTAATTTTGGTTTTGTCAGGTGAGGTATGTTTTATGCCAAACAAAACCTTAGTTTCTACTTTATAATTATTAACTTCTAGTTCGAAAAAGCGCTCCACCAAATAGGGCCAATGATTATACTAAAGAGTTCATTTAAGATGTAGGTTGACTTTTTGACTTTTGGCTTTAGCTTAGGGCTAAAAAGTCTCGTTTGGGATAAACATTTTGGCTTTTTTTACTTTTGTGATAGAAAAAATAAAATGATTATAGATTAAATGTGATATTTTGGGGGTGTTTGGCAAGAAGAATTTTAGCCTCTTTTAGTGTAAAATCTACAAAAAGATAAAATAAGTTTAAATAATTAATAAGACAAAATGTCACATCAAATCCATAATTATTTTACTTTTTCTCTCACAAATATCATATTCAACTATAAAAAATCCAATCACCTTTCCAAATACAAAATTTTAGTTTGCTAAAATACTCAAAAAATAAAATAGCCTACTAAAGTAACAACTTCCCAAACACATACTTTGTCATATTTGGCTAAAATAGCCTATTTTGTTGTATATGACTATTTTAGCCCTAACCTTTATCCCAAACGGGGGCCTAAATAGAGAGTTTTGGTATAAAAATAAGGGAAATTCTCTTATACACACCCTTAACTAGGTGTATTATATGCACTCCTAATTATATTATTTTTTTCTTTAATTATGATATTGTTTAAGTTATAACGGATAATATTTTTAGTTATATGTCATGTTATATTTAGTTATGAATTTTTTTAAATTATAAGTCAGAAAAAGTACAAAGTTATGACAAACTCTTTTTTAGTTATGAATTCAGATCTTCGGTAGCCCTTTCCTGTCGCCCTTCCTGTCGCCCTTACCGAAACGACGTCGTTTTGGTCAAAACGACGTCGTTTTGATTATTTTTTTATTTTATTTTTTTGTCCCAAAATTTGAATTTCCCCCTTATATTTCAGCCCCTCTTAATTTTCAGCCCCTCTGGTTTGGTTGTGCCCTAGCCCCTCTGAGACGAAGCAGATCTGAGGCGAGGCGAATCGAATCAAGATCCGAGGCGAGGCGAATCAAGATCCGAGGCGAGGCGAGGCGAGCCAGGCAGTGAGGCGAAGACAGAGAGGCGAGGAGCGAAGTAGAGACGAACACAGAGGCGAGGAGCGAGGGTAGAGAAGACAGAGAGGCTTGGGACGAACACACATTTGGTTTGACTCTCTTCCCTTCTTCTGTGATTCATGCAAAGAATAAGAACAAATCGAGATTTGCTTGATTTGGGCATTTTGTGTATATTGATTTTATTTGCAGATTTTGGCCGTCATTTTGTGTAGAGCGAAAACAGAAAAAATATATATAAATATATGTTGCTTGATTTGGGCATTGAAAAACAGAGCTGAAGTATAGTTTACAGATTTTGGTTGTCATTTTGTGGGCATGTAGTAGTTGAGGAATTTTTTAAAAAGAGTGTTATTTTCAGAAAACTTTCTGAAAATATGTTTCAGCAACAATTTGCCATCGTTTTCTGTATTAATTAAAAAAAACAAAAAACAGAACAAGAAAAAATAGCACTCTGAAGAGCAAGAAGGTATAGATTGGGTTAATGGATGCTAGAGGTGCATTCAATTTTTATTTCAAGTATTTTGTTAGAAATTTTGAGTCTTTAGAGAGAGCTAACATGAGATCACAACAGTTTGAAACAAACTTGGAATTGTTAATTCACAAAGAGATTGGAAAGAGTTGAAGCTTGAAAGAGTCTAGAAAGAAATTTTTTTTTTTTTTTTGATCAATGAAAAATAAAACTTTATTGATGATCATCGAAAGAACACATGTTTTGATGCTATGAAATGGGTGATTGGGAAAAATCAGAAATAAATTATCATCTTTATATGATTAGGGACTAATAATCTAGAAGGGAGTTTTGCAGATTTTCTTACAGTTGTTTCTTTTTCATGGATTGTTTGTTGTTGTTTAGTTTAACATGTCACCAGGCTTATCAAAAAAAAGAAAAATAAAATAGAGTTAAAATGTCAGTATGAAGTTGCAGGTTAACTTGCAAAAACTACATTAGAATATACTAAGAAGTTAGTTATTCACTGAAATTGAACATATGCTAGGGATTACCAAATTAAAGCACAGTATTGAACTGACCATGCAGTTGTCTGCAGTATTCATATCCTCTCTTTGAATAAGTTGGTACATGTTTATAGTGTAAGAAGGTTGCCCTCATCTGTTTTGTGAGTTATGTGGCTCGGATTATGTGAAGCTTCTATCATTCTGATTTTAAGCATGCAAATCGTTCACACCTTAATCGAACTGATGAGTAAGTGTGCTGACACCTTAATTATGAATGGAAGGACAAAAGATTAGTTATTAGTTCTGCCACCCAGCTCTCTTTTATGTATTTATGATGCGAAAAATTGTGGGTTTTAATAGTCTACAGATTATCTATCATTAATGGGGAATTAAAAACCATCGCCCTAAATATATAAAAAGGAAAAAAAGATAGTGTGACTTTAGTGAATGCATGCAAATAGTGGGTAATAGATCTGTGAGGCCTACAACACTAGGTTTATGCCATTCTTTTCTCTAATTCTTCAAGTTGATTAATCTCCGAACTTGCTGAAAACTGATGTTGATGAAAACTGATGGGTAGTAATATGAAGTAATATGATCTTATGATTGTTACCTACATCTCTTAACTTCAACTGTGGTTAGATATGTGTTGCATTTGATATTGACTTTTATGTTTACTTGTAATTAGGATTGACATGTCTACTTCCTCAAACAACGATGCTGGATTCTTTCAAAATCAAAGATGCAAATATGGGAAAAAAGCAGGAGTGTACATATCAGAATCAGAGAGAAATCCAGGGAAGATGTATTTCAAGTGTGCAACTAAGGCTTGTGACTACTTTGTGTGGGGAGTGCCTCATACTGGGAATAGATCAAATATCCAAAAGAGCGGGGATGATTATGATTTTGCGAGAAACAATGAAGTGGTGAAAATCTTTGAACGACTTGAAGCTATGAAATTCATGATGTTGACAACCATAGTGATGCTTGGTGTTATCATGCTAGCAGTGCTGCTCAAGTGAACTTGTATTTGTACTTAGTGTAAACAATGTATGAATGTAATCAGTTTTTGTGAACTTTCATTTGAACTTGTATTTGCTCAAGTGAACAATGTTATGAATGTAATCAATACTTGTTTGGTATTTTTTTGTATTTCGTATTTTGTAATCAATAGAAAGTTGTGGGATGATTATGATTCTGAAATCTGTTGGCTTGAATGACAAGCATTGATAGACTAATAGAAAGTTATTGATGATGGCTTGAATGAAAAGTGTACACAGGTTTCTATTTCTTGAATGATGGCTTGAATGAAAAGTGTACACAGGTTTCAACAAATTCACTCATTCCATGGTTTCATGTTCAACAGGTTTCTATTTCTTGGGTCTGTTTTAGTCTTCAGATGAGATGCATACACACAGGTTTTAAGAAATTCACACAGGTTTCACTCATGACATGCATACACACAGGTTTCAACAAATGCACACAGGTTTGAATAAATTCACACAAGTTTCACTCATTACATGCATCTGTCTGGGTCTGTTTGGGTCCATTTTGGTCCTACAAAACCTGTAGTCATAACCTGAGAGGGCAAAACCTATAGTGATAACAAGATACCATAAATGCAATTGTTTAGGTCAACAAAGTAATTGAACCTGTCTACAAATCGCAGGAAACATAAAAATACATCAAAAATATTTCTCCATGCTGAGACAAGCAAATATATAGGAAATGAAGGCAAAGCCTGGTTGTAGAATCAACAAAAAATAGAACCTGTGCCACTTCACTTGAACCTGTGCCACAAGGAATTTAACCTGTCCAATTTCCCTAATCACCAACCACTATAAAATATTGACTAAAACAAACATTTATGTCATCCTCACAATAAAGGCATTGTAAATGACAACCATAATAACAACTTTATATATGCATACAGAAAAAGAACATTGTTCGGAAACACTAAATCATTTGGTCCACAAGATGTCCATGTCCATCTTTTCTTCCAAATCCCGCGAAACATTAAATTTACATAAAATAGTCAATGTCCATCAAAAACATCCAAATCCCACCAACCATTAAAAATACATAATAAAATATGTCCATCCAAAATATCCATATCCCAGCAAACATAAAAATACATAAATAATATGTCCATCACAAATATCCAAATCCCACAAAACATAAAAAAAAATACACCAATATAATAACATCATTGTTTGGTGCAAGCCTTCCAAGGATGTCCATTCACATAACTGTCAGCAGGACTATATGAGGCTTGCGACAGTTGGACTGCACTACTACCTCGAAGCAACTCCTGAAACGATGTTTGGCTGGAATATACTAAAGGCATTGAATGAGGCGGCATTGACTGGGGCGCGTTATTTCCCTGCAATAGTGATACATTTATTAAAATATTTATACAATCTATACTACCATTTGAATGTAAAGTATGTAAGTAATTACAACTCACATCATATGTACGACCCATGGCAAAGGGAGGTTCAGATTGGGATTCAGGTCTAGATTCGGATTGAGATTGAGAATTATAATTTGCACGACCATGACCCTAAACCAAACCAAACATAAAAAAAAGCATAAGTGAAAAACAAAAAAAATACTAATGCATTTTCATTTTAAAAAACATACAATATGAAAAGAATACCTCAACATAATTACTACTCATCGCAAAAGGAGGTCGAGATTGACCTTGTGGAGTATAAACACCCTAAATTAAACCAACATAAACAAAAAAATAAGTGAAAATGAAAGAAAGTAATAATGCATTTTCATTTTGAAAAAACAGACAATATGAAATATTACCTCAACATAATTACTACTCATGCCAAAAGGAGGTCGAGATTGACCTTGTGAAGTGTAAACACCCTAAAGTAAACCAACATAAAGAAAAGAATACGTGAAATTAAAACACACACAATAATGAATTTTCATTTTTACTAACAAATAATAAGTTTCTATATTACCTCTACATAATGACTACCCATGGCGAAAGGAGGTCGAGATTGACCTTATGGAGTGTAAATAGAACACCCTATAGAACCAATGCACGAAAAAAAAAAAAGAAATTCACATGACTATATTGCAAGAAGAAGCAATTGAAGATATGTTGGTGTCGTATGAGGTTCAATTGACCTAAGGTGTATGCATGTCAAAGGTTGTATACAAAATTAAATATTACTGATTGAATGGGTACCCAAGGCGGAAGAGTTCAGATTGACCTTGAGAAGCAAGAAAAGAACCACCCTACATGCATCACAAAATAATAAATATCACGCTACTAGTTGCACACAATAATAAATATTGAAAGATTAATACAAGGTTGCACATAATAGTAAATATTACCTGACTACAAATATTACCCATGGCGACAGGAGGCTCAGATTGACCTTCAGGAGTACAAAAACCATCACCCTGCAAACAACCAATTTATTTAATTCATGATTTTCGAAACACACATAACACAAAATTGATAACACATAACAATCACACATAACAAAATTAATTACCTGCTTAGATTGCATTCTTTTCTTCTTCGCAATTGATTTTTCCATCCCGCCCTTGATCTTCCTTCTTCCCTTAGTAGTTACTCGTCTTTTCTTCAGTCCCTTAGCTTGGATTGGACAATCTACTTCCTCACTCTGTCGGCATGTGTCAGTTGAGGAATTTCTCAATTCAGTGACCTCCACTTCACCACAAGTGTGCACACTTAATTTCTCTTTAACCATTACGTTCAATGCTTCACCTTTTGCAAGTGACAAATGATAAGTTTCTTCACTTTCCGCGGCTCTACTTGCTATTGCTCTAAACATATTCATCAATGACCTATATCGATCGCTTTGATGTAGTTTCACATCAGCCTTCACATCATACCCACGGCTATCTTTCACACTTTCAGCCCTTGCTTTCTTAGTCCATCGTTTCAAGATGTATTGTGCAGGAAGGTCTTTTGCATTCAATATTTCTCTAAGCACCTTCAAACAATGTCGACACACTATTCCCTTCACTTCAAACTTCTTGCAACTACAACTCAAAAAACCATCTCTATGCATTATCACATTCTTATCTTTGTTTCCATCTCCCACCGCTCGAATTGTGAAAATGGTCTCATCACCATCATTAAGAGTGCCTACAATGGATGCTTCAATGGACTGCACGTACTCATTTTGAAATTCCTCAAAAATTGTTTTCGTGTAAATATCTGCCATTTGCTTTAACATCAAAGTTGGAATGGAAACCCTTGGCAATTTTTGGGACAAATTATATTCGGCTTCCAATTCTTTATACCTCTTGTCATAGAACACCCTCTCAAAGTGCATGAAAAATTCCATCAAGTTATGATCACAATTGAGATAATCCTTCAAACATGCATTGAATGATTCACTTAGTTGAGTAGTACTCATTCCAGCTGCCCAAGAATTCATAACATATGGCCATCCCCATTTGTCCTTCACACCAAAAGTTTGCTTTAACCAATCATTGTTGTGTGCATCATACCTATCAAGCATTTGGTCCCATCGTATTCTAAATTCTTCTTCATCATCAATTTCATGCATAAATTTTGCAAACACACCCTTCACCCCCGCATCTCCAAAAAGACAACTTACATGCTTCACAGCGTTTTGCATCAAATGCCATGTGCAAAGTCGATGGTTTGTATTAGGCATGACAATTGGAATGGCCTTAGCCATTGCAGCATCTTGATCTGTGAAAATAGTTTTTGGAGTTTTGTTTGACATTGCCTCCAAAAAATCAAAACAACCATGTGAATGATTCGGTCTCATCATACATCAACGCCGCACGAATATAACCGTTTCTCGATGATGATTAAATCCAACAAAGGTTCCAAAAGGTCTATGCTCGTTATTTATTTTGTAAGTAGTGTCAAAGGTCACTACATCACCAAATTGAGCATAGTCCATTATCATTTGAGCATCGGCCCAAAATATATTAGTTATCTGCTCTTCACAATCTAATTGACCGCATAATAAAAGGATGGATTTTCCACGCTTTTCTTACGAAAGTATTGCAACACACTACCCGCTTCTCCATATTCCAAATCTTTTTGTCTCTTCGATCTTAAATAATTTTTTTGGTCCAATTTGGTGAAGCCAAGTGATGCTCTTCCACCACATTCCCTACCTAATAGCTCATAAGCAGACCTGAGAGGAATTCCAGATTCTGAAGCCAATTCTACTTCAATTGCTTGGGTGGTAGATATTTTTCTTTGGGATGGCAACATATGAACACACTCTTGACGCACAAGGTCATGATTGTGATGTTCAACAAAATCAATTACAACATATTTCCCTAAATTTCTATCTAACTTTATACTCAATCGGGCACCACAACCACATCGCACCTCTTGTCTCGGAAATTTTACTAGTGGATCTCGCTTGTCAATACCCCGAGTTCCCTCTTTATAACATACAAAATTCCGTGAAGTTATTTCCTTGGTTTGTTTGTTCTTGTGTGCATACGACTTCCTAATATTAAACCCCACCTTTCTGCCATAGTTATTATAAAAGTCATATGCAGCTTGTTCACAGTCAAAAGACATGCCCAATTTTGGCTTCCAACCACAACTACCCAACTCATCAACAACATTATTTTCTTCCATTACCTACAATTGAGTACCATACAAATAATCAAATAAGCTAATTCCCAAAAATTGATGGATAGGATTTTTTACTTTTAACTTTTTATTAGTGGGACTGATGAATGATATGAATAATGATATGAGTAATTTATACCAGTGGGACTGATGAATGATATGAATAATGACATGAGTAATTTTATTTTTTAGAAGAAATGTTTGTTACAAGTTTGAATTCCATGAAGCACTTATCGAGCCCAATTTATGCAGCCACTAGAACAAAGGTACCTCTAAATCCCATAATACAATACTATTATATAAAAAGAGAATTTTTAAATGATATATTTTTAAAATAACTTTAACATCTCCTAAAATTTGACAATGGTTAACAACCTCTCTCAATTGTTTGGACTTAGGAATTGTCACGTAGATGCACACCACACACACCCAATGGCCTTTTTTTTTCTTTTCTTTTTTTAAACCATACTCAAGAACCCAAGTTGTTTTTAATTTATTTCTCATACCCAATAGTTTTTGGAGTGTTTTTAATACACAATTTTGAATTTCAACTCCTGTCTTCAATAAACAATTTCAAAATAATATACCTTTTTGAACAATTCCATCACTGGGTAAAAAAATTAACTGAAAAAATTAACAGAATTGAAAAAATAACTGACAAAAATATTTGGGTCACCATCTGAAATAATATTTCAGATATATATATGTATATATGTATATATCAGCTACAATAATCTGAAAAATATCAGCTACAGATATTCATTTATTTTACCTCCTCAGGGCAGCAATCTCGCCTCGCCGTCGCGTCACATCCCTCCGCCGTGCTTCGTCCTTCACCATGGCAGTCTCCACCCTCCGCCATGCTCCGTCCATGGCAGTCTCCTCCCTCCGCCATTCGTCCTTCACCGTCGCGGCCCTCCACCATCCTTCGTTGGCCCTCCACCATCCTTCGTTCGCCGTTGCCGTCGCGGCCCTCCACCATCACTCTCATCTCTCTCTCTCTCTCTTAAATGCCGTCTCTGTCTTAGGGCTAAACAAACCAAGACACACAGCTGAGAAAGAAAACGAGCGGGAAATTCAAATTTTGGGACAAAAAAAAATCAAAACGACATCGTTTTGACCAAAACGACGTCGTTTCGGTAAGGGCGACATGAAGGGCTACAGGAAAGGGCTACCGAAGATCTGAATTCGTTTTGACCAAAATGACGTCGTTTCAGTAAGGGCGACAGGAAGGGCTACCGAAGATCTGAATTCGTTATGACCAAAACGACGTCGTTTCGGTAAGGGCTACAGGAAAGGGCTACTGAAGATCTGAATTCGCCTACAATGGATGCTTTGGTAGTCACTCTTAATGATGGTGACAGTACCATTTTCACAATTCGAACGGTGGGAGATGGAAACAAAGATAAGAATGTGATAATGCATAGAGATGGTTTTTTGAGTTGTAGTTGCAAGAAGTTTGAAGTGAAGGGAATAGTGTGTCGACATTGTTTGAAGGTGCTTAGAGAAATATTGAATGCAAAAGACCTTCCTGCACAATACATCTTGAAACGATGGACTAAGAAAGTAAGGGCTGAAAGTGTGAAAGATAGCCGTGGGTATGATGTGAAGGCTGATGTGAAACTACATCAAAGCGATCGATATAGGTCATTGATGAATATGTTTAGAGCAATAGCAAGTAGAGTCATGAAAGTGAAGAAACTTATCATTTGTCACTTGCAAAAGGTGAAGCATTGAACGTAATGGTTAAAGAGAAATTAAGTGTGCACACTTGTGGTGAAGTGGAGGTCACTGAATTGAGAAATTCCTCAACTAACACATGCCGACAGAGTGAGGAAGTAGATTGTCCAATCCAAGCTAAGGGACTGAAGAAAAGACGAGCAACTACTAAGGGAAGAAGGAAGATCAAGGGCGGGATGGAAAAATCAATTGCGAAGAAGAAAAGAATGCAATCTAAGCAGGTAATTAATTTTGTTATGTGTGATTGTTATATGTTATCAATTTTGTGTTATGTGTGTTTCGAAAATCATGAATTAAATAAATTGGTTGTTTGCAGGGTGATGGTTTTTGTACTCCTGAAGGTCAATCTGAGCCTCCTGTCGCCATGGGTAATATTTGTAGTCAGGTAATATTTACTATTATGTGCAACCTTGTATTAATCTTTCAATATTTATTATTGTGTGCAACTAGTAGCGTGATATTTATTATTTTGTGATGCATGTAGGGTGGTTCTTTTCTTGCTTCTCAAGTTCAATTCCGCCTCTTGGGTACCCATTCAATACAGGTAATATTTAATTTTGTATACAACCTTTGACATGCATACACCTTAGGTCAATTGAACCTCATACGACACCAACATATCTTCAATTGCTTCTTCTTGCAATATAGTCATGTGAATTTCTTTTTTTTTTTTTCGTGCATTGGTTCTATAGGGTGTTACAGTTTACACTCCGCAAGGTCAATCTCGACCTCCTTTCGCCATGGGTAGTCATTATGTAGAGGTAATATAGAAACTTATTATTTGTTAGTAAAAATGAAAATTCATTATTGTGTGTGTTTTAATTTCACGTATTCTTTTCTTTATGTTGGTTTACTTTAAGGTGTCTACACTTCACAAGGTCAATCTCGACCTCCTTTTGGCATGAGTAGTAATTATGTTGAGGTAATATTTCATATTGTCTGTTTTTTCAAAATGAAAATGCATTATTACTTTCTTTCATTTTCACTTATTCTTTTGTTTATGTTGGTTTAATTTAGGGTGTTTATACTCCACAAAGTCAATCTCGACCTCCTTTTGCGATGAGTAGTAATTATGTTGAGGTATTCTTTTCATATTGTATGTTTTTTAAAATGAAAATGCATTAGTATTTTTTTTGTTTTTCACTTATGCTTTTTTTATGTTTGGTTTGGTTTAGGGTCATGGTCGTGCAAATTATAATTCTCAATCTCAATCCGAATCTAGACCTGAATCCCAATCTGAACCTCCCTTTGCCATGGGTCGTACATATGATGTGAGTTGTAATTGCTTATATACTTTACATTCAAATGGTAGTATAGATTGTATAAATATTTTAATAAATGTATCACTATTGCAGGGAAATAACGCGCCCCAGTCAATGCCGCCTCATTCAATGCCTTTAGTATATTCTAGCCAAACATCGTTTCAGGAGTTGCTTCGAGGTAGTAGTGCAGTCCAACTGTCGCAAGCCTCATATAGTCCTGCTGACAGTTATGTGAATGGACATCCTTGGAAGGCTTGCACCAAACAATGATGTTATTATATTGGTGTATTTTTTTTATGTTTCGTGGGATTTGGATATTTGTGATGGACATATTATTTATGTATTTTTATGTTTGCTGGGATATGGATATTTTGGATGGACATATTTTATTATGTATTTTTAATGGTTAGTGGGATTTGGATGTTTTTGATGGACATTGACTATTTTATGTAAATTTAATGTTTCACGGGATTTGGAAGAAAAGATGGACATGGACATCTTGTGGACCAAATGATTTAGTGTTTCCGAACAATGTTCTTTTTCTGTATGCATATATAAAGTTGTTATTATGGTTGTCATTTACAATGCCTTTATTGTGAGGATGACATAAATGTTTGTTTTAGTCAATATTTTATAGTGGTTGGTGATTAGGGAAATTGGACAGGTTAAATTCCTTGTGGCACAGGTTCAAGTGAAGTGGCACAGGTTCTATTTTTTGTTGATTCTACAACCAGGCTTTGCCTTCATTTCCTATATATTTGCTTGTCTCAGCATGGAGAAATATTTTTGATGTATTTTTATGTTTCCTGCAATTTGTAGACAAGTTCAATTACTTTGTTGACCTAAACAATTGCATTTATGGTATCTTGTTATCACTATAGGTTTTGCCCTCTCAGGTTATGACTACAGGTTTTGCAGGACCAAAATGGACCCAAACAGACCCAGACAGATGCATGTAATGAGTGAAACTTGTGTGAATTTATTCAAACCTGTGTGCATTTGTTGAAACCTGTGTGTATGCATGTCATGAGTGAAACCTGTGTGAATTTCTTAAAACCTGTGTGTATGATCTCATCTGAAGACCAAAACAGACCCAAGAAATAGAAACCTGTTGAACATGAAACCATGGAATGAGTGAATTTGTTGAAACCTGTGTACACTTTTCATTCAAGCCTGTGTACACTTTTCATTCAAGCCATCATTCAAGAAATAAAAACCTGTGTACACTTTTCATTCAAGCCATCATCAATAACTTTCTATTAGTCTATCAATGCTTGTCATTTAAGCCAACAAATTTCAGAATCATAATCATCCCACAACTTTCTATTGATTACAAAATACGAAATACAAAAAAATACCAAACAAGTACTGATTACATTCATAACATTGTTCACTTGAGCAAATACAAGTTCAAATGAAAGTTCACAAAAACTGATTACATTCATATATTGTTTACACTAAGTACAAATACAAGTTCACTTGAGCAGCACTGCTAGCATGATAACACCAAGCATCACTATGGTTGTCAACATCATGAATTTCATAGCTTCAAGTCGTTCAAAGATTTTCACCACTTCATTGTTTCTCGCAAAATCATAATCATCCCCGCTCTATTGGATATTTGATCCATTCCCAGTATGAGGCACTCCCCACACAAAGTAGTCACAAGCCTTAGTTGCACACTTGAAATACATCTTCCCTGGATTTCTCTCTGATTCTGATATGTACACTCCTGCTTTTTTCCCACATTTGCATCTTTGATTTTGAAAGAATCCAGCATCGTTGTTTGAGGAAGTAGACATGTCAATCCTAATTACAAGTAAACACAAAAGTCAATATCAAATGCAACACATATCTAACCACAGTTGAAGTTAAGAGATGTAGGTAACAACCATAAGATCATATTACTTCATATTACTACCCATAAGTTTTCATCAACATCAGTTTTCAGCAAGTTCGGAGATTAATCAACTTGAAGAATTAGAGAAAAGAATGGCATAAACCTAGTGTTGTAGGCCTCACAGATCTATTACCCACTATTTGCATGCATTCACTAAAGTCACACTATCTTTTTTTCCTTTTTATATATTTAGGGCGATGGTTTTTAATTCCCCATTAATGATAGATAATCTGTAGACTATTAAAACCCACAATTTTCCGCATCATAAATACATAAAAGAGAGCTGGGTGGCAGAACTAATAACTAATCTTTTGTCCTTCCATTCATAATTAAGGTGTCAGCACACTTACTCATCAGTTCGATTAAGGTGTGAACGATTTGCATGCTTAAAATCAGAATGATAGAAGCTTCACATAATCCGAGCCACATAACTCACAAAACAGATGAGGGCAACCTTCTTACACTATAAACATGTACCAACTTATTCAAAGAGAGGATATGAATACTGCAGACAACTGCATGGTCAGTTCAATACTGTGCTTTAATTTGGTAATCCCTAGCATATGTTCAATTTCAGTGAATAACTAACTTCTTAGTATATTCTAATGTAGTTTTTGCAAGTTAACCTGCAACTTCATACTGACATTTTAACTCTATTTTCTTTTTCTTTTTTTTGATAAGCCTGGTGACATGTGTAGACGTCCTCGAACGCATCCCGGAGAAAGGAGTGCGAGTCCTCTCCGTTCTGGTTCGATATTGGGTCTACTACAGTTCAAGGACTCAAATGTCACGGTTCTTAATCTTGAACCAAAGAGTCCAAATCCGGCAAATCGTTTTGAAAACAGATTTTTTGAAAGAAGTGCCAAACATGGATCGCTTCAGAATCTGATTCGCCACCTAAATATTTTATAATGGGAAATTTAGGAAACCCCGACTCGGTGCCAAAGGCCACGTGTCCGCTATCACCAAAGTTGCCTCGGCTCGAACTTGGGTACGATTAGGGAAGGTCACTGCGTGAGCACCCGCCGCCGGGTCAAAGACCGGCCTCTACTAACCATGATATCTTATTTTGAAAACATTGTGTGTTCTTATTCCGGTTATTAGCCTAGGTTACTATGTGATGCGCACAGCATACAAGTATAGACTGAGTTGCTTGAATTGGAACAAAACATTTCATGTTTGTTTGTTTGAGAAATGGTTTGATGGTGCTACCCGCTGGTAGGCTAAGACGTGGATTTGCCACCCTCGGGTGGGGTTAGAAAACATGATTTTGCCATTATCTAGTGGGCTTAAAACAAACATTTGATGAATTGTTCTAATTCAAATAACCCAACCTCCACCCACAGGCATTCAAGGCAGTCATATCACATAAGCATATAGCCTCATGGTAAGCATGCTATTCATGGCAGTCACTCACACGCATGCAAGGATGCTAAAGCATAAAACTCACCGAGTACTCCAAGCCAAAACAGAAGCTCATTAGAAATCCATGCATAGTTCCTAAGTATACAGAAAATACCTAATGCAACACATGCAAAAATGCAAACTATAGCAGGCTCGGCTATTCTAAACATGGCATGTGAAATGCAACAGCTAACACGTATTCAATTTGGAATTGAAATACAAATGCAGTTTGTATGATGCGCCGAGTCTTATGCAAAAGCAGATAAATGATGCAAACATGCTGTCATACTGTTATGCTAATTGAAATATGCCCTATATCTAACTATCATAAGCGGGTAAATAAAAGGGAAGAAAGATGTGGGGTTGGAAGACATACATCACACTCACCCACACTTATTACAATTATGCCCTCGCACAGAGGGTCCGAATAAATAATAATACAGTCCGAATGAAAGAATATTACAGACCAAAATATATAGTCCGAATAATATACAAATTCCTAATTAATTTACAAATTAACTAAGAAAGCTGTAAACTGGCATGCAAGCCAGGGGACTGCCTTGATTCCACTCCGGATAATGAGATGATGCATGTTGGGCTGCCTTGCGCAAAAATCCACTGGGATGCCCCAATTAACCTCTGTTTGCAATGTTTTCTTGAAATGCGTGCCAGATTCTGAAAAGTTGTTGATTCTTCATTTTGCTGCAACAGAGAGCAGGAAAGGGGCATAGCAATGTATTTCACAAATATATGCATACCTCGATCCTCGTGCCACCAATCACGCATATCGATGCATGATGGCCGAGAAATCGGATTGCACAACTCAATATAGGATGAATGCACATGAATGCTACAACAAAACCTAACTCCATCATGGACAATCTGGAGTGTCGGTGACTTAGGAATTGAGACACATTCCATCACTCGGAGTACGGACCGCGCCTCGTTTCCCGTGCCCGGGCTAACTCCTATCCCGAACACGATGCAATATGCATGATATGCATGAATGCAGCTAACATATGACCTAGCATGCACAATGCTATAAAAATGAGATGCCTCGAAATGCGTGCACGCGGGCACGCAAACCGAGGCAATGATCCTAAGGCACGAAATGGCATACGCAATGCAAATTGGACTTACACTAACATGAGAGAGCCTCAGCCACATTCACATAAGAAGTCGCGAGATGAAAATGAGATGTCTCGAAATGCGTGCACACGGGCACGCAAATCGAGGCAATGGCATACGGAATGCAATGAGACTAAAATGGCATATACAATGCAATATGGGCTTACACTAACATAAGAGAGCCTCAGCCACACTCACATAAGAGGCCGATGGATGAAAATGAAGTGCCTCGAAATGCGTGCACACGGGCACGCAAACTGAGGCAATGATACTAAAGCATAAAATGGCACTCCAAATGCAAATTGGACTTACACTAACATGAGAGAGCCTCAGCCACATTCACATAAGAAGCCGCGAGATGAAAATGAGATGCCTCGAAATGCGTGCACACAGGCACGCAAACCGAGGCAATGGCATACGGAATGCAATGAGACTAAAATGGCATATACAATGCAATATGGGCTTACACTAACATGAGAGAGCCTCAGCCACACTCACATAAGAGGCCGATGGATGAAAATGAAGTGCCTCGAAATGCGTGCACACGGGCACACAAACCGAGGCAATGATACTAAAGCATAAAATGGCACTCCAAATGTAAATTGGACTTACACTAACATGAGAGAGCCTCAGCCACATTCACATAAGAAGCCGCGAGATGAAAATGAGATGCCTCGAAATGCGTGCACACAGGCACGCAAACCGAGGCAATGGCATATGGAATGCAATGAGACTAAAATGGCATATACAATGCAATATGGGCTTACACTAACATGAGAGAGCCTCAGCCACACTCACATAAGAGGCCGATGGATAAAAAAGAGATGCCTCGAAATGCGTGCACGCGGGCACACAAACCGAGGCGATGGCCCTAAGGCATGAAATGGCATGGAAATGATATGCAAACATACAAATGAATTTTGGCACTGAAATGTGGGGGAAAACAGCCCCGAAATGAGGCGAAAGTACACCCGATGCATGAAATGGTCCCGAAATGCGATATTAGGCGCCCGAAATGGCCTATAACTATGCAATGCATGCACAATATGGACATGGAATGAAAATACAGTAGCAAGACAGCCCCAAGAAAAGAATTTTTCAGTCATAAAAAGGGCTAAACAGCAAGCACACATAGGATTAAGCAAGAATGCAAAAATGGCTCCCCAAGAGGGGTATTGAAGTAAGTGATATATGCAATGCCCAAATGGAAAAATACCCTTCTAAAACACTTAAGAGGGACTAAAAATATGCATATTTACAGTAGATGACATCCCCCAAATCAGTATGAAAATATGCTAAAAATGCCATGCAAGATTGAGGCCACAAGAGGATATAACATGAAGTAGGCCAAACATTCATCCAACAAGAAAAGACCCTTAATGAAATATGTCCAGAGGGTCAAAATATGACTCATTCCAGCCTGATGATGTGGAAAAAACAGAGGCTAGATAAGCCTAAAAGTTGATGGCCGAAAACAGGGCTAGATATAAGCTAAAAGAGCATGTAAAAATGAGGGCCAAAGAGGGGTAGAATGGTAGGTACTACATGGAGACCCCAAACAAGATTGATCCCTTCTAAAATATTGTATAGGGACACAAAATAAGCTTACTCACAGTTCATAACAAACTTCAAAACAATTTACATATAGGCCAAACAAATCATGCAAATTTACGGTAAATAGGAGAGATTATGAAGTAAGTGCAAGATAGAGGACCCAAACAGGATTGAGCCCTTCTTCAATGTTGAATAGGAGCTCAAAATAAGTCCACTTACAGTTTACATTATGCTCGAAAACCGATCACTCATAGGCTAGAAATTTCATGCAAAAAAATGGCATATAAGATGATATTGAAGCAAGTGCCAAATGGAGGGCTCAAACAGGGTTGAGCCCTTAAACAAACATGAAGATAAGCTCAAAATAGTGACCCTTTCAGTTAGGGTCGGAGCCTAAAACAGTGAGAAAATAGGCTTAAGAAATGAAGCAAGAAAATGCTACAAAAGAGGGAAATGGAGACTTACCCTTGTAGACCTTTTCTTTTCTACCTCTTGGCTTGAGGAATATTGCTTCTAAGCCTCTGAGAACCTCTCCTTGCTGCTGGAAATGGAGTGGTGATGGGGATGCTTGATAGTGATGAAGAAATGGCACCAAACTTGAAGAAAAATGACTTTGGAGCTTGGAAATTGAGAGAAATGGGAGGTGGAAGGTATAGCTCTCTCTCAAATGTGTCTAACAAAATGTCTAACCTTGAGCCAAGAAGCCAAGCCTCTCCTTTATAGAGGAGAGGCATGAAAAATATCTAAGGTACCTCTCTAATGCTCCATATACGTGTATGGAGGATGGTCCAATTGGCAACCAGCTGGCACAGCTGGAATACACTGAGGGAGAGGAAAATGGCCGGCCAGCTTAAAGGGGCAAAAAGGTCATTTTACAAAAAGGGTGGCCGGCCAGCTAGGTTTTCTGGCTGGCCAGCTACTTTTCAGGAGCTGTCGGGAAGAAGACTGGCCGGTGGGTGATAGGGAAATTCAAATGTGGCCATTCAAGTATCCAAATTGAAGCCCCGGAAGTTAGCTTTCCAATGGCTCAAACCTTGCATCAAAATTCCTCCTGTGGAAAAAGTTATGCCCATTTCCGTGAAGCCGCGCAGATTTCGGTCCAACCGAAGTGATGCCCTACTTCAATCAACCATATCTCCTCCATCCGGAATTGAATTTAGGAGATTCTTGAGTGCAAAATGAATCCCCGGGAGTAAATTTTCCAACGGTGGTGGCCTCATAGCTTGATTCCTCTTGTGAAAAGAGTTACGCCCGTTTCGGTGAAGCCGCGCAGACTTTTCTCCTTCCCAGATTCATGCTGAACCACTTTTGACCAAACAAAAAGTTGGTTGTCAAAACAATTGCTGGCCTCCCACCCTCCTACAAGCTTCCTAACCATGAAAATAAGGCCTCCACCAAAAATGAACCCAAATCGATGCGAAATGAAGGTTCGGGGGCTGAAACGCGTAGTTCGGGACCCCGAAAATTGACCGTTGGGTACCGGGAGTGGTGTTCAACCACGAAGTGGGTATCTAAGACCCCAGTGTCCCTCGAAAGGGAGTAAATAAGATGCATGCCAAAAACCGGAGGAATCGGAGATGGTTAGACGGTCCCGAACCGAGGCACACGGCCTGACGGCTCCGAAAATCGGGAACCGGGCTCCGAAATGGGCAAAATGGCCTACGGGCACGAAACGTGGCCCACGGCCACTGAGAGATAGTCTATAGGACCTCTCCCTCCCCTCAGGAAAGAAAACAGAGAAAACTGAGTCTGGTTCGCAAACCGAGGCAAGGCACAGAAGAGGGTTCGGAAGTCCGGAGGCAGGGCGCACGGCCGCGACTCTGAGACTCTTGGACGAGTGCGATATGCAACATCACCAAGCGCTCAATCGGTGACGTCTGAGTCTTAAGGTCGGTCCAAAATGGGGTGTCTACAACATGTTAAACTAAACAACAACAAACAATCCATGAAAAAGAAACAACTGTAAGAAAATCTGCAAAACTCCCTTCTAGATTATTAGTCCCTAATCATATAAAGATGATAATTTATTTCTGATTTTTCCCAATCACCCATTTCATAGCATCAAAACATGTGTTCTTTCGATGATCATCAATAAAGTTTTATTTTTCACTGATCAAAAAAAAAAAAAATTTCTTTCTAGACTCTTTCAAGCTTCAACTCTTTCCAATCTCTTTGTGAATTAACAATTCCAAGTTTGTTTCAAACTGTTGTGATCTCATGTTAGCTCTCACTAAAGACTCAAAATTTCTAACAAAATACTTGAAATAAAAATTGAATGCACCTCTAGCATCCATTAACCCAATCTATACCTTCTTGTTCTTTAGAGTGCTATTTTTTCTTGTTCTGTTTTTTGTTTTTTTTAATTAATACAGAAAACGATGGCAAATTGTTGCTGAAACATATTTTCAGAAAGTTTTCTGAAAATAACACTCTTTTTAAAAAATTCCTCAACTACTACATGCCCACAAAATGACAACCAAAATCTGTAAACTATACTTCAGCTCTGTTTTTCAATGCCCAAATCAAGCAACATATATTTATATATATTTTTTCTGTTTTCATTCTACACAAAATGACAGCCAAAATCTGCAAATAAAATCAACATACACAAAATGCCCAAATCAAGCAAATCTCGATTTTTTCTTATTCTTTGCATGAATCACAGAAGAAGAGAAGAGAGTCAAACCAAATGTGTGTTCGTCCCAAGCCTCTCTGTCTCGCTCGTCATCGCCTCTCTGTCTTTGTCGCCTCGCCTGGCCCTGGCTCCTCGCCTCGCCTCAGATCTTCGATTCGCCCTCGCTTCGTCTTCGATTCGCCTCGCCTCAGATCTACTTCATCTCAGAGGGGCTAAGGCACAACCAAACCAGAGGGGCTGAAAATTAAGAGGGGCTGAAATATAAGGGGGAAATTCAAATTTTGGGACAAAAAAAAAATAATAATAATCAAAATGACGTCGTTTCGACCAAAACGACGTCGTTTCGACCAAAACGACGTCGTTTCGGTAAGGGCGACAAGAAGGGCGACAGAAAAGGGCTACCGAAGATCTGAATTCTTAGTTATTAGGCCATGTTTGAAAAAAAAAGTTTTGAGCTAAAATAGTCAACAAAAACAAAATAAATTAAAATAACCAATAAACCAAAGATCATTTTTAAACTATAATTATTTTAGTATTTTTTTCACAACCATCAAATTATAAATAAAAAAATAAACTACCTTCCTAAACATAACTCTTTTTTCACTAGATTAAAATAAAAAACCAAAAAACTAACTTGGGGTGTTTGGAAAAAAGCTTATTTGATTTTCAACCATGATTGAGACCCTATTTTGAGAGCTTCACAATTTTCTTTGGATCTCAACTATTAATATATGTGTAGGATCCATTTATGTATATATGGGACCCACACCATCAATAGTTAAAATTCAAAGAAGATTGTGAGTACCAAAAACAAGGAGTATCAAACATTTTTATTTAATTTTTTAAACCAAAATAATATTAAAAGATAAAATATATTAAAATAATTAATAAAACAAAATATCATATTAAATTAATAATCATTTTTTTTTTCTTACAAATATCATATCAAATTTTAAAAAAAAAAAAAATCTCTATTTCCAAACACAATTATTTTTGCCAAACTAAAATAATCAAATACTAAAATAAAGTATTAAAATAGCCAAGTTCAAAACGGGGAATAGTCAACCTCCCAAACAAGCTCATATTATAGTGTTTCCTAAAAATGAATTGGAATAAAAATTGAAAAGGATTTTGAGTAGTGATAAGGGGAAAGCATCCATGGCCTCGTCTTCGAGCTCTGCTCTGGTCTCTTCCTTTCTCTGCAACAACCACTCTCGCTCTATCCCTCGCCGTTACTTGTCTCTCTCTCCTTCGCCTTCGCCTTCGCCATCTCCATCTCCATCGCCGAATGTGAGAAGAAGGAAGTCCTCTCTCTCTTCCAACAACACCATCACCGCCATTCTTACTCCCAAACAAGCTCAGAAGAGCGCGTTGCAGTACAAGAAGCTCGGCGACTCCGACCTTCTCATCAGTGAAATCACTTTAGGAACTGTAAGTAATTCATCTTTTTTATAAATAAAAAAAAAATTTGTTGTTGGATTTTTGAAATTGGTTGTTTTAATTAGGCACAATTTGGTGGAAAATGTGAGCTATATTTTTTTAATATTTATGTTGGTTTGGTTGCATTTATTTTTAAATTAATTTTGCCAGTGTTTTGTGAGCGTTTCTTATGTCTGCCTTAGAAAATAAACTTGCTTTGAAAAGAAAGTGGGTTTTATCTTTTGGTTTTTTAGGCTTCATTTGGGCTGGAGGGTTAGGTTGGGTTTGTGTCTATTGGTCACAAAAAGATGAAATAAATTTTTTATTCTAATAAAATAAAATAATATATTTAATCTATAATTATTATATTTTTTTTATAAAAAAAAGTTAAAAAATTTAAAAAATTCTTCTCAAACGAGGCTTTTTAGCCCTCAAGTTAAAATAGCTAAAAAGTCAAAAAATTAAAAAGTCAACCAATTTTTCAAACGAAACCTAATTATGTTAGAATGACTGTGATTTTTTTTTTTTATGAAAAACCATATAAAAACAAAATATAATTTTTGACTTTTTCTTTTAATAGGTTTTTGGTTTTTTAAAAGGAAAATTTACTTAAAGGTGATCCATTTAGTATTAATGATTTTTTTGTAAATCAATTAATCTCATTAATTTTGAAAACATAGATTTAATATATTATTTAAAAATTAGATTTATGCTTATATTATATCCTCATTTCTATTATGTTTATTTTCTTTTTTTTCTTTTGTGCTAGAAAGGTTGGTACACAATATATGGGACTCAAATTTCGGATAAATTTTTATATTAAATTCTTTTTTATTTGGAAAACATTTCAAAAGAAAAAATGGTTGAAAATGTGAAATTATTTAAACATTCCAAAAGGATGTGAGATTTTTCAAATATTTCAAAAGGCACAGGCTTCCCTCCAGTCCCAGATCGGACTGGAGGGTGTTGTTGGGTCCTTGGAGGCCCACTACAGTTCCCGTTTCGATAATTTGAACCGTTGCATATGTAGAACTCGTCGAGTACTATATACTTATAAAAAATCATGTTTATCGAATATCGATAGTTACGTGATCAAATCAATTTTCTATTAAAAAAAATAGACGGTGAAAAAATAAACGGTTGATAGAAAACTGACCTGATGACATAGCTATCGATATTCGATCAACGTAATTTTTATAAGCACATAGTACTCGACGAGTTCTATACATTGAACAGTTTGGATTATCGAAATGGGATCCATGATGGGCCCCCACAGACCCAACAGCACTCTTCAGTCCGATCTAGGAGTGGAAGGAAGCTAGGCCCATTTAAAAAAGAATACAAAAACTACTTGGTAAATTTTGGCCAAATATATAATTTTAAACTGTAATACTCCAATGTAACACTCAAACGTAACACTTCAATGTAACACTAAAAAAAATATCTTAGTGTAATACCCTAATGTAACACATAAAAAAACTCATTACTGTACTTTTTTCTAAACGTAACACTCTAATATAACACTCCAAAAAAACTCCTTAGTATAACATTCTAATGTAACACAAAAAAATTTCTTATTGTAACACTCTAATGTAACACACAAAAAAACTCCTTAGTGTATTTTTTCCAAACGTAATACTTTAATATAACACTCCAAAAAAACTTCTTAGTGTAACACTCTAATATAACACATAAAAACTCCTTAGTGTTGTAAGTTTTCTGAATGAAACTGTATGTTCAATTGTGTATCTGTACAAGGAGGTCACCGGTTTATATAACCCTAAATCTATGATTGAAAAAGGAAAATACGAAAAAGGAAATACAACCAAATAGTTACACCACAATCTTTCCTAATTATATATACAATACAATCTTCTTTTATTCTATACACAATATATTCTCATACGCCCGCTCAAACTCAAGGTGTTTTAGCAGAAAACACTGAGAGTTTGCTAAGAAGAAACTGAAACCGAGCGGTAGTGTGAATCTTGGTGAAGAAGTCTGCAAATTGTAAAGCCGAAGAGACAACAGGAAGCGAGATAGAGCCAGACTGCAAATGCTGTTGGGCAAATTGACAATCAATTTCAATGTGTTTCGTCCATTCATGGAAGATAGTATTGTGGGCAATATGAATAGTACTGCGGTTGTCACAATAGAGGGAGGTCGGAGAAGACCTAGGGACACCCAAATCAGATAAGAGACAACAAAGCTAAACAATCTCAGCAGTAGCAGGAGCCATTGCATACTTAACTTCGGCAGTAAAGCGAGCAACAACAGTTTATTTCTTGCTTTTAAGAAACATAAAGAAACCAGACGTGGACTTGTGATCAGTAACATCACCAGCCCAATTAGAATCAGCATAGGCCACCAAATCTAGAGAGGAAGTAGAGGACAATAGTAAACCTTAAAAGATAGTACCTCGGAGATAGCGAAGAATCCGAACCAATGCAGCGCAATGTGGGCAGCGGGGAGCAGAAACAAACTGGCTACCAGCACAGGCAAGATTAGGATGAGTAATCGTCAGATAAATTAAGCAACCTACAAGCTCGCAATATAAAGTTTGATCATCCAGAGGGACACCATCAGTAGAGTTGAGCTTCACATTAAGCTCAGTAGGTGTAGCAAAAACTTTAGTATTAGTAAGACCAGCACGGTGAATGACCTCATTAGAATACTTAATCTGAGACAGAAAATAGCCTTTTGGAGAAGAAACAATTTCAATACTAAGAAAATACTGCAAGGGACCAAGATCCTTCTTGAAGGTACAGGAGAGATGCTGCTTGACCTCAGAGATAGCAGAAGAGTCAGAACCAGTAATGATCATATCATCCACATATAGTAATAATGCAACAAATCTAGCTAAGGTGTGAAGAAGAAATAAAGCAGAGTCCTGGGCACAAGGATGAAACCTAAGCTCAGTAACAGTAGTCTGAAAGGGATCATACTAAGCACGAGGAGACTGTTTCAGACCATACAGAGTACGCCGAAGGTGACAAACCTGTCTAGAGGAATGGTGAAGTCCAGAGAAAGGACGCACGTAAACTTCCTCAGTGAGATGGCCATTAAGAAAAGCGTTCTTAACATCCATCTGATAAAGAGGCCAAGAACAAACAACAGCGACAGAGATCAAAGTATGGACAATAATCATCTTGGCAACAAGAGCAAAAGTCTCCTCATAATCAATACCATGCTCCTTTGAGAAACCTTTGGCAACCAGACGAGTTTTGTAACACTCAAGAGAACCATCAGAATGAGTCTTGACTTTGTAGACCCATTTGTAACCAACCAGATTCTTACCAACAGGCAAAGGAACCAACTCCCAAGTACTAGTTTTCTGTATAGCAGACAACTCATTCTCCATACCTTGAACCCAATGAGGATCCTGATAGGCCTCCTTGTAAGACTGAGGCTTTGAAAAAGAGTGAAGAGCTGACAAAAAAGTACGATACGAAACATAAAAACATGTATTAGACCAACCCAACCTATTTGGAGGATGACGCGCTCGAGTAGAATATCGGTGTGCAGCAGGATCAGAGTCGTTAGAAGCAAGAAGATCAGCAGTAGGGGTAGAGACAACCGGTGGAGGAGGAGAATAAACTAACAACGGAAGAGAAGAACAAACCGAAGGAGAAGCAAAAAAAGGTGAAGCAGGAGGAGAATATGGAATAAGCGCAGGGGGAACTGTGGAGATATACTCATCAAACGGGACCTCAGAAGGAAACGGATCAATATGAACCAAATTCTCTTTGGAAACTGGGGCGGTGAGAGGAGGAAGCTGAAAATAAGATAGACGTTCAAGAAAGGCAACATGGCATGAGACATAAAGGCGACGAGAAACAGGGTCATAATAGCTATAACCTTTCTGAGTGAGACTATAACTCAAAAAGACACATAAGACAGACCGGGCACTAAGTTTAGTCCTATCTTTACGGGGTAAAAGGACAAAACAAGCAGACCCAAACACACGAAGGAGGGAGTGATTGGGAAGTTGAGAAAACAGAGTCTTATAAAGAGACCGACCAGAAAGAAGAAGGGTAGGCATATAGTTGAGAAGAAAAGTAGCAGTAAGAACTGCCTCACCCCAAAACGGAGCCGGAACGGAGGCAAAGAGAGAGAGACCTAGCTGTCTCCAGGAGATAATGGTATTTACGCTCAGCTCTAACATTTTGGGCAGGTGTATCAATACAAGAAGTTTGGTGAATAGTACCCAATTTGACCAAATATTCACAGAATTCAGTTTTAAAGTATTCCCCGTCCAAGTCAAATCGCGACGATTTAATAATAGACCCAAACTGTGTAGTAACCATATACTAGAAAGTACGGTATATCGGGTAGAAGTCAAACTTATGAGTTATAAGATAAACCCAAGTGTAACGAGTGCAGTCATCAACAAATGACACATAATAAGTAGAACCCCCTTTGATGATAACAGGAGAAGGGCCCCAAACATCAGTATAAACTAAAGAAAATGGTGTATCAGATATAGAAGTACTTTTATGAAAAGGAAAGGCTGTCATTTTGGCAAGTTTACACTCCTGACATTCACTAAGTTCACTAGGAGAAACTTTACCCAATATACCAGATTGAGCTAAAGACCGTAAGCGATCAGCAGACAAATACCCTAATCTAGAATGCCACAAATAGAAAGGACTAGATAGAGAAGTTAATTGAAAAGAGGAAAGGGCAGTCAGATAGGTTGCCATAGACAAATGTAAGCTCTCCATCATATAGAGGTCTCCAACTCTATGACCAGTCCCAATCTGCTGCTTAGACATCCGATCCTACACAGAATAGATAGAAAAAGAAAAGATAACATCAAAACCAGTGGCATCAAGCTAACTAATAGATAATAAACTGACAAATAACTAAGGAACATAAAGGATAGATGGAATAGAGACAGCAGATATAGCAGACGGTAAGACAGACCCAACAGATACAATAGACATACCAGACCCATTAGCAGCATTGACAGAAATAGGAAAGGGGGATCAGTACAATTTTGAAGTAAAGAGAGATGGGGAGTCATATGATGAGGGACACCAGAGTCAAAAATTCAAACAGACGAAGAAATACCTGAAGAAGACCTAAGCAAAACCTGAATGAAGAGAGGAAACAATGGAGGCAGACGGGGATGGCTGGGAGGTAGATAATATATGCTGAAGCTAACTAATCTGAGCAGTCAAGGAAGCCAAGTCAAGATTAGGAGCCAAAGCAGATGCAATATATGCAGCAAGAGGAGCCCGAAATTGGTTTTGAGATCGTTGAAAAAAGGAGGCAGGCAGACGTCCTTTCTTGGGACAGTGGTACTTCCAACAGCCCTCTGATGGCAGAAGGTACACTCATCAAAAGCCAGAGACATTATAATAACCAGAAAACTGAGGGGTTCCAGTGCAATCAAAGTAGCCAAACCAAGGGTTCAAGTGCAATAATCAAAATCTGAGGGGTTAAACTATAACAATAATGAACTGGTTTGGTCCAAACACGAATAAACAACTAGGTCAAGAGTCGCACACACTGAGAGACAAGAGTCGAAGTCGACTTTGGAGCAGACAATGGTCGAAGGTGACTGAGAGACAAGAGTTAAAGTCGAAGTCGATCGAGAGGAACCAGGGATGTTGACTGCAGAGGGGTTATGAACTAGACTAGAGAACCCATGACTTACGACTTCAAAGACGAAGCTAAGAGACTGAAGCCAAAGTAGATAGTTGCGAATCAGACAAAGATCGCGAGAAAGAGAGACCTTCGTGAGACGAACCAGACGAACCAGAGAGTGCTGATGGTGCTAACCCAGACAAACTAGAAAGTCGCCACTTAGAGAGCTTCAAGATCAATGAGACTGAAGCCCAGCGAATCACGACAACAACAAGCGAAGCAGCTAGGGTTTCGAATCTTGCTCTGATACCGTTTAAGTTTTTTGAATGAAACTGTATATTCAATTGTGTATCTTTACAAGGAGGTCAGTAGTTTATATAACCCTAAACCTATGACTGAAAAAGGAAATACAACCAAATAGTTACACCACAATCTTTCCTAATTCTATACACAATACAATATTCCCTAATTTTATACACAATATATTCTCACAAGTGTAACACTCTAATGTGACACAAAAAAAAAAAAAACTTCTTAGTGTACTTTTCCCAAATGTAACACTCTAATATAATACTCTAATATAACATACAAAAACTCCTCGGTGTAACATTCTAATTTAACACATCAAAAAACTCCTTAGCGTATTTTTTCCAAACGTAACACTTCAATATAACACTATAAAAAAAACTTCTTAATGCACTTTTTCTAAACGTAACACTCCAATCTAACGCTAAAAAAAAATTAAAAAAAAAAAAAGAGAAAAAATAAGAAAGAAAGAATGTGAAATTCTTCAAACTATTCCAAAAGGAGTACAAATATTCCTTAGAAAGTTTTGACAAATGTATAATTTCAAATTGTGAGTGTTAAGTTTGGAAAAAGTACACCAATGAGGTTTTTTAATATTTTTGTGTATTACATTGGAGTGTTACATTTGAGATTACACTGATTGGAATGTTACGTTTGGGAAAAGTACACTAAGGATTTTTGTGTGTGTGTTACATTGGAGCGTTACGTTTGGGAAAAGTACACCAAAGAGTTTTTTTTTAGTGTTACATTGTTATGTTTGGAAAAAGTAAATAAATGAATTTTTTAGTGTGTTACATGAAAGTGTTACGTTATTGGAGTGTTACATTAGAGTGTTAGGTTTTTGTTCATAATGTCGGATTTGTTATAGAATAAGGGCAGATCCAAAACTTCTATATTGCAAATTGTCCAAATGTGTAATTTTACATTTTGAGAAACTCCCTTTTATCCCTAAAATATTAAATTCAAAAATGAAAGTGACTACCCTTTTATATAATATCCACTTTAATGGGACATTTGGGTTTATAAGAAAAAATTGAGGACTAAACAGTTCACAAGATCACATTTTGAGATTTATTACTACTTCACCATTTTTAAAATAACTTTTTGATTTTAGGCTAAAATTGAATATTTCCAAAAGAGCCAGTTTACACCACATAATTGACCACAAAACTAATCATGTGGACTCATTTGGGAAGTTGACTATTTTAGCTATTTTAATAGGCTAAAATTTTTGTGTTTGGAAAGATGGTTGAATTTTTTTTGTAATTAGATGTGATATTTGTGAGAAAAAGTAAAATGATTATGAGTTTAATGTGACATTTTGTCTTATTCACTATTTTAATCTATTTTGTCTTGTTGTAGATTTTAGGCCTAGTTTGGGAATATGTTATTTTAGTAATTTTTTGGTTTTTTTACGAAAAGATGTGTAGAAAAGTAGGGAGTGATGTGACAACTTATAGTGACTTTTTGGTTTTTTGGTTGAAATGTATAGTTGACAAACAAAAAAAAGCCACAAAGCCTCTTGCCTATAGATGAAATAATCTGAGTTGTCGATTGGCAAAAAATTTTTAGTTAGCTTTTTTGAGTTGAGACTTTCTTTAACTTGGGACTAAAAAATTCATTTAGATTGGTTTTTTTGACTTTTGTGAGACAAAAAATGAAATGATTATGATTTGAATGTGATATTTTGTCTTATTGACTTTTTAATGTATTTTGACTTTTAGTGGCTAATTTAGCTCCAACCTGTTTAGCCAAACGAAGCCTGAATGAGACTGTAACTTTTATGTATGGTCATAAAACATAGATGAAATGTGAAATTATGGATATGTTTGGTTTGTCTCTCAAAATATGTTTTTGAAGAAAAAAATTCCAAAAACATGTTTGGCTGAAATTTAAAAAAAAAAAAAAAAAAACTCAAAATTACTTTTGTCTCTACTACACACCAATCAATAACTTTTTCTCTCTCCTCTTTGCTTTTCAATCATTTTTTCTCTCACACCCATCTATTCAATTACAAAAAAATATCAAATTATCACAAACTCTAAAACTCGAAAACTATTTTCAAAATACACAATCAAACAAAATTTTAAATTTTCTAAACTATCTCCAAAAAATTATTTTTGAAATAATATCTCAAAATACAAACCAAACAAAACAGGGCTTATAACTTTTATGGTTCTATGGTTAGTTCTGTGTTGGGAAGTGAGTTTTTGAGCATAGGAAATATTGTTTATCCATTATGAATGAACATAGAGCTAGACTTATCCGTTATTTTTTCAAAATGAAATTTTTATTAAATAAAAAATATTGCATTGAGAAATGGTATAAAAAAAGAAGAAGTTATTGATAGAGATGTGTGCATTGTACTAGCCATGTGGGTGTTATTCTTCACTCACATTGGACTATATAAACAGGGAATGGAGAAATTTGTGACAATATAGTAGCAGCATATGTTTGATAGATCACCAACTGTTTTAGAACATCCAATCCAATACTTAGCTTCATATGCAACCCTATATCGTGTGTGGTGAGGTTGACAAGCTGAACACACAAACTGAACTGAACAGTGTGCATAACAAAAATATAATGGAACATAAACACATATTATGAGACTTAAACGTATTACCTCTTAGACTAGAGTTCTAGTACCATATTAAACCAACAATTGTTCCAAATGCTTGCGCTTCTAGAAAATAGGCCCAACAATGTTGCTCAAGCTTTCTAACACTATTTTAGCAATAGCCTGTATTACTATGAGTTGATGTTATAATGATCAAAACAATAGCTTTAACTCGGTTAGTGAAAGAAAATGGATACAACTTTCAAGTTCCAAGGTGGCATTTCTTGTGTAAATTATTGTGAAAAATCAATCTCTATTGTACAAGGACAAATACGTTGAAAAGGAAGTAGACCTCATGCTAAGAAGTACGGACATAGACATGTGACACGACACGGACAAGCGAACATGCAAACTTTCAAAAATGCAGGACACGACACGTTGGGGACACGTGCAAAACATATAATTTTATATATTTATTATATGTTATATTTTAAAATATTAAATATTTATTTTATGTCATATTTAATTTTATCAAATTTATCAACCTTAGATATTCTATTTTAGTAAAAAAACAAATTTAAAAAAAAAATAGCCCTCAGTATGTTTGCAATGTGTCCCAAGCGTCCCATTGTGTCCGACTCTTTCTAGCATGTCTAACAAGTGTCTGAAGCACGTTCGGCGAGTGTTAGACACCTGTATGCGACCTCTGAAGAGGTGTTTGTGCTTCATAGACCTCATTTTTGTATGGATGACTCGCATTTGTTGAAATGGAAATTTGAGTAGGCACTAGGACAATAGAACATATCTAGGGGATTTTATCACTCGAAAGCAAGACATGGTTAAGAGGGTTTCAACCATATTGGAAAGAATTGGGTATCATTAATCCTTTATGTTGTGTTTGAAGTATGGATTTGGAAAGAGAAAGGGAAAAGATGTGCGAAATGTAGATGAAATGTAGCTATATTTCATTCACATTTTACCTACCTTTTCCTTTTTCTTTTTCAAATCCCTACCCAAATCCATGAACCAAACACAACCTTAATGAAACAATAAACATTACAAATTTCATTTGTTGATGTCACACAAATTACTTTTATTTAATCATTTTTTATTTGTTATTTTTCCTCCTAGTTGTGCTTGTTCATTTGGCTAATGATCTCTACATGTTTCCAGCTTGCATACATTCAAAATGGAAATTTTATATTTCATGAAATTCATGGTGTGAGAATTATTCAGACTTTAGGAATGAAGCATTGCTTAGAGGTTTATTTATTTATTTTTATCTACTTATGCTAATGTACTGTTAAGAGGTTGTGACTTGGAGTGGTGCCAAGTAGCAAGTGCTGTCTGCTCTTGGTGCCATGGTGTGGGTTCAAGTCACAAGAATCAACCTCTCCACAAAAAATTAAATAAATAAAATAAGGGGAAGACTACGAAACTACTACTCCCTGACCCTGCTGTAAGCTGCCTTGTGCATTGGGTATGACCTTTTTATGATAATTTACTAACGCCAATGGTGCTCACTCGAAGTTAACTAGAATTGAAGCAACCAAGGTTAGGTGATAATGGTTTTTATGATGATTATTTCAGATGACATTTGGGGAACAGAATACAGAGAAAGAGGCTCATGAAATGCTTAGTTATGCATTTGAGAATGGAATTAACGCTTTGGACACTTCAGAGGCTGTAAGCTTTTTTGTGCAACTCTAGCACCCCTAGCACTTTTTTTTTTTTTTCCCTTCAGCAAGGATTCAAAAAAAAAAAAGTTTGTGTAATGTTTTGGTATATGTGTGTCTCCACTTGTTTTAATAACATCAGCAGATTATTAAAAACTTAAGGCTCTTTGTGCAGATCTTATCTTTGTAAACCGGGAAGCCCATAAATTTTGTACCTATTTCAGTGTTTCAAGTACCTATATCTCTTGACATAGTGTTTCAACTATCCACGATTATAAATTAATTTTCTTTAATTTTGAATAAGTATCAGATACTTCCAAATACTCAAATTGTTGGATTTAACTTGAAACTAAAAATGTGGCATTTCATGTGTGGCATTAGAGTATAATAGCTAGAATAAATGCAAGTATACTTTTCAATACATTGCATACTTCTTGGAGAATTAAAATTGGGAAATAGTGATTTGGTCCAAATTCATGTCTGCATAACATAACCTTAATGTTTTTTATGAGATTATGTTATAAATTTGAAATTGAGAAAATCTGATGGACAACTGAAGACAAATGGTTTGTCATTATGACAAAATGACCTTTCTATTTATATCGATACATACATGGTATATATATATACACACATATTATCATATCCTTAACAGTCTGTGTCCTATGTTTTAAGAATTTGTTAGATCAACATATTGGTATTGTGATCTACCCATATAGCATATCCATGTCCATAGTTCATAGATTAGGAGTTCTTCTAGCTAGATGTACATGATACTTTAGAAGTATATATATAGAGTAGTGTATCAGTCCATCACATAATTTCTGGATTATTGCGAGAGTCAAATTTAGATTATCTTCTCCTCATTAATGGTATTCTCTTTTTTCCAAATACTTCCTTTTTAGTAAGAAAGTTAAACACATTTGTTTATAATAGGAACATAATCTGCACATGCTACACGCTTGCTTTTAAGGGGATTTAGTTCAAGATGCAGAATAGTGGCAGCTCATATTTTAACTAAAAACTTTCAGCAAGCAAGTTCCCCACTGAAAGTCTCCCAACATTGTGTATTGGATCTGACTCAATTATTAGCAGGAAAACAGCATTATGGAAATATTGGATCAACCAATTCGTCAAGCATTGAATCAGAAGCCTAGTAAATTTTTGTCTGAACAACAATCTACTAGAATATCCAAGAGACAACATTTCAAAATCAGAGTCAGATTTTCCTACTTGAGAGTCAGAAAATTGTAATATTGCAAGATGGCTGCTGAATTGTGAAACTAAGTAGCAGAGAGCAATATCAGGAATAGGCTCGAGAACATGAGAACATCAAAACTAAAAATACCTTAGACCTATATAGGCATGAATGTTACCACATTCAGGCACCTACATTATGTGATTTATGTTTATTTTTTATGTTCCATTTAATCTCATGTTTAAAGAAGAACTCAATTGTGACAAAGGGTATAATTTTGCTCTGGTGACTCGAGAAATTCCTTTGCTGTCAGCTGAGCACATGGAGAGTTCCCAGGCATATGTCCCAATTACTGTACATCTGTGTTTTGTTGTGGATATAACTTGAGAATGTTGCATCAATTGTCACCTGTGATCTAAGTGTACCAGTCTGATGGAGGTGGACAATGCTTTCTAAATCTTACTTAGATAATATAAGAATATCCATGAGATGTTCGGTGCTCATTGAACTCTCTCTGTGGTCTGGGTAGCATCTTTTGTAGCATATTAGGAAATACTTCTAATTTAAAGATCTCTTGCCACAAATATTATGAGAAAAGAGGGCTGTTGAAAATATTTGGAGTTATGCTGATATGTCAACAGATAGTTAGCCATGATATCATATATCCAGCACTCTTTATTAAGGTGCAGACAGTTGTGTACAGGTAAATGTAGTGATTGATGCACACCATGTGTTAGTCAACAAAACTTCCCTATATTTACTTTTATTTTACCTCATCAACTGCCTTTGTCCACCTTTAAATACTGCAATTAATGTTCTCATATTACTCAACAGGTGCCCAATTTAGAAAATAATTCCTGCTTTTATTTTCCCAATATCTTTATGTTACTCTTGGATAATTCATTGGATTCTATTTAAAGTCTCCTATTCCAATTGCTTGAGGATTTCTATCAAGTTTTGTTACTTGATTTATCAAATATTTGGACGTTGCGGCTTTTGTGCTGCAAAATGAAGCTGCAAGTAGTTGGAATTAAGGCTTTCTTTCTTTTTCTTTTTTAGTTGTACTGAAAAATTAAAATTCTCTTCAGTTTTGATTTTTCAACATCTTTTGGGATTCAAAACTTTCCAAATTAAAAGGACCCCATATCTTCAACAAGTTGTTACCAGTACATGGTGCAACTGCAATAGTTGTAAGGCTCACTAACTTTTCAAATGTTGTGTGGTTTATAAGAAAATTGCTTTTGAGTTGTATGTATGTGTGTCATTAAGAATGAAGAAAGTCTAGTATATATTTTTGAACAACTTGTTCAATTTTGTTTTTACCATTCTTTTTCGTATGCATCATTTTTGCATTGCTACACATCATCATTGCATTGTCAGCATTCAATTAATTTTTTTCCCCCTTTTTCCCTCCAAGTATCCAATTCCAATGAAGAAAGAAACACAAGGAAGTACAGATCGGTATATAGGTAGCTGGCTGAAGTCTCAACCTCGTGATAAGGTAGTTTTTGATGTGTTAGATGATTGGTGGTGAACTATTTGCTTCTCCTTTTGCCTTTCAATTATGAGATTGAAACTTTAATTGACAATCTGCATTAATAGTTTTGTTGTATTTATTTTTTGTTTAGTTAATTTTGGGCTGACATCCTGAATTACTGAAAGCAGTCCTTACATGGTTTAGTTTCAACTTTCATCAAGTTCTTTAAAACCCAAAATAACTTCAGTAAGTTCCTTAATAATTTCTTATAGTAGGCTGCAATTTAATCCAAGTTTTTGGCTCTGGCTCTGATCAAGCATGATAATTTCTTTCCTATGTTTTCAAATAACTAACGAAACAAATTGAATGGTAGTATGTATTTTTTGAAGCAATCTTTGATTTTTAGCTTACAAATGATTTGTAATTGTTAATTTATAATAGAGACATGCAATCCATCCTGGAATGACTTGCTTCATGAATTGTTATTGTTTCGTGTAGAATTTGTTTATCATTTTCTAAAATATATAATCCCAAACTGCTTCAATTAAAATTCTCACTGTGGATTTAAACAGTTATAGCTGTCTGAGATTCTTTTCTTTCTCTCTCTCTTTTTTTTTTTTTGGCTGACTTCATTTTGTGAATCTGAATGGTATGTGTTATCTTCCACGTATGAAAGATTCTGAATTTTGTAGAAGTCAAAACACTCATTCTAATTATTAAATCCTAAAAGCTAAGAACCTTCAAAAACATTCTTGTTTTGATACCAGAACACTGATATACTGCATCGTTTCCCTTTATGGTTAGGTTATTTTGGCTACAAAAGTGTGTGGATATTCAGAGCAATCAAGTTATATACGTGACAATGCAAAGATTTTGCGGGTTGATGCTGCTAATATTAAAGAAAGTGTAGAGAAAAGCCTTAAGCGCCTCAACACTGATTACATTGATCTATTGCAAATACATTGGTGAGAAAATCCTTATTGCTATTCCAAAAGCTTGAAGTGTTCAGAACAATTTTTTTCCTGATTGGCAATGCAGCTCAAGCTATACGAAGTTCACTGTTGTCAGTTTTCTCATTTGTTTTATGGTCATCTAAGAGTATAATTTACTTATCTGTTTTTAGGCCAGACCGTTATGTGGCATTGTTTGGTGAATTTTTTTATGATCCTTCAAAATGGAGGCCAAGTGTACCATTTGTAGAGCAGCTCAGGGCCCTTAAGGAACTCATTGATGAAGGAAAGGTAACAGTTTGTAAACTAGAATTTTATATCTGGCTTCTCTAGACTGTCAACCAACCAAGTTGTTCAATTGCATGGTGAATGAAATGAACATGGAGGAATCAACTTATTAAACAGCTAAACCCTGTCCTATTGTAAACATGAAAGTCCTTAGTCTGCTTAACTTTTTTTTAGTTTGCTTGGACAAGTCTGCATCACTTATAGACAGCCAAAATAGTGGTGTGTGAAACAACCCAAGTATTAGGTACAATGGATATTAAATATGCAGAACCCTGGATTGTCCTTAACCTGTAATTTTGTGATAACGATAGAACTGTTATAATGAGTGCATAGAGCACATGTATACGTATGCCTGTTAAATAGAAGATATTTCTGTATATATAAACGAGGTAGGCTGTCATATTCCACTGTTCCCATACATATGAAACTAAAAAATTTCAACTTGTAACAAATATTGAATGAACTTTTAAAGTTGTGTAATTTTTTTACCATTAAGATTATATTTACTGACATTGAGTCTAGCTGATTCTGGTGTCACTCCGTCCACTGTTGTTATTTCTGAAGTGATATTGAAGACATGGCGTTCTATTCAGGTACGCTACATTGGTGTTTCTAATGAAACTTCATATGGGGTGATGGAATTTGTTCACGCTGCAAAAGCTGAAGGACTGCCAAAGATTGTCAGCATCCAAAACAGCTACAGTCTGCTAGTTAGATGTAAATTTGAAGGTAAGCTCTTTGCCCTCAGTATCTTGTTTCACTTTAGTAGATATGTGAAGGGAAGTTGTTTTCTATCTGATTTTGTGATTTAGACATGACTGGTTAATTTTTCTGTTCAACTTACCACTTTTTCATAAATTAGCCAAGGTAGACATTTTTATTTCTTCCATCTATATCTGTGTATTTCACCAGAACATACTATTCCTTTTTGTTTCCCAACAGGAAACTCCCATAGGCAAACAATTGCTCATCGTTGTTCCATGTAATTTAATGTCAGTTATTCGACATTCATGGCTGTCATTTGAAAGAAACCTTTTTACTTTAGCAACCCAGCACAATCCTAGCAATGATTAGCATATTTTTTGGATTTAAAAAAAAAAAGAAAAAGAAAAAAAAGACTTTGGTTGATTAAATGTCTCTTATATGATCAATCTTGGTAACTGCCTACCATATTTCATCTTTGCTCTTAAATTGGCCCCTACTGTTTAGTTTACAATAACATAGTTTAGGGACAGCTAGCATGACTCTCAATGACTAGATCTTTGGCAAACCATGATCGTTGATGACTTCCTTTACTTTGAAACATAAAACCATCGTGAACTGCATTAGTGCCAGCCTTAATAACTCTATGGTTATAGATCAAATGGTGTGGTTGCCATTTTTGTTGTCACGTGAATAAATTTTTTCATGATTTGTAACTTACAGATCATGCCTGGAATGCAGGTTTGAACTTGCAGAAAACTTAATAGTAGATGTATCAGCTTTAATTTAGTAAAGTCACTCTGGATCTCTAAATTTAATATTGCATGACTAACAATACAAATCTTTTTTGTTTTTTTTTTTCCACCTCATAATTCAGTCCACTAATCTTTTGCAATTCTGAAACTTAAACTCAACATCCGAACAACATCTTGCCTAATTAAATGCACAATTCTAGCCATTGATAGCAGTTTTTGAAGATAAAGAACTGAAGGCCACCATTTCATAAGCATGGATAAATTCGGTTTATTTTATTCAAAAGATTATGATTGTTAGTTTGATTCTTTGCAGTCGATCTTGTTGAGGTGTGCCACCCGAACAATTGCAATATTGGATTGCTTGCTTATTCCCCATTGGGTGGTGGATCACTGTCAGGAAAGTACATAGATATTGATTCTGAAGCTGCAAAAAGAGGAAGGCTTAACCTTTTCCCTGGCTACATGGAAAGATATAACAGATCTATTGCCAAGGTGCGTATTGTAGTTGTCATTTGAACATCTGTTAGTATTTGTGTATTCAAAAGTTGGTGTTAATATTAGAATTCACCCTACATAATGCACACATTAAAATTATTAGTATAATGACCTTCATAATTTGCATCTAGGACTCTAACCAAGCTGAGTTGAGCTGAACTTTGCAGAGATGCCTATGGGTTGCTTTTGATTTTTTGTGTTCCACTCTAACCAATCCACATTAATCTTTTTATTTCATTATTTTATTTTCATGCTGGCCATTTTTTTTTAATTTTACAGTTTTGATCTTGTCTGACTTATCAATTAGTGGTATTCTATGAAGCATGAGTACTTCGAAAAACATGTCGTACCCATACCGGGTACTTACCGGTGTATAATACCTAATATGGTACTTCTTCATACATACCGGGTACACGAAACACGTACCTAAATTTTTTCTTCTTAATTTTTGGTGTACCCAGACGTATTTAGTATATACCCAAGCCGTACCGTATCTCAGTTGAAACATTATTTTCTTCTACTACAAAGATAAAATTCCTTTCGCTAGACTTTTTTTTTATTTTTAGTTTTATGCCTAGTATGATTTTAAAATTAAACTATAGTTTACAAGTTATTTAATATATTGACATTTAATTTTGATTTATACATTGACTTTTGACATTAAATGTTAATTATAGGTTAGATCTTAACAAATTAGATTATTTAATTAATTTTTGTACTACTCTAAATTAAAAATAAATATTTTTTTACAAGCGTACCAAGTTGTACTTGTATCTTACTTTTTTTGAATTTTATCGAATCGATATACCCATATCGTACAAGTATAGTACCCGTGCTTCATAGGTGGTGTTATTTATCATATTATGCTATGCACACACTACGTTCAATTGGTAATTTTTGTTTTTTGAATTTCATTTTTGTGGGTTACTCATGAGCTCCCATTGTTTATATGTCTTGGCGAAAATCAACATTATGCCTCGTTTGGGAACATGCTAATTTAGTAACTTTTTGGCTATTTGGCTAAAAAGGTAGGTAAAAAAAACTTGTATGTTTGGAATGACTTTTTGGCTAATTACGAAAAGATGTGCAAAAAGTAGAGAGAAAAGAGAATCTTTGACTTTTTGGTATGGGTTGTTGGCTTTTTGGCTAATTTAGTAACTTTTTGGCTTTTTGGCTAAAAATGTAAGTTCCCAAACGAGGCCTTAGTGTTATTTTATTGTCCATGCTAATATTTTGTATTCTTGAATTCTAGGAAGCAACAATAAAATATATTGAAGTAGCCAAGAAACATGGACTAACTCTGATTGAGTTAGCACTCGGATTTGCACGAGACCGTCCGTTTATGACGAGTTTAATCATTGGTGCGACATCGGTCAACCAATTAAAAGAGGACATCGATGCTGTTTTGACGACGGAGCGGCCTTTTCCACCTGAAGTCATGGCAGATATAGAGACTGTTTTCAAGAGATACAAAGATCCAGCAATCCTTTAGGAATTAAAGAACAACATGCATTCTTTTTTTCTTCTTTTTTTCCCCTTCAATTCTATACAAAATTTGTATCATGATGATAACGAATATGAGATTTGTACTTGCTGCATCCTGAAAATAGACGATTGATCTCTCATCATCAACCTGCCCATATTCAAAAATAGGTAATGTCACACAAACAAGAACTAGCAGTGTATAGAATGATGTGGTTGAGTAATGAGCTTGTCGCAATTTATTGAAATGTATTTTGATTATAAAAAATGTTACTGTCATTTCATTTTTCCTTTGAAAACACATGTTAAGTTGTTAAGTCTCTATTGTTAAGGAATGTTATATTATTGGATTAATTACTCAAAAGTCTTATTTGTAAGCTTGGTGCTCCATTAAGTCTTATTTCATTATTTGTAATTAATAAGATCTCATGCTCAAAACATTTATATGTAAATGACTCTTTTACCCTTATTAAAAGGCAGAAGGAATTGAAAATGCCTCAATTCATGCTAATAAAAAATTTATTAAGTGTTTTAAGTGCATTACATGACAATATTATTCACTAATTATTAAGTATTATGTTTCATGCTCTAACATAAAATTGTGAGTTTCATCATTTTTACCAATCACAAATCTCCTAGTAATCATCTGACTATACTCTAAAAGCACTAGATAATTTCTTCTAATTCAAGTGGGCACTGTTGATATGGTATTTACTTTTGTTTTATTGTTTCAAAACTTAAAAATTTCATAACTTTTATTATACATATTTATTTTTAATAAAAATTATATTTTCGCACACAATAAGAAACAAGACCAATATTGGATATAAAATTTTATAAAAATAAAATATTATTTTTTTATTTATACAAAACTAATAATTTTTCAATTTGCAAAACTATCTAATAAACTAAGAAATTTCTCAATTTTTTTAGTATTAATTGAGAATATTGTCAATTTTTGATAAATTTCTCAATTTTTTTTCTAGTGTTAAAATTGATAATATTATCAATTTTTTAAACTGATAATATTCTCAGTTTTAAAAACTGAGAAATTTCTCAATTTTGTACAGAAATGTTCCATATAATTGTTTCTTCAATTAAGAAAATTTTCAATTTTATTAGTTCCGTAATTGAGATATTTCTCAATTTGTTTATATATGTTTATGTGTGAAAGAGATACTTTATTTGTTTAAAATTTTAATTTATGATTAGAAATTAAGAATATTGTAAATTAACTTGTTTTTAAATTTTTTAGACTAAGAAACTTCTTCACACTAAAACATTTTTCAAATATATAAATTCATAGTTGCAATCTTTCTTTCTTTCTTTCTTTCTTTTTTTTTTTTTGTTTTGATGAAATTTATAGTTTTTTAATGTAACTTCCTCATTTTAAGTATGATTTTTTTTTTTCAATTTTATACGAAATTTTCCCTTAATTAACTCAACCGACTCCATATATTTTATATAAAAAAATAAAAAATAAAAATTAGACCAAGTAAATATTATTAGTTAGGGAAGTTAAGAAAACTTACTATTAAAAATGGTCTAAATTGTAAATTTATAATAAAAATATATATTTTTTATTTTTATATAATTTATATTTAATTTAATATTAGTCTAGTTTGATAAATTTAATTGTATTGATTCTAGAAATATAAATTTTATCAAATATATATATATATATATTGTAAAAATTATGATATTTTGAAGTTTTGAAAATCAAAATAAATGTCATATCACGATACTCTTCTATAAATAATTACAAATGATGAACAAGTATTATTTGAAGGGTAATTTCGTCTATTAAAAATTATGAGACTTGAATGAATAAATTTTTTTATTTAAAACTTAATAAATTATAAGTTCACAAAATAAAATTTATATGTAAGTGCCCATATATTATTTATAACACAAATATATATTCTAACCTAGGGGAGATGGGGGATGAGACTCGAAAGCTAGACTTTGGGTTTGGTAAAAGAGCCCTTACCACCAGGGTTACCCTTTTGTCTTTATCTCACGTCTCTTGAAGCATCAAAGGGTTTGAAATTTTGGTAGATATTTGACGTAAAAGTCATGACAAGTTAGATAGGGTAGATATGCATTAAGTAGTATTTTTGTTTGTATTCTCATCTTGTAGTCTATATATTGGCCTTTATGCCAACACAATGAGATATGTAAATTCTCACCATCGTTTCTCTATCTTTTTGCTTTCTCTTGTCTCTAATTCCTCTAATATAATTCTATAACTCCACCAAAATTCCATAATAAAAGTAGAAAAAAGCTCCTTTCATTTTTAGTTTTGTAATTGGTATCAGAGCTTGGTGAAGAACTTTTCAAAGCAAGATCAAGCTATGTAAGTATTTCTATCTATGTATAAATTTAAAGTTTGTATGGTGTGTTTTATGTTAAAAAAAAAAAAAAAAAAAAAAAAACTCGTCTAAGTTTTTTGTGTATCCTTCATATTTTATATCTTCATAATTATTTGTTTCATTTTTAGTTGTTGTAAAACCTCTATGCTTAGTGTATATCAAAGCCCATATACTCATTAAGATCTTTTGACTATTGGCCATAATTAAGTCTTTAAGATCATAAAGAGAGGTTTTAGGCACCAGAAAATACACTAGGAGGGTCTTAGGTACCAACAACAATCTAAAATGGCAATTAATTCTGACGATATAATATGTTTTGGAAATACAAAAAATAATGTTAATAATAAATATGATCATAGTTTGCATATTACTAAAGAGTCTGCAAATATAAATAGTGTGTGTTCTAGTTTAAATAATATTACTGATATTATGTGTTCTTGGTTTTCTAAATTAGATAAAAATCAAAAAATAAATCAAAATTATCTAGAGACTAAAGTTGAGTCCATAGAATCTAAAATAGACAATTTGGGTTCTATAATAAATGTTGACTTAAATAAAGAAGCAAAAAATCAAATCAACAATTTGGTAACAAAATTGGAAACTATATCCTTCATAAACAATGATGGAATGAATAGTCCAGGAGATAGTGCCATCCCTAGGCTATTTTATGGTACAGAAGATATTATGGTACTTCAAACCAATACCTATAACAGAATTGAATATGAAAATATTGTTGAAATATTGGATTATTGGAGAAAATTATATAAAGACCCAGATTTAGGTATTGATGAAAGAAATAGGCTACTAGATCAGATAAGAGAAACTTATCTAGAAAATGAAGCCCTTTTACAACATTTTAATTATGATATTAATATGTCAACTAATGATGATGACAGCCAATCATCCTCATCTGAAAAATCAATACATCAAAATATTTTATCAGAAATAAATAAAGGGAAAAGAAAGGCAGAAGAACCAATTAATCCCGAATTATTTGGCACATGGGGAGATAGAGAAAATTTTGACTTTATTCAAACAAATGAAATTAAAAATGATATTGGAAGCACCTCCAATCCTACACCTGAACCAGTAATATCTAGAAAAGATAATAATCATAAGTATCCAATAGCTCAAAATGGAACTTATTTAGACTTGTCTCATGTTCCGTTTAAGGATCAACCACAAGCAATAGATGATTGGGCACAATCCTTGTCCATCATTATTACCAATTATAAAAATAGTTGGTCAAAGGAAAAATTCCTTGATTATATTGCAGCAACTCTCTAAGGAGATGTGTTGCAATGGTTAAGACAGTGGGAAAAATCTGAAATTGGAAAAAGTCAAAAAACGGCTTTATTAACAAATTTTCTCACACTTGACACAATTTTAGCTGAATTTGCAAAACTCATAAAAGAAAATTTATGTGAGTTTTATGGAGATACTAATTTGCAAGTAGATGCAAATTATATTTTGACTAAATTAGAATTATATAATATTTGTCTTTTTGAAGACTATGTTCAAACTTTTAAAAAATATTATTATCTTATTGATCCACCAGCAAATCAACCCTGGTTAAATCAATTTTTTCATAAACTCCCTAGTCCATGGGATGAGTTATGTATTAAAAACTATCCTGCTTTTCTCAAAAAAATGGGAAAGGAAGAAAATGATAATCTTGATTTTCGCATTAATTTTGTTCTAAGAGAGATAGCAAATCGGTGTCTAGAAGTAAAGGTGAAAAAACAAATAAAAAATCAAATTTCCAATTCACAATACGGACAAAAATGTTGTGATAAAATTTTAAAAGAAAATTGGAAAATTGGTTGTAATACATTTCCTAAAAAGAAAGGATTTTTAAAAAAACGCAGAAAATATAAATGGAAACCTTGGAAAAAGAACAAAACTTTTTCAAAAAAGAAAAGTATATTCGAAAAAAGAAACCAACAAGTGTTTCAAAAAAGAAAACTTATAAATGTTACATTTGTAACGAAGAAGATCACTATGCACCCGAATGCCCAAAAAGGGGAAAAAGTGCAAAGAAAATGATCAAAGTCCTTGAAGAACAAGATTTTGAAATAATATATGGCGAAGAAATTTCTGACGAAGAAGAAATCTTATACGAAATTTCTAGTGATGAAGAAAGTTCAGATGAACAACTAATCTTCATGATGACTACTAATAGTCAAGAAATATCTCAAGAAGTAAATAGTATATCTCAAGAAGAATTACAGGCAATTCGACTTGGAGATGTAATCGGAGAAGAAAAAACTTTTACCGATAAAGAATTAGCAAAATTCGAAAAAATGCAAGAAGTTGCTGTTCTAGAAATTTACAAACTTTCAAAATTTAACTTCTTTTCAGCAAGAGTGTTTGAACAATATAGTGGTAACACTCAAGCAAAATGGTTAGAAGAAGGAAATATTGATATTCCTTTTTTTGATAAGAAAAAGGTTGCAAGATGGAAAAAGAAATATCCTGAAATTCAATATATTCATATTGGATTAATTCAAGTAACCATAACAGCCTTATTTCGCCAAGGGATAGATACTCCTATTTTGGCAGTAATTTTTTATAAAAGATTTTCCGACCCAATGAAAGCAATCATTGGAGGAATTCAGTCTAATTTGGCTAATGGAGTAGTTTGGTTTAATGTCAGACCAAATTTCTTTATTTCCATAAATGATCCTAATCTTGAAGATACAGTCAGAATAAGAATTAAAACACAAGGATTATGAATGAAATCAAATTCTCATGATTTGGCTATTCGGTGGAAAGCAATTCACGAATTAACCAAATTTCCTGAAACTAAAACAAAATCAAACGATAATAAAATCGTTGAAATCTTTGAACCAAGACCATTTGACACGGTAATACAACCTCGTCTAATGAATTGGAGTGATTTAGAAGTCCCTCGACAATGGTTAATCCAAGACCTAGTGGGACAAGGAGAATCTTCTAGAACAAAAAAATCTGCACAATTGCAAATCCAGGCCTCAGAGAAAAATTTATATATTGAAAATACAATTCCAAAAATTAAAAGATCAACTTCTGTATTTGAAAAAGATTTTACTAACAAATCATTTTCAAAGTTAAGTATTGGAGAATCAAGTAATAATTCTAATCAAGAATCTATTACTTCAAATAATGTTCAGATTCCTATTTTTCCAGGAACAAGAAAACTTGAACATATTAAATTTGCATATATGTATCATTTTCAAACAAAAAATGATGATATTATATTTTCTCCTAGCCAAGGAAAAAGAAGATATACATATATATTGGGAACATTTAATTTTGCAGGTTATAAACCCTATAGCCTCAGTGTTCTCATAGATACAGGAGCTACAGTCAGCTCATGTAAATGGAATGCCATACCAAAAGAAAAATAGACATTAACGAAACATCCAATTTTAGTTACTGGAATAGATGGCAACCATACTTCCATACAATTCAAGGCTAAAAATATAGCTATTTGGTTAAATGATAGCAAGTTCATTATACCAAAAATCTTATGTTTTCCGTATATGCATGGAGATTTCCTTCATGGCAATAATTTTATATATAAATATCTTCCAATGCAAATACAGGAAAAGACTATTTCATTAAGCATAAACAATGTCTTGATTCATATTCCCTTGTTAGAACAACATAAATATATTTGTGATAAAGAGTTTGCGCCCGTGCCGCGTGGTGATTTAACTCCCATCATCAAAACCATTGATGAATCACACTGGATTTATAAAATTTTAGAAGAAAATTTTAGTGAACATCCATTAAAACTATGGTAACGTAGTCCACGTTATTGTAGTTTAAAATTAAAAGACCCTAATGTTATCATTAGAGTAAGACCAATAATCTATACTAGACAAGATATAGATGAATTTGATATTCAACTCCAAGAACTTTTAGACAAAAAGTTAATTGAAGAAACCAAAAGCCCTCACTCTAGTCCAGCTTTTATGGTAAGAAACCATGCTGAAATTAAAAGAGGAAAAGCCCGAATGGTAGTCAACTATAAACGGCTAAATGAAAATTTAGAATTTGATGGATATTTTATTCCACGAAAAGATGTTTTGATTAACTTAACCAAAGGATCAAAAATCTTTAGTAAATTTGATTGTAAAAGTGGATTTTGGCAAATCCAGTTGACTGAAGAGTCAAAAAAATTAACAGCTTTCAGTACACCTCGGGGACATTACCACTGGAATGTTATGCCTTTTGGATTAAATATTGCACCACAAGTATTTCAACGGTGGATGGATACAATTTTTAAAAACCTTAAAGATTGTTGTGTAGTTTATATTGATGATATACTTATTTTCTCTAAAACCAATGAGGAACATAAGAAACATTTAAAATTAATTTGTGAAAAATTCCAAAAACATGGAATTATTTTGTCTCCAAAAAAGATTGAACTAGAAAGAGAATCAATCGAATTTTTGGGAATAATTTTAGACCAGAAAGGTTTAAAATTACAAGAGCATATTTTGTCCAAAGTACGAGATTTTCCTAATACTCTTGAAAATATAACACAATTACAGAGTTTATTAGGCATTTTAAATTATGGACGAAATTTTATTAAAAAATTTTCAAAAATAGAAATTCCTTGGTTAACTAAATTAAGGAAAAATGTTATTTTTGAATAGACAACAGAAGATGTTGCTTTAATTAAACAAATTAAAGAACATGTTAAAACTTTACCAGATGTTTATCTTCCTAAAACAGGTGATAAATTAATTTTAGAAACAGATGCCTCAGAAGCATGTTGGGGATGTGTTCTTAAAGCAATACCAAGTAATTTATGGCATGATAAAGAGATACCTTTATCAGAAAATGGGATTAGACCAAGAAAAAATCCAATACCCATAAAATTACAAAAAGAGAAATTAATTTGCGGATATAATTCTGGAACATTTAAACCAAATGAACAGAAATATATTATTTTCGAAAAAGAGTTACTTGCAATAAAATTGGCAATAAAAAGTTTTCATATTTATTTAACCCCAGAAAATTTTATTGTACGCACTGATAATAAGGCAGTAAGAGATTTCTTGATCAATAAAAAACCTATTGAGCAAGGAAGACGACTAGCCTGGTATAATAAAATTTCTGAATATACCTTTGAAGTAGAACATCTTAAAGGTACTAACAATTTTCTTCTGATTTTCTTAGCAGAATTGTTTGAAAATTAAATTGCTAAACAAGTAAATTTAATTTTGCTTGAAGACCTCTAGACCAAGAGGAAAACAATGGATAAGGGTAAACAACCCGCTCAAGGAGATTGGGTGACAATTGCTAAAAAGCAATACCGAGAAGAAAAAGTTTATGTTGTGTTTTCGGAAGACAACACGAATTTATCTGATCGGAATGACGCCAAACTGCAAGTTTGTGGATTTTCAGGAGCGAGCTTTAAAGCATATGATAGCATGACCAAAGCTAAAAAAGCTTTTTACAGTGCACCAGCCATGCCTCTTTTTCAAAGGAATCAAATGAGAACTAACCCAGTTCTAACTAATATTCAGACATCTAAACCAGATGAATCTGAAATAAAAGATTTTTTCAACCCTGGTATATCCAGAGAAATTTATACAGAACTCAATGGAGTTTGGAAAACTCACATTGTAGATAACAAAGTGAAGTTTCGAAAACACATGGGAGTTTTGGCCAACAAAGTAGCTGAACAAACAGCTAAATTAAAAGATTTGCAAAATCTTTGTTTCAATATTCTTAAACAAATGAATTGGAATGAAGATTTTAATTTTGAAAAAATAAATAATTTTCTTCAACTATCAGACCTCATATCAGATGAGTTTTCTGATCCAGTTTTTGAACAAATAAAAAGAATTTGCCTTTTTGAAAAAGCAAGAACTTTGCTTCCAAAAGAAATTTTTATATTAATCAAAAATCGAGTTGAAGATCATCATGATAAGATTAGACAAATCTTAGAACGATCTTATGATAAATTAAATTTGAAAGATGGAATTCCCAAAATAACCATCATAGCAAACCATGGCATGTGGTTTTTTGAGGATATAGATTGGGGAATAACTAATCAAGTTATTTTTCAAATTCTAGATCCAATCCAATGGATAGATTTTCCAATGATCATCAAAGCAATACTCTCATGGATAGTAAAAGGCTTTCGATGGAGCAAATATTTTACTTTCTGGATTTCCAGCACTATTGGTTGGCGAAAACGAGAACATTTTTTCCAACCATACCAGATTTGGTATCTTAAAGAAACTGAAGATTTTGAATTTGAAGATGATTATTTAGATGAAGATCACCGGAGAGAGTGATTGGAGAATATCCAAAAACTTTCTTTAACAGAATATTGGATAGACAGTCTAATATCTATTTCACAAGCAGCGTCCAACATCCATGGCTCAGCAAAATTGCCATTCATGGTTACAGATGGAAGAATATTATTTGTAACTCATTTTCCCATAACATATCAAAGGTCTCCAATGCAAATTAATGAGACTCTTGACATGTTAATAAATCTCAAAAAGAGAAATAATTTGGATCTTCCGTTGGAACTAGCCATGACCGTGGATGATGTAGAACAATTCCGGAATGAGCAATGCAGCCAAGATTCGGATTCCCCTCCATTAGAGACTGATGAAGAATATCACAATCTCATCAACAGGATGGAAGCATAGTGGACCCCACTACAAATGCAGCTGTCTCCTGATCAACTTCAACCTTATCCAGGACACATGGAGCAACCTGCATTATTTGGCGAAAAGTGATCAGCCACATCCTTTCAGCCAACGCTACACGACAAATCCGCTTAGCCAAAGCTTATCTACAACAGTCTATCTCTTTGAAAATCGGGGAGGGTAGACAGTGTATCAATGTATATAATTGTAAAAAACTGTAGCAAAGAGCCAATAATTGTAGTCCTTTTGTATTTATTTTTGTCTCTTTGTATTTACTCCTATGTAAACTTTTCAAAAAGCCTATGACTAGGCTTGCCAAAGTGTTAGAAATTTTGGTAGATATTGGACGTAAAAGTCATGACAAGTTAGATAGGGTAGATATGCGTTAAGTAGTATTTTTGTTTGTATTCTCATCTTGTAGTCTATATATTGGCCTTTATGCCAACATAATGAGATATGTAAATTCCCACCATCGTTTCTCCGTTGTGTATCTGAATTTTGTATGTGACGAACCACATCGTAGTTGGGGGATTAACTTGAACCTATGAAGCACGTATGGATACGATACAGGCACATCGATATGATAAAATTTTAAAAAGGTAAACTACGGGCATAGCTTGAAAATATATATTTTTAATTTGAAGTAATACAAAAATTAATTAAATGGTTTAATTTGTCAAGATCTAACCTATAATTAACATTTAATAATGCCAAAAGTAAATGTATAAACCAAAATTAAATGTCATTATAGTAAGTAACTTACAAACCATAGCTTAATTTTAAAATTATATTAAAACTAAAAAAAAAAAAAAAAATCTAGTGAAAGGAATTTTATCTCTACAGTTTGAAATATGGTACGGTTTGGTATATATTAGGTATGTCTGGGTACGTTAAAAATTAAAAAGAAAAAATTTGAGTATGCATTTCGTGTACCCGATACGTATACAAAAATACTATACAAAATACCATATGCCGTTGAATATCTGATACAAATACGACTTGTTTGTCAAAATATCCAAATTTTATAGCTTGAACCACTCTTTCACATCACAAGGCATGACTAGAACCTTGGTTTCACACCTTGCTTGCTTGACTTGGCAGCATTTCATGTTTTTCCTTGCCTAGCTTCACACCATTCCTCGCCTCGCCTCGCCTCTTTTGGTTCATTGCAACCTATGGTTGGAACTCACTCTAAGGCCATCATAGGTTGAGATTAAGGCATAAGAATCTTTATAGGATTTGTATACATGATTGGCCCCATGACACCCTTTCAATGGATCACTAAAGAATTTGTGCCTTGAAGAGTATGATTAAAGGTTTGTCAATATTTCTTGTCCCATTCTTTTAAGTGTCCTTAAAAAAAAAAGAAAAAAAGACATCCACAAGAAGACAAAAAGATTAAACCATGACCACGGCATGCAATATTCGTTTGGTGTACCATATCTCCTCATTGTAACCCCTAATATTTGAGCATTGCTATAGTTAGGCCAAGGGATGAACCATTTATTCATGAGCATAAAACACCTTGCGAAGGTGAGCTGACCCCCAAGGCTCAAACCTCCAATAATAAGGAGACTTCCATCTCAACAAGTAATGATACGGAAAGTAATTTTCAAACAAAATTTATATATATACATATAATTTATTTAGAATGGTGTGATAGTTACATATTTATAATTATAAAGAACAATAATAGGTCTTTTAGTTAAAAATAAAAAGATCATAGAATGTCATATCATCATATATATAGGACTTTAAAAATGACCCGTGACCCGAGATGGGCCCGGCCCTTTTAAGCCAATTTGGGCCCAAGCCCAGTCTGAGCCCTAGGCCTAGACCATCATTTTGAAGTCTGGCCCGCCTAGCTAGACCCGTGGCCCAGATCATCGGCCCACTCAAGGCCCATTCAAGGGCCGGCCCGTCCCGTCCAACTCGCTTGAGGCCTGATGTCTTTTTAGTAGAAAATAATAAAATTTTGGTAGAAAAATTAAATTAAAAAAAAATTGTCTGGCCCGCCCAAGCCCTGCCCAAGCCCGAGGCTAGGCCAAGCCTAGGCCTATTGGCCCGCCTAGGCTCGAATTTTGGCAGGCGCCTACGAGGCTTGACATGGACTGGGCTAGATTTACACCCCTACATATATATAATCAAAAATGTTTGAGACTTCTAAATGAGGAACTCTAGAGGGAGCTTTAGAGGTGGGCCTCACCTTATGATTTGATATTTTGACTACTGATGCTGAATTATTTATTTATTTATGTATTGCCACATCATTAGAGTTGGCATTAGAACTCCAACTCTAGTGCTCTCTATCATCACTCATATATAATTTTAATAAAGATTGAGAGATCTAATTTTAAAACTCTAAAGAGAGCTCTAGTGATGTGGTAAGGAATGGGGCCCATATGTGATGTGTATGTTTATATTTTTTTTCTCTTATCATATCATTAGAGCTTTCTATCATTATTGATATAATTTTTGTATAAAAATTCTATTCGTATCATATTATTCAACTAATATATGCACAATAGAGGTCATCTCCTCTATGAAAAAAAAAAAAAAAAACCTTTAAACTTGTCACATTAATTTCCATCGAAAATGGTCTCATCATGTCAAGTAATAAAGGTAGGCTATAATTTTTTTTTGAATATTGTGTTATATTGGGAAAATAAAAAATATAAAAATAGTATCTCATTAACCATAGTTGAGAAAGTAAATCAAATGGTGAAGAAAATCTTAACAAGTAAATATACTATTTTTTTTTCTGCGTCACCCTCACTATTAGGAGTGTGTGGGGTACGATTCGGGCAGTTTGAGAGTAAAATTATAAATCAAATGGAGAATTGGTGGATTTTTAAATTGCGATTTGAGCAGTTTTAGATGGATTGACAGATTAAAGAATATTATAACCAATTATCAAGCCTTTGCATAAATATAATACTAATTTACATAATATTTTTCATATATATAACTAATAATTTGTAATAAATTTCACAAATTAAATCCCTCTCACATTCATTTTTATTTTGATATTTCATTATACGTTAAAATATATATATATATATTAACTATAGCAGAACGGAGCGATTTCGAAGGCTGATTATAAATTTTAAAATTTAAACCGCGGTTAGCAAGTAGAGTAGTGCAAATTGATGCGGATCGGTGTGGTTTTAGTAGGTTGAGCGATATTTTGCACAACCTTACTCAATATAACTAAGAGTCCGGATCTTCAGCCACACTATCCTGCCGCCCTCTAAAACGACGTCGTTTTGGAGTTTTTTTTTTTTTTTTTCCTTTCTTATTTTGCTTTCCCCTTTTCGTTTTTGAACCCTAGCCTCTGAGAGAGAGAGAGGCACCATCAGGACGAGAGAGAGAGGCGATGAACGGAGAGGGGAGGCACAATCTGGATAAGAGAGAGAGGCTACGAACGAAGAGGCGGCAGAGGTAAGGCAAGGCAACGAAGGTAAGGAGAGGCGGCGGTGAGGTGGCGAGCAAAAAGGCGACAGAGGCAAGGCAAGTTGGGATGTTTTTGTAGTTGTAAAATGATATTTAGCTCCATTGTGTTGTACTTCTTTGCAAGAATCTGGTCTTTTGTGTTCATTTGTAACTTCTGGTCTTTTGTGCTTTGTGCTTCTGGTCATTTTTATCTTCTGGTCTTTTATGCTTTGTGCAAGAATCTAGTCTTTTGTGCTTTGCCATTTTTATTCAAAATTTTAGATCATGATACAAATAGGTGTTGTGATACATATTTGGCATTATTAGAACTGAGATTACATGTTCTTGGCTTTTTGAATTTTCAAATTTAGAAATTGTAAGCATTGTGGCTGAGCTGATCAAGCATTAATTATGGATTATTGGTAATGAAAAATACATTGATTCATTTTAAGAAAACTACATTGAAGAATACATTGAAGTAGAATTGGGTTCATTAATTTTGAGAGTTTACAGCCAATCAATGGTACAATCTGGTCCATTTTAAGAAAGCATTGATTCATCCTTACTGTTCTGTGGAAGATATTTCATTTAAGTGTAATGAAAATTACATTTGTTAATTATGGATTATTGGTAAGTAAAAATACATTTGTTCTCTTTTGCATTTTGATATGTGAGACTAATCCCTATGTTAATGATGGTGCTTCATTCTTTGTAATTGCTAAACATTATTGTAGACACCCCATTTTTGACCGCTCTCAAGACTTTGGCGCTACTGATGGTTTACTTGTTGGAGAAAGGTGTGCGATTAGGCAGTTCGATTTCTTGACAGGAGGCAAATCTCAACTTCATACCCCATTGTGGACCAAAATTATTTTTGATGGTTTTATACCTTAAAACCCTCTCTTTCAAAACATTTTGAAATAAAATTCCCACGATGTTCGGCAAGCATTTCGGTAAATGTTGCGCTTTTCGGTAAACCGAGCAAGGACAAAAGGGGAGATGAATGAAAGAGAGATGAAATCTTTGAAAAATCTTTCAAAACACCTTACTTAGGGGTTTGAAGTTGAAGAAAAGAGGAGAAGAGGGGAGAAAACTAGTTTGGGAGTGGTTCAGCATAAATCTAGGAAGGAGAAAAGTCTGCGCGGCTTCCCCGAAACGGGCGTAACTCTTTGTACAAGAGGAATTAAAATATGGGGACACCACCATTGGAAACCTTACTTCCGGGGCTTCATTTTTCACTCAAGAATCTCCTAAGTCCAAATCCGGGGGGAGGAGATATGGTTGGTTGAAGTCCGGTTGGACCGAATCTGCGCGGCTTTACGGAAACTGGCATAACTTTTTCTACAGAAGGAATTTTAATGCAAGGTTTGCGCCATTGGAAAGCTAACTTCCGGGGCTTCAACCTGGACTTCCACCGGCACTTTTTAACCTTACCGGCTGCCTACCGGCCATCCATTTATCCGACCGGCACAAAAGATTGCCGGCCGGCCAAAAGTGCCCAGAACTCAGATTTTTGACAGATATTTATCAATACACTGTGGAAGATATTTTCAATTGGGATATTTCGAACAAAAGCTCTTATTTTGACATATATAGGGCCTGATATCTCATATGTTTAGGGTTAGAACAAAAAAAGAAAATCTTGGGAGCTTCTCACTCTAAAACATCCCTCTCTCTCTTCAAAACCTCTCAAATTCTTGGGCCTTTTCTTCATCACTACCAAGCACCACCATCACCACTCCATTTCCAGCAGCAAGGAGGGGTTTTTAAGAGGCTTAGAAGCAACATTCCTTGGTCCAAGAGGTAGCAAAGAAGTGATCTTCAAGGGTAAGACCATTTTCCCTCTTTTGTAGCACTTTTTTTGCACCATTGCTTAGGCCTATTTTCTTATTGTTTTGGGCTCTGACCCTAACTGAAAGGGGCATTATTTTGAGCCATTCTTCATGTTTGTTTAAGGGCTCAACCCTGTTTGAGCCCTCCATAGTGCACTTGCTTCAATACTCCTTGATATGCCACATTTTTGCATGCAATTTCTAGCCTATGTGTGATCTGTTTTTGAGCATAATTTAAACTTTAAGTAGGATCATTTTGAGCCCTTCTTCAACATTGAAGAAGGGCTCAACCCTGTTCGGGACACCTATCTTGCACTTGCTTCATAATCTCTTCTATTTACCGTAATTTTGCATGATTTGTTTGGCCTACATGTAAATTGTTTTGGAGCATGTCATGAACTGTGAGTAGGCTTATTTTGAGTCCCTCTACAACATTGTAGAAGGGACCACCACTGTTGGGGGCCTCCATGTTGTGCTTACCATTATACCCCTCTTTGGCCCCCATTTTTGCATGCTTTGCTGGCCTGTCTTGCTTCTGTTTTTAGGCCATCATCAGAACTGAAAATGGCCATATTTTGACCTTCTTGGCATATCTCATTAAAGGTCTTTTGCTTTTTGATGCATTTTTTGTATACCTCATATTATAGCCTTTGTTGGCTTCAATCTTGCATGGCATTTCGGGCATGTTTGCATATTGATTTGGGGGCTATCATCTACTGTGAGTAGTCATATTTTTGGTCCCTATTCAGTGTTGTAGAAGGGTGTTTTTCCATTTGGGCTTTGCATATACCACTTGCTTCATAGCCTCCCTTGTGGAGCCATTTTTGTATGCCATGTTAGCCCTATTTATGATTGCTGTTTGCCCATGTTTTGTACTGTAAAAATATGAGTTATGGGGCTGCCTTGCTTCTGCATTTTCATGTCATGTATCAATTATGCATGTTTGGTGTAGCTATAGGCCATTTCGGGTGCCAAAATTCATGTTTCGGGATCATTCCATGCATCGGGTACACTTTGGCCATGTTTCGGGACTGTTTTGCCCCACATTTCAGTGCTGAAATTCATTTGCATGTTTGCATATCATATTTCCATGCCATTTCATCGCGTATGCCATTGCCTCGGTTTGCGTGCCCGTGTGCACGCATTTCGAGGCATCTCATTTTTCATCTCTCGGCCTCTTATGTGAGTGTGGCTGAGGCTCTCTCATGTTATTATAAGCCAATATTGTATTTTTTATGTCATTTTAGCATCATTGCATTCCGTATGCCATTGCCTCGGTTTGCATGCCCGTGTGTACGCATTTCGAGGCACTTCACTTTTATCCGATGGCCTCCTATGTGAGTGTGGCAGAGGCCCACTTGTGTTGTTGTAAGTCCATGTTGCATTGTGTATGCCATGTTTCAATGCGTTGTGCATGTCATGTTGTTAGCGTTGTGTATGCCATGTAGTTGCATTGCATGTTTGTATGTTAGCTTGCATGCTTAGGTTGCATGTGCATCGTTGTGCATTGCCTTGCTTCTTGATCAACCATGATTGAGGTTGGGTCCCTTGTATGTTTGGTGTGCATTACATTTGATATTAAAATGCACACTTGACTCTTTGGCCATCATGCATGGAAATGCGCGATTGGTGGCCCGAGAATCGAGACACATCCTCCTTTGAGTCACAAACATGATAAGGAATGTGGTTGGTGCATAAATAGCTTGAATTGCATTGCCATGCCAGTTTTGCCCTCTGCTGCTGTGAGTTGCAGGTTCTGCAGGCATTTTGTGCCGACCGGCAGTGTTTAGTGCCGACCGGCATTCAATTATCAGCCGATGGATAAATTCTGTGCCGATGGCCACACATAGTAAGATGACTATTCATTCGGCGGTGGTGATCCCGGATTACCTAAGAAGCGATTACGAGCCTTTGGCGATTTTGAAGAGCGAGGAAAATGGCGCTAGGCATGGCGATTGCAATTCGAGCGGAATCCGTAGCGTGCATTGATCCCTCACCCCGAGGCGGTTTACTGTTTTTCTTAGATTAATTATTTTGTTAATTTAATTAATTTGTAATATTTAATTAGCTTGCGTAGTTAATTAATTTGTATTATTCTTTTGGTCCCTCCGAGCGAGGGCAAATCTGTAATAAGTGTGGGTGAGTGGGTGTATGTCTTCCAACCCCCATTTCTTTCTCCCTTTTATTTACCTGCTTACAATGGTGGATTAGGGCACGTTTATTTTAGCATACCTTATGCTACGCATGCGTGCATTCATGCATTTGTTTACATGCATCGGGCTCGGCACATCATGCAAACTGCATCGTACTTTCAATTCCAAATTGAATACGTGGTAGTTGCTGCATTTCATGTGTCATGTTTAGGGTTAGCCGGGCCTACTCTAGATTACATCTTTGCATGCGTTGCATTAGTGTCACGACCCAAACCCGGCCCTATGGGTTTAGCATCAGAATCGCCAAGAATCCGAGATTACAAGGCTCTGAACAAGAATACAAGAAAACAGAGTATGTGGCTGGCGGAAGCCAATACAGTAAATAACTAGTGTCCATTGAGCTGTGAAAATCTGTATGCCAAAAACATTTTTATGCATTCATACGGTTCAACACAGTACCATCTATACAATCATATACAGTCAGTCAGTACGGGGATCGAATCCCTCGATAACAGTGCAGTAAACAGTCTATACAAAAGTACAATACAGTAAGGAGACCGATGGGGGACACAAAAACACCCCAAGCCATAGCATGGCAACTCGGAACCTCGCAGTGAGGCACATAGGCTGGCTTGACAAAACTGGGGACCAATCCCATGCTCCTAGCTCGATGCCCCGCACGAGAACCTACATATATATATAAACAAAGGAGCTAAAGCCCGATGAATAACATACAACAGAAAGAGGTTATGAATGAATGTCCTTACAATAATGAAATCAATTCATTAAACAAGATTTTACTTTTCAAGATTTCACCAATCACCATATGTGGTACATCCATTAGCCTATAAACAAGAGGGTCCAAAGGACCGTCTTAATGCACCCAACAAAGAATGATGATCATCAATCAAGAAGCAAGATGGTTCCACAAGGAAACCGACAGAGCTCAGAATAAGAATAAATCAATGCTAAGGATGCCACAATACAGCCTGTAATACAGACATACATTCATTCAAGAAACAATATCGATTCAATAAACAATTCAAGATTCAAAAGATAACCATTTTGAACATATCTTTACACAATTGTTACTCAGAGATTGGGCTAATAGCAGCTAGAGCGCGTCCCCGAGAGCCAACCCTAAACAGTTAACAAATAGAACACACACTAAGTTCACAGTCGGAAGGATATAATTTAAGTCCCTAAATTTCCTCGTGTGGTTCTACGTCTAAATCCTCATTAAGATGCCTTTAAACTAGGCCTAAGAATGCCTAGGATGGGATGAGGATGCAAAAATGTGTACAGAAATCAGTTTCAGAATTTTCAGAAAACAGGCCTCCGCCGGCCTGAGTTTCCCGCCGGCGGACAAGCTAACAAAGGTCCCCGCCGAAGGTCAACTTCCCCGCCGAGCGCCGACATGATGCAAGATCTTTGGATACTCGATTTCCCCGCTCAAGCGTGAAACTCTCCGCCGGCGATCAGAAATAATTCGAGGAAAATACTGGGAGCATGAATTTCGCCGAAGCAAGACTTCGCTCGAGCGGACGGCCAAAATTTGGGAAATCCAGATTCAACCTCCAAGTTCCAAACCAAGTTTTGATGCTCCAAACTCGATCCTCTTGGGCCCATTTTCTGAAAAACTCTTTCAAACACATAGAATAACACGTTTTAAAGCTCAATTTAAGAAATCAAGGCCCAAGGGTGTTTCATTTAAACCCAATTTCAAACTAGTTTTCAAGAACAACATGCAAACATGGCATGCATGAGTTTTAAACCAAAATCAAACTTCAAATCTTGCTCTAATGAGCTCAATCTTTCAAAACAAAGTGAAAGCATGGACTATAATACAAACATGAGCTTGCATGTACAATTCAACATGAAATCAATTCCAAAATACACCAAAATGGCCATGCATGCATGAATTCTAGCATGAATCAACCTATTTGCACTCAAACATGGCTTAATTCTACAATTGAGCATGAATCATGCAAGAATGAAGTTCAAAGACAACAAGAAGAAGATGAATTCGCTCACCTAAGTCTCAATTACAAGTCCAGGAGCTCAATCTAGCAATCTATGCCTCAAATCTTCAAGTTCTCCTAGCAATTTCAACAAAAACAAGCCCCTCTCTCTCTAACTCTCTTCTTGGTCGGTTGGGTGTGAGAAGATGGCTGAGGAAATGTTTTGGTTGCATGTAATAAGGCTCAACATATAATAAACAAAGGCCCCACTTTGATGGCAATTCCGTAAATAAGGCAACTCTTTGATTTAACTTATTTTAATCTAATTTAATCATTCCTAATCAATTTTCAGATAAATATACCATAAAATCAGAAATATTCTACTGAGTCTAAAACTTCAAACGGTTTCTAAATCGGCCGCCGATAAGGCCTTCAATTAGCAGTTTAAACACATAAATGCAAACAGATAATTAAATCATTAAACAGATAGAAATGCAATATAACAGATAAACTTATTCAATTTCAGTTCGATCTCAATCAGTCCATTCAGTACTTTGGTTAATCCAATTATCAGTCATTATCAGTTCCGTTTGGCGAATCATAACTAATTGATGGGTTGTCCAGAATCAAGACGCGAGGTTATTCTGATCCTCTCCTTATAAGGAGTTTAGTCCTCTAAACTCGAGTTACCTTCACCGAAGAAAAGCAGATCCAGTGGAAACAAATCAGGATATCTTTTAGCCATGTCATCTTCCCTTTCCCACGTGGCATACACGCCACCATGGTTCTGCCAGTCAACTTTCACTAGCAGAATCTCTTTGTTTCTCAGTTTCTTGATCCGTCTGTTCACAATCTGTATAGGTCGTTCCTCGTAAGTGTAGTCATCACTCAACACGATACGGGTAGGCTCAATCACATGGAATGGATCTCGAAGATAGTCTCTCAACATCGAAATGTGGAAGACGTTATGCATATGCTCCATTTCAGGAGGAAGCGCAACTTGATACGCCACCGGATTGATTTTCTCAATGTTTATTTCCAAATTAGGCGACCTAGTCTATACTTGTTTGCTGCGCGCATAACATAGTAATTCTAGGTTAATAATTGGAACAAGAGCATGTAATGTTTTCAAAAACGGATATCACGGTTAGTAGAGGCCGGTCTTGATCGGCGAAAGTGCTCATAGCTGACCTTCCCCGATCGTACCCAAGCTCCCGAGCCAAGACCACTTTGGTGATGACGGACATGTGGTCTTCGGCACCGAGTCAAGGTTTCCTAAATTTCCTATTTTAAATATTTAGGTGGCGACTCTGTAATCTGGCAAAGCAGTCCATGTTTGGCACTTCTTTTCAAAATCTGTTTTTCTCAAAACGATTTGCCAGAGTCGGACTCTTTGGTTCAGATTAAAAACCGTAACACAAAAGGGAGTCCAAACTGTAGAGTGAGGCCCCACGGACGCGTCTATAATTATGAGGCTTAAATATTCAGTAACCATTAAGTTAGGTATTGAATGACCTGGATACATCATATACTTTAGTCTTTAGAATGATTTAATTGTGGTCTTTTTTTCCCTGGTACAATAATTGATAGATTGTTGATACTCTCAATTAGAGCATTACTTGCAAATTGCTGCACTTTTTAACTGTGACAGGGCGATGCACATGCATGGAAATAGAGACATCATTGTTAAAGATTTGCAATTATTCTAGACAAAGATGTTAATCACTACAATGTTTATGTTTCTATTATAAGAAATTTGGTTTGGGTTTAGTTCAAAGGATGTGATATGTTCAGCATTAGACTGAATTGTGTATATAATGGATATGATACTTGACTGTTATGTTCAAAGGATGTATATAATTCAATGGGTGTATATAATTCAATGGATGTGATACTTGGCTGTTATGTTCAAAGGATGTAGATAATTCTGTGATATGTTCAAAGGATGTGATACTTGACTGTTATGTCTACAAGCTATCTGTAAATAGAATAAGCCTTTCACCTATGAATTATGTATATAATTTTGTAGATGTCAACTTCAAGTGTTAGCGGCAGTACCTCAGATCAATTGACATATTGCAACAAAAATTGTCCTAAATGTCATAAAAAGCAACTATTTGAATTTCCGAGACGGGGTGAAACAAAAATAAATTATTTTATTGTTGTCATGATTGCAGTGGTTTTATTGAATAGTGCTTGCCTACAAATTCACAATTTAGAGGTGCAGGAGAAGTGCAAATGGAAAATATGCCAACTGTCACCGAACAGGTTCGATTTATGAGCGAACAACTTCAATTTCAAAGCTCGAAGATGCTTAAATTGGAAACAGATATAAATCGGTGTCATATTTATGGGTTGTTCATCTTGCTTGTAATTGGTATCGTATCGGTTATAAAGATGTTAGAATATATAGGCAAGTTAGAAGTAAAAGTAATGTATTTCTCTTTGTTTATATATGTAATGTATATACTTATGGGTTGTGGTAATGTATATATTGGAATTGGTGGTGACACTTTTGTACCTTGAAGTTTTCTTATATCCATTCTTTTTATCGATTTCTTATGTCCATTCTTTTTTTTGAAAGTAACATTTTATTAATTCTAATAAAACATTGCGTAAATTACACTTTTACCCCCTAAACTATATGTGCTTTTTCTATTTGGTCCCTTAACTATTGTTTGTGTTTCTTTAGTCCCTAAACTTTAATAATTTGTGTCAGTCAAGTCCAATTTGTGTCTGCCGTCCAAATCATTAACGAAATAGCGTTAGTGGAGGGCAAAAGAGACATTTACACACAATAAAACTGGAGGGAATGTTCCCACCAGTATTTTGATAAATACCCACATATATATACATGGTTGTGTATGGAAGAAAAAAAAAATAGAGCATCAAGAAGACAAAAAAAAGAAAGAGGAAGGAGAGTAGAAAGAGAAAGAACAATGTGCCGGATGGATGCAACGCATTGCTCATGTGGCAAAACTGCTGTGATGAAGACATCTTGGACAAACTTGAACCCAGGAAGACGATTCTTATGTTGCGAAGGATATGGGCTCAATGGGGGAGGATGTGGATTTTTCCAGTGGTTTGATGTACCTATGTGTGGTCGGTCAAGGCAAGTTATACCGGGACTCCTACAAAGGATTACTAGAATGGAGGAGCAAATATCAGAATGAAAAGGATGGAGAAGATACTCTGGGTTTGTTTGGCTGTGTCTTGGCTGATCACCTTGGTATTATTACTGTAGAAGATACTCTGGGTTTCCTATGTAATATATTTGTTATGTAAGTTGTTGGATATGTAATAAATGGAAGGTTTTGTATGGAAAATTGTGTGCCCAAATCTTCTATAATGGTTGATTGTGTTTACCAACAAAAAATAAACACACCAAAAAAAAAAAAAAAAACAGAATAACAGTTCAGCCCCCCCTCCCGCCATTTGAAGATAAACATCATCATCATTTCCATTCATAAAAGTTTAAGTTCATTGTCATTATAAACACAAAAAACAATCCTACATAACTAAATAGTTGACATGAAGCTCATTGTCATTACAAACACAAAAACAATCCTACATTTCTAAATACTACTGTTTTCACCCTCTCTTCTTGGATGTGCCTCCCTTGGCTAGTGCTGTCTCTTTCAGTCTTGAGGCTTGAGTGATAGAGGTTGCAACAGCAGGTGGTGTTGGTCTTATAGGTATTGGAGGTTGACTTGCAAAAGTTATAGCAGTAGGTGGTGGCCTCCTTGGCATTGGAGGTTGACATGCAAAAGTTGCCGCAGTAGGTAGTGGCCTCCTTAGCATTGGCCCTTGACTTGCAAAGTTTCAACATCTCTTTCACCTGCTGTTGTATTATCTTGCTACAAAGCACAAGATATATCATAGTTAGTGATCACCAAGTAAATGAAAACAAACAAATGCTGCGGGTTTTACTTACAGAGGGTTGAAGCTCTGATTTGCAAGTCCTGGTGTTGTGGCCCTTCTGTCCACATTTTTTGTAACTCAAATTCTTTTTAAATCTCCTTAGCTTTGTAGGCTTTTGACCTTTAGGTCCCTCATCTGGTTCCCTCCTTCTTGCCTTCCTTGGCCTTTTAGGCTATTTAAGGTATTCTGGAGGAAGCACTGGTTCTTTCACTTTTTGCTCCCACTTCTCAGCACCATTCATTGGGCACATCATGTGTGTATAAGCCTTCAGAAATGTATCTTTTTTGTAACAATAATGGACAAAGTCCTCAGGTTGTTCCATTGATGTCCAAATGATAGCTATTGCATGTGCACAAGGGATTCTTATCAACTCCCATCTTCTACAGGAACATGTCTCTTCCTTAAGGTCCACTATGAACTGATCACCATGCATTCATCTTACTTCAAATTTTTTATCTCCTGCCAATGCTGGAATGTATGTAGCTGCAGTTGTCTTATTTTTCTCCAATACCTTGTGTATCTTAGGGCCTATGTTATCTTGCCACTGTTGTGCATACTCTCTTCTCTTAACTAATATTTCCATCAAATACATTCTAATTCTCTCCAAACAAGTCAAAATTGGTTTGTCCCTAGCAAATAGAATGGAAGCATTGAAAAACTCACATAGGTTGTTTAACAAAATATCACATTTTGCACTGGTACCAAAGTGGGACCTGGTCCAATGGACTGGATCCTTGGCAGCCAACCATTCATATGCCAATTTGTTCTCCCTCTTCAATTCTTGCATTTGAGCATTGAACCTGTACTCATAAGCTGCTCTAGCTAAATTCCATAACCTGTCCTTCAAGTTTTGACCTCCAAACCCATCTTTCTCGAAATTGTTGTGTAAATGTCTTATACAATGCCTATGTTTAGTTGCTGGAAGCAAATCAGAAATTGCTCTCTCCAAACCCTATAATCATCCAAATATACATGTCAAACAAACAAAACAACATAAGCCACAAATAGTTTAGAGATTATGGTCCATTTTGCTTATCAGAGATTATGGTCCATTTTGGATCATTGGATATTCCAAGATCGACCATCAAATATTGTAGAAACCAAGTCCAGCTGCTGGTGTTTTCAATCTCCACCATTGCATAAGCCACAGGATATGTTTGGTTATTTCCATTCAGTCCAACTATAGTGAGCAACTGACCACCAATAACACCTTTTAAATGACAACCATCAACACCAACTATAGGCCTGCAGCCTCAATAAACCCTTTCTTCAATGCATACCAACAAACATAGAACCTCTGAAATACATTAGTTGGGTTTCCATCCTCATTAGGTTTAAAGTGCAAATACACACTACTTCCTGGGTTGGTCCTATCAATCTCTTTGCAATAGTCCCACAACTTTGCAAATTGTTCAGTAACACTTTGTTAGAACCTTCCTTCTTGCTTTGTAAAGTTGACTAGGGGAAACCTTAATGTTAAAATATTTCCTTACCCTTTCGAAGAGTTCAGAAACAGAGCATATTGGATTTGTTCTAAATTCATCCGAATACACCATTGCTAACCAACTAGAATTGACTAGCTTATTTACCCAAACCCTACCACAAGTGTGCTTAGGATTGTATGTCTTTACTTGAAGTGTTTTCTTGTGTCTACTTCTCAGAGATGCAAAAATAGTCCAAGGGCATCCTTCTCTACAATTTGCTCTAACTCTACACCCCTCATTCTTTTTAAACCTAATGTCTTTACCATTGAGGATGGCATGATGCCTGACAGCTCCAGCAAACTGAGCCCTACTTTTAAAAATCATTCCTAAGTCAAAAACAGGGTTCTCTTTTCCAAAAACAGATTTGAACTCTTTGTACTTGGTCCTTGGCAACCCATCATCCCCATCTTCTAATTCTTCAAGGCTAGCAAACCCATTTGAGGAATCCCATTCCTCACTTTCTGGTTCAGAAAAACCTTGAACATGACTATTTTCTAGTGGCTTACTTGCATGTTGGTCCACTCTTGCCATTGGCTCCTCATTCAAGCTGTAATCACTGTCAACAAACACTTTATATTCAGCCTCTGAAATAGAATTTGAACTATGCTCATGCCCATCAACATTGGGTTCATAAATACTCCTTTCTGTTGTGTTGCATTCCCAGTTCCATTCCTCTACATTGACATCCTAGAAATATTCATCAAAACTTAGTGGAATAGGGACAGGTTCCTCAATATAAAGTTCCAATACACCTGCCACTATAAATTTCATCATTTCATACGCATCCTCATCAAAACTAATAAATCTAAATCCTCCATCCATGCTCTGCTTCTTACCAACTCTGTAATGAAATCCAACAAAATCACTATATCCTACCATTTGGGCACATTCAACCAATGCTAGCAATGACATCCTCTCCCTATCATTGTAATCAATGTAATTTACTTGGCTCCCAACATAAGACCTCTTTTCATTTTCTGTCCTAAATTGACCACCATGATTCATTTTAATGGTAAAGTGATTAGCATTGATGTTTGCATAGGCATTGAACCAGTATAACATTAAAAAACAAAAAATTAAGGAACATATGCAAATGCATGGGACCACAGTATCATTCACAAACAAAGCATGAAAACAAACACAAAAAGACAAGGGACAATCAGACAAACATGTACAACAAGACTTCACTTTTTGGAACAATACATACACTTCAAAATTCAATTCTTCGAAACAACATAGTAAACAAGAAAGATTCAACAAATAAAAAATTGACCAAAAATATACAAAACTGATCGAAAATGCTCAAAAAATCATAACCATGCAAAAATTTTAACCAAAAACTAAAAAAATTGTACTTACATTTTGGTATTTGACTATCTTGATGTTGTACATACTTCGCCATGCCCGTTCGGCCTCAATCAACCCCAATAATGTTACAAAACCCTTCGATTCTTCAAGAAAACCACAAACCCTAGCCTCAATCGAAGTTCTAAAGACTAAATTGATGATCTGAAAACCACAAACCCCCCATTTTTGTTACCCCAATTCGCCTCACGTGTATGACACATGCAGTTGAAGATGAAATGTCCATTTTGACCTTCGTATCAGCCTTTCGTATCACGTGGAATACACGTGCAACACTATTCCGTTAATGATTTGGACGATAGACACAAATTAGACTTGACAGACACAAATTATTAAAGTTTAGGGACTAAATAAACACAAACAGTAGCTAAGGGACCAAATAGAAAAAGCGCGTATAGTTTATGGGGTAAAAGTGTAATTTACCCTAAAACATTTAAAAGAGGAATTACATAAAAATCATGACGTTTTCAATATTAGGAGCTCCATTCCAAACCACATTCTCATGGTTACAAACATGACAACATGAACAAACAAGCAGCCAATGTAGATTAATGCTCCAAAAACTCTTCATAAACAAACAACTCCAGAATGCAAAAATATGAACCTCCTCCAGCAAAGCAGTATAATCTGTCCATTACCAAGTATATATATGCATGCATTCTGCTCCCAATAGTTAAACATGTCAATCCCTATCTCAATCGTATAGTGAACACCCAACATAATAAAATTTCAATATTTTTCTTATTCATAGCATAAGAATAAAAAATAAAAAATAAAAACGACATCGTTCCCATTGCAAACATTGTTCCCATTGTTCCCAAACATATCATTTCCAAACATTGTTCCCATTGCAAAAAAATAATAACCCAAATCCGAACAACAGAAACAAATACACCCAAATCTGAAAATATAATAACATCATTGTTCGTTCAGGGATGTCCATGTACATGACTATCAGCAGGACTATGTGAGGCTTGTGACATCTGGACTGCAAACTGTTGAACAGGGGTACCTCGAAGCAACTCCTGAAACGATGTTTGAGTGGGATAGGCTAAAGGCATTGACAGAGGCGTGTTATTTCCCTGCAATAGTGCTAAATTTATTAAAATATTGATACAATGAATACTACCATTTCAATGTAAAGTATGTAAGCAATTGTAACTCACATCATATATGAGATACATGACATGATGAACACTTATACGACTCATGGAAAAGGGACGTTGAGATTGAGATTCAGGTCAAGATTGAGAAATATAGACACCATGACCATGACCATAACCATAACCATAAAGTAAACCAACATAAAGAAAATAATATATAAAATGAAAAAAAATTAATAATGCATTTTCATTTAAAAAAAACACATAATATGAAATATTACATCAACATAATTACTACCTATGGCGAAAGGAGATCAAGATTGACCTTGGGGACTATAAACAGTAACACCCTATACAACCAATGCACGAAAAAAAAAAATTCACATGACTAGATTGCAAGAAGAACCAATTGAAGATATGTGGGAATCTTAGTTATCCAACAACATTGATAAAGTAAAACAATGGTTCCGTATGAGGTTCAATTTTCCTAAGGTCTATTCATGTCAATGTTTGTATACAATATTAAATATTACCTGTATTGAATGATTATCCACGGCGAAAGAAGGTTGAGATTGACCTTGAGAGGCACAAAAAGAACCACCCTACATGCATCACAAAAGACCCAAAATAATAAATATCACCCTACTAGATTGCAAGAATAACCAATCCAACAAGATTAATACAAGGTTGCACACAATAGTAAATATTACCTGACTAGAATTATTACTCATGGTGACAGGAGGCTCAGATTGACCTTCGGGAGTACAAAAAACATCACCCCATAAACGACCAATTTTTTTAATTCATTATTTTTCCAACACACATAACACAAATTTGGTAACATACATCACAGAACACATAACAATCACATATAACAAAATATCATTTAATCATATGTAACTTTTTCATGTAATTTCCTGCTTAGATTGCATTCTTTTCTTCTTTGTAATAGATTTTTTCATTCGCCCTTGATCCTCCTTCTTCCCTTACTAGTTGTTTGTCTTTTCTTCAGTCCCTTAGCTTGGATTGGACAATCTACTTCATCACTTTGTGGGCATGTGTTAGTTGAGGAATTTCTCAATTCAGTGACCTTCACTTGACCACAAATGTGCATACTTAATTTGTCCTCAACCATTACACTCAATTCTTCACCTTTTGCAAACATATTCATCAATGACCTATATTGGTTTCACATCAGCCTTGACATCATACCCACGGCTATCTTTCACACTTTCAGCCCTTACTTTTTTAGTCCATCGTTTCAGTATGTATTGTACAGGAAGGTCCGTTGCATTGGATATATCTCTAAGCACCTTCAGACAATGTCGACACAATATGCCCTTCACTTCAAACTTTTTACAACTACAACTCAACGAACCATCTCTATCCATTGTGTAACGCCCTCAAAATAATACAATAATTACAACCCCAAAACATGTGTTAATAATAGCATAAATCAGAGTAAATAGTTCTTTCATTACATGAAATTAATCATACAAAAAAGTTTAGCATGAATAAATGTCCTTCGGGCTTACACCTTTCCAAGTCTTGACTTGGTTACAACAAAAGGAGGCTAGCTCATACACATTTAACCCTAGGCTATACAAAATAAAACAAAACAAAATAAGAAGCTCTTGCTTCCCAAAGATCCCTCCAATGCTATTGCCTTGGTGGAGGCATGACATCATTATCTAAAAATGGTTTTTCCCAAATAGGGTAAGTTACAGCCCAGTAGGAATAATCTAATACAATATATAATATTTAACAAAGATATAAGTTCATGTGCATATACAATGCCTGGGATAAAACATTCATGCTTTTATATTGCCATTGAGTACCAATTCTATGTTCCATTATATTTTCCTCCAATTCATTTCAAAACATAAGAATCAATTTCATTATTCCTCAATAACCCAAATGAGACAATAACTCAGTAGTTCAATAATTTTACAACCAACACATAAACACTTCAAATTGCCATTTTATGGATATTTCGTCGGCAAAATTGACACCCATGTATAAATTTCAAATTTTCCATTTTATGGATATTTCGTTCGCGGGATCGATACTCATGTATTATTTCGGGACTTTCACCCAAGATACTCCGGCCAACTTAATTATAATGGAGTTCATCCCCTTTCTCCTCCCAAACAATGGAGCACATCATCTTTCCACTTCCAAATAATCATACATATACAATGTATTCACAACATAATCGTATTCATTAATAAACATCCATGGACTAGTTTCAATTCACCTAATCCACATGCAATTTCTACAACAAGTAAAGATATCTTCCACCGATAACCCAATACAGATATTTCTAAACAAATATATAATCTCAAGACAGATAAATTATTCAAAATTCCCAAAGATGTGAAGTATTACATACCTAATTTCACCATCTATTCCAATACTCGCTCAATTTCATGATTTCAATACCAATTCCAATTATTTATACAAAATAATCATGATAATCATCCTAGAGCAAAATCCCCGCTTTTCAAGGTATCAAATCCAAGTACCAAAATCAACTATTTTGACACCACATGACTTCATTCTCAAACCCTATGCTCATTTATTTCACTTTTATCAAGACCCCTCTTTTACATTTCACCCAAACCCTAGGTTTGTCTACATTATCCCCAAATCTCACCATTGTTACACAATAGATAAATAATTAAGTTAAAAACCATATTAAAGTGTAGAAAATCCCTACCTCAAAGAGAAAAGATGAGCCAAGCAAGGATGGAACTCCAAAAATGTTGAAATCCAACTTCAATCGAGTCAAAATGGAAGATCTTGAGAAGTTCTATCTTTTTATCAAAGGGAGTAGAGTGGAAAAATCAAAAGATCTAGGTCAAAATTTAGAGAGAGAGAGAAAGAGAGAGAGAGAAAGAGAGTGTTTTAGAGAGAGAGGCTCTTAACTTTAGGGTTTTGGGTAAAAAGATATTAAAAAGTGATGTAAAAAGTCACTTTTACGATTTGATATACGCACAGTCCACTTGAGTGGAAGAGTTGATGCTCGAGCGTCAGACACAACATTTTGTTTCGCTTGAGTGCAAAAGTGGCCTGCTCAAGTGCAGAAAACACACATCCAGAACTTCTGCAGACAACAAACAAACCGCTCGAGCGTAAGGAAGGCCGCTCGAGTGCCAACTCGCTCGAGCGTGAAAAACACTTCTCCAATACTTTTGCAAACGTGCAAAGTACTGAGAGTTTGCAACTCCCGCTCAAGTGCAAGAAGGCCCACTCGAGTGGAGGACAAAAATTCTAGACAGCACCAAATTTGAAAACTAAGCAATCAACCTATTCCAAACGCACGACCACAACCCAATAAACAAAATAAATGGGAGACAAAGGAAACAAGATATAAATCACTATTCGAAACCATACAAACCCGAGCCTAGAATACAACAGGTGACGAGTCAAAATCGGAATCGCTATACATTGTCACATTCTTATCTTTTTTTCCATCTACCACCGTTCTAATTGTGAATATGGTACTCTCACCATCATTATTAGTGCCTACAATGGACGCTTAAATAGACTGCACGTACTTATTTTGGAATTCCTTAAAAATTATTTTGGTATAAATCTCTACCACTTGCTTTAATTTCAAAGTTGGAATTGAAACCCTTGGCAATTTTTGGGACAAATTATATTCGGCTTCCAATTCTTTATATCTCTTCTCATAGAGCACCCTCTCAAAATGTATGAAAAATTCCATCAAGTTATGATCATAATTGAGATAATCCTTCAAAAATGCATTGAAGAATTCACTTAGTTGAGTGGTACTATTTCCAACTGCCTAGGAATTCATAATATATGGCCATCTCCGTTTCTCCTTCACACCAAAAGTTTGCTTTAACCAATGATTGCTGTGTGGATCATACCTGTCAAGAATTTGTTCACATTGTATTCTGAGTTCTTCTTCGTCATCAATTTCATGCTACATCTTCAAAAAGAGAACTTATATGCTTCACAGCATTTTTCATCAGATGCCATATGCAAAGTCGGTGGTTTGTAATAGGTATGACAATTGGAATGGCCTTATCCATCGTAGCATCTTGATCAGTGAAAATAGTTTTCGGAGTTTTGTTTGACATTATCTCCAAAAAAATTTGAAATAACCATATGAATGATTTGACAGTCTCATCATACATCAAGGCTACATTGAATATAACTAGGAGTGGACAACGGTTTATCCAATCCGCAAAAACCGCCCAATCTGCATACAAATGGGCGGTTTCGCAAATACAATGCGGGCGGATGCGGTTTGAAATGTGACATCTTTGCAGGTTGTGGGCGGCTTACGGGTTTAACCCGCACCCGCAAGAAACCGCCCGCACTTTATTTATTTATTTTTTATCTTAACTATTGATTTCATTTCTATATCCCACCTAGATATTTTGTCCAAAACAAAACACCCTTTATTTTTTGAACTTACTCTAGCATTACATTTGCTAATAGTATTATATCAACTGAAACTGAATAAATACTGATCATATTATTATTGTTACATAACTGAACTTGTCCTGGATGAAGTGTGATTTGAAATTTTAAATTCCTTAATGAATATGGAGTTATAGTTTAGAATTTTGAAATATATGCTTATGTTAGTTTATGATTTGATTTAAGATTTTGAATGATTTGTTTGTGTTACGAATTGATTTTGTTGTATTTTTAATTTTATAAGTTTTAATTCATTAATTATTAATGTTGGAGCATTTTAGAAAATGGGAAGAAAATGGCTCAAAATAAATATTTACAAAATGGGAAAAAAATAAGGCTCAAAAATAAATTTTTGAAGAAAAAAGTCCAATCCACAAACCGCCCGCACATCCGCGAACCCTATCCGCACAAACCGCAAACCACACTGCGAGTGATTGCAGGTTATCTTTTCCCCAAACCGCATAAATGCGAGCGGGTCCAAACCGATCTGCAAACCGTCCAAATCCGAACCGCGAATACTCCTGAATATAACTGTTTCTCGATGATGATTAAATTCAACAAAGGTTCCAAAAGGCCTGTGCTCATTATTTAATTTGTAAGTAGTGTCAAAGGTCACTACATCACCAAATTGAGCATAGTTCATTATCATTTGAGTTTACTTATCTGCTCTTCACAATCTAATTGGACAACATAATAGAATGATGGATTTTCCACAGTTTTCTTACGAAAGTACTGCAACATACTACCCGCTTCTCCATATTCTAAATCTTTTTGTCTCTTTGATCTCAAGTAATTTTTTTGGTCTAATTTTGTGAAGCCAAGTGTTGCTCTTCCACCAGATTCCCTACCAAATTGCTCATAAACAGAACTAAGAGGAATTCCAAATTCTGAAGCCAATTCTACTTCAATTGCTTGGGTGATAGATATTTTTCTTTGGGATGACAACATATGAATACACTTTTGAGGCACAAAGTCATGATTATAATATTCAAGAAAATCATTTGCAACATATTTTCCTATATTTCTATCTAACTTGATACTTAATCGGACACCACAACCACATCTCACCTCTTGTCTTAGAAATTTTACTAGTGGATCTCCCTTGTCAATATCCCGAGTTCCCTCTTTGTAACATACAAAAGTCCGTGAAGTTATTTCCTTAGTTTGTTTGTTCTTGCGTGCATACGCCTTTCTAATACTAAAGCCCACCTTTTCGCTGTAGTTATTGTAAAAGTCATATGCAGCTTGTTCAGAGTCAAATGACATGCCCAATTTTGGCTTCCAACCACAACTAGCCAACTCATCAACAACATTATTTTCTTCTATTACCTACAATTTAGTACCATACAACTAATGAAAAAATTAAAAGTAACATAAACAATAATTGAATAATGTAATCAAAGTAAGTAGGCTTGGGATATAAATTTTTTCTTTGGGAAATAAGACAACAATATCCCAACTGCCAAGCAAACAAAAAAGTGCTACACACTTTGCAACTCATTGTTTTTCAAAGCAGATTACTAAACATACTAATGATCAGTCCTTTAATTCTCGAGATCCTACATACTAAATCACAAATACAGCTTACAGAAATTTCAAAGTAGACTACTATATAGAAATTTCAGTCCTTTAATTCTTTTTAATGATCAAACATACTAATTGATAATTTGCAAAACCATGGGAATGCTGAAATATTTTTAGAAAGGAGCATGTTCTCATTTAATAAGCAAGAAGAGTAGATATTTGATAATCTCATGTCTAATGCTGATTAGAGTGTTTAGTAATACAAGATATGTACCTAATATTATAATAGAATAGAGGTTTTTGTCTTGAAAAAATTGTCAATATTTCTACTAGTTTTGGGTGTCATCTCTTCCAGACTCACCTTTAATTGTTTTACCTTTTAATTGTTTTTCAAAGCAGACTACTAAACGTACTAATGATCAGTCCTTTAATTCTTGAGATCAAACATACTAAACCACAAATACAGCTTACACAAATTTCAAAACAGACTACTATACAGAAATTTCAATCCTTTAATTCTTGTTAATGATCAAACATACTAAACCACAAAATACTAAACCACAATTTCAAAAACACAGACCACACAGGCATTTCTGTCATTTCAAAAATTTTCAAAATTTCAGATACAAAAATTAGGAATTTCACATTATAGACAGATCTGGTTATATATGTATATATCAATAAGAAAAATCTGAAATGATGAAATGGACCTTGTCATGGTCGCAATCTCGCCTTGCTGTCGTGTTGCGTCCCTCCGTCAGTGCGTCGTGTCCCTCCGTCATCCTCCGTCCTTTGCCATCGCCGTCGCCGTCTCCATCTCCTCCCTTCGCCATCCTTCGTCCTTCGCAGTCACCGTTGCATTCCTCCACTATCTCTTTCTCAGTTCGTTTCTCTATGCCTCTCTCTCTCTCTCTCTCTCTCTCTCTCTCTTTTCGTCTAGCGTCTCTCTCTCGTCTCTGTCTACCTGTTAGGGCTAAACAGAACATATTAGAGGAAGATAAAAGTGAAAGAAGTGGGAAACTCAAATTTTGGAAAAGCGAGGGAAAAAAAAACTAACCAAAACGACGTCGTTTTGGTTGAAACGACATTATTTTGGCAAGGGCTATAGGGAAGGCCGCAGAAAAAGGCAGTCGAGGATCCTTACTCATATAACTAAATCATGTGTCTAAATTTAAGATAATTTGTAATTATGAATCTAAGGGCTGGTTTGGCTTATCCTATATAAGCCAAAAAGTCAAAAAGTTACTCCAAAATCTAAAAAGATATCACTATTCACCTAAAAAAAATAATTAAAAAATCAATTTTCTACATATTTGAGCCGACCGAAGTGATGTCTACGTAGCTGCTGTGTTGCGGCAGTGGACAGGGATTAATGATTGGGTGTGATTTGCACACACCGCTGTTTGGCCTGTGGGGACTATCACGGGTCCCGTTTTGATAATCTGAACCGTTAACTGTATAGAACTCGTCGAGTACTATATATTTGCAAACAATCACATTGATCGGATATCAATAACTATATGATCAAATCAGTTATATACAACAAATGGATGGTGTTATAATTAATGATTGAAAAATAAATAAATCTGATCAGATAGCTATCGATATCCGATTAATGTGATTTTTTATAGGTACACAGTGTTCAATAAGTTACACACATTGAACGGTTCAGATTATTAAAATGGGACCCGTGATGACCCCCACGGGCCAAACAAAACCGTCCAGTGCTTTGTATAAAAATTAGCCAATAATTTCCAACTCCAATTCACTCCCAACCAGTTGTACGGCTGGGGCCCACCCCTATCTAATCATCTCCTACACACCTTTTTTATACAATTTTTTAATACATATTTTTTCATAAAAAGTCAAAAAGTTAACCCAAAATTCCATATTTTTTTTTAATCTTTTTTAGTCAAAAAAAACAAAAAGAACACTTTTTTAGAATACCCCAAACCAGCCCTAAATTAGTCCTAAATTTTATTTTATCCATTTTGTGTTATCATTTTTTAATTGATTCAGTATTTAGAATAAATTATATAAATAACAAATAGAAGGAATATTATATCAATAAAAAAATAACACTTAATTACAAATAATAGAGTGCAAGTGAATGCAAGTAAAACATAACTACTCTTCTTCTTCTTTTTTTGAGGAAATATCATCCCCCCTTCCCCAAGAAAAAAAAATAAAAAACTATCACGTGTTTTTTAATTTGACCTCCATATTTCGATTTATTTCAATTTAGTACCTAAACTTTCAATAAATTGATCAATTTAACCCCTGTCGTCACATTCTGTTTACAATTAGACGAAATTTGCTGACGTGACACCAAAGTTTATTTAGAGTCATTTTACCCCTCAAACTATACCTAAAAAATCAATTTGCCCCCAAATATTTAAAAAAAAAATTAATTTAAATATTTAATGAATATTTTTTTATCTCAATAATGAAAAAATTAAATTTTAAATAATATATACTTTGCAAATATATATATATATAAGTCCTCATTTAAAATTATCTTGAGACTATGAAGTATGGACACTTCGACAAACATGTCGTACCCGTACCGGTTACCTACTGAATTTTGAAAATTCTTTCCCACTCAATTTTGAAATTACTATTAGTCGATCAATTCTATTGAAATTAATTTAAGTAATAAACTAGTTATAATTGCGTGCGCACACACACATAGAGTAGTAAATAAATTTTCGGCTCAATAAGTTTCTCTAGGATCAACTCGAGATAATTTGAGACCTATGAAGCACAAGTATGGGTATACCTATTAGTATTGGTATGATATAAGTACATCGACATGGTAAAATCTTTAAAAAGTAGGGTACAAGTACAGGTATGGTTTAATACGTTTGTAAAAAAATATTTATTTTTAGTTTGAAATAATACAAAAATTGATTAAATGGTTTAATTTGTTAAATAATGCCAAAAGCATAGGTATAAGATAAAATTAAATATTATTATATTAAATAACTTATAAACGATATCTTAATTTTAAAACCATGCTAAGCACAAAACTAAAAATGAAAAAGAAGTTTAGTAAAAGGAATTTTATCTTTGTAGTAGAAAAAAATATTATTTTCGATTGAGGTAGGACACGGCTTGGATATATATTAGATATGTCTAGGTAGGCCAAAAATTAAGAATAAAAAATTTGAGTACATTTTGTATACCCGGTACGTATGCAGAAATATCATATGTCAGTAAGTACTCGGTACTGGTACGACATGTTTGTCGAATTATCCATACTTTATAGTCTCAAAATAATTCAAAATGAAATTTTTTGTATTTTTTTGCAAAGTATATATTATTTAAAATTTAATTTTTTCATTATTGAGATAAAAAAATTATTTATTAAATATTTAAATTTAATTTTTTTTATATATGGGGGGTAAATTGATTTTTACGGTATAGTTTGGAGATGTAAAATGAAATTCTAAATGAATTTTAGTGTCACGTCAGCACATTCCATCTAATTGTAGACATAATGTGACGACAAAGATTAAATTGATCAATTTATTGAAAATTCAGGTACTAAATTAAAATAAATCAAAATATGAAGGTCAAATTAAAAAATACATGATAATTTAGGGGACAAAATAATATTTCTTCTCTTTTTTTTTTTCAATTAGTAAGAGAGTAATTACGAGTATAATAAATATTATATAAAACTCACTGTATAGTCCAAAAATAGTTAGAGATCACCACGCCCAAACTTAAGAAGAAATAAAAAAAAAACTACAATAAACAGCACAAGCATCAAAGTTCTATTTATAAGAATTGAATCTACAAACTCACTCTATAAAATAATTTATAAGAATTGAATCCGTAAATTCGTTTGGAAACAAATTATTTGAATAATTTTTTATCTTTTTATGAAAAAATTGTATAAAAAGATAAAAAGAGTAATATATTATTATTATTTTATTTTTATTTTTTTGACTAAGGCTAGGTTTTGTATATCTTAAAAAAATCAAAAAGTCACTATTCTATTTAAGTCACATCATCTTATTTAAATCACATCACCTCTCTAACGCATCACATCAAACTCAATCCAAACATAACCTATATAAGTCAATAAGTCAAAAAGTACATTTTTTTATAACATTTCAAACAAACCTTTAAGTCACATCATCTTATTTAAGTCACATCACATTTCTACCACATTACTGCAAACTCAATTCATATTTCATAAAAAATAAAAAAAATACACTTATTTAAAACATCCTAAATAACCTCTAAAACTAACCCAAACGAGACCCACGCTATAAAGTAGTCCTACACAACGCCAAATGCCCTGGTTCAAGCACACGACTCACTTGTACTCCATTAATTTATAACTTATTTTATCCGTATATAAATGATATTTTTTACAAATTAGAAAAAAAATAATTTTAAATAATCAAACTTTATGTCTACTTTCAGAAACACATTTTTGAATTTCTAATTCATATTTTTATATTTTTACTGATCTTTTAAAAATATTTTAATAAATTTTCTTTTACTTTTTAAAATCATTCAATCTTGATACATTTAAAAAAGTATAAAATTTATACAAAAATCTTTAAAATATTCATTGAGTACAACAAAATAAGAAAATATATTAAATTTTCAAATTTTTTTTTGTGTTTGATGAATTTTTAATTTTTTTCTACAAATATTATACTTTTTAAATATATCTACTATCTAAAAAATAAAAAAATTTACATAAATTATTAAAAAAATTCACTAAAAATAAAAAATACAAAAAGTAAAAAAAACTTAATTTTCAAAAAAACAGTGTAAACAAAACAATTAAATTATTTTAACTTAAATGCACTTTTCCACATATATTTGGCAAGAAGGTTTGTGTTGAGTTAGGATTATTTTATTCACAAAAAGATAAATAAGTTTTTTTATCTAATAAGATAAAATATTACTTTAAAATCATAATTATTTCATTTTTTCTCTCACAAAAATTAAAAAAAGTTAAAAAGTTCATTCTAAACTAAACTTTTTAGCCACAAGTTAAAATAGTCAAAAAGTCAAAAAGTCAACCTGCATTACAAACGGAGGCAAAATAAACTAAAAAGTCAATAAGACAAAATATCACATCTAAACTATAATTATTTTATTTTTTCTTTCACAAAAATTAAAAAAATCAAAAAACTTATCACAAACGAAACTTTTTAACTCTAAATTAAAATAGTCAAAAAAATCAAAAAGTTGAAAAATCAACACACATCCCAAACTAAGGCTGACTTTGTTGAGTAAATAATAGAAAAATTTCTAAATTAAATATATATATATATTAGTAAAAACGCACCGTTACAAGGTGGAGGACACGGCCAAAGAAGCGCGCCAATGTCGCTTCCCTCTGGTTTCAGCTGCAAACGCTCCCCTAAACATCTGACACACTCTCTCTCCTCTCTTTTCATTCTTCTTTCTTCTTCCTCTTCTTCTCATCACACAGCTCCAAAACAATGCATTCCATTCCCAGAACCATTTCTAACTCCTAACACTCCCAAACCTTCTCACCTTTTGCTTTTCAGTCTGTGTGTTTTTTTTTTTTTGGATCGAAGATTCGAAGAATTTCGGCAAAGGAGATCTGAAGAAGATCGGTATTGATAATTTTTTTTTTGTTTTGTTTTGAAAATTTGGAGGTTTGTTTTGGGAATTTGATGATACGCCAAATTAGAATACATTGGCATCTATGAAGACTGTACGGGTGGTTGAAGTTGAGACGAATCGGCTTCTTCGGTGGCTTCCCAAGCTTTGTTTCAGATGGAATGGCAGATCCTGTTAATTATGGCAATCCTGAGCGTGACATCGATCAGGTGTCTCTCTCTCTCTCTCTCTCTCTCTCTCTCTCTCTCTCTCTCTATATATATATATATACATATTCAGGAATTCAAAACAATGTGTTGTTGACGTAAATCAGTGGATCACCATTACAGAGAATCACCATTTCAAAACAATGTGGTAGTGAGTGTGTTGATTTGTACATGTATGTATGTATATGCAGTTTAGTTCCCAATAGAATACTCTATGATTTGAAAAACGTATATTATCCAGGGAAAGATTTGTCAAAAACCAAAAATGGTTGGTTTTCTTTGTGTTGTTATAATTGAATATGGAGTCAAACATTTTAACTCAGCTGGATTTGGAAGCTGAAACAGAATTGTGCTTGTGCTTTTACAAGATAATCCCAATAAGGAATATACAAAATAATAATAATGACATAGTGGTTAAAATAGGAAATTAGGGAGGAAACTACTAGTTGGGAAAGTCAGTTTATACTTTATTATAGATTTCATAATTAATGACTCTCCTGATTTTTTTTTTTTTTTTTTTTTGCCACTAAGGGCTTATTTGATTAGCAGGATTAGTAGTGGGGGAGGCTAGGGGGTGTTTGATAATCTGATTTAGCACTTAAAACTGAATGCATAATCAATTAGGGCCATTTAATAACCACAATTGATATCACTTAAAAATTTAAGTTCCTCTTAAAATATAAGCTAAAATTAAAAAAAAAAAAAAATTAAGTCATATAAAACTTACTTAATTCTGATTGAATTTATAAATGCTAAACATATGTTTCGATATACACTATTATAAACTCACTACTACTACCACCACCACAATCACCATCATCATGCCACAACCTCCACTACTATTACCACCACCACCACCACTTTTACTACCACTACCGCTACTGCTATCACCACTATCACTACCGTTATCGTTATCGTTATTGCCACCATCATGCCACTACTACCAAGGGCAAGTCTACACCCAATGTTGGGTGTTCAATTGAACACCTTTAATTTTTTTTTAATTATATATTTGTAATTTAATCCAAAACTTTATGTTGAACACCCTAATCCACTTTCCTGAACACCCACCATAGTTGAACACCCACTCAGCCCACTTTCTTGAACACCCAACCTAGCCCACAACCCGTTAATCAATATATATGCTTTGTGACACACAACATGTTTTGGAGCTTTGCTTTCTCAACCTGTGCAAAGTACCTTGTTTACAAAATTGTGTGGTTTTGCAATTTCTAGCAAGTGTACCACTTGAATGTTAATGTTGATCAATAGTTTTATAACTTATCTCAATTTGAATTAAAGGAGCTTTCCTCATTTTTTTTATCATGCCAGTGATAAAAATAAAATATATTTATGTAATTTTTTTATCTACATTTTATTTTTTAAAACAATGATATTGATAAATTATAATTTTTTTTTTTAATTGTATATGATTTGAAAAGTCTAAAAAATTAAAATTTTGAATGTCTACCTTGAAATTTTTTTTTTGGAGTACTCACACTGTGAACAACCTAAAAAAAATTCTTGGAGTCGCCACTGACGACCACCACCACCACCACCACTTTCATCACTATTGTCATTGTTTCCATAACCACCACCATCATTTTACTATCCCTACCATCGCTACCACTACTATCACCACCACTACCATCAACAATACCGCTACTATCATCACCATGCCACCGCCACCGCCACCACTACCACCATCATACCATCACCTTCAGCACCACCGCTACCACTATCACCACCCTCACAATATAAAATTTGAAATATACAATTTGAGAATAATAAATTTCAAATTTGATTTTATACATATCAAACAATTTATTTTTGGTTCAACACTTAAATTTTTATCAAACAGCTTTTTAGCTTAAAAAATTGGTATTCACTTTTCAATATTTAATTTTCAGTCTTCAGTTTTCATCTTTATCAAACATCACCTTAGTGTAGGATTGATTGTCCAGTTAGATTAGTGAGGTATATAGTTTCCTCTAGTTCACATTTGTTTTGCAATAGATATGGAAATATATAATCCCAATTATATGTATGTTTTGCATTATTAGTTGTAGGATTAAAAAAATCTGTCAATTTTGTTGGATAGAATAGTTATTGGAATCTAATCTGAATAATAAAATTTGCAACCAAATAATGGAATGTGAGTCCCATGGATTAATAATCCCAATGCTATATAGTCCACCTAATCAAACTAGCTTGTAAGAGAAAATAGCATGATAGTGAACTCCAAAAAATTAAAAAGGGGGTAGTGAACTTAGAAAGATTAAATGACTGGCAATTTTTAATAAAAGATGTTGGTACGCCACGCACTAGATGAGATTAGCGGATAGGTTAATTTCTTTTTGCAATTGGAATGAAGTATCTTGAGTAGTTCTTTGTGTGTGTGTGTGTGTGTGCGCAGTTGAAGTAGCTTGAGTAGTTGAGTTTGGCATTAATTGGAATATGGTTGTCATAACAAAAGTGAACAAACAAGCCTAAAGTTAGGGGATGTAAATGCCAAATGATGCATATATTTGTAATTTTACTTTCTCAAGACTGTAACGATAAAGATAAGAAAAAGAATAGATATGTAGTTGGCACAAAGAGATTGAGAGCTAACCAGTGGAAAGAAGCATCCTATAAAGGAAACAATTCTCTCATTCATGTTTTTTGATATTAGAAATTAATCCTAATAGATTGATGCAAGGCATGTGGCTTGAACTTGTGACCTCATTGACAACAATGCTATTGTTGTGCTATATCACAAAACTGGTTATAACTTATTATTACTTTCTTCAAAATTATTTAGTCTCTACCTAAAAATTAAAAAAAAAGAAACAAAAAACAAAAAAAGTACTCATTTAACCCAAACACTGCAAAGATATATAAATACGAAAGCTATATGACATAGATGCTCTCAAGGCACTCTGAATCCTACAAATTCTGAAAGTTGGCACTCTCACTCCTCCTGCTGCACTTCACGAACTCATTACTTAGTGCCTAAAAAACTAGAACTCTATGCCTTTCAAGCCTTCCACTCCTTTTTTCAGGCAAACGCTTGTGAGCTCAAACTGTGTGGCCAAGGTTGTAATATGTTATATGTTATAGGTTATTTTATTTTATTTTTATTTTTATTTATTGAATTTTCTAAATGTATCAGGTTCTAGCAAACAATTATCCAAAATTAAGCCGTGTTTAAGATAAAAGATGCTCAGCTAGAAGCGAGACACAAGAAAAATTGTTATACATAGATTCATTGGATACTTATATGTTTCCCTTTGTCTTTTATTATTATTATTTCTTTTATTGAAATAGAGGGTATTGAAAGTCTTGAGCTTTGCCATATGACACCTTGGAAAAAGATTATTGCTTAGAACTTCACTTATCTTTTTATTATATAACTGATAGCATTAAAGTTAGTCATGTATGTTTATTCATTTGTACTGCTTAATTATTTTTGTTAACATCTTCACTTACTTTTTTCTTTCTTCTTTGGAAGGCACTCATTACTTTGAAAAAAGGTACCCAGTTAATTAAGTACAGCCGCAAGGGGAAACCTAAGTTTTGTCCATTCAGAATTTCTGCAGTAAGTTATCTTACTCTCACTTGAGCTATTCAGTTGTCCATGTTGAACATGGCCACATTGATGTAAAATTTCCCTGCAACTGTCTTTAAAATGAAAACTTCCAAAAGAATGGTAACTAAAAATACTCTTTTCCTGCAGCAGGTTTACTTGTATTTTATATTTTTCTTCTTGTATTGTGTGAAATGTTACATCACTTGCACACAAGAAGACATGCCTACATTTGACGTAAAATGAATTTAACTGGAAATGAACCAATAACAAAGGGCTATTATAAATTAGATAAGTGCACCATGTGTGTGGGGTGAACAATGTATTTTGGCTGTACTAGATTGAGTTTTGTTTTATATCTCTTTGCTTTCAAAAAAGAAAGTGAATAGTTTATGAACTCAATAAATGTACTCTATTTTCAAATTAGTGCAGTTGTGTTGTGAAGTTATTTTTGTGATGGACAATTCCCTCTTTCTGATCTCCAGCAGCAATAACAATACTGAACATTTAAAATGTTACCACCATTCTTATAGAGATGCTCGTATTGTTCTTTGCCTCGGTTGCTGCCAAGGGGTGTTCTCCAATGGAGATTCATTATTTCAACTTCTAGGAAGACGTCTTCTTGTTGATTAATAGGGCCTCCTTGACCATGACTGGGTGGGTAAGAGTAGAAAGGTTGGAGTTAGGGCCTTCTCGACGCTTTGATCCCGGTCGTGGAAGGTCCCAGGTATGAGGATCGGACCGGGAAGTAGGAGGGAGATTAGTGTAACTTGCCACAAAATTTTGTAACCTCAACCATAAAATGTATAACCTTGCCACAAATTGGCGTAACAAAAAATGCCATAATAAAGACACAAACTTTTGTTACATGAACTACAAAATTTTGGACATTTTGTTGCACCAATTTGTGGCGAGGTTACGCATTATGTGATTGATATTACGAATTTTTATGGTAAATTATGCCAATTTGTGATAGGGTGCATATGGTACATAGGCATTTTCCCTTCTATTATTCTTTCTCTCTCTCTTTCTCTTGTTTTCCATCCATATGTATACAAACAGTTAAGAAACAAACCAAGAAAGACAACAAAATCAACGTCACGCGTGATGATCTCTGTCTCTGATATGGAAAATGTTTGAGACTTAAAAAATTCCTACAATTTGATCCACAATGTGGTAGTACAATAGGTGTCAATTTCTGATTAGTTACACACTCAATGATATATTGTCTACCTTCCTTTGCCACATCATTGTGGGTCTAAAATCTGGTTCTCTAGCATTACTCCTCTGATATATGCGTCATCAACTCTATTGACCAAGCATAAATGTTCATCTTCCCTTCCTGATAGTTCCTAGTTGTTGTGAGTCCACATTTGTATGTTCTAAAGTCACTTTCAATTTCCCAAACAAAGGCAAACCTTAATAAATTACCAATCCATTCACGAACCTTCTAATCAATCCCAAGAGATTGGTCTTGTGATCAAAATTTCAGGTTTGGAAGTGGAGTTTGGATTTGTTAAGGTTGAAAGTCTCTATTTTACAGTGAAGTTGATCCATTATTGAACAAATATGAACTTACTTCAGTAATCTAAACCTCTCCTTATATAACTAATTAAAAAATTATTTATGTAAAAAATAAAGTTGATCCAGTATTGATTGTCAAACTATTAGATCATAATTATCTATAGAGCTTACATGTTTTTAAAAATAGATCGTCCAGGTGTTATATAATATATATATATATGTATAATTCGATCATATGATTAATTATGTCTGATCAATTCAATTTTTTGTATGCATGCTCTTCTCAGCTTGTTATATTAGATAAATAGTTCATATATGACATAGATAGAAACTAGTCCCACAATGTGCTAACTTCACCTGTAAAGTTGAGATCTTTAATTTTAGCAAATCTAAACTCTTGGAAGTGTGCTCCTTTTATGGTATCTGGTTTGAAAATGTCTTAATTGCAAATAATTTCTTGGGTCAATTCATATGGGACAAATATAGCTATATGTAGGGCTGCAAATGAAGAATCATTCGTGAACAGGCTCGAACTTAGCTCGGTAAAGGTTCGTTTGAATTCAGTTCATTAAATTTTTATTGCATTTGAGATCAAGCTCGAGCTCGTTAAAATATTAATAAACAAGCTCAAATATACTAAAGCTGGGCTCGTTTAACATTTAGTTAAATAATATAAAAATATGTATAAAAATAGGATAAATATTTTATTTATATATTTAAATAATGTAAATGTAAATAATAGCTAAATTTATTTATGTAAATAATAGCTAACTATAGATAATACATTTATATAATAGTAGTGGTAGATATTATTATTTTTGTAAGATATTGACTTTTTTTTTAGTATGTTTATATATATTGTTTAATCAAAATTTTAATTGTAACTTTTGTCTCATACACAAGTATAAATTTATAATTTCTTTGGCTCATTAAGGCTCGTGAACAGGTTTAAACTCGAGTCGAGCCTAAACCACCTTGGTTCGAGCTCGTTAAAATCTTAATAAACAAGCCAAATATACTAAAACTCGGCTTGACTCGGCTCGTTTGCAACCCTAGCTATGTGGTATATAGCTAAATATAAGTACATTTCACTAATATTTTTCGTTTTCTTCATTTTTTTTTCTTTTAAGTCCATAATTCAAAAATAAACTTTTAATGAATGGCGGACCAAAAGGAGGCTTGCAAAGTTTCAAAATTTTCATGTAATTGGTAGTGTTTTTGCTTCATGCTCTGTAAATTGCTGATGGTGATCCTCTCAAAGAGCATAAAGATAAGAAGAGCAATTCTACGACACTTAAAAAAATAAAAAATAAAAAGATTATTTTTATATATTATTTGTCCTAAATTGTTTGTTTGGTATGGAAAACAACAACTTAAAAATTGTAATCTAGTATCAAAATTTTCAATTTTTAAACCGATTAAAATATCTCATTAAGTACAATTAATTTGTGAAAAAATTTAAAATTTAACAAAAAAATACATTTGTTAAGTTATTATTTTTTTGGACAAACAATTTAGGATAGAGATATTATATATGTAGATAAATTATACAATATTAATAAAAAAATATTAAAAATAATCCTTACGACTGTTGTTAAGGTTGGCAAAATGTATTAAAAATGTAAAAGACGTATAAAATATATAAAAATAAGGTAATAAAAATTTTTGCATAAAAATATGATCATTATAATATTGTTAATTAATTATATATTTTGAAGTTAATGGTGTAAAATGATATAAAAAATGGCATGAGTCCTAGCACAACTCAGTCTTTTTTTTATTAAAAAAAAAAAAAAAGTCCTTTTTTGTTGTTTTTATTTTGTATGTGTCTATTTCAATATTAACTAAGAATTTTATTTACAATTTTAGTGATGTTTTTAAAATTTCATACTTATAAAATTATAAAAAGTGCATGTTTTAGTATAATTTTTGCACTGTCTACACTATTAATAAACTAATTAAAATCTTATAGTCAAATTTAGATAAATATAATTTGGCCATCCATCATTCTAATTTCTGCGTGTGCCACTGCTTCTAATCTAAACCTTAGTTAAATATCAAGTTTCAAAGTTAAAATTTACAATAAAACCACCTTGACTGAATAATTATTGTACATAATTCTAGGATTAAACTTTGGCTAACTTTCTCTATTTTGTACATTATTTACGATTAAACATTATTTTTCATATACCCAATATTTAAATTCAACATAGACTCTAGAATCTTTCACATCATTTCATAATGTTTGTGAATCTAAAAAACTCCAAGAAAGTTCGAGACAATTTTGGAAGGTTCTAGAATATTTTAAAACAATCTAAAACTTAAAAAAAATATTGTAAAAGTCTGAAACAATCTAGAAAGTTCTAAAGTATTCTAGAAAAGTATAAAAAATTCCACTATGTACTAAGATTTTTTTTAGAGAATTCTATAATATTGTGAAAGAAGGAAAGTAAGCTAAAGTATTCTAGAAGGTTAATGATAGCCTTTGAATTAAGTTAATCCTAACTGTCTATTAAAGAGGTGAAAGACTATATAAAGGAACTCCTCATTTACCATCCCTCAATTTGCAGATATTCTGTTTAAGCATAAAGCTTCCCTATTTCAAACCAACAGGGTTGATAAATTACTTGATCATTCTTTCTTGCTTGAACAAATTTTTTTTAAGAAGATAAATCAACATTACCATCCAACACTCTTCTTGTTCATGCAAACTTGATTGGTTGCTATTTCACTGACCCTACTATTCATTACTGTAAACAACTTTTTCATTTCTTTGAAAGATTTTATCTTGCCATGCAATTCTATTTTATCGAGTATACTATTTATTATTTTAGTTTTTCATTTTTTTGAAAATTTTATCTTGCCCGCAATTAAAAAACTAAATGTTATCTAAACGGTCTTATTTTTTCATGTCTAACTCTCACGATTCAATTCGAGAGGAACTAAAACTCCATAAAAGTTCACAAAAGTAATTTAAAAAATAATTTAGCATATTTTTTTATTTATTCATAACCTATTTAAATACGATAAATAAAGATAAATACTAAAGAGACGTACGACTGGAACAATTCTGCCCTAACACATAGTTTTTCCTCATGAATGCTCAATAGACTGGTGTGTGGTAGTGTTGGGTTCGAATGGATCATGGGAGGGGAGAATATTGTTGGCTGGTAGTGCGTTTGGGTACGGGAATAGATAAGCACCTTCCCCAAAATTTTATATGATGAGCTAACCAAACTAATAGGCCTAAAGTCCTTAATTTTCCCCGCGTTTTCCCTTTTAGGAATCAAACAAACAAAAGATGCATCCATGCACAAATTCCTACTCCCTTCTCAAAAAACTCATTAAAAACATTCATCAAGTTTATTTTCACAATGTCCCATCAGTCTTGAAAAACTGCCACAGAAAACCCATCCGGCCCAGGAGCTTTATCTCTCTCACAGTGAAAAACAGCCTCTCTAATCTCCATCTCCTCAAATGTGTCTTTCTAACCATCTTGCATTGACATCTTCAATCATCCTCTGATCTATACCTTCAATTCCAAGTCTCTCAATCCCCCCATCCGAATAAAGATTTGAATAGAAATCAAAGATCTCATCACAAATTAGGTCCTCTTTATCCACAAACACTCCTTGATCCACCTCAAGCCTCTTAATAAACTTCTTCCAATATCTTAACTAATCATGCATATCTATTTAAGTCTTTGTCTTCATGTAATTAGATCCATGCATGGTGTAATTTAGTTAATGGAAATTTTAGCTGGACTTGCTTATTTAAATGCATGTACATGTGTAGTAATTCAGATACTATTTACTTGTACTTCTACAAGGTACATTGACTTCATCTTTCTCTTGACTCAAAAGTCATGACATACAAATTAATAACACCAAGAGTAATGATTTAATGATATTTGCAGGATGAAACGACAGTGATCTGGTACTCTAATGGACGTGAAAGGAATCTGAAGTTGTCTTCTGTTTCACGGATTGTCCCTGGACAGAGAACCGTGAGTTAGCACATCTTTTAAGGGTGAACTGATAATTTTAAGTTTGGAGTTCATTTAACCTGATTTGGAGTATGGTACCAATATTTTTGTTGAGCAGTTGCGAGGTGAAATGGCATTAAAAATTTTAGTTGTTAAATGTATTGTTACAGGCTGTGTTTAGAAGATATTTGCGCCCTGAAAAGGAGTACTTGTCATTTTCACTTATATATAATAACGGTGAAAGATCCCTAGATCTGGTGAGTGAAAGTAAATATCTAATTTTAGTTATTTTAATTTCAATTCTTTCAGAGCAATGTGAACCATGATGATGAGACACTTTTAGTGCATTTGTTAAATCTAATTTTTTCTACTCTATAGATTTGCAAAGACAAAGTTGAGGCAGAGTTGTGGCTTGCAGGCCTGAAGTCTTTACTATCTCCTGGTCAACAGTATAGTAGACGTACTCAAGTGATATTAGTGATGTAAGTTTTTAATCTTGACTCTGGTTGAAATGATTAACCCTATTTTCCTTTAATATATTTTATTTCTCCCTTTCTTAAGAATAATAAATTTATTGTGTTGTACAATTCAACTATTTTGATGGGCTTAACAACTTAAGTAATTTAAATATGAATTTTACTACCATTGCGAATTTTCTTGTTGATTGCTAAAAGAAGGTGTTTTCTAGAGACATGCTGCACACAAACCGCTGTCCCTATTTTTTCTTTGATTGTGTCGATCATGTCACTGCATTTATCATCTGAAATGTCATTAATATGGAAATGCACAATCTGTTTCTTCAATTTGCATTTTTTTGGGGTTACATCGGAGGCCCCTGCCTAGGGGAGGGTTCAATTTGCAAATTTATCATACTCCTTTTACAGCAAGGTGTTGGTTGCTATTGAACTCTGCTTTGGCTACTAAAGTATCCATTGAATGGATACAACATTCCCAATTTTTTATTTTATTTTAATTTTAAAGAAAGAGGGTAATAGTGGGCTGGCAATAAATCTATAATTAAGATTTAAATATGTTTTTCAAATATGATGAGAAATTCATAAAATCCTACAATTTTATCAGTATATGTGCAAAAGCCGGTATAGTTCAAGCTAGTACTGTTCAAATCACTTACTCATGCTATACGGGTTCATTAAAGTTAAAAAAAATTCCTCGCAAAAACAATTGAAATTTTCTCTTGGACAAAATTCTTCATCTCCTCCTAAGATATTTTATTGTATTGTGTCACTTGTGCATAACTAATGCTATCATTGAATATGTATATTATGTGTAAGACACATATTATTTAATTGCTTTGCCATTAAACTTCTAGGAGGTTGGTATTTATTACTAGATAATGAACTTCGTGTATTTGTCTAGTTGCTAACAAATCACTTTTTTGTTCACTTGTGTCTTTATATGAATTTTTATATTATATCATGAGGTACTTACTATATCTGAGTACTAGCTGTCAATTATGTTTTGAAATTTCAGGTGACTATGCCAACCTTCATGAGGCATACTATTTAATTGTTTGTTGAGTGTAAATATCATTTATACTTGAATTCATTGCAGTTTCCACTTACTTTGATACAGTCCAAATGATTTCTTGTTCATATACTTATGACAATGGCCTCATTCATTAAAGCGTGAATAAGTCAGTGGTAGTTTACTGTATAGTTTCTTTGTTTCCTTATCCAAGACAAACATTGATAGTAATGATTATAATTCTGTTGTTTTTACATTTTACTGCAGTTATATGCTGGTGGTAGTGATTTCTTTTCCAATGGCCGTCCTTTTGGTGCGACACTAGAGTTCACTTCAAGTATCGCCCGTGGTAGAGTGTCCATTGATTCATGTGCTAGTGAAACTTTGAATTTTCCAAGCTCAGATGTGGGGTCTGAACGTGCAAGTATGCAAGGAAGAACAAGCATTGGAGATGGTTTCCGAATTAGTGTTTCAAGCACTCCTAGTTGTTCAAGTCAAGGTTCTGGACCAGATGATATAGAATCCTTGGGTGACGTCTATATTTGGGGAGAGGTTTGGTGTGACACAACTGATGGATCTGTGAGTCCATATCCTACAAAAAATGATGTGTTGATTCCTAAACCTTTAGAGTCGAATGTTGTTCTTGATGTTCACCAAATTGCTTGTGGTGTTCGACATTTTGCTCTTGTTACGAAGCAAGGCGAGGTCTTCACTTGGGGAGAGGAATCTGGGGGGAGACTTGGTCATGGAATTGATAGGGATTTCAGTCGCCCTCATCTTGTTGATTTTCTAGCCGTTACTAATGTAGATTTCGTTGCATGTGGTGAATATCATACATGTGCTGTATCTATTTCTGGTGATTTATATACCTGGGGTGATGGTGCCCATAATGCTGGTCTTCTTGGTCATGGCACAGATGTCAGCCATTGGATACCGAAAAGAGTTTCTGGTCCTCTAGAAGGAGTTCAAATTTTTTCTGTTGCATGTGGCACGTGGCATTCAGCATTGATAACTTCTAATGGAAAGTTATTTACATTTGGTGACGGAACATTTGGTGTCTTGGGCCATGGTGATCGAGAAAGTGTCCCTTTTCCCAGGGAAGTTCAATTATTAAGTGGATTAAAGACTATTAAGGTTGCATGTGGAGTGTGGCACACTGCAGCCATTGTAGAGGTTATGGGCCAACAAGGTGCGAATGTTTTATCCAGGAAGTTGTTCACTTGGGGGGATGGCGATAAAAACCGATTGGGTCATGGAAACAAGGAAACATATCTGCATCCGACCTGTGTCTCTGCACTTATTGACTACAATTTCCATCAGCTAGCTTGTGGACATTGTATTACTGTGGCCCTTACTACATCTGGACATGTCTTCACTATGGGCAGTACTGCTTATGGTCAATTGGGCAATCCACAGTCTGATGGAAAGTTACCTTGTTTAGTACAAGATAGATTGGTAGGTGAATTTGTCGAAGAAATATCATGTGGTGCATATCATGTTGCTGTCCTCACATCAAGAAGTGAAGTTTTTACTTGGGGTAGAGGTGCCAATGGAAGATTAGGACATGGGGACATTGAAGATCGGAAGTCTCCAACTTTGGTTGAAGCACTAAAAGATAGGCATGTAAAAAACATATCGTGTGGCTCAAATTATACCTCGAGTATATGCATTCATAAGTGGGTATCTGGAGCAGATCAATCAATTTGCTCTGGTTGTCGGCAAGCGTTTGGTTTCACTAGAAAGAGACATAATTGTTATAAGCGTGGATTGGTTCATTGCCATGCTTGCGGCTCAAGAAAGCATTGAAAGTGCATTGGCTCCAACTCCAAGCAAACCTCATCGTGTCGTGACTCTTGCTATGCTAAACTAAAATCTTCGACCTTGGTAATGGCTCTTATTATAATAGGAAATTTCTTGCCCTTCATCACACAAGAGAAGCGTAGGAGAGATCAGACAGGGGAGAGTCGAGAACTTCAAGGATTTTGCTCTCTCCTACCACAGAACCAGTCAAGTACCTCGAGGTAAAGTCAGCAAAGCCCGGAACAGTCTGATAACTATGCTATAGTCCGAGCTTCCCAAGTTCCATCACTTTTACAACTAACAGACATTGCATTCCCAAGTTCATTGAGTGCTCTTCAATATGCTTTCAAACCTGTTACGGCACCTCCTCCTCAACCTCAGCCTCCCCCACAGTTTCAACCTCAGCCTCAGTCAGCAGCCAACTCAAGATCCTCTTCACCATTCTCAAGGAGGCCAAGTCCTCCACGCTCTGCATCTCCTGTATTTTCTAAGGGCGTGATTGATAGTCTCAAGAAGACCAAAGATCTTTTGAGCCAAGAAGTGACAAAATTGCAAAGCCAAGTACTTTTTTTTTGCCTTCCTTTTTTTGTACTAACAAGCTTGGTTTTGTTTTTTTCCTACTAATTCATTGTCATAAGATTTTGAATCTAGATGCAGCCCCTTGATAAGAATTTACTTACTTTTATTTTGTCTTGACTTCAGATTAAAAGTTTAAAGCTGAAATCTGAAGTCCAAGATATTGAGATTAAAAAGCTAGAAAATTTTGCCCAAGAAGCTACTCTCTTGGCTGCGCAGGAATCTTCCAAATGTATAGCCGCAAAGGAAGTTATCAAGTGTGCTGCAGCTCAGGTGCTCATACTAATCCCTCTTTTACCAATTTCATGGCATTTCTCCCTTAGGGGGGCCCTTGTGGTGGATGGGGCAAACCAAAATGGTGGCTTTTTCTAATTCATATGACATCCATAATTATTACACAGATACATACACATGAATAGATGTTTGTATATTAAAAATCTACGTCTGCTTATATTTTGGGAAGACTTGGTTTTGTAAGAAAGTGTCGTTTTTGGAGAGATGGAATCTTTAGATTTTGAAACAAATTAACACAGGTTACCTCAAAATGGAAACAACCCTTTCAAATTGCATGTTTTCCATTGATGTGTGTGTGTGTGAACATTAAAAAAATCCATTGATATTGTTGAGTCACTGAAAAATGAAGTTATAAATTGCCAATTTACTATAATTTTTTAACAAAGGGAGAGAAAAGAAGATATAATTGTCCTTTTATTTGTTTTCACTTGAGATTGTAGGGAGCTTCTATTTGCACACACCCATTACACTCTATGCACATCCTTCTCAATAAATAACTTGTTCGGAAGTAGCATTCCGAAAATAAACAACTTGTTCGGAAGTAGCATTCCGAAAATTATCATTTCTTTCGACAGTAGAATTTCGAATTTTTTTCATTTTTTTGACATTCAACTTCCGAATGTGTTTATTTGAATTGTGTGTGATGTCCATAACAGTAATTTCACTTGAGAATAAAATTGTAATAAAAATAATTATCATTAAGTATGTGCATAGAGTGGATTGGGTGTGTGCAAATAGAAGCTCCCGAGATTGTACTAGCCTGATCTGCATCTTCAATTGAACAAGCACATGGAGATATGCATAATTATTGTTTCCAAAAGTGTGATTTTCAACCTGGGTTATCAAACTTAACTGACCAGTGACAAGGTATAATGGACCCTTCGATAGTTTGGGGTAAATCTTTGAGGTCAGTATTTGCCTTCAACTTGTGAAGACCTTGTTCACACGACCACATTTGGTGTGGGCTGTTCATCCTGGCTTGGTCAAAGCTACTTGAGTTGTTCTATTTGGTTCATTCTGTGTAATATTTATTCAAAAATATTTGAGAATTGTGGGTTAGGAGACTTGAAATCAGAAACTCAGCAATGAAGCGGAATAGCGAATCAAGTGCAACTTTTGTTTATCACAATGATCTTTTAATACATGTAAGACACACATGGATGCACATATAACATCTTCACAGTTATAATGTGTAGCAATTGGACACATAATATTGGACAATTAAAAACCCAAAACCTACAAGCGTTGTTTCTCCTTTATCGCAATGAGATCAAGGTGCTTGCTTACTCTCCGTAGCCGCACTGGCAGATTGGCTATATTGATGAATTTAACCTATCAGAACTTGAGATTTATTGTATTACTGGCTCTTGGCCCAATGTTAGACCTCTACAAACTAATGCCATTTGAATGGAAGGTCCAATGCTGGTAGAAAAGTGGTTTTCCATGAACCTTGTCCTCCACTAGTTGCCAGGTTGGGAAATTACCCTATAGGTTATGTATTTTAGGATCAAACAGACTAGATAAAGGAGTCCAGAAAAGAGTGAGGGAACTGCATTTATCCACACATAATATAGCTTATTTACTTCCATATGATATGAATCACATGATAACCCCAAATACTGATACATAGAGTCATTTTAGAAGCACAAGCATATTTATTGGTGTATATTTACATTGACAGATGAATTCAAGCATATGGTTTTTAATTCTTCAGTTCCAGCAGACAGAAATGCGAGAGAAAGATGAACTCATTATTCTATTGCATTACTGAATCTTTTGATGTTGAAAAAGAGAACTTATCTAACATTACCCTCCAAGGACTCCATCAGTTTTACTTCTGCTTTCTGGTTCTGTTTCTAAATTTTTTATACATATCATGCATATGTATCATGTCATGCATTAACTATGTGACCCAATACTGGAACCAGTGATCTGGCTGCAATTAAGTAATGGCTTTGCCATGTGTAATTAACATGATAACTTTTTTGGGTGAAAAACATGATAACTTGTATTGCTTGAAAAAAAAAAAAAAAAAAATGGAAGAAGAAAAGAAGGCAAAAGTGGTGCACCCACTGGCCCTATGCCAAGTTTGTACTACATGTTTTGCATATATAGTTCTATGACCAATGCCATTGATCTCCTCGTTTGTGTGCATATACTTGAACATGTTTCTTTTGCTGCTAGTATATGTTTGATGGATATATAGTAAGATTCAACATGACAAAATTAAGAATGATTATCTTGGTGAATTGATAGGAGCAACACCAAGTGAAGATCAGTTGAGAGAGAGAACAGACTAAGATGGTTGGGTCATGTACAATAAAGACCTGTAGATGCAATGGGTAGGAATAATCATCATAAATGTAAATATTAGCGGCTGACCTAAATAGGTATGGGATGTGGTACTAAAGAGAGGTACGGATTTATTTAACTGAGCATATAGTCCTTGACAAAGTGGGATGACAAAAAATAATTCATGTAGTGGACCCTACTATGTTGGGACACAAGGCTTAGTTTGGTTTGATTTGGTTTGGTTTGATTTGGTTTGGTTTGGTTAAACTTTCTTGGGCAAAATATTAAGATAGGTTACCCTTTTTCTTATAGAAAAACTCATGTGGCATGATTGACCTGTGATGACAGAAAAGTAATGTTGTAAGATGACACTGATCTCTTTTTAATACTGTTTCAATAATAGGTAAATTATGTTAATATGCCTGTATTTTCTCTGCTTTTTGTGTTATTCAGTTGAAGGAAATAACAGAGAAGTTGCCTCCTGAGGTATCAAACAGTGACGACTTTAAAGACATGAATGCTCAAGTCGAAGATTTTCTGAGTAGGAATCGAGTTCCAGGGTCTGATTCTTATTCTTCCTTGCAAGAAGACTTGGTGTATGACCATCAAAATCGGCCTGATAGAACTTCCTTGATTGAGTCTACTAATAGGCAAGATCGTAGGATGGAAGATCATCTGGATGTTGCAGGAGTTAGAGAACTACCACAAAATGGTGAAGATACTCCAAGGAATAGTAACAGACTATCTGATGCTAGAGAACCTATACCTATACAAAGCAATGAGAGTGGTTCAAGATCGCCTAAAGCTCCTCCAAAGACTGAAGGACAAAAAGAAGTCATTGAACAATTTGAACCCGGTGTTTATGTAACTCTTATTCAACTTCAAGAAGGTACCAAGATCTTCAAGCGAGTTAGATTCAGGTACTGATAGAGATTATTTATTACTGTTTTTTTTTTGTCTTTACTGAACTCTTTTCATATTTTAATTAACTTTTTATATTTTTAGATGCACTAAAAGGTAAAATATATGTGAAATTTTTTTGAAATATGTTCACTAAAGAAGAAAAAACGAAAAACAAAAACTAGCACGAAAATATGAAAACTAGTTGATAATTAACCACAGTATTCATGTACTTCAATTTCTATATTCAACTTCATGATGCTTATGTCACAATTATCTTATTACCTGGAATTCGACTCATACGGTTCTACAGCAAAAGAAGGTTTGCCGAGCAACAGGCAGAGGAATGGTGGAAGGAAAACAAAGACAGACTACTTAAAAAGTACAGCCCGCCGCCAACGTCAAATAACACTCCAACGAGACCACCCACAACTCCAACGCCTGCTGATGAGAATGCTGAGGTGGTGAATACTGAGGCGGCGAATACTGAGGTGACACCATCTTTGTAAACATGGTTTTGTAGCTTAGTCTCCTGCAATCAAATGCAGAAAGTGTAAGTAGGAAAAGTTATCAGCAACTGTATGAGACGGTGGATGTTGTAAGGCTGACGTATTTGCTCTCAGAAACATGTTATAGCTTTTTTCCGAGTAGGATGGACAACGGGATTCTTTCTTTATACAGGCCTGCAGGCACGATATCAAATGTCGTAAAAGACAAAAGTGAAATGCTTCTTAACACCAATTGATTTTTAGGAGAGGTGGTGAAACTCGGTGTGACAACAATTTTTGTCATTCATTTAAATATTTATTCTTTTGTGTTGTGCTATTTCCAGAATCTAATAGTTGCTATTCAAGTTGTACAGTAAGTGAATTTTCTAGTGGGAAAAAAACATACATTGTTGTCATTTGTAGAGCTACATTTTTTAGGTAGAACCCTTTGTAATGCAAGGAAGTGCATTTTTCTTTCATTGTATCTGGGAGAGAGATCAGATTGTAGGGCTTCCACGAGTTTTATGCATGCTGATATGGCAGTTCAGATTAATGCTAGAATGATCAAATTATTGTATCAATTTTTATGTCATTGCCACATTTTTAATGAGGATGTCATGTCGTGAGCAAATGACCTCAAGCACAGAGAAACTACAACCAAAAAAATAAAAATTAAATTAAATTATACAAGCTGTGTATTAGGGTTTCGACAAGAATGAATCAAAGGCATGGGGATGTTGGTACTGTTTGGCTTGCAAAACAATTGGTAATGGTTCTGTTTGTAGTTATTCATGTATTGGTTTTGATTATGAGTTTTTAATGAGTTTTGTTTGGTATGCGAGCTTTAAGGATTGCGCCATAAAACGAATCAATTTACTCGAATGATTCATTAAAAGTTCGTTTAAGATTGATTTATTGTCTAAACAATTTAAATTTGAACACATTTCAAAACTTGTTAAGTTTTTTAATCAAACTTTATCAATATACTATTCGGCTCGACTAGGTTATATACACTATAAAAACAAGGGGTACTTACCAATTAGTCCTGTTAACTAGACTTATTTACTTACAGGTCCTAACTAATAAATTTAACACTATAAAAATAAGAGAGTGATAAATTTATCACTAAAAATTTATTCATAAAACAAAGAGACTGATAAATTTATCACTATAAAATTATTCATAAAAAAAAAGACTGATAAATTTATCTTTATCACTTAATAAATTATATCAAATAGGACTTAATGGGTAATAAGTGTCCAAAGTAGAATCTATTGGGTAATAAGTCTCCAAATAGGACCTATTGGTAGTTTACCCTAAAAAACAATTTACTTATATCAACTTGATTAAGTAGTTATTTGGAGTTTGTTTTTTATGGTTTTTTTTTTTTTTTTTTTTTGACTTTTTAAGAGTTAAAAAAGTTAATATGTTTGAAAAGTAGTTTAAAAAAAAAAATGAGTAAAAAAATGATATGATTTTGGATTTTTTTTAACTAATGACAAACAATTTAGTGATTTTTAAACTTTTTTTTATTTTTAGCCAAAAGACGGTTTTTTTTTATGAGGTTTCCAAATGACTTCTAAATCTCATTTGAAATTTGTTTAAAAGGATAAATAAATCAAATTTCAGCCCATTTTAAGCATTGTTAAATTTTTCAATCACGTTTTGGTAAATTATTGATAAGTCCTAATAATTAGATTTAATTCCCCTCAAGTCTTATTGAAAATCAATTCTAGTAAAATTGTTGAAAAAAATAATTTTTTATGATAATTTTTTGCATATGTCGCAAAAAATTGACAATTTCTGACTTTATTTTTATCACGATTTTTATAAATTGTGACTAAAACTTACAATTAGTGACATTTTTTTGTAACGAATATGTTAGACTATCGCTAAAAGTTGAAAATTATTAATATTTTTTTATGATAATTTTTTTAAACTGTCGCTAAAACTTATAATTAGTGACATTTTTTATGACAATTTTCTAACTGTCTGTAAATTAACAATTAATGACGTTTTTAAATAGTATTTGATGAAAAATACCATTAATTATTATAGAACCTATTAGACAATAAATTTATCTATTAGGACCTACACGTAAATCTCTAAATTTTAACAATTTGATACTATGTTCCCACTAATTTGTTTGTAGCCTAGTTGTAAGGGTGTAATTTTGGCCCATGACTCGCGGGTGGCCCAAGGTGGGTCCGCCCTGTTAAGGCCCGAGCCTGAGCCAGCCCGAGCCTGAGCCAGCCCGAGGCCTTGGGCATGAGCCATCATTTTGAAGCCCCGCCTGGCCTGGCTTGTGACTCTGTCCATTAGCCCGCTCAAAGGCTCGCCCAAAAACCCGGCCCATCTGAGGCCCAATGTTATTTTTAATGGAAAATAATAGAATTTTTGTGAAAAAAATATATAAAAAAAAATTTAATTGTTTAGGCCCGCCCAAAGCCCGAGCCTAGCCCAAACCCAGGGGCTCGGCCCACTGGCTCGTCCAAAGCCCGAATACCCCCTGAGCTTGGGCCTAGTTTTCTGGCCAGTGGGCTGAGTAGGCCCGATTTTTTACGGGAGCTCGTAAGGCCCGACATGGATCCGGCTCGGGCAGAGCCCGAATGGGTCGGACCAGGCCAAAATTATACCCCTACCTAGTTATAAGAGAATGGAAGAGGACATGGTCCCTCCAAAGATTCTCTTTTTTCAATAAAAAAAAAAATTTCTAATACTAGGACTAAATTCTATTTGATGTCTCAAGTATATTTGCCCCCGGAATGCTATAAATTCAGAATTATCTATCTAGAATTTATTCAAAAATAAAAATCAATGGTTCAAATTCTTTTTACTCGTAACTCTACACTTTATCAATTTAATTTTCACCACAACATACCTATTCCAAGTAAATTCTGATATCTAAACTTTTCTTATTGGCCGCACTTGAAACTTGTCTTTGCTCTCACGAGTATGAAGTTTGAAAATAGTTTTATAAGTTTTTAATTCGTATTTTTATATTTTTAATAATTTTTTACTTAATCTTGGTGTACTTAAAAAATACATAATTTGTACAAAAATATTTTAAAAATTTATTGAATATAACAAAAATGAAAATGTAATAAATTTTTACATATTTTAATAAATTTTTAAATATTTAAAAATTTTAGTATTTGTTGGAAAAAAAATTCATTGAAAAAAAAATTAATTGGAAAAAAAATTAATTGAAAAAATTTTTTTTTAGTAAAATTTTTAAATTTTTGTTTAAAAACCAGTGTAAATTCATTTTTTGAATTTACGTTTTTTTCTCAAATTTACAAACTGAGACAACTATTTATAAACCAAAAAAGTTATCAAACAAGTTTTTTATGGCAGTTTTTTAAATTTTTGTAAATATAAATTGAAAATTGAAAACGAAATGGTTACCAAACAGGCTTCAGATGGTAAAAATATCGTAAAATTAACAAATAATTAAATAAGCTACCAATGTAGGAAATGACTTATCAAAAGATTCTTAGGCTATGTATGGTTTGATTTTTAGAAAAAAAATTTAAAAATTAAAAATTAATTTGGTTAAAAAAAATAAAATAAAAAATAATTATCATTTTTATATAATTTTTATTTTTTGAGTGGTTAGAAATAATTTTTTATAAATTAAATTGAAACAGCCATACGTATGTATATTACCTGTCCAAAAGTTAAAATGATAATTATTTTTTACCCTTAAATGAGAATTATTTTTTATTTTTTATTTCTTAACCTAATTAATTTTTAATTTTAAAAAAAAAATCTAAAAATCAAACCATACATAGCTTAAAAATCTTTTGATAAGTCATTTCTTACGTTGGTAACTTATTTAATTATTTGTTAATTTTATGACATTTTTACCATCTGAGACCTATTTGGTAATCATTTCATTTTCAGTTTTCAATTTATTTTACAAAAATTTTAAAAACCGTCATAAAAACTTGTTTGATAATTTTTTTAGTTTATAAATGGTTGTCTCATTTTGTAAATTTGAAGAAAAAACGTAAATTCAAAAAATGAGTTTACGTTGGTTTTTAAACAAAAAATTTAAAAATTTTACTAACAAAATTATTTTTCAAATAATTTTTTTTCCAGTTAATTTTTTTTTTCAATGAATTTTTTTTTTCCAACTAATACTAACCAAGGGACAATTGGTAATGCTACTTTAAATCTTAGAGGGGATTGTAATTTCTAAAATGTGAGGGGTGTCAATGTAATTTATTCAATAAAGGCAAAATTGGTATTTAAAAAAATTAAAGTTCTGAGGGGGGAATCTGTAATAAAATTTTAAATCTCAGGGAGGAGCTGTAATTTTCAAAATGTGAGAAGGGAACTGTAATAAATATAAACATCAGGGGACGTTAATGTAATTTACCCTTTATTAATATAGATTCTATTACCTTAGAATATAGTGGTAAAACTTTAGTAAAAAAATCATAATAATAAGGGAAAGCCTATTAATATAGTTAAGTTGTAAATTCTCCAAAATTACATGGTGGCAATCGGTGATTTTTTTTCCTATTAAATTTCTATTGATTTGTTAATAGAATTCAATAAAAATTTCATAGAGAAAGTAAGATTTATTAAAAAAAAAAAAATTGAAAAATATCAAATAAATTTTACTTTCCTATAAAATTTATATTGAGTTGATAATAGACTCAATAAAAATTTCATCAAAAAAGTAAAATTCATTAGGATTTTTCCTTTTTTTATTTTATCAAACTAGAGTGGTGTGAAATCTTTTAAACTGATTTCTCAAACTCAAAAACAAGTAAACTTATAGCGACTCCAGTCTTTTCCCATTTAGTTGTTGTATCCGAACTTAGGTTCCGTGGATCCTATCATTGTATAATTATTGTTGTCGTCCTTTATCTTCTCTTTTTGAGTTATAGGATGTGTTGGGCAGGTTTGTTACAGGTTGGTTGGGTTTGGAAACCAAGTTATGTTGTGCAGAATTTTGGACCTTCGCTCAAGCAAGGAGTTGGTCGCTCGAGCGAGATTTTGTTTCTGGTCCTTCGCTCGATCGAAGATTTGGTCGCTCGAACCAGAGTAGAATGTTGTGTCTGGTGGCTCGAGCCAGGGTCTCTTCGCTCGAGCGAGCGATTGCGTCTAGTATAGACCTGAGAGCTGTGTTTCTTCGCTCAATCGAGCTTTTCTTTACTCGAGCGAGCGAGGTGTATGTTTTCGAGTTCTTCGCTCGAGCGAGCATTCTGTCGCTCGAGCGTACTTCTGGGTTGCAGACCTGAAGCATTGCATTCTTGGCTCGAGCGAGACTTTATTTGCTCGAACGAGTCTTTCTTGTGTCTGGTCGCTCGAGGGACCAATCATTCGCTCGAGCAAGCCTATCGGGTTTAAATAGGCAGCAGCATGTTTTAAAACACTTTTTTCATCATCTTTTTGATTCCAAAACCCTAGGTCCGACTTCTCTCTCCCTCCACTTACCTTCTCTCTTAGGTTTCATCTACTTTTAGGGTGATTCTACCCTAAGCTCTTTATTAAAAGGATAGAGGGGGTTGAGGGCTTCGTTTTTATCTGAACGTTTGACGGTTTGGAGCATTTTGCATTTTGATCATTTTCTCCATTCGTGTTCTTCACTTCAAGGTAGGGATTTCCTACTCCATATTATAAGTGTTGTTCTAAGTTTTGGTATTTTGATATGTTGGGGTTATTTGGTAATTTTGGAAAAAACCCTAATTGTTGTAATAGATTAATTTGTATAATTTATTTAGGAAAATTGGGAAATTTAGTTAAATTCATGGAATTGGGAAATTATAAGCTTAAATGGTGTGGTTGGATAGTTTAATAACACATTCATGAAATTGTTGAGTTTATATTTGTGATAATATTTACTAGCCTATCACCCGTGCTATGCACGGAATAATTATAGATATTTATATTTGTTTTTATTTTTTTAATATATAAATTAAATACATGGGGTTTGACCGAGGAGTTTGAAAGAATTTAATAAGTGTTTATTTATTTATTTAAGAGGCATTTACACAATAATTACATGGGTCTCTTGGGGATGCAAAAAGTAAGGAAATTAAGATTTCATTTATTGCGTTATTCATTTAATAAGTGTAATTATTATAAATTAAGTATTTATTGTAATCAATAGTGTAATTATTACAATCTTTGAACTAATCACCAATCACCAAGTCAATATTTTTTTTTTAAAAAATATTAAAAAATCAGGAAATTAGGATTTTTTAATATATAAATTAAATACATGGGATTTGACCGAGGAGTTTGAAAGAATTTAATAAGTGTTTATTTATTTATTTAAGAGGCATTTACACAATAATTACATAATATATAAATTAAATACATGGGATTTGACCGAGGAGTTTGAAAGAATTTAATAAGTATTTATTTATTTATTTAAGAGGCATTTACACAATAATTACATGGGTCTCTTGGGGATGCAAAAAGTAAAGAAATTAGGATTTCATTTATTGCGTTATTCATTTAATAAGTGTAATTATTATAAATTAAGTGTTTATTGTAATCAATAGTGTAATTATTACAATCTTTGAACCAATCACCAATCACCAAGTCAATTTTTTTATTAAAAAATCAGGAAATTAGGATTGGCATGTTGGAGCTTCCATAAGCCTTGGGTTTTAAAAGACCCTATTCATTTAATAAGTGTAATTATTATAAATTAAGTGTTTATTGTAATCAATAGTGTAATTATTACAATCTTTGAACCAATCACCAATCACCAAGTCAATTTTTTTTTTAAAAATTATTAAAAAATCAGAAAATTAGGATTGACATGTTAGAGTTTCCACAAGCCTTGGGTTTTAAAAGACCCTTTTCCTTAATATATAGATTTCCTATTTAGAGATAATTGTTTTGGACTATCGGTGGAAGATAGTCGTGATTGTTGTAGACATTGCATGTGGATTAGGAAAAACTGAAACTGATCACATTGGTTAAGTCATTGATTTTGACTGTTGAATTAATACAGAAATACGTGTATTGATTGAGTATTGTGTATGACAAGTGTTTAATATATTGTATATGCATATTGTTGGGAGAAGATAGGAGGTGTACTCCACGGTTTGGGAGGAGATAGGGAATGGACTTCTAAACCGGATATTGTTTGGGAGGAGATAGGGGATGGACTCCATTAGCACCACTAATGTGTGTGCTTATTGATTTATGGAAGTGTTTTTACATGTTATTGATACATCACTAAAATGTGTATCAATTGGGAAGTATGGAAGTGAATTTTAGTTGAGGTTGATACAACACCAACATGTGTATCCATTATGATATAAGAAATGTTTAACTTGATTTGTTATCCCAATTGAATTGGAAATGTTATTAATAAGAGATGTAATCTCTGTTGAGTTATTTGGTCAGGTTCTGAGCCATATTTGTATAAATGGAAAGTTGAATAAATAATGGAAAGTAAAACGTGTCATGGACATTTGTGTCATGAAACTGTATGATGATGAAACTGATATTTTGTGTAGTCTATCTATTGAATGCTATTGCTTTATTCAATGCTTATATTTGGTTTAGTATATTTCTACTGGGCTGTGGCTCACTCTATACGGGAACATCATTTTCAAGTCCAGGTGATGTGCTATCTCCAAGGAATTAGCTTGGAAGGATTTAGAGTTGAAGAATCTATTTAGATTAGTTGTTATTTCAGTTTATTTGATATTATATGTAAACTCAAGCCAATGGCTGAATTTGTAGTTGAGTTAGTAGTCACATTTTTGTGCCCAAGTGTTAAGCTTGGAAAGATGTAAGCCCATAGGGTATTTATTTTGATGTTACATGTGATATCATTCAATAATTATACTCTGATGAATGAGATAATGATTAGTTTTCTTTTATCAATGCATGTTATTGTTATATATTATGGATTTATTTTGAGGGCGTTACAAAACTTGAACTGTATTTTTTTTTTTCAAATTTTTTTTTTACGTATGACAGATTTTTTTTTTTTTTTCTTCACAATGTGATGGTTATAATTATTTTCAATAATAATTAGGATCACCGCATGTAGGGGCAATTTGGAAAGCTAGCTAAAAACTAATTTTAACTTTCGGGAGCTTCTATTTACACATCCAACTTCCCCTTTTTGCACACACCTCATAAAAATTATTTTTATTATAAATTTTTTTTCAAGTGAAATTACTATTATAGACATCAAATAAACATATTCGAAAGTCTACTTCCGAACCAATTGCTTATTTTCGGAAGTCTACTTACGAACGAATTGTTTATTTTCGAAAATCTACTTCCGAACCAATTGCTTATTTTCAAAAATCTACTTCCGAACCAATTATTTATTGAAAAAGATGTGTGAAGAAGGGAATGAGTGTGTGTAAATAGAAGCTCCCTTAACTTTCACTCCATCTTAAGTCACATCACCTTTTATATTTTTTACATGCAAAATGATTAAAAAAAGTCAAAAAAATCAACTTTTAATCACTCCGTAGTAAGTAAGATGATGATCATGATTATGATTATTAATATTATTATTTTTTTGTCTTAATGGATTTTTTTTTATATTTAAGTTCTTATTTTTTTTAAATTCACCTAATTTTGATATACTTAAAAATAAAATATTCTTGAAGATTTTTTTTTTAAAAAAAATATTAAAAACAAGAAAAATCAATACAAAAAAATCAACACATTTTGGTTGTTTTAGTTAACTTCTATCAATTTTTTTTCAAGAATAATTTTTACGTTTAAGTATATATATAGATTTAAGTGAATATAAAAAAAAAAAAAAAAAAAAAAAAACTTGAAATGATCTAAATAAGTATACCTTTTGACTTTTTATAAAAAAATGTGTAAAAAAATAAAAAGATGATATGACTCAAAAAAAGATGAAAAAGATTAAAAAAAAAAAAAAAATCCTATTTTAAGAGATGCCAAATAGTCCCTTAAATATAGAAAGAAAAAAGTAACTAACTTATATGTGACTTTCGATAATAAAGTCAAGTTTGGCATAACTTAAATAATATAAAAAGTCAAAAAGTCACTATTTTATTTAAGTCACATCATCTTATTTAAATCACATTACCTCTCTAACACATTATATCAAACTCAACCCAAATCCAACCCATATAAGGCAATAAGTTAAAAAGTGCACTTTTTTAAAACATCCCAAACCAATCCTAAATTTACTTAATCTTTTGAGGACTCAATCTAAAAGTCTATTTTTAGCTGTGTTAGTTAATTTTTTTGGTTCATAAAGACAAAAATAATGTGAAAGATCGTATTACTTCTATCTATTCAATTATCATTTATATGTCTATATGTTACCTATTTGTCCAAATGTTATTTATTTATTTATGTATAGCTCATTTATTCATTTATTTACCCACGTCTCATTGATATGTCCATTTATTTATTTACCTAATTTACTTATCTATCCAAATCATCACCACTATTGCTAGCGACTTTTTCAACATAAAAAACTATCCCGATGGTGGCAGCGGTGTAACAATATGATGGTAAAAATAAGGAAAAATTACTAATCAGTTCACCTGTCAAAAAATTATTGCAAATTGATAATAAAAAAAAATGTATATCTTTAATTATTAATACTTATAAAGTTTACCATTTATTTGTAATTATTTTTAAAACCCTACATTGTGTTGAAATTTTTCCTCAAAATAAAAAATAATTATTTGTTCTATTCATCAATTTTTTTATTATCATATTTTTATTAATAAAGGTGTCGTTTGGTAACACTTACGTTTTCAGTTTTCTATTTATATTTACAAAAATTTTAAAAACTCAAATAAAAACTTGTTTGGTAAAATTTTTAATTTATAAATCAGTGGTCTCAGTTTATAAATTTGGCCAAAAAATGAAAACACAAAAAATGTGTTTCCATTTTGAGTTTTTAATTTTTTAATTTTTTTACCATCCAACACTAGCCACCACCTGTCACCATTTTCCACCATCGTCTTCCACCATCGTCTTCCACCACCACCACCCACCACTCACTGCCACTTGCACCTGACCACTCACCACCTTACCACTGCCACCACTTTCACCACCACCCACTGCCACTGCCACTGCACCACCATCCACGCTCCTTCTTGCCACCACCACCATTTCACTCCATTTCTACCACCTTCTGCCACTGTATATCGCCATTTACCATTTGTTTACTTTACGTCATACCCACTCACCACTTCTCACCATCATTACCACCACATACCACCATCACTTCCACTCACCCTCCACCATCACCACCAGCTATCCACCACCCACCGTCACCACTTTCCATTACCGTCTTCCGCCACCACTTACCATTTCTCACTCTTTTTTATATTTTTAAATTTTTTTAAACATTTTGTCAATTATCAAACGCGTTTGTAGTTTATGTTTTTCTAAAAATAAACAAAAAATAAACAAAAATCAATTTATAAAATTTTTGTAAATATAAATTGAAAACGTAAACGTTACCAAACACACCAAAAGTAAATCAATTCATAAACCAAATACTATAGACATCCATAAAAATGATTTTTTTACTAAATTTCTCTAATTTAAGTTTTGATGAACAATATAAAATGAAGAGAAAATTACATTTTGCCCCATTTATTTTTGACTATTTTTTCACTTTGGTCTTTGAAGTTTATTTTATCTTAATTTGACATTTTATGTTTTAATTTTTTTCTAATTACTCTTAAATTAATTTCTATTCAAAATTAAATAAAAAAATATCATGTTAGCTGTCACATAATATAAAAAAAAATTATTATATTAAAATTTAGGTTTGAGTTTGTATCATAAGTTTGAGTTATATATAATAAAATATTTTTATATCACATGATTGTTAATGTGTCATTTTTTCTCTAATTTTTGATATAGTTAACTTTTGGGGTATATTAAAAAAAAAAAAACTTGAAATATAAAAAGTTAGAGTGAAAAAATATAAATTTTTAAAAGGAGATTTATTAGGAAATATTTTTTTAAGTATTTGTATTTCAATTAATCCATAACATATTTTTGAATTTCAATAAGTCATATTGTTTGGATATTTGATCCTACAAATCATAATTTTCATATTTAAAGTATTTTATGCACAATTTTATCTTTATAAATATTTTTTAAACACTTAGGGTGCGTTTGGTAACGTTTACGTTTTCAGTTTTTATTTACAAAAATTTTATAAACTGATTTTTGTTTATTTTTTGTTTATTTTTAGAAAAACATAAACTACAAACGCGTTTGGTAATTGACAAAATATTTAAAAAAATTAAAAAAAAGTATGAAAGTGAGAAGTGGAGTGTGTGGTGGTGGTGGGTGGGTGGTGGTGAAAGTGAGGAATGGCAAGTGGTGTGTGGTGATGTGTGAAGGTAATGAGTGGTGGCGGGTATGAAGAAGTGGTATGATGGAAGGAAGTAGCAAGTGAGTGGTAGAGTGTAAAGGAGTAGTGGTGGTAAATGTAAGTGGTGGTGGTGGTAGTGGTGGCAGTGGTAGTAGTGGAAGGTGGGTGGTGGTAGTGGCAGTGGTGGTGGTGGTAGCAGGTGGTGTGGTGGTGGGTGGTGGTGGTGTGGTGAGTGGTGGGTGGTGGTGGGTGGTAGCGGAAGACGGTGGTGGAAAATGGTAGTGGGTGGTGGCTAGTGTTGGGTGGTAAAAAAAAAAAAAAACTGAAAACTCAAAATGAAAACACATTTTTTGTGTTTTCATTTTTTGGCCAAATTTATAAACTGAGACCACTGATTTATAAATCAAAAAGATTACCAAACAAGTTTTTATTTGAGTTTTTAAAATTTTTGTAAATATAAACTGAAAACTGAAAACGTAAGTGTTACCAAACGGCACCTTAGCAATTTCATGATGTGAACATTTATATCATGAAACATTCAAATTGTCAATGTGAATAATATTATTAAGTGTATTTTGGTAACTATATCACTCATAAAAATTTTAGGAATATAAGAAATTAATTTAAACTAAATGAAATATAAATAGATAAAAAGAGATTTATGAATAAATACTCCTTTTTAAGGATTTGGCTTCTTTTATATTAGGGATCCAACTTGAGAGAACATTTGGGCTTAGTGGGCCTATTGTGAACCCAATCTCGGTTATTCAAGCGGCTCACTTTTTATTACTTGTTGAAAATAATATTTATGTAAAAAATCAAGATGATTAGATTTCGGTAGTTATATATTTGAATAACATTTATCTTAAAAAAAGATAGATGGCAAAAATAATTTCAAGAATAACTGTCTATTTTTTTAAGACAAATGTGATTTAAACATATAATTACTGAAATTCAATCATCTTGATTTTTTACATAAATATTATTCTCAATAAATTTTAAAAAGTCAGCGATTTGAATCACTGAGATCGGGTTGACCGTGGATCACCAAACGTAAATGCTCTCTTAGATTCCTAACATAAAAGAATCTAAGCTCTTTAAAAAAAAAATATTAAAAAAAAAGGGAAAAATTCAGCTTGTTTGGTTCTGGTTTTCATAAAACAATTTTCAAAAAATTCTACTTTTTTATTTTTCGTATTTTAATATTTTCAATGAAATTTTTTAATATTTTAAGCAAATTTTTTTATATATAATTTTTAGACACACTTAAAATAAATACACTTAAAAAGTATAATATTTGTTTAAAAAATCTTTAAAACATACACTAAATATGAAAATTCAATATATTTTTCATATTTTTGTATATTTATTAATTTTTTAAAATATTTTTTCATTAATATTTTATTATTTAGATGAATTTAAGTAAGGTATATCTAAAAAAGTTAAAAAAAAAAAAACTGCTTAAAATTTTAAAAATATTCACTAAAAACAAAAAAATACAAAAAATAAAAAATATAATTTCAAAATACTGAAACCAAACACACTAATTATAATTTCCCATAAAATGTAGGGTTTCAAGTATGATGACTGAAGTAACACTGATGCTATACGTATCTATTAGTATATCAACATATATTACGATACAGTGGTGTTACATATAGGGGTGTGCATAATACCGCCGAAACTGCCGAAACCGCTAAAACCGCACCGAACCGCACCGCCAAGGTAAATTCGTTATTATTTGTCAATCGAACCGTCGGTTTTTGATAAGAAAAATGACAAATTCTGATGACACTTTTATCAATTCATCGGTTTCTATTTTTCTTCCAAACCGCCCCGACCCGCACCGCTATTAAATCATGTTTTATAAGATTCTAAAAATTATTTTTTACTTAAGTTTGTTTGTTGTTCTATACCTTAGAATATAGTATTACATTATTGCTCGAGGGGAATTTAAGATGTTAGTAATCCAAAATAAAGTTGGATTTCAATTCACTTTTCAATCTTTTTTTTTTTTTTTTTTGATCATGTTGCAAACTTGCATCAGCTCACTTTTCAATCTAAATACTTTTCAACAGTAAACATTTTTAATATATTGTAAACCCTGAATGATATTAATTTTATGTATTGTATTTGATCATTGTAGCTTCCACAGATGTTTGTAATGAACTGATGGAATAGTCGTTGATATTATCATGTTGTTGCTACATTTGCTGCATCAGAAGAAAGTTTCGCAAGATGCTTAACATCACGGTATCTCTCGTCTTCTTTTTACTCTTTTATTTAAGTTTTGTAATTTGAATTATATTTTTTATAAACCGCCAATCCGTCTGAACCGCCAAGGTAAATCCGCCATTATTTGCCAACTAAACTGCCGGTTTTTGATAAAGAAAATGATAAATTCTAGTGATACTTTTATCAATCCGCCACCCGCCATACGGTTTCTATTTTTCTCTCAAACTACACCGATCCGCACCGCGTACACCCCTAGTTACATATACCAATTAATATATACATTAGTGTATTAATTACTGTTATGATATCATTAATGACTCTATTTATTATATAAATTACAAATATTCAAAATCTTTAAAATTATACTATGTGCCATTTTGGGAAATTGGCAAAAAGTCAACGTTTTTGATGTGTTGCTAAAAACTCAAGTTGCCAAAAATGCCCCAAATTCCCATTTGGGAAGACCAAAAACGCCACCCCTAAATTTACCAAATTACCCTCTAGAAAATTTTGATTAATTAATTTAAAAATCAAAAAGTAAGGATATTTTAGTCATTTTGGAATGATGTGACACTTTAAAAAAATATTAAATCAAAAAGTAAAAAAGTCAATTTTTTACTAACTTCCCAAATCACTTTCAAAAAAATCAAAAAATTTGATAAAAAATTAAAAGCCAACTTTTTACCAACTTTCCAAAACACCCCTATATCATCTGTTAGTATACTAATATATACACTAATTAATTGTATATAACATTATTCAAAATTATATCACATCATCCCGTCGATTCATCGGTAAACATTGACGAGGGTTCAATAAATGAGGGCCCGCTACGCGGCTTATGATTGAGTAGAGGTTAAGAAACCACTCCGCCATTTTCCATTATTTCTGATTTTGCCCCAACATTCCGTGAACCTTTGCAACTAAAGTCAATTTCATTTCCTTCTTATAATCATTCATTATTATTTTACTATTAATACTCACTGACCCCAAAAAAAAAAAAATCAATACTCCATTATCCATTGGTCCTTTCTACTTTCCTGCCCCCAATTTTTTCCCGAGAAAATTATCCAATTTCTCGTGGATTTCATTTTTCCTTCATCTGTCCAGGAAACTTGATCTCGGCCTCTAAATCGTCTTCCGAAACCTAGAATCGTTCGGATTCAGATGGGACAACAACAGTCGAAAGACGAATTGGTGTATCAGCAAGTCAATTATGGTAACGTCGAAGGAATCAAAGCTCTTCGCAGTGGAGGCGCTGGCCTTGAGGTACTGAATAATCACTCTCCGATCTTTCTTTTGATTCATTTGTGATTCTTCATTGTGTTAAAGATCAGATATATTTTGGTAAATAGGTAAATGAATCTGTGTTTTGGGAGCTTATCTATGTACATATGTGTAACTTTGAATTCTGGTGATTGTTTATTGTGTTATGTAGCAGAAACATATTACAAATCAGTAAATGAATCTATGTTTTTGTTGAACTAGAGAAGTTGATTTGTTTCTGAACAATATGATAATGAATCTATGTTTTTGGAGTTTATGTATATACACATGTAAATTTGAATTATAGTGATTGATTATTGTGTTATATAGCAGATATGTGTTACAATAAGTAAATGAATCCATGTTTTTCTTGAACGATGGGTTTTCGAATTCTAGTGATTGTTCATTCTGTTATATAGCAGATATATGTTACAAAAGAGTAAATGAATCTATGTTTTTGTTGAACAAGTGAAGTTGATCTTTCTGTGAACAATATGATTGTTTTTGTTGCAGTGGGTTGATAGAGAAGGGAAGACTCCATTAATTGCTGCTTGCATGAATTCAGAACTGTATAATGTTGCAAAAACTTTGATAGAATTGGGTGCTAATGTGAATGCATACCGTCCAGGTATTCTTTTCGTGTTCAAATATTTCATGGGTTTCTAGCTTCTGATTGTATATGCATATAATTTGTTTTTTAGGTGATAGAAATTTGTTCTCACAAAATTCTCTGAAGTCATTAGAAAATAAAAGCAAACCTGGAACCCAGCCTTGAAGCCAGAAATTTTTCCTTGGGAGGCCAAGCCAAGTTCAAGCATCTTTTATACACCATTGCTTTTCCTTCCCTTATTATAATATTCAAGACATAACAAAATGTTATTTGAATAATTTTTACCAATTTAGAAAATTGTAGCAAAACCCTTCTTATATTTATAGAACTTACCAATTTTACTGGTTATAAAATTGAATTTTCACTTAAAGATGTACTTCAAATTTCCAAATTTCACTTGACTAACTTGGTATAAGTAATAATAAATTGTCGATTGTTTCTTATAATTTTTATTTTGCATGATTTAACTTAATCATTTTGATCAATTTTTGATTATTTTTTTAATTATTGTTTTAGGTCGCCAGGCTGGGACTTCATTACATCATGCAGCAAAGCGAGGCCTTGAACAAACTGTTAAGTTACTTCTTTCACATGGAGGTGTGTATACTAGTATCTTGTTGGTCAAAGATTGCATTACTGCAATGTGCTTAGAACATAAAATTTATGCAAGCAACAAACATTGTTCCTTCTCCACTATTTGAACTAGTTTAACTGAAAAATATTTTTTTAAAATTTCAGCAAACGCATTAGTGGTGAATGATGATTGTCAAACTCCTCTTGATGTTGCTAGAATTAAAGGGTATAGCAATGTTGTCCGTGCAATTGAGGTATTCTTGAAGTTTGTGATGTTATTTCACTATTTTAATTTTGATATGGTGTGTGAAATAGCAATATTTGTATTTCTTTATTCTTTAATCATGTAGCAATGTGGCATTGTCTGTTCTAACTTCTATGTAATGCTGCATAGAGTCATATCTGCTTGTTCTCTGGTTGGCTGCGGGAGCTTTATGGTCCAGGCTTTCTTGAAGTACTTGCTCCTCAACTCCTCTCAAGAAAAGTGTGAGTGTCATTTTCATTGGATGAAATTAGTTTACAATTGGAAATAAGATGGACTTAAATGGCATGTTTGACAGGACACTTGCATTGTAGATTTTTTCACTTATCATCTAGTATGTTTACAAAGAAAATATAGCTGAATGGAAGGATTTATACTGATGCATTTTCCAGACATGTTAATGTTGTATCTTTTTATCCTTTAGTAAAAGAAATATTCTCACAAAGTACTATATATTTATGCTATTAATCAATGCACATTGGCAGTTGGGTGGTTGTTTTACCATGTGGTTCCCGTAATCTTTCGAAGCCTTTCAAGTTGGAGCTTGCCATATATCCTAGTTTGCAGGTATTTTTCTTTCTAATTTATCAATTCACCAAAAATTGGGACTGGTATTGAATATTTGCATGTTTTGGCTTTCATCTGCTACTTATCTGCTGTCAAATACTGAAGTTGGGTTCAGGCTTGTTGTAGTCTTTATTGTGAATGGTCTTTTAGCAATGCCTGTAGAGTTTAGTTTTGTCATTTATGCTGTTAGTTAATCCAGTCGATAGCCATTTTGGAATCTCTTGTAGCACTACTTAAAAAAGGTTGTCTTAGCTTTTTCTTCAATTTCTTTGGTTTCTTATACCCTTGATTACCTTATTGAGTTATGGGTTTCCCTATGAAAGAATAAGTCATAATCCTTCTTGAAAGGATCAAAAGTGAACCAAATTTGTGCCTAGAGGGGGGTGAATAGGAGAAACTCAAACAACCATGCCCAATTTCAGTTTAAGCAGCAAATAGATTGTTGATGTAGAGTAAATCTCTAATATTGCAATCACAAAAGATAACATGCAATTTCTGTGGAAACCCCTGAAGAAAATTGTCCTCAAGGTAAAAACCACAGGCACATTGCAATCAAACAATCCATTATATCACGACATATAACAAGGTTTAATGTAGTGCCTTACAACCCAACCCGGTATGCAGTCAGCCACACTTGATACCCCCTACCACAAACTCTCGTTTGAACTCCAAGACTCAAGAAAAGCAACTTAGAACCCCTGGAATACGCTTTGGACTTGACACCTTGTATCCATGAATACTCGTTCAATCTCCACAGCTCTGGTGGCTCCCTCCTAGGACTTCTCTTGCATATGGACTAATCTTCCATGATTTGTCCAATATCATTACGTGGCTTGGATCACAATTGGCCAACAAGAATGAAAGGATGGTAAATGGCATTGTGCGTGTGATTTTTCTAATTTCACCTTGGAGAAGGTTTGCAGCTGTCTAGAAACAGTTGATCAAATCATTCTACTTCTCTGAAATTTTGGTGAAATACTTAAATATAGTATTGTGGTGTGGAGCTCTAAGGAAGCTAAGGCAATAGACAATCCTCTCTTGTGTTGTTAGAATATAAATAAGGTTGGCCTTTATATAGTTTTGTTATAAAATACTATGCATGAATTCCAAAAATTTGCCTGAACAGCCTTTGGTGGGTTCTGCTGGAAATCCCCTTTTTTGCTATCTGATTGAACAACCTTCAAGCAGAACTCTCGGGAGACCAATCTAGGAGACTGTTTGAGCACTCCTCAAGTGGTGTTCATCCCTTGAGCAGCTCAAGCGCTCTCCGAGTGCCATTTGAGCGGGGCTCTCAGGGTATCTGTTGTAGCCCCTTTTTTCAAACAGTTAAGCACTAAATACCCTGAGGACTAAAGGCAAAACCTAGTCAATTAATCATGGAAAAACATGTCCTAGATTAATGCAACATGCTCAGTAGGTAATGTATATCTTTTAACACATGGAGCCAGCATTGCCTGACCTCAGGAGATCTTCAATTGACGACTCAAGGATACAATGACTTGCAACTGTTTGCCTAACAACCTAACTTCAGTTTTTTTATGAAGTTTCCAATGCACAACTTGTCACATGGCTGAGGTTTTTCTTTTTATTTTGGATATGGGGAAGCAAGACTTATTTTCTTCTTTTTTTGATTTAGTTAAATTTATCACTTAGATTTTCTGTTTTTGTATTTTGCATGTGAAAAATATTCAGACCTTATCTAGTATAAGTTTCTCTTTATAAAGGCAATAATCCCTGTTATTTTATTTTTCTTTTCTCTTAGATAAGTAATCATCCCTATTATTATTCTCTCTGTTACTGTTTATGTAAGGTGTGGTGTGGCATCCCTTTGTAGTCATTATGCTTCATGTCAAAGTGAGCACATTCACCCTTATTGCTGCCTTGATGAATCAAACAACTGGTTGCAACTTTCACCTGGATCTTTGTGATTACTTGCAGTTGGTTCCATTGCTAACCTAAATCCACCCTATTGCCCATGGATCTGGGTAGCGCTAGCTACAAGGTTGAGTGTACATCTTGCCCACTCCAGACCCCGGTTGGGAGACTTGTGTATTAGGTCACCCTTTATGGATTTAAACCATACCTGCCTTATTTTGCTGAAGAACTCATCCTTATTTGCTAACCCCGCACTTTCTAATCAAGTCAGTTCTCTTTTCTTTCCTTCTTCTTCTTTTTTTTTTTTTTTTTTTTTTTTTTTTTGGGGTACAAAAAGATACATTCCTCAAGAATGCACGTCACCTATCTCATGACAATATATTATTCTTTCCAATTTATTTATTTTTTGTTTGGTTGTTGTCACTATTGTTGACTGTTTTCAGGATTTGACAAACCTGGTGTATTTGATGTACCCTGCACTAATACAATAAGTGTAGTGCTTGTTTGCTCTTTGAAATATCTTTTTATGTATCAATTAAGAAAAAGAATAGTTTACTTTGTTTTGACATTAACTATATTTGCTTCTTGTTTATATGGTCATTGATATTTTAACTTCAACAATATTTTTGATATATGAGCAGGATGCCCTGCCTCGCATTCATATTGCACTGTGGAAATCCAACTTGGAAGAACCAAAGTTTAACCAGTCTGATCCTTCAGTGATAATTTCTGATAATTCCACCAGTAATTCCTCAACATAGTCAAAGTTGGAATACTGTTATTATTTAGTGTGTGTGTGTTGATTTATTTTATTTTCAAGCATAGTCCCAAGATGTTTTAGGTGGAGGCAAGGTGTAAGTCTCAAGGAGTTAGGCATAAATGCATAGAATTTTGGACTGATTAGAACTGAAAATAGGTTTAGAAATTTTGAAGAGTATACATATAAAGCAAAAGAAAATTTAAAAAAATGGAAATTTATATGTCTGGGAACTTTTTTAGGAGATTTTTTTTTTTTTCTTCCTCTCAATTTATATATGAAGTTTAAAGGAAATTCTGAAGTAAACCTGAGGCCAAATGGCAGAAGAGCAGGTAAGGGGATTATACCTGGATTTCAACATTTGTAGCAAGTAGCTAACAGAAATTGCATTGGGTAAATTACGAATACACTCTTTGAGATTTGCTTAAAGTACAGATTACCCTTGTAGTTTGAAAAATTACAAATACCCCCTTGTTAAAAAAATTTATTTAACAAAATTACCTAAAAAATAGAAATTCATAATTGCTCTCTTATGCAATAATAAAATTACCTAAATTATTAATTGAAACATATTTATAACATCTTTAAAAACTATTAATCTATGAAGCATAGGTACGGGTACGAGTACTGGTACTGGTACGATACGGGTATGTCGATACGGTAAAATTAAAAAAAAAAAAAGGGTACGGGTACGGGTACGGCTTGGTATGCTCGTAAAAAAATATTTATTTTTAATTTAGAGTAATGCAAAAATTAATTAAATGGTTTAATTTGTTAAGGTCCAACCTATAATTAACATTTAATACCAAAAAGAAAAGTATAAATCAAAATTAAATGTCAATATATTAAATAACTTACAAACTATAGTTTAATTTTAAAATCATGTTAAGTATAAAACAAAAACTAAAAAAGAAATTTAGTAAAATGAGTTTTATCTCTGTAGTAGAAGGAAAAAATTGTTTCAACTGAGGTACGGTACGGCTTGGATATGTACTAGGTACGTCTGGGTATGTCAAAAATTAAGAATAAAAAATTTGGGTATGTGTTTCGTGTACCCGATACGTATGTAGAAGTACCATACGAGGTACGGTACGCTGATAAGTACCCGATACGGGTACGACATGTTTTTCGAAGTACCCATGCTTCATAGCTATTAATTGACTTGATGATTTATTAATAAAAAGGCCGATTTGTTATGAAATTAAAAACCTCAAGGGGTGGAATGTAATTTCCAGAACTACAGAGAGCGATTTGTATTTTAATCAAATCTTAGGGGTGTATTTGTAATTTATCCAATTGCATTATAGGCTTTCCACTCATAATGATAGTCTGTTCAGATATTAAGTGGGGAAGTCCTTAACAATGTTAAAGTAAGAAGAATAGTGTAAAACTTAAGGAGTTCCATTTGCTTGTTAATGTTTGTGCCTAACATCTAAAAGGTTAACTTCAAGTCAAGGCACATATTGCATGCTTAAAGACTCCCTCACACTTGAATCTGTGAGTGTGTTGAATTTAAGGTAGCGTTTGGTTCATTGAAATGAGGGTGGAATTAACCATTAGAATGTCCAAGCTCACATTTGGTTTGCTAAAAAAAATGATGACAATCATTGCAAATTGAATCATCATTCACCATTGTAAGTGAATGGTCATATTCCATAAAGAGACTAAGGAATGAGCATTCTATTCTATTCCATTCCACTTTCATTCTAGTGAACCAAACATTGCATTAGTGCCTAGACTAGAGCTTACCTTTAAATGCTTTTTTTCTTGAACCTTGCCTCAAGATAATTATTAGGGCATAAGATTCACTTGTAAGTTTCTACGAAATATTTTGTCTAGAGAACTCCAATGGTCCACAATGAAACATGATGAAGTTGGTGCAAGTATATGTTTATCTATAATGTACCTATCGTCCTGCTCTCTATCTTAATGGACTTAAAACATAATATCCACTCTACATACAGAGCTTTCAGTTTTGTTTTAGGATTGACTTTTGACGATAACAACAAAATGTGCTTGCGTAGCGTTATAATTATTGTTTAGTGAGAATATATGCCTTAGAAGTTTAATGCACCTGAACTTTGTCTTTCTGTTACAGAAACACGCGTTAAACTTGCAGCTGTGAATGAAGCTGACAAACAACAATTGCAGTGGTTTTGTAATGCATGCAAAGGAATTCCGCAGGTAGTACAATAAAACATTTCTTAATTAATGTTGATCTATTTTGTGCTGGAGCATTGACAGAATTGATACATGATAATCACAGAGAAAATTGTGCTAGCATAAATTGCTAACAAAGTTTGATTTTTTAAAAAAAAAAAAACATAAATCAGGCCATATACATTAGAACCTTCCAATTATGCATTTGGCTAATCATTTGGTTGTCATGAAATACTTATAATTAATTGTGCCCGTTCAAAAAATCAGGTAATGCATCCAAATTTTCCTTTCAACACCCAACCACCTGTTGTTCCAGCAACTGCCCCATCATCTACAGAGGATGTAGAATTAGCCATGGCACTCAATGCCTCAGTCCAATCGGTTATGGAAACAAGACCACCTCATGTTGATGCTATTCCTAGCCCCAGTGCAAATGCATCCTCCAGCAATCACGGTGGTTGGAGTACCTCGGCAGCCCCTCCTCCAAAAGGAAGTTGCAGTGGGTGGGAAATTCAGGAAGCTGGTCCAAGTGGCAATCCAACTCAACATGTTCAGAATCAAAGCGACATTCCTGCTGTTGTCCAAGCACCACATGAGATTCCCACTCCTCCTTCACTCCCATCGGCCCCACCTATTGACAATGTGGTTGTAGATGATGGTCCGATTCATTATCCATCAATCGATTCTAGTCCTATTGATTTGTCTTCCCCTCTTGCGGAGAACTTAGCTGATCAGGCTGACAGGAAAGAAGATTCTTCATCTTGTGTGATTTGTTTGGATGCTCCAGTTGAGGGGGCTTGCATCCCCTGTGGCCACATGGCGGGATGCATGTCGTGTTTGAATGAGGTCAAAGCCAAGAAGTGGGGTTGCCCCGTGTGTCGTGCCAAGATTGACCAGGTTGTACGGCTTTATACTGTTTAATCATCAAAGCAGAAAATGATGAAGTTGTATAAGGTTAGTGAGCTTTCGGTACCTTGAAAACTGTCTATATCTTCTAGCAGATGTTATAATAAAACTATGACATAAATTTGTCAGCAACTTCAAAGGTTTTTGAATATATTATGTAGACCCCCGTATGCTTTCTGAAATGCCGCCTACCTTCCTTGAAGTTTTGGAGTTACATCATTCTCTTCTCTCATATAGATTTGTTCTTATTGAACATTTTAGATACTGATTTATGCTTACTGAAGATATTGATTGATCTGTAAGATAGCGATGAAAAGGTCTCTTCTACCTATATAGTTAATTTGTTATTAGCACAGAGGTAAGGTTGGTGACAACCGTAGAAACCTAAGCGGTGGTCGGTGATCTAAGCACCACGGAAACGGACACGATAAGGACACGACATGGACACGTAGACACGCAAAATTTTTAAAAATGCAAGACGCAATGTGTTGGGGACATGTGCAAAATATATAATTTTATATATTTATTATGTCATTTTTAAAAAATATTTAATGTTACTAAATTTATCACTTTTAAGTATGCTATTTTAGTTAAAAAAATAAAATATTTTAATATTTTTTGAAAAAATGGTCCCCAGTGTGTCTGGCTCTTTCTAGCATGTACGTCACCTCTAGAGAGGTGTCTGTGCTTTATAGTCAGTGAAACTCTGAAACTAAATGAAAGTTTGGTGATATAATTGAAATTGAGGTTTCTAGTAGTCTAAAAAATAAATAATATTAATTCTATAATACAAGAAAAGGATATTAAAAAGTGAAATTCACTAACATGAAATACAATCTGTCTTTAATTTTGCAGATGGCAACATACATACGAGGGCAAGAGAGTTGCCAACTACAAACAGATCATCGGTTGCATGGTGTCTACCTGGTAATCACACTTTGTGTAACTTTGTGAATAGATTGTTATATATTGGAACTGGACCGAGTTCACACCGTTAATGGGATTTTTCTTTCATTTGGTGAGATGCCTAGTAAAGATTGTAATTTGTTGTTGTATAGAGGAAGTGGACTGAAGTTTCCATGTCCTTGTAAAACTCTGTTTTTTCTATTTTGTGTGAAGCTGTACTTTCTAACAGTTTTGGTGCTGATATGATATCATTGCTGTTGCTGATTTTCACCGCCTTACATATATATATATATATATGCTCTCACTAGCGAAATTGCCTTGAAGGCACTTCATTATTCGAAAACAACATTAAGGCAAAGTTTGGCATCTACTAAATAGAAAAATGCTTGGAAGCACTAATTAGTGCTCCCACTAATTAGGTGGCAGTGGGTCCCGCCAGTAATGATGTGATGTTTTGGTCTTGGAGTTGTATTTTTTTTTTTTTTTTTTACTTTTTTAATGCATTAGTGCTATTAGTGGTGGTGTTTTTAGTGGGATGAATCATTGTTGCTACTAAATAATACAAAAAGTTAAAAAGTCACTATCCTATTTAAGTCACATCATCTTATTTAAATCACATCACCTCTCTAATACATCACATCAAACCCAACCCAAACCCAATCTATATAAGCTAATAAGTTAAAAAGTACACTTTTTTAGAACATCTCAAACCACCTAATTATCAGATTTATTCAATCTTAACCCTCGATTTTGCCACATAGGACGTTTTTCAAAAACTTGTTCATTTTATTATATAGATATATAGAGTGTTTGCAAGATGAACTCCATCACTCTTTTTGCAGGTGAGTTTTGAATAATTGCCATTGCATGTTTTGGGTTTTACTGGAAATCTTCCTCATTTTAGCTATGAGAAGCTTTTTGACTTGTTTGAAACTTAGGGGTAGGTGAGAATGCTTTGATCTTGTGGAAGTGGGCTTGTGCACTTCAAGTTTGGTTTGATCTTGAATCTGTGGAGAATGAAAATGCTAGGGAAAGAAGCTAAAACTAGTTCTTGTTTTATTTTTTTGTTTGTGTTAGGAAAATGAATGTGTATTTGACAAAAAAACTATTTTTTTTTTCTTGATTATCATAGAAATGAATATGTATATATCTAATTTCATTTCTTCTTGATTTTCTTTTCGCAAATATAAGATACAATAGCATAGCATTAAAGAAAATTGTTTCTTCCTAGTTTTTACTCTCAGTTCTCAAGTAATGGTCAGTATTTGAGAGTCTTTTATTAGTAACACAATTTTAATGAAATTATTGCGAAAATTAAACAAGACAGTCGTTGAGAACTCTTTAATTTTTATTCAACAAAATGATGCATACAATATTTCATGTTGGCAAAAAGACATTATGGAATGAAAGCATTGAAATCAGCTCTGTTCTTTTTAACAGTAGAAGACAAGCAAGTGTTAAAATTTTGATAATTATACCATTAGTGGTAGAACATCCCATGTTAGCTCTATTGCCTCCCTTAGAACTGCCTACTTACTTTAATGGACTTAAACTAGTGAAGTCCAATCCCAACGTGGTGATTACAAACAACTAATTAGCTAGGAAAGTTATATTGGATTCTTTCTACGGAGCAAGAGATAATTACATTTTGGTTAGGAGTGGTACTTATGCCCTGTTTGTCAAGAGGTTTTTTTAGTTAAAATAGTCAATAAAGACAAAAAAATGTTAAAATAGTCAATAAGACAAAATGTCATATCATATAAATCAATTAATTACTTTTTTTTTCCCACAACCATCTATTTAATTACAAAAAAATTCACAAATTATCCCAAACACAACTTTTTTTTCATCTCATAAAATAACTAAAAAATTAAAAAGTCAATTAAAATAGTCAAATTCCCAAATAAGGCCTTGGTGCACAAGGATGCTAATTACTCTTGGAGGGAGAGATAACAGGTAGAAAGCATTTTCTTTACTTTTTTTTTCGAAGAGACTGATTTAGATATAGCGAATAATACTTGCAAGCGCTCTAAGTTCTGACCCCTTTTTCCTTTATTCTTTTCTTAAACGAAATGAAGTGATGTCAAATTGTAACACGACTATAGATAGATAATTACCTTGTAAAGTTATACTCGATTTTAACCAATAAAACGTAGTTGTCGTACATTCCTTTCTTAACCAAAATAAAAATGGAAAACTTACGTATAGATCCTAATATGTGAACTTATTATTCAATAGGTCCTGTGATAACTAACTGCATTTTTCATTAATCGCTATTAAAAAACGTCACTAATTATTAATTTTCAGCAACAGTTTAAAAAATTTATCACAAAAAATTACTAATTATAAGTTTTAGCGACAGTTTAAAAAAATCGTCATAAAAAAAGTCGCTAATTTTCAACTTTCAATGACAAATTGAAAAAATTATTATAAAAATATGTTACTAATTGTAAGTTTTAGAAACAATTTATAAAAATCATAACAAAATAAAGTTACTAATTGTCAATTTTTAGCGATATATACAAAAATCATCATAAAAAATTTTTTTAGCGACAATTTTAATAAGACTAATTTTTAATAAGATTTAAGAGGAATTAAGTCTAACTATTAACTATTAAGATATACTGTTAATTTACCCAATAAAGAAACATGTCACTATTGATTTGATAATTCCCATTCAATTATAGTTTTTCCCCTATTTTTGTGATATAGTTTTGGCACTCACAACTTTTGAGAGAGAGAGAGAGAGAGAGAGAGATATATGATTATTGGATATAATGACATGGAATCTTTATCATGAGATTTTCTCGACTGGTCCCTTCATGCTATTGTGAAGTCAAGTGTATGAGTAGAATGAATAATAACCAGATTAAGTGAGTTTAAATTATTTGAAATCAGAATTCAAGTTGAAATCACTAATTACTTCTATGGCAATTTACTTCTAAAAATTAGTTATGGAGTTTGGCTCTAAGTAGTTATGTATATAGTGAACTAATTGGATGATACATACATAATTTTTAGGTTCATTACATATATAATTTGAAATCCACTGATTACATCCAATGCAATTACTATTAATTATAGTAACTTGCATTAGAACCTAAAAACTAGCGGTGACACTACAAGTTTTTAGATTCTATTTCAAGTTTCTAGCAATTACTTGACTCCAACTAATGGCATATACTTTCATTAATTCTAAAAATTATGCGTGTAGTGAACCTAAAAATTGCATTAGAAGTTCGCTCTAGTTTTGGAATTTAAGTTGTTCAGGATTTGCAATTTGGCACCCAAAAAAAAAAAAAAAAAACCTGTTTTAATAGCTTGCCACATGTATATACATATATGTAATTTGCACCCCCTTTTTTTTTTTTTTTTTTGAGAAGTATTTTGCCTATTGGACCGATTAATCTGAAAGACCAATCTTACCATCCATTAGCGGAGGGCTCAATTAAAGTTGAGAGGCCGTAAATGTAATTTGTACCTTTTTTTCATGACTCGTTATTCGATTCATTGAACCGACTAATTCGGAGAATCAAGCCCTCCACTTAAGCATATAAGTTAATACTTAAGATTTTGAGAATCAACTAATTACTTCTAATGCAATGCATATTGTACCAACTTGCTTTAGATTGATTTAACTTTAGTTATGGAATCAACATATGACTCACTCTTGGGGTTAAGTAACAGTATTTTGGAATTTCTTTGGAAGAATATATATATATAGAAACCGTAATTAATTAAAGTTAGCATAAAGTTAACAAAATTGTACGGACACAATCAATGGTAACCCTTTTTGCCAAATCATTAAGATCTTGTATTTGAATTTGTATGGTTTCAATAGGGAAAGATTTTGCATAGTAAAACTTTAGATATAGGTAATTACTTTAAAACTACATATATTGATTAAGACCGGACACAATTTTAGAAATAATCAAATTTGGGATGTTCAGATTTGCAGTTAATCTTAAGACGAGTCTCTTTATCATTGGACTATTCAAGCAGGCTAGATTCCATTGATATACTAATGAACAATAGTGCCAATTTCCCTCAATCAAGTGCTATACTATTATGGCACATCTTTTACACCACTTTAAATTCAAAATCCACCGCCAAATTGGACTAAATTCTACTTTGCTTTTCTTAATCAAAGGGAAAAACAAGCAAAAATCCAAAAAATGTGATTAGGTTTGGGCTCTTTCACCCATTACTGCGACTTAAAGGAGTAATCTTACATTTTCAATTTCATCGGTTTTCTCCAACCCTTTATCAAGAACCCGCAATCATATTATTCTATTTGTTTGTACTAAATCGAATAAATGAATGATTACAAAAATGAATTAATGTTGATCCTTTGCATTACGGGGAAGAAAGGAAATGAGAGAGAGAGAGAACCCAAGTATCTGTTATTGTTGGGTTACATGTAATTATTATTTATATTTGATCGGCAAAAAACACAATTTATTGATAAGTTCAAATAAAAGTACAATGTATAACAATCCAAACAACATCAATAAATATGCTACGAGGAAACTCAAGTTGCATCATGGCTATGCAAAGTATATCCCACCTAGGTGGGCATATGAAAAGCTAATGAAATTGTATGCAAATCCATCTCAGCAAAAAATAAATAAAAGAGAGAAGAGAGGATTACATGTTATTATTGATCAATATTAATTCATGTTGATAAGACCCCTTGATCATAAAACCAAACAAAGATGGATATGTTTTGTTGTTGCTATCACATTAATGTTGTCTCAATGTGTTTGATTTCTCTTTTTATTCGTCTGTTTTAGCAGAAAATATTTTATAGAAAACGTTTTTTATTTCCTCGTATTTGGTATGATAAAAAAAAAAAAAATTCCAAAAATAGGTGTTAAGTTGCCAGTGTCTTCACTAATCCATTACTAAACTCTTTTGTGATGTCAAAAAAGTATTAGCGACAACAACTTGTGATGGCAAAAAAATTGATTTTTGTTAGTAATACCAAACTTTGTATCATATTGACACTGGTTTGGTGGCAATTGTCCAATTTCCAAATCATATTTTCCTCCTAGTTCATGATAGTGTTCATAGATTGTATATGCATTTGGCATTGTGCAAGGAAAGTAGAAAAATAAAAAATACAAACTTGCAGCATTCAAGTATTATTGTCAAAATATAACATTTTGAGTATTAGGGAAGTTTGGTGTAACTTATTTAATTTTTTTTAATTATTTTTTTTTTATGAAAAATGCTATAGACTCCAAATAAATTACCAAATTTTCTACTAAACCTCTTATGTAGGTGTGGGACCCACACAAATCACATGTGTGTTGGTCCCACACCCATGTGAAAGGTTTGGTAAAAAATTTGATAATTTATTTGAGATCTCTAGCATAATTCTTTTTTTATTATAAGATTTTATGTCAGATTGTTTAGTGTAACTTTTATTTACTAAGTAAATAAGCTAAAAAAAACTAATTATTTGAAAATTATGGGAGGAATGCT